>CM050421.1:32698065-33389064 GCA_027564155.1 Gymnocypris eckloni scoliostomus
GATAGTTTAGCTAAAGAATTCATCAATTGATGAGAAAATAATAGATTAATCAAAGAAATAAACGATAGATTAGTCGACTAATCGGAATATAATCGATAGATTAGTCGGCTAATCAAAAATAATCGATAGACTGGTCGGCCAAACGGAAAATAATCAATAGTTTAGTCGACTAATCGTAAAACAATCACTAGATTGGGCGGACAAACGAAAATAATCGATAGATTAGTCGACTAAGCAAAAAATAATTGATAGATTAGTCGACTAATCGAAAAATAATCGATAGATTAGTCTACAATAAAAATAATCGTTAGCTGCAGCCCTAATTGTAATAATAATCAACAATAATTTAAACAGTGATGTTAAAGTGTTTATTATTATTATTATTTCATTTATTTACTATAATAATACAAAGTTGACTAATAATCAAATATAGTAGAAAACAAAGAACTGTGTCATTGGCCCTAAGAAGGCAGCTGCCTGTGTAGGCAGGAAAGAGCAAGGCAGCTCACTAGGTTTAGTTAGAGAGCTGTAGTGTAAAGAAAACACAAATGGGCGTTTGGGGACAGAGGCAATACAAAGGCACGCAGGTCAGCGATGATTTGCAGTCGTTAGCGGGTTGGTAAACAGCCACTGCTGAAGGAAATGAGTGTGGGATTTGCATATTAATGAGTCTGCAGTGGCTCCTCCCCCTCGATCCTCTGCACGGGCCTTCCCTGACTCGCTCGGCTCAGTCGCCTCCGTGAAGAAGAGCCACACAGACACCATCTGCTCCTCCCGTGATCGCCCGGAGTCAGGACTCCTCTGTGTGGATTACTGTGTGGCGGGACGTCACTGGGTCATGAGGGTGTTTGAGAGCGGCGGGTGCTGGCTGACCCTCAGCACGGCCTCAGACAGACCGCGGTCAGCCGTGGTCAAGGAGAAAAGACGCGGCAGTCCCTTCCCCTTGTGCTGGGCCGCAGGTACACGTCTGTCTGTTTGCTGTGTAGTGCTGCGCAGTGTTTGTGTGACAGGTTTGCAGAGTTTCTGACGTAGTTTGTAGTGCCATGCAATCAGTCATGTGTTTGTAGTTGGAAGTGTTTTGACACTAGTGCTCTTGCTTTCTACATTTCTAAAAGAATGAACGGGTTTTATTTTATTATTTTTTTGTTTTGTATTTAGTTTTTATTTTTTTATCTATTTTTGTTTTTTAAATAATTATTATTTTGTATATCATTTTATATTACTGTATTTTATATATATATATATGTCATTTTATTTTGTTTTTAAATTTAGTTTGATTTTATTAGTTTTATCTTGTTTTTATTTTATTATTCTGTTTTATTTAGTTTTAATGTATTTTTATATAAGGTTTGCTTTGTCCTGATTTTATTTAGTTTTTTTGTTTGTTTTAGTTTTGTTTTTTGTATTTGTTTAATAATTTTTTTGTTTTTATTTGGTTTTCTTTTATGCAATTTTATTTAGATTTATCTTAATTGAATAATCTTAATTTATAATGTTAAGCCAATGCTTTTCTCATCTTACAAAGAGGAATCATACAATGTTAAGTAATTAATCATAAACCAGTTCTTTATTTTTGTTTTAAAGCTATAGCGTTAGGCAATATTTTTTTTTACTTTGCTTTTTTCTGTGAAAGAGATTTAATTTGTGTCTGTCTGTCTGTCTGTCTGTCTTTCTGTGTGTGTGTGTGTGTGTGTGTGTGTGTGTGTGTGTGTTCATCTGATTGACTCTTGTGTGACTGACGGTAAACCGTCTCAATGACAATGGGTGTCTGTGTGTGTGTGTGTGTGTGTGTGTGTGTGTGTGTGTGTGTGTGTGTGTGTTCAGCACCTGCTCTTGATGCTGTCCATCAGGCAAACACTCATTCAGTCTTCATCTGATTGACTCTTGTGTGACTGACAGGGTAAACCGTCTCAATGACTCAGAGTGTGTGTGTGTGTGTGTGTGTGTGTGTGTGTGTGCGTGCGTGCGTGCGTGTGTGTGTTCACTGTTTTAACATGTTCATCCAGGAAATCATGAAGAGAGAAATTTTGATTTGAAAATGAAAAATATGTAAATTACTTCTAATTGGTTGATTTGATTTAGCTGCTTCAGTTCCTGGTTAAATTAATTATAAGTCAACATTTCATCACTCAGTGTTGATTCTTTCAGCTGCGACTCATTACAGTGAACACATCAAATAATCCTGTAGCAAACACGCTCATTATGTTTATAAATTCATTCATTCAGAAATTGCTCATGCTTAGTTCACAGTTTCAGAGACGGCTGAAAAAAGAAAGCTCTGTATAATTACATCTTGACCTCTTGATGCATTGAAAGCATCACTTTCACGATTCATCTCATGCTAAAAGCTGGTTTCTTTAGTTAAGCCTTTAAGAGAATATGCTGTATTATCAGGTAAAGAGTGCATCTTTATTCCTATATTCACTTGTTTGCAGTTATTATGCAATGTTGCATTGATGTAAAATGAATGCATGATAAAAATATGAAAAGATGAATTATCTTGTAATCTATAATCTTGTATGACTACTGTGGTCCTCTGATCAAGAACTGGACGTATAGACACAGTCTGATTAGCGGCAGGTAAATCTGAGAACAGAGCTGAATATACAGGGGATATTGTTGGGTTGTTACACACAGAAACGTCCTTGTCAAACACCGTGACGCGGTCTGGATGTTTCCCAGCTGACTGATGTGAAGCTGTAACATCAGATCAGATGGTTGTTTAGTGAGATTAAACCAGCAGATGTGGAGAATATGCACAAACATGCATCTTGTATCTGAATCCTAGAGATAATCTGTGACCCCTGAAGAGCCGGTTATTATCATCAGATCTAATGCACACTGAGTGTTTAGCAGATTTAATGTTGTGTCTCTGGATGATGCAGATGGTGTTCTGCTTGTGTTTGGGGAGTGATTTGTGTGTGACGCATGTTAACATACGGCCGTGTGTTCAGAGGTCACGTGAGGTCACCTGGGCGTCCCTCGTCTCCTCGCATCTCTTTTACTCTCTTCTTTGCTCTCATCTCTTCTCTTTTATTCTTCTTTGCTCTCGTATCACCTCGTCTGGTATCATCTGTTTCACTCGTTTCTTGCTTCTAGTACTCTCTTTTTTTCACTCATCTTGTCTTGCATTTCTTTTCTTCTCTTTTTCACTCGTCGTCTTGTTTGCTCTCATCTCGTCTCATCTCTTCTCAAGTCTTTTCCCCTCATGTCTTCCCTTGTTCTCGTCTCATTTCTTCTTTTCCTTACTGCTCTCTTGTCTTCTCTGTTGCTCATCTTCTCTCATTTCTTCTCCTTTGTTCTCATTTTCTCTTCTACGTTTCTAGTTTTCTTCTCTCATATTTTCTCTCTTATTCTTTTCTTTGCTCATCTGTTTCTCATCTCTTTTCTTCTTTGTATTTCTCCTCTGATCTCTTCTCTTTACTTCTCATTTACTATTTTATCTTCTAATTTGCTCTCACCTTGTCTCTTCTCATCTTTATTGCTCTCTTCTCTTCTCTTTTGCTCTCTCTTCATCTCATCTTGTTTATTTTGCACTTATTTAATCTCATCTCTTTTGCTATCATGTTGTCTCTTTTCTTCCCTTTTGCTCTCATATCATCTCATTGTTTTTCCTTTCCTTTCTTCTTTACTCTCATCTGTTTTTTCTCCTTTTCTCTTATCTCATCCTTTCTTTTTCGCTCTCTTACTATCCTCTTCAGACTTCATCTTGTCTCTTTTGTACTCATCTTCTCATCTTTATTGCTCTCATCTCATCCCTTCTTTGCTCTCTCCTCATCTCATCTCATTCTCCTTTCCTTTCTTCTTTACTCTCATCTGTTTTTTAGGGGTTCTTGCACGAAGTGCAGAATCCCTATTGTAATTGTTAAGATTTTTATTATTATTATTATTATTAGGGGTTCTTGCATGAAATGCAGAATCCCTATTGTAATCGTTAGAATTTTTATTATTATTATTATTCTGCTTCTGCCGTAAAACGCAACGTGCAGCCCAAACCGTAAGGCCTAGAAACTTGAAACTTTGCCAATAGGTAGACCAAAAATCGAGGAGAGCTTATCAAAGTCTCAGCCCAATCGGCCCATAGGTGGCGCTATAGCGACCACCGACGCGAAACGACTCATAACTCCTAAACCGCTTGTCGTAGACTCAAATGTCTTATATCCCTGTAATCCTGGGCTCAATCAAAACAAAATGGCTATCTCCGATTTCATTTCCGCCTAGATAGTTTTTCCGCCATTTTGAAATTTGTCCAAAACCTACTTTTGCGAACTAGTCCTAGGTTTTTCGCCCGATCGGAACCAAACCACTGCAGAAATGTTCTCTGGCAAGTGAATATCAATAATTATCGAAAAAAAGTGAAAATTTCAACTCACGTTCGCAAAGGGGCGTAAAAACAATCGAAAGAGGCGGGGCCAATTTTACTTGCATAGCTATAACTCTTGAATGGAATGAGATATCTTCACCAAACTCTGGAAACTTATTTATGACATAATTCTTTGGTCAAATAAAAAAAATTGCGCAGCTTTGCCACTTGGTGGCGCTATAACATTGGAAAAACTGTAACGCATAAACCGTAGGTCCGATCAACTTGAAATTTGGTATACAGTATCTCTGTCGGAAGGGGAACAAAAGGCTATAAGGACATTTGCATATCTCAAAAAACATGGCCGCCATTGGCCAAACAAATGTAAACACCTATTAGACAAGGTTAGCAGAGGTCAATCAGAACGAAACTCAGTGGGCATGTTCCACTCATTGTTTTAAAGGTCTGTAAGAATTTTGAAAGAAATCGGCCACTAGTTGGCGCTAATTTGTTTTTTGGCTCTGTAATCACGTGGTGTTTTACATATCCACACAATATGCATATCATTTGATAGCTCTCGTCATATTGAGCAACTTTGTCTCTAGAACCATTAGTGTCAATCAAATCGTTCATTAAATATTAATAAATTTGTAAAAACCTACTTTTTCGAACTAGTCTCTGGTTTTTTTCTCAATCTCGATCAAACCACTGCATTAATAATCTCTGGATACTCTAGATCAATAATTATCGAAAAAAAGTGGAATTTTGTCCTTTGGTTAGCTTTAATTGGCTCGTTTATAACAAGTGGGCGTGGCCACATAAACCCAAAGGCCTATAAAACCTAAACAAAAACTTGAAACTTTACGAAAGTTGGTGAAAACATGTGTCAGATGACCCTTAACAGCCATGCAAAGTTTCATGGCGATCGGATCATAGGTGGCGCTATAACAGTAAAATAAGCTTTCAAAAACACAATATTTCAATTGTACATAAACGTAAATTGTAAAAAAACGTTCATATTTTCACACATACACATGATCTTTACATCATATGATAGAACACCGCATTCTGAACAACTTTGTCTCTGGGACTACTTCCATCAATCAAAGTGTTATTGAAATATTCTCAATTATGTTCAAAACCTACTTTTGTGAACTAGTCCTAGGTTTTTGCCCGATCGAACAAAACCACTGCAGAAATGTTCTCTGGCAAGAGATTATCAATAATTATCGAAAAAGTGGAAATTTCAACTCGCGTTTGCAAAGGGGCGTAAAATGTTTGAAAGAGGCGGGGCCAATTTTTTACTTAAATAGCTATAACTCTTGAACGGAATGAGATATTTTCACCAAACTCAGGACACATGTGTATGACATTATTTTTTGGTCAAATTAATACAAGTTACCCAGATTCGCCACTTGGTGGCGCTATAAGATTGGGAAAACTGTAACGCATAAACCGTTGGTCCGAATAACTTGAAATTTGGTATACATTATCTCTGTCCAAAGTGGAACAAAACACTATAAGGACATTTGCATATCTCAAAAAACATGGCCGCCATTGGCCAAACCATGTTAAACCAATATTGTCACATATTTGACAAGGTTAACAGAGGTCAATCAGAACGAAACTCATTGGGCATGTTCAACTCATGGCCCTTAAGGTCTGTAAGAATTTTGAAAGAACTCGGCCACTAGTTGGCGCTAACGAGATTTTATGGCTCTGTAATCACGTGTCGTTTAACTTATCCACACAATATGCATATCATTTGATAGATATCCTTATGATGAGCAACTTTGGCCCACCGCACATTGCTCTCAATCAAATCGTTAATTAAATATTAATAAATATGTCAAAAACCTACTTTTGCGAACTAGTCTCTGGTTTTTTTCTCAACCTCGATCAAACCACTGCAGTAATAATCTATGGACTCTCTAGATCAATAATTATCGAAAAAAAGTGGAATTTTGTCCTTTGGTTAGCTAGAATTAGCTCATTTAAAAAAGGGGCCTGGTTACACATAACCAAAGGCCTATAAAACCTAAACAAAAACTTGAAACTTTATGAAAGTTGGTGAAAACATGTATCACATTAACCTTAACAGCCATGCAAAGTTTCATGGAGATCGGACCATAGGTGGCGCTATAACAGTAAAAATAGCTCTCAAAAACACTATATTTGTATAGAAAATGACCTCACATTGTTGAGCATGTTCATAATTCACATAAAACACTAGATCTTCATATCATATGTTATATCTCCTCATTCTGAACAACGTTGCCTCTTGGACTAATGCTGTCAATCAAATCGTTAATTAAATATTAATAAATATGTCAAAAACCTACTTTTGCGAACTAGTCTCTGTTTTTTTTCTCAACCTCGATCAAACCACTGCAGTAATAATCTCTGGACTCTCTACATCAATAATTATCGAAAAAAAGTGGAATTTTGTCCTTTGGTTAGCTTTAATTAGCTCATTTAAAAATGGGGCCTGGCCACATATAACCAAAGGCCTATAAAACCTAAACGAAAATCCAAAACTTTACGAAACTGGGTGAAAACATGTTTCAGATGACTCTTAACAAGCATGCAAAGTTTCATGGAGATCGGACCATAGGTGGCGCTATAACAGTGAAAAAGGCCTCAAAACACAGTATTTCTAAAATAAATGACCTCAAATCAATGTAGTACTATTCTCTAGACTCTCTAGATCAATAATTATCAAAAAAACAGCTGAATGTGTGTGTGTGTGTGTGTTTCTGTGAGCCTGTTGTCCATTTTCGAAGTGTTTCACTGTCAGCTATGAATCAATGTTGGCCTACACCATAAAATCACACCCTGATGCCTTCAAAGCAAGAACCCCGCTTAATGCTGCTCGCAGCTTTAATTAGGGGTTCTTGCACGAAGTGCAGAATCCCTATTGTAATTGTAAGGATTTTTTTTATTAGGGGTTCTTGCATGAAATGCAGAATCCCTATTGTAATCGTTAGAATTAGGGGTTCTTGCATGAAATGCAGAATCCCTATTGTAATTGTTAGAATTTTTATTAGGGGTTCTTGCACGAAGTGCAGAATCCCTATTGTAATTGTTAGAATTTTTATTATTAGGGGTTCTTGCACGAAGTGCAGAATCCCTATTGTAATTGTTAAGATTTTTATTATTATTATTATTATTCTGCTTCTGCCGTAAAACGCAACGTGCAGCCAAAACTGTAAGGCCTAGAGACTTGAAACTTTGCCAATGGGTAGACCAAAAATCGAGGAGAGCTTATCAAATTCTCAGCCCAATCGGCCCATAGGTGGCGCTATAGCGACCACTGACGCGAAACGACTCATAACTCCTAAACCGCTTGTCGTAGACTCAAATGTCTTATATCCCTGTAATCCTTGGGTCAATCAAAACAAAATGGCTATCTCCGATTTCATTTGCGCCTAGATAGTTTTTCCGCCATCTTGAAATTTGTTCAAAACCTACTTTTGCGAACTAGTCCTAGGTTTTTCGCCCGATCAGAACCAAACCACCGCAGAAATGTTCTCTGGCAAGTGAATATCAATAATTATCGAAAAAAAGTTGAAATTTCAACTCACGTTTGCAAAGGCGTAAAAGGTTTGAAAGAGGCGGGGCCAATTTCACTTAAACAGCTATAACTCTTGAACGGAATGAGATATCTTCACCAAACTCAGGACACATGTGTATGACATTGTTTTTTGGTCAAATAAAAAAAATTGACCAGATTCGCCACTTGGTGGCGCTATAAGATTGGGAAAACTGTAACGCATAAACCGTTGGTCTGATTAACTTGAAATTTGGTATACAGTATCTCTGTCCAAAGGGGAACAAAAGGCTATAAGGATATTTGCATATCTCAAAAAACATGGCCGCCATTGGCCATACAATTTTAAACACCTATTAGACAAGGTTAGCAGAGGTCAATCAAAACGAAACTCTATGGGCATGTTCCACTCATTGTTCTAAAGGTCTGTAAGAATTTTGAAAGAAATCGGCCACTAGTTGGCGCTAATTTGATTTTTGGCTCTGTAATCACGTGGTGTTTTACATATCACACAATATGCATATCATTTGATAGCTCTCATCATATTGAGCAACTTTGCCTCTAGAACCATTAGTGTCAATCAAATCGTTAGTTAAATATTCACAAATTTGTAAAACCTACTTTTTTGAACTAGTCTCTGGTTTTTTTCTCAATCTCGATCAAACCACTGCAGTAATAATCTCTGGACTCTCTAGATCAATAATTATCGAAAAAAAGTGGAATTTTGTCCTTTGGTTAGCTTTAATTGGCTCATTTACCATGAGTGGGCGTGGCCACATAAACCCAAAGGCCTATAAAACCTAAACAAAAACTTGAAACTTTACGAAAGTTGGTGAAAACATGTGTCAGATGACCCTTAACAGCCATGCAAAGTTTCAAGGCGATCGGACCATAGGTGGCGCTATAACAGTAAAAATAGCTCTCAAAAACACTATATTTGTATAGAAAATGACCTCACATTGTTGAGCATGTTCATAATTCACATAAAACACTACTTCTTTATATTATTTAATAGGTCTCCTTATTCTGAGCAACTTTGCCTCTTGGACTAATGCTGTCAATCAAATCGTTAATTAAATATGAATAAATATGTCAAAAAACTACATTTGCGAACTAGTCTCTGTTTTTTTTCTCAACCTCGATCAAACCACTTTAGTAATAATCTATGTATGCTCTAGATCAATAATTATTGGAATTTTGTCCTTTGGTTAGCTAGAATTAGCTAATTTAAAAATGGGGCCTGGCCACATATAACCAAAGGCCTATAAAACCTGAACGAAAATCCAAAACTTTACGAAACTGGGTGAAAACAGGTTTCAGATGACTCTTAACAAACATGAAAAGTTTCATGGAGATCGGACCATAGGTGGTGCTATAACAGTGAAAAAGGCCTCAAAACACAGTATTTCTAAGGTAAATGACCTCAAATTGCAATAAAATATTCATGATATTCTCTTATACACTATATCTTCATATCATATGATAGATTTCCTCATTCTGAACAACTTTGCCTCCAGGATAACTGCTGTCAATCAAATTTGAGATTATTTAAAAAAAAAACTACTTTAGTAGTTTAGTACTTTAGTGTGCTCCTGTGTGGCTCAGTGGTAGAGCATTGCATCCGTGGCGCAAAAGGTTGTGGGTTCAATTCCCAGTGAACACACATACTAATGAAAATGTATAATTTGGATGCAATTGTAAGTCGCTTAGGATAAAAGCGACTGCTAAATGCATAAATGTAGTGAACTAGACCTGAGTTTTTAACTCAAAATCAGTCAAATCAATGCATTACTATTCTCTACACTCTCTAGGTCAATAATTATAAAAAAACTGTTGAAAATTTGCATTTGTACAACTATAAACCGGTCATTTTATAACACATTCATATATAGTGTACCTAAAGGCCTATGAATCCTAAAACAAAGCCCACACATTTTCAACGTTGTGTAAAATCATGCATTTCATTCTAAACAAGCATACAAAATTTAAGAGAGATTGGCCAAAAAATAACACTATAACTGTTATAAACACAGTGTTGAATGAGAAATTGCTATTTATAACCACTAGATGGCAGCGGAAGACCACTAATGGGCTTATGAAACACTACAATAGTACTGTTCATATTCTGCTAATGGAGATGTTATAAAATCACTGTTTTAACATTTAAAATCACATTTAATTCAAGTTTACAATTTTGTTCATACATTTGTCAGTTTTTACAATTTTGTCATATTATGATCACAGAGAAACCCGAAAATCCTTATATACAGTCTTAAAAAAAAGACTTGCAAAAAATATTGTCACCTGTCATTTATTTCAAATATCTGTATCTGCAACAAAATGTGTGTGTGTGTAAACATGCTTACTAATTATTAATATGATAGTTTAACCATTTCATTTGTGTGTGTGTGTGTGTGTGTGTGTGTGTGAGCCTATTGCCAATTTTCGATGTGTTTCACTGTCAGCTATACATCAAGCACGTAGAATAATGATAAATGGTAATCAATAATTAATCATATTTTTTAGTATAACAAGCAAAATTTCATTTTTGTCATATGCCATAGCTATGTATGACTACACATAGAAACATTAATCTAAGGTGAATACATCTCAGTTTTCAGTCAAGTAATTAATTAATACATAACAATACATAAATAAAACAATTGTTACATTAACATAATGTATTAATAGTTAGTGTAACAATTGTTTTATTTAGTGACAAAAACAGGAAACATGAATAAACGAGTAAAAGAATAAATACAACTAAACATGAGAATAAATAATGACACATGGATCAAGGTTTTATTAAACATATTGTTCTGACAATCATGTATTTACAGGCGGTGAACTAACATCCTACTGAGGCAGTTCTGCAGTTGACCACCATGCTTGCCTTCACTGATCTTTGTTGGGGTGCCTGTAATAAGAGTCAGAAAAAGTCACAAGTCACTTTGCATGAAAGCATCTGCCAAATGAATAAATGTATGTTATTTTTGTAAATTGTTTTTCATGTCTTGTCATTTCATTTCTTTAAGGTACTACTATAATACAAATGATTACATACATTACATTCAACTTCTGTTTGATGATTTAAAGGGTTAATCTAAATACATTAATTAATTATTTACTCTCTTCCACACTGTCCAAGCCTTTTTATAAACGTAAAAGGTAATTTTGGTATGTTCATACAACATCAGTCAGTGGAGCGTCACTTTTAGAAGATTTGTGACTTTATTTGAAAATGCTTTTGAAGCTTCTGAAACACAGGCTGCATTGACTGATGTTTTATGAACAGAAAACAACAGAAAAAAATAAAACCCTCAGTGTCTTTTAGTCTTTTTCTAGATGTTTTCAGTAGCTCTGTGCTGACTGATGATAAAAAGACTATGCCAACATATGACCCAGATGATGCAGTAAGGGCAGGTGGAGTGATGAAGCGTCATCATTTCCAGGATGCTGCTGTGAACTTCTCCATCCTCACTGCTGACACCAGTTCTGCAGATATTTCAGATCCTACAAAAATACACAAACACAATACAGAAGCAGTCATTTTAACAGTACAAAATTATTTGATGTCTGTATTAGAAGTAACAAAGTTATCTTACTTTATATTTTTGTTTTCCTCTTTTTTCCCACAAATGCTGCTTTCACCATTGCAGGTCCTGCTCTACCACAAAAGCTCTTAAGCAAATGCACAGGAATCAAGAATTAGAAAAGTGTTGTAATAGCTGTGTTTGAAATTACATTAATTAAAATAAACTACTACTGAATATTTAAAATAAGTTTTTACTGATGTCTGAAGTATACTCGCTCAAAGCCTTTGATGCCAGCATTCCTTCATCAGTAATTCTACACCAGATAAACACACGTGTGTCTCATCTGTCCCTGTAACATCCAGACAAGATTCAGTGATCTTTCTGCTCAGTAATATATTTACATGTTGAGGTAGTTGCTGATGTAAGCTTTTTATCAAACACAAATGCTCAAGTTATTAACAATAATAATGAACAAATTAAACAGGTAACTTATAGTCTACATACATTTTGTTTATTTACATTTCTTACAATCATGTAAAGTAGTGTTTACAACAGTGAATTCTACATAATACTACACATATATCGGTAACTCCAATGTCTGTTCATGTTGTGATGTGCGAATCTTTAATTATTTACATTTTGATGTCAGATGTTAAATATACATTTACTAATCATCTTTTTTGTAAATGCAGTTTAGAGATGTACATGTGCTTACTGTAGCTCCCTTGTTCACTATAGGCTACACGTTTTGTATTTATTCTTTTTTTTTTTTTTTTTTACAGCAAAATCAGAAATATACTATACTATTTAACGTTTTAAACAAATCAACAATTTACTATATAGTAGCTCAAAAAATAATATTTTAACACAGCGAACCGTGTTTTGGTTTATAGTACTTACATTTGAAAACACCCACGTCGTAGTTCTCCATTACATTTGAACATACACATTTTACAAATGGAAAATAAATATAACAATAATTTTCAAACATTCATTTATTCATTATTACATTTCTTATAAACATTACAGTCACAAATGCATTGATGCACATCCAAAAATACAAAATTCATATGAATGAACTTGCTCATTTAAAAGCTAAACCTTAAAAATATTCATTAATTATAAATAAATATGTATTAATCCATTCATTTGATATTTTAAGTGTTTGTAATAAAGTAAGAAAGTACTAATGTGTTAATAAATGTTTTTAAAGAAAATGTGACATTAATTTAAAAAAGTGGGAAGTATGATCATATTTTAAGTCACAGAATATAAAGATATATGTAAAAACGAAATACACAAAAAGTTAAAATAACAAAAAATATTTCATTCATTCATTCATTACTTTTTAGTTAATGTAAAAATGCATTTTCAATATTTCTTTGGATAATAAAAAATGATACATATGAAGTAATACATTAAATAATCAAAATTATCAACATATCAGTACCTGTAACCTGCAACCTGTAAACACTTTTTAATTAAATAAAACTATTAACTCACATGGTATTGAAAATATCATTTTAAAAGAAACAATCCATCTAATATTCACATACATACAGCTCATAGAAATGGTAACATTTGTAAATCAGTATTTTTAAAGATAAACATATTTAAAAGTTGCAAATAATAGAGGTTCTGTAATAATACAGTTTTGTTATCAGGTTCTGACCTGTTGTCGTATAATACTAGTATACTGTAGGTCAGGATATTGTCAATGAAGTAATGATAGAAGCATACCAGACATTGTTGTGACAGATTTACATTCCTGAGAGTTCTCAGTCTCTGATTGCTGTTGTGGGCTGTTATGCAGAAAATTGTGTGAAAGACCTCAGTTGTTTGGAACTCCATTGCTGATTAATATGACCGAAGAAGCAGTGAGGGACCATTCTGAATGATTATGGTTCTGTTGTTAACAAGTTTTGTATGCACAGGAACATGTTGTGTTGAAGTCCGAGGTTGAACATCTTGTAAAATTGTCCGCTGAATATGATGTTATTAAAGTCAGAGCTGATGTCCTCATATAGAAACCGTTATGTTCCTTGTCATTATAAATACAACAGTATAGCATGGAAGGCAAAATAAATAGCATCATCTGTTGATATGTTGTATCCGTACACCTCTTAGTTAGGGAGTAAAGTGAATGTGGGAGCAGATTTGATATATTTGAGAATCAGTCTTTCGTAGCAGCAGTGGATTATTAAAAATATTAGATAAAGTCCAGTCAGTAGTGTTAAAAGGAGTTGTTGTCCAGAAGTTGAATTGCTGCTAACTAATGCACACAGATATTATAGTTGCTTTTCACTAAAAAGACCATGAGTCCATGAAACGAACTTGCCTTGAACCAAAAGTCCAGGAGGGTGATGGTTGTATGATGTCCAGTCAAATACTAGCAGGTTATTGAGTACAGTAGACTGCAATGTTGTCGTAATGATGAAGATGATGTGGTCTTCAAAGTAGCTTAGGCAATGTTGTCGTAATGATGAAGATGATGTGGTCTTCAAAGCTTAGGCAATGTTGTCGTAATGATGAAGATGATGTGGTCTTCAAAGTAGCTTAGGCAATGTTGTCGTAATGATGAAGATGATGTGGTCTTCAAAGCAGCTTAGGCAATGTCGTAATGATAAGATGGTCTTCTTAAAATTTGATGTGCCTTTAAGCAAATGGGTTCTGATTAGAAAATTATTTTGACCTTGAAGATATTGAAAATATTTCATCATTTTGAAATGTTTGAAAATGTTCCTTAGTTCTTGAATATTTTGTGCTGTTTTGTTAAACAGAATTTTTCAAACATTTTGCACACAACCATTTAAAGTAGTTCGTTATATAGTTCATTAGTCTTAACACTGTGATCTAAGGACAAGATAGAAAATGATTGCAAAACAACAACAGATAAACATTTTGAACAATAATATACATTAAATAAAGAAAGACAATGAATGAATGAATGAATGAATGAATGAATGAATGAATGAAACAAAACAATAAACTAACAAATGAATTAATATATTGAAAACTAATAAAATGAAAAAAATAGGTGGGTGTTAAGACCATAAATGGCTTTCTTTCTGACCTTGATAATCTTTGTACTATATTAATTGATACATATATTTAAGTAAAAAATATTAATATAATTATTATAATTTAATAAGAATATGAATATGTATATGGCTTTAAAAACCAACGATGGTGTGAACAAACCCTAAAGGCCAAACTATACTTCACTTTTTATACACACACAAGGGACACTGTTAATTGCAGATTACTTTAAAAGAGTCAAATATATTTTTATTAGCTATAACTTCTAGGAAAAATAGAGCAGAAATTAGACATAGGTGAACCTTTCAAAAGGCACATGTGCTGTCTGCCTGTGTACATGTATAAAAATGAAGTATACTTTGGCCTTAATGCTGCCTTCACGTGCTATTGAAATTTGAGTACTTCTGACTTCAGAAATCATAATTTAGACTTTGTTTTGTTCAAGAGCTTTGTTGTTCAAAAAAAAAATAAATACATTTTTGCAGAGTGCACATTTAATTGACTTTCATTTGAAAAAAAAAGTTTCTTGTTGTCCTTTTGCATAATTAACAAATTGTTTTCATATTTGACACTGTACAGCGACTTTGACACAATCTCTATAATATAAAGCACTATATACATAAATAAAGGTGATTCTTGATTATATATTTAAGAAATCATATTATGTGTTACTTCAAAATAATGACTGAGATTGATGTTTAGATTAAATTGCAAAAAAGAACATTTGTTTTATGATAATTTTCATTAGTGGCATGCATAATTTTCATTAGTGGCATGCACAAACATTTGTAAAATAAGGCTTAAAATCTGAATTTTCTCGTTTGAAATCATGTTCAAATTGAAGTATTTGTAAATATTATTGAAAGTGCAGTTTTTCGTAATCAGTTAAAAAGGCAGAAGCAAGGGCAAAGTTAAAATTAAGTCCCTCATATTTGAAACATAGATAACATAGTTTAACATAATTAAAATCCCTTTCCGTCAAATATTTGCCCCTCCACCTTCAGTCTCACCCCTTACCCTCTGTGCATGCCACTGATTCCAATAGCACGTGAAGGCAGCATATATTCCCACAGAGGCCGTCCACATTTAAGATGCACCTCTGTATCCCCCACCCCCCATAATGTTGGACGATTTCATTATGATAACCATTTCAGCACAATGCATTCATGACAGCTAAAGTATGTGGGCATGATATCAATCTGTATTTCATTCAAGTCAACATCTTTTGCATATACATGATCAATTAATGTGCCATTTTCAGTTGTTGCTTTTTCAACAATTTGTGTGAAATCAAAATGCTGCATGACATCATGAAGACTTGATTTATTGAAAATGTTTTCATTGAAATCTCCTACAATTATTTTACCACCTGGCAAACAGTTCATATTATTAATTAGGTTAATCAGGTTCTCTCTAAATAATGGCATGTTATATGATGGTGGTCTGTACAGAACTGCCACAGTTGTGTTCAAATGTTCTATTCTGCACATTAGACATTCAATGTTAATGCATGGTAAGTCCAATAAAGCAACTTTGACTTTTTCTTTGTGATATATACCAACACCACCATGATTTTCCTCTTTTAGTTTAGCAAAAACATTGTGACTTGTGTCATATGCAGCACTACGTGACTTGTCATGGAAAAAGTATCCATCAAGACTAACAGCATTCTCAACATAGTTTGGTTTTAACCATGTCTCTGTTACACATATCATATCTCCTTCAAAATATCTCTTATCTTGGCGAATATCTGAAATGTGTGGGATTAGTCCTTCAACATTATGTAACATAATTTTGAATTTGGATGTTTCTGTTGTTTCACATGAAGCAATGAATGGAGGCATAGTTTGTAGTGCTTCCTTAATGTTGTCTTTCGCAAAAATAGCTTTTTCCTTGAAATCTTGTATGATGAGTCCATCAAGAGAGGTCACTCGACTTAATGCTACATATGCTTGTCCTGGAGCAAATATCTTTTTCATTGAAACAACAGCTTTGTCCACCGTTAGGCCTTGTACTTTATGAACTGTGCAAGCCCAAGCTAATCTGATAGGAAACTGTCTTCTGACACCACCACTGCTTGTTACTTTGTCTTCCTCAGGTTCGATTGGTGTTGCTTTCTCCAGTCCAGGTTTTAAACATGGATGTTTGGCTCTCATTTCTTTACCAATTTGTTCATTGTCAAATTCAATATAGATTTTTGATGGAAATGTTTCATTATCAACATAATGAAATTCTTTAATTGTCCCAAAAATTCCATTCACAAGACCATCTGAAACATTAATATTTTTCAGTAGCATTATTCGAGCATCAACAGCTAATTCAAGGGATTTTTCTAAACAGCTGTTATGAACTCTGAAATGATGGCCATCTTTTTCTTCCATTCGGCCAGTTTTAGGATTTCTCTCAAAGTCTTGTGCTTTTACAGTAACTGTGTCAGAGCATAATTTATGCAGCATATGTATGTTGTGCACATCAACTTCACTGTTGGTTGCATAAATGTGAATGTTTGTACTGTCATCACCATCACCCGTTTCACATTTTTTAAGCATAGCAATGTCATCTTGGAGCATTGGTTCATCCTTTTTACGTAGCCTTAAACGATTTAGTAATTCAGCAAACTCTTTGTCCTTCTGCCTCATAATCTCTGTAAGTTCAATGAAAGTAAAGTGACTTTCCCAAAGATTAACACTGTTCGCTGGTTCAGTATAAAGTGGTTTTCCTTTGACAGGAGAAAGTTGATAAAAATCTCCAACTGCTATTACTGAGACTTTTCCAAATGCAGAATAATCTCCTGTTTGTTTGATTTGTCTCAATCTGCCATGAACATATGCCAAAAGTTTATGATCTACCATTGAAATTTCATCAATTATTAATATTTGCAGTTTTCCAAATTTGGCTCTCAAAGAATTAATTTTTTCATCTCCAAGTGGCTGATATGGCAATGAAGCATTTATTCCAATAGAGAAAGTTGAATGTATAGTTTTTGCATTTATGTTAAAGGCACTGACACCAGTCGGAGCTGTTAACACCACATGTGTCTCATCTGGGTTTTCTGATAACTTTGATAGAATGCGAGAGGTTTCATAATAGATTGCTTTAATCAATACTGACTTTCCAACACCTCCAGGACCAGATATGAACACATGAAATGGATCTGGGTTTTCACCTTGTACTTTTGCTAGACACCAGTTCCGTACTTTATAAAATATTTCTGTCTGTTTCTCATTCAAAGAACGCAGCAAAACCATCGCATCTTTCTTTGTCATAGCACATGGATTCTTTTCTAATGTGAAAGCGCTAACATTTGGTAATAGATCAGGTATGACATCATCACCTTCTTCTGTTTCTATTGGTTGTTCTTTTCTCTGATCCAGACATTCTAAACGCTCAAGTTCTGCTTCTGGACAAATTTGGGCCCAAGCATCTTCCATTGGTCCATGTTGTTCTAAGTCATCTTGAGCTCTTTGTATGGTTTCTGCTTCTTTTTCAAATGTTGCCCTGTTTGTGTCCACTATGATTTTCACTGACTCAAGCTCATCATTATACAATGCTACAAATCCAGTCTCATAAAAATCCTGATATGAAGTGAAATTTGGTGGTTTCAGTTGGTTTTGCAAAAAGTGAGGCAAAAATAATTCCAAAATACTTTGATAATAATTTTCAGGATTTTTAGTGGGTGAAAAACGAGCATACCGTACAACTGCACATTCTGTACGAGTTCTTTTTCTCACAAACCCCATGTCATTTTCCAATTGTACTCTGTTTGAGCAAGACTTTTCAGATTTAGACAGAACTCTGTATTCAGATGCAAAGGATGCTAAACACATTTCTTTAAATTCTTTCGTGTTTGGACGGGCTCTGTATCTATCTGTGATGCTTTTCATCCATATTTCATCATTGTCAGTTTCTCCATTTTCAGCTTTCTTATTTATGGTATTTAACGGTAAACTCATTTTTATTGTATTAACGGTTGGAATGAAAACCACTTTTCTTGATCCTTCTTTTAGTTTCATATTAGTCAAACGATAAATGCTCTCTTGAGCAGAGACCTCTCTATTATGAAGAAAAACACTTCCAAGTTTTCTTAAAGCGTGTTTTGCATCCATATTGCCTTGCTTCTGGGCTTCTTTCTGCGCATTTGCCAACAGCAATCCCATTTCTCTCTCTGCTTTGGAAATGTAGGAAATTATATATACTATGCAAGAGTAAGCATCAACAACAAACTGTATGTCCATGTTAGCATTCCAGCATCGCAAAAGATCCTTATTATACTGATTCACCCACACATCACTTGGCTTTCTCTTCAGCACAACATTTGTTTTCTTTGTCATTTTGTTATAAGCACATTCAAATATCTCTTGATTTATACCAATAGATGCAAACATAGACTCAACAGAATCATAGACAGCATCACTGTTCAGCAAACATTCTCTTACTTTTTTCATTATAGATTCAGCTAATTCTTTTGACATTTGCTTACAGTTGTCTTCCTTTTTGTCTTTACTTTCACATTGTTCTTCATCTGTTGTTTTTTCATTCTTATCTACTTGTTGGCTTCTTGTAATGAAAGTATTTTCACTAGGTGGACGTGGAAAGTTAAATCTACATGTAGTACCTTTCTTTCTACATGTTTTAGCATGTCTTTTGCTGTGTTGTTGGACACTGCTCACAATTTCATGCATATCTGTTTCATCTTCAGGTGGAATTTCACAAGTGACGTAGCGATCAACAAATGCTACAACTTCATCATCATCATCTCTGTCCACTTGAGGTGCATTTTCAACCCAAAACAGACAATGTGTGTGAGGTGATCCACGTTGTTGAAATTCAATTCGATAGAAGTAATCTATTACTTTTCCGATTGGTTGAGCTGGTGACATAATCACATCTTTCAGAAAACAGTGGAATCGATGATCAAACATTCTGGCAGCAGTTACTGGATTTCTCTTAAGCATCCCACATCTGTCAGACCAGTCCAATTCATCAATAGGAGTTTCACAACCCTCTTGTTTAACAATGCACTCCATGAACTCTGGCCATCGCATGTCCGCTGATGAAAATGAGCAAAACCATGTTGGGATCCCAAGTTGCCTCACCATTGAAAACAAATCTTTTTGAACAGATTGCCAAAAAACAGGACTGCCTCTCACTGGCTTTAAAAATTTGTAACCCTCATCATAATTTAAGATCCTTTGAAGTGAATCTTTGTCCGTCAGCATTTCTGAGGTAATTTTGTGTTTGTTCTTTGGATCATAGCCTTTCCTCAAAGCAATAGATACGTTAGAGATAACTTGATTGAGCTCAGACAAATATTGTCCATAAAAGATGTAGTCAATATTTTGGGCAAAGCGTCCATCTGCATTTAAAATTCTGTTGTTTAAATACCTAGACAATGTTAATTTTTGAGGTCGTGAATCATGAAATGTGCCTGTTCCTTTTGGAAAGAGAACTGGAAAACATTTGGCTTCATTAGTTTCATCCATTAACAATTTCACTGGATTATTGCCTTCTGCTGGTGCAAGTGACATAATTCCATCAAAATGTTGATCTAAAACCTCTTGTGCAATGTCCACTGGCTGCAAACATGAATCCATGAACAAACCATGCTGCTGTCGATCATGAAGCGTTTCATCAGTGATCTCATCTTCATTTTCAGTATTGTGTTCATTATCAACAGACATATCCTGACAAATGTTTAAATCAGCCTCATTGTTACTTTCGTCATTCATTTCTTCTTCTATTTTACTCAGATTATTAGTCCAACTGTTGTTAAACTCCACATCTGTATAAAAATGGTTATTTTCTTTCAAGTAGGCCAAAGCAGTTTGTATATTCTCAGTATGCACAAATTTATAGTCATAGTGCCCTTTATATGTCAGTTTTCTCTTAAGCTTTACTGGTATCAACAAATCATTTTCTGATCTTGGTAAAACATTCACCACTTCTGTAACATTAGAGGGTACACAGGTTACAGGGCCATGAACTCCATTCTGTCCTCCTCGTGGTAAAGCCAGCATTTTCATAAATGGAATGTTCTTTGCTATTAAATGTTGCTCAAGAGAGTTTAAACTGTTCAATTCATTAGGAATAGGATCCAGAGCAAGATTATTTGCTACACTTTCAGCTGGTATTTTACCTTCACAGATTTTTCTATCACATGTGTGGCAAATCCATAAAGATTCAGCACTGCTATTTTTGTGTACACAATGTTGCCTACACATTTTATTACATTTATGAAGGTAATTCAATGTTATACATTTTTCTGCTATACAGCCAACTTCGGTTGATATTTGCAAGTATTTGTTCTTATTGCAATGTTTGACTTGTGTTTTGAAGCAGCAACGATGACACACTGCACAAACATATTCAGGACCAGAAGATATTTTTTCTTTAAACTGTTCAATTACATAGTTCATCTCCTTTCTTTTCATATCTATTTCATGCTGTCTTATAACATTTCTCATTTTAATACTATTAGCAAAATTAATATCATCTCTATATTTTTGTATGTTGTAATGTATTACCATGTTTTTATGTTGTTGATTACTATTATACTTTTGGACACTGTACTGTTTGACAGACTCTCTGTGTGATTCAATTTGCTCATATTTCTCCTTACTGTACTGTTTGACAGACTCTCTATGTGGTTCAATTAGTTCATATTTCTCTTTACTATACTGTTTTACAGACTCTCTGTATAATTCATTCTGATTATACTTCTCAGTACTGTACCGTTTGACAGATTGTTTGTGTGCTTCATCCGAACTGTACTTTAAGATGCTATAATTTTTTACAGCCTCACAATGCACATTGTTTGATTTGTATTTATTAATGCTATTATTTTTCACTTTTTCTTTAAATTGTTCATTTGTCTTATACTTTGCATTGTTAAATTGTTTTTTAGACTCTTTGTACATTTCATCCTTATAATATCGGTTATTTGATTTCATAATTCTGTCCTGTTTTAAGTCATGATTACTGTTGTAATTGACTTTCTCTCTATAAAGCTTGCGTGGATCTGAGCTAGTTATTGATGATGCTTGATGCACTGAACTCTGAAATGGTGATTTACAAAAGGAGGCACAATTACCATCCTTTGTCTTTACACATACAACAACTTCATAATGACAGCTATTAACATGTTTCAAATAAATACCCTTCTGTTGGCAGCTATGTCTATTATGAGAGACATTTGAAGATGAATATTTAAGCCATTTCTCTTGACTGTATGTAAATATGTCTACACCTATTAGATCACTGGCTGCTTGTATTTCCATCTCTGTTGCCCAAGTTCCAACAAATTTCATCCTTGATGTGGTAATGTACTCTGGTACAGAGCTGTATCCTTGTCTGAGGTACGGTACATACTTCTCTTCATTCTGCAGGATGTGTGTAACTACAGCTCTTCTTACTTTTCGGTGTTCTCGTTCACTTCCACTTACAGCATAAGCTACCGATCTGAAAAAGCAGTTACCATCAGCTACAATATCTTTAGTTTCACAAGGTTCAGCCATTTCAACAATCTCATTTGGATTATTTTGTTCTTTTATGATATTTACAATGTTCAGCTTTAAGCAAAGACTCTTTTGTTGCTGTACTGTTAATGGACTAAACTTTAAAGGAACACTGACAGTTTCTGAAATAAATTCAACATCACCTGCATTTTCTTTACTTTGGTATAAAGACGGCTTTTCTGTTTTTTGTTCTGCACACATTTCATTTACAAATATTATATCTGTATTTTTTAAATCAGTCAATGATTGACTCGAGTCATCAACTTCCATTTCCACGACAGCCTCGCAGTGTAAATCATTTGATTTGTCATTTGAATCTTTTGATTTTAATTTGTTTACAGTTTTCTTTACTTTTCCTTTATGCTGTTCATTTTTTTTGCTTTTTTTAGTGATGGAATTAATTATTGAAATGTAAGTTTCATCCTCATGCAATCTTTTCTTTGGTTTCGTTTTTTCTTTTTCTTTGAACTCAAGACTATTGCTGTCGTGAAGTTTCTCACTATGATCCTCACATGACTTTAGAGACACATTTGATGTTACATCAAACAATGAATCTTGAAATGGTGATTTACAGAAGGAAGCACAATTACCATCCTTGGTCTTTCCACATACAACAACTTCATAATGACAGTTATTTACATGTTTCAAGTATATGCTGCTGTGTTCACAGCCATGAATATTAAAGGATGCATTTGAAGATGAAAATTTGAACCATTTCTCTTGACTGTATGTAAATATGTCTACACCAATTAAATCACTGGCTGCTTGTATTTCCATCTCTGTCGCCCAATTTCCAACAAATTTCATTCTTCTCGTGTCAATGTACTCTGGTACAGAGCTGTATCCTTGTCTGAGATACTGTACATACTTCTCTTCATTCTGCAGGATGTGTGTAACTACAGCTCTTCTCAGTTTTCGGTGTTCTCGTTCACTTCCACTTACAGCATAAGCTACCGCTCTGAAAAAGCAGTTACCATCAGCTACGATATCTTTAGTTTCACAAGGTTCAGCCATTTCAACAATCTCATTTGGATTATTGTCTTCTTTTACGACATTTACAATGTTCAGCTTTAAACAAATACTCTTTTGTTGCTGTAGTGTTAATGGACTAAACGGTAAAGAAACACTGGCTGTTTCTGAAACAAATTCAACATCACCTGTATTATCATAAATTGGGTGTGAAGGCATTTCTGTTTTCTGCTCACCACACGGTTCATTCACAGATATTGTATCCGTGTTTATGTAATCATTCAGATATCGACTACACCCAACATCAGTTTCCATTTCTGACTTCTCACCTTCACTCTCTTACTGCTTGAACAGGTTTCTGGATCACCGGACAGAATGACTCACCATACTGATCGTTTCTGTCAATCTTAACTGCGTTGACCCCAGTTATCTCAAACTCCTCGTAACGTCCATTAATGGATACACCAAGTTTTCGGAGATGAACCATCAGAGAATGCAAGTCACGATGGTAAACCACTACACTCTTACCGTCAGCTGAACTTCTACCATCACTACGTCTTGAATGAGGATCAATCACTGCATACCAAGAGCCTTCTCTGACAGCTGCACATGTGTATTGCTTAATATTAACTAGACATGCATCAAACCTCTGGAATGCTTGATTTACTGCTTCATCAAGTGACATAGCAAACCCTTGTAGTTCTCCATCATATGTATTGATACCAAGCAAACCAGTCAATGATTCACCATAGTTTATTGAAAATCGACAATTTCTCAGTGTGTGTGTGTGTGGCAGCTCATCAACACGTAGGAAGCCTGATATACGATCGCTGATTTTCCCTCTGCCTCTCAAAGCACTGTACAGGTCATTTCCATGGATCAGAACAGCATTCAGGTCACTTCTTGTCCACTGCAACACATTTTTAATCTTACACATCATAACTGCAATTAAACTGTTTGCACCACATTGGCTTCCACTATTCCAGCCGAAACGGTAATCTCCTTGATGGAAAGAGCCTCTGATGTAGGATGTCTGTGGAGATAAATTAGAAACAGCATTCACAGTTAGTAGAGGCTTTGATTCAGACTTTAGTTCAGGTTTGTTTTCAGGTTTGTTTCGAGCTTGTTTTCAGGCTTGTTTTCAGGCGTATTTTCAGGCGTATTTTTAGGCGTATTTTTAGGCTTGTTTTCAGACTCATTGTGATACACACAATGTTCAGGTAATTCTGCCGATTTTTTAAGAGGCGGCAGAGCCTCTGCAGGATCAGCATCCATCCGGTCTGCTACCCTCTTCTTGGCTGCCTGGGAGCGCTGAGACTGCTTCGTCCGAGGCATCTATAAATACACATACAATATAGAAAGAAATTAAATTACACATTACTGCATCATAATTCACAAACACAATACAGTAAAGAATTTAAAATCACCTTTTTGTTATTTCACATTACAATAATGTCTATTAACTATGATATCGAATACCACTTTATTATTTTCTGCTTACAATGTTTATATATATTAAAATATGGAATAAATACAAGCATTAACTTCATTTGAATTTATGTTTAAATGATAAAACTAAATAATAACTAGCATATATTAAGATACATCACATCAGCTGATCATAATACGCAAACATAATCACATATGTAACAAAGATTAACTTAAGCTATGTGCTTTTCAATAAACATTACATTCAGAAAATAATAGATACTCAGCAATACATAATTCTTTGAACCCTTACTAACAACTTTATATCTAGTAAGACTGTCAAAGCAATTATATTTGTGTTATAGAAGTGTCTTTAAGAAAAAAGCTAGAGCAATGAAAATCCCCATTTCTACCATCAGGGCAATAATTAAGAATTTCCAATCAACATAACATGTTATGAATCTGCCTGGAAGAGAAAGTGTGTCTATATCATCCTAATGCACAGTAAGAAGGAGAGTTTGAGTGGCCAAAAACTCAAGGATCACAGCTGGAGAATTGTAGAGGAAGGTTGAGTTCCTGTCTCCTCACTCTTCCAAAAACAATCTCCATCATATTAATTTGTAAGACGTGATTGAAAATTCAAATGGGACTGCCATCTATGGTCAGATGAAACTAAAATAATACTGTTTTAGCAGCAAATACTCAAGATGGCTTTGGTGCACACATGGATAATAAAGCCATATCAGTCTTCCAACCTGAAACCTGTATAAAATGAGAGAGGTGACAGAACAGAAGAAGCACTGTCATGGATCTGTGAATCTAAAGGGTCTGGAGTGATTCTGGATGAAGGAATGGTCTCTGATGTCTTGTCAGGTGTTCTCTAACCTCATCAGGCATTATAGCAGAAAAATGACAACTGTTAAACTGGCAAATGGAGGTTTCAAAATCTACTGAATAAAAAAAAGAATGCCATTAATTGTGGCCTATGTGTATTACAGAAAAACATTTATTCTCCAATAAAAGGTTAGATTTTTTTATTTTATTTTTATAAAAATCAAAATTATGAACAAAACATATTATTTTTCACAGCCTTTGTTCATATTTTTCACGGGTGCTAATAATTCTGACCAAGACTGTTCAAACTAAAAAGGCATGGGAAACATTTATTCCCATTTCAAAGCTTGAAATAGTTAATGAATGTGGACTTTTATTATATGGATAATAAACAAAACATTAATAACTGCCATACATGTTTAGAACATCTTAAAGTTCAGTAAAGATTTTTTCATCTTTGCATATATTCCTTTCACTTCATTTTCATATACTCCTCTTAGAAAAGAAAAAGTGATTGGATATGTAAGCCTACAAAAAAAAAAGAATAAACATTTACATTTTTCTTTTCTTACTTACCTATAAATCCATTCAAGTGTTCATTCAACATGAAAAAACAAACAAAAATACATTAGTTTATAATACAGGTATCTTCAAAAAGCATTTGTAATAACTAGGGCTGCATGATATTGAAAAAACTCACATTATGATTTTTTTCTTCAATATATATTGCAATATGACATATATATATATATATATAAATAATGAATCAGTACACTAAATGAGGATAAATAAACCATGTATGAGTCCACATTCTATTGATTTGTCGACAGCTGTCGAGAAAATGAAAAGTATAAATATAACGATAGTATTATAAACATCACGATATTGATGCTATAATGATATATCATGCAGCCCTAATAACAACTACATGTACAGAATGCACAGTATATTACTCAAATCTTATGCCATCTATTAAAAGCATTGTAAAACATTCACTACTTTACCCAAAAGACTTCACTGTTACTGCAATATAAAAAAATAACATCTTACCTCAAATCACGTTTCTGCAAATCTACTGCAACACAAAACTGTGAGAGAAAAAATATAACAATTACATTGAAAATAAAAACATACATTGTTTTCACACTACATTTCAAGCTTATCCCAGTAATAACAATTATGAAACAGCCACCGCTAACTGGCCTGTGGACAAAAATCAGGCCTATAATCACTTGCAAGCTTCACTGAACACTGTCAATTATGGTCAAACTGCATATTATGATAAATGCTGATATCATTACATGTTGATTTCTTAACACGAAATCTAATTATATTATTTATCCACTGAATTACATGATCTGATAAGCATCACTGGTTTACAACACTGTATCAAATATTCTTTCATGATCACTGATGTGACTTCTGTCAATCATGTTATACGATAGTTACATGCCCAGTCTCTTCCAATCAGAAACGCGTTACCCTTACAGTTATGTACACAACAAACAGAAAAACGTTTAACAAATGAAATATTAAACTAATAAGCTAGCAGTTATGAAAGTATATAATTTCTATTTAATTTTAAAGGTACTTGGTAAATTTTAATAACAATAAATAATTATATATTTACATGACACAGTTTAACAATAAGCTTTAGTGAAAAAAAGGCTAAGAATAGTCTTGCCCATGCATTGAAACGACGGCTGCACGATATATATTGCATGTGATAGTCATGCGCATCTCCTCAGGAGAACGTTTCTCTGATTACCCGTAAATCTCCATCAGCTGTTTACAGAGTGAAAGGCATGTAACGATCGCAGATGAATCGCCTGCGATAGTGACCGTGATATCGCGTAGCTTGTCAGTGAACAACATGCCTGTTCATATGAAAACAGGTGATGGAGATTTACAACTAATCAGAGAAATTAGCCATGATTGCCATGCACATGACTATCGCATGCAATATATCGTGCAGCCCTAAACAAAACTGTTATTTTTGCTAACTATCCTTTAAAACTGAAGGTAATGATACATTCAACCAAGAAAAAATAACATGTGGAGCTATAAACCATTACAAACGTACTTTCCAAACGTCTCAATACCAAGAACAAATTACATGAACTACTATTAAACTAATCATAACAATCACTACACGACAAATACTGTAAAAAATACAGATATATTTAGTTTTATAATCAAAATGCTAACATGGTCGATTAACAATGTAAAACTGAAATAAAACGTTAACGTTACCTTTCAAGATTTATGTACAAAATACAGCCACAAAACAAGAAAACACGTGAAAAAGAACATATATTGAGCTCAAAATATCCCGATTGACAAACATTAAAGGACAGATTATTCGGATTGCAAACACAGAAACTAAACCGCACACCTCACCTCGTCAGGAAGAAATCAAAATGGCTTCGCTTCCGGGTAAAACGGGAATAAAAACCCATGATCATAATAACGAAATCTAAAAACAATGTTCCAAACAAAATATTGTAAGTAAGCATTACTATCTTTTAAATTAAACATTTATTTATCTACAACAAAATGTATATAACTTACGTGTCTATAAACGAAAACTGCATTGTTCTCTGGAGGACCAAAGTGCAGCACAGTTTAGCTCCAGCCAACTCCGAAACACACCTGCTTGGAACTTTCTAGTAATCCTGAAGACTTTGATAAGCTGGATCAGTGGTGTTTCATTAGGGTTATAGCTAAGCTGTGCAAACCTTTAAAGTCCAGATACCTTATGCAAATTACAACACTTCCATATCTTTTAATATAATTTCAGATTTCACCATATAAATAAACTAACAACTTTCACTACACGATTTTAACATTCATAAATGCAATTTAATTAATAAAAAAAAATCGAAATATAGTTTAGCCTATACCTAAAATTGTACTTTAAAGTATGCCACGGAGACGGTGTCTTTTCAGTTTGACACCAGTGTTGCCAGATTGGGCGGGTTGCTTTAGCTTTTAAAAATGAGCTTTTTCTTACTGTGGACATTTAAAATGATGCATGTGTTTTTCCGAAGATTATCAGTTAATTTCTTGATTGCCATTTTGAAAAGGTTCCTGGACATTTTAAGCATATTTTCTGCCCTGTTTTGATCCATGTTCCTGTGAAATGTATTTCTTTTTTCATCATTATTTTATTTTGTGGAGATAAAAATGGTCCTTATCAATCTTGATTGACTTGGCAATAAAATCATATCACATTATTTTGGCAGTTAAAATTTTGGGCTGGTTTTTGTTGAAGTGGGCGGGGTTTTGGTGAGCTTTTGGGCTGAAAATCGCCAACCCGATCTGGCAACACTGTTTGACACGATTTACATACACGCAAAACCGTTGCTGAATAGCTTACATTCGCCATTTTGTGGAGACTCTGGACAGACCGCGTTAATTCATTTTTCTGAGATTAATCGTGTCTACTATCGTGTTTTTTCTCATAATCACGCGAATCCTAACGTTTCACGCTCCATAGCAGATGATGGAAACAATGACTTCCACCTAAAACAAGAGAAAAACGTAACATCTCACTCCAAAGTTGCAGGTAAGCCATATCTTGGTTGTTGTTGAAGTTTAATGGTTAAATTAGTAAAACAATAAATCGTAGTCATTTATGATCGTATAACACATTGTTTTAAAAGATAGGATAAACTATAAATAACCGGTTGGTCTTAAAATTCATACACAGCTAAACTCTAACATCAAAAACTGTATGTAGCAAAATTATTTCTTATTTTAGTGTCCACATTTGATTGCCGTAGGCGCATTTGAAAAAGACCGTCATTAGGCCTACTCTGTGTGATTGAACCATCAGTCAGCCACGAGATTCATATAGCTCAGTTCTCAACAGCAACTACATTTACAACCATTTTAAGTAAATTATATCCATTTACTCTACTCATTTGTACTCTTTATATACCCTAAACAACAATTTTGGACAGCCATATTCTGTAACTTTTTACAATTAATTTATTATTATATTAATATTAAAATTCTTATAAAACTCATGATCAATTCTTGCTACAACTATGTATAATTTCCTTAATATGTTTGTGATGATGGAGCACTAAAAACAACTAACTGGTTCTGATATGTGCCTCTTCATTTTCAGCTTTAAAAAGAGTCCTTGTAATCACCAACTTCTGGGAGTAACACTTACACCGTGACTACTTTCATCACTTCAACACGATGACTTCCAGAGACGCAAACAAGAATGAAGCACCACAGACAGTTACAGGCTACTTCCATTCAGTGTCACCTGTTAAAATGTCTAAGAAAAATAATCGATACTTCAATGCAATAATTCAAATAGACAGACATCAATACCACAACACTGTGGTATTTTCACCAGAGAAACACAACCAATTAACACTGGCTGCAAGAAACAAAACACCTATCAAGCTAGACAATGTCAGGAGAAAATTAAGTAAGTACACAATTTTCTCTTTGTTCACCAATCACTTTCATTTCATTGTATCTTTCTCACAGTTATTATTCATCAAAATAACACATTTTAATTTTAATTTTCTTTTTCTATTTTCTTTTTTTACATCAAAAAAACATTTGTTACAACTTTACCATTTACAAAGCTCCCTCCTTACTCTTAGTACCACAGAACTTACTTTACAAAACTATTTAAATAAAAAAGATATATATTTTATAAATATATAACTATATATTTTCTAATTTTCATTAAAATGATTTCAAAGTAATACACATTTGATTTAATATAAATATATTTAAATCACAATTTATGCAAATTTTAATAGATTTTGTACATTAAAGTATTAAAAACTTTATTTACTGTGTTCCTGTGGCTCAGTGGTAAAGCATTGCGTTAACAGCGCAAATGTTGTGGGTTTGATTCCCAGGAAACACGCATACTGACAAAAAATGTATAGCCTGAGTGCACTGTAAGTCGCTTTGGATAAAAGCGTCTGTTAAATGCATAAATGTAAATGTATTTAAGATATTTTACACATTTTAATTTGAAATTAAATTCATGTTATGGGCATCTGTTTTGTAAAAAGTATTTGATAAACAAAATTTGCTATAATTAGAAACATCATAATATTATGTTTATAAAGTACATAAAACAATGTGTTTTTGGCTAAAAGTCAGTTCAAGTCATTGTAAATGTCACATATCTACTATTTATAAGCAACAAATCAATACAAAATTTGAATGCAGATGTAAACAAAGAGACTCATCAACATGTTTATACACATATGTAACACTTTAAATAGGGAAAAAGCAACTCTTTAACATACTCTCCATGTATATTTACATTCAGAAAATACAATAAATATTACTAATATTTTTTTGTTCATGTTTCCTCATATATTTTCAACTTTGCAGGCCAAACTGATGACCAAACATACGATGTCATCATAAATCGGGAGAGCAGAATTGACGTCACAGAAGTCTCCTTTCCACACAAACCACCTCAAGAATCTGCTGGACTCACAATAGCTGAAATTAAAACAATGCCACCCAATCAAAAGGTATGTATATTATCAAAATGTTTTTACCACTACCAAACATTAAACTCCCATTTTGATTATTTTTTTTCCAACATCAAGTGCATTCATGCACAGTCATGAACTTTGTGTTCATGAACAATATACATTGTAATGATCATTATTACACCAAATTTAAACCTTCATAAACTAACATACTTTCGTCAAATAACTCAAGCATATCTCAACTACTTCCTTCAACAACAATACAGAATAAAGTGCAACACAAGCACATAGCATACACAACTATACAACAATGTCTAACAGGTATACTTCACCCATAAATAGCATTCTGTGATTAATTACTCACCATTATATTAATTTCAATCTCAAACCTATAATAATAATAAACTTTATTTTCTATAGCGCCTTTCAAGGTACATCTAAAAGCACTTTACACAGAGGAAAAGATTGGGAAAAAAACAATAATAACAATTAAAAGTTAAATAAACATTTTCCATATGACAAAAAGAAAATCACTTAAAAGCTATTCTGAAAAAATATGTTTAAAGAATAGATTTAAAAACACTAAAAGATTCAGCCTGTCTGATCTCAGGAGGAAGAGAATTCCAGAGTTTTGGTGCACAAGACGAAAAAGCCCGATCACCCATAAACTGTAGACGAGTAGGAGGTATCACTAAAAGACCAGAAACAGAGGAACGTAGATCACGACTTGGAGTATAAACAGATAACAGTTGAGACAAATAATGTAATGCCAAACCATGCAAAGCCTTATAGGTTAGCATGAGAATTTTAAAATCAATCTGAAATCTGACAGAGAGCCAATGCAATGACTCTAAAACTGGAGAAATATGCTCACTTGTCTTGGTCCCTGTCAGAATTCTAGCAGCTGAATTTTGAACTGATTGCAGCTTACTTAAGGTGGTTTTAGAAACCCCAGCAAGCAAAGCATTACAGTAATCAATACGGGAAAAAACAAATGTGTTTATCAATTTTTAAACAACCGGAAGGGATAACATGGGGCGGAGTCTTGCGATGTTTCGGAGATGAAAAAATGAATTTTTAACTGTATTCTGAACATGGGGATCGAAGCTTAGATTAATGTCAAATATCAGATATATAAGATATAAGTATATAAATATAAGACATGAGTTTATCTTCAGGAAACAAATTAACATTTTTTATAAATTCTGCTTACTGAAAACCACTTTCTGACCCTCCATAAACAGCAAGTGTCCTAACACATTCAACGCCCAGAAAAATATCAACATCAAAATAGTACTTCATGTCACATGATGTCACATCAGTAGTTCAACAATAATTTAATAAAGTTACAGAAATACAGCCAGTGCAAAAATTATTATGACTTCACAACAATTATTCTCCCCCAAGTTTGGGTATTCCACCATTATCAAAAAGACCATAACACATGCACACACTTTCTTCTGCTCGTAAAAAAACCATGTTCTACGTCACCAACACCACATGCCTCTCTATAATAACAGATAACAGTGACTCCAACAATTGTTGAAAAAAGTTGTTTCTACAAAACAAAATATTAGTTTTTTGTGGACAAAAAAAGTATTTTCATAGCTTCATAAAATTACTATATAACCACTTATGTCACATGGGCAATTTTGTAAATTGATTGATACTTTTCTGGGCTTTAAATGTAATGCAACACTTACTGTCTATGGAGGGTCAGAAACCACTCATATTTCAGAAAAAAAAACATCTACATTTATGTTCAATAAATTAAGGAATAAACATTTTGCAGCTTTGAAACAACATAAGGAGGAGTAATTAACAACAGAATCTTCACCTTTAGATGAAATAAGTAACATACCATTTTAGTTCACAATATATTCTTTTCAGTACAAAAAAGTTATGTTAAAATACAAATTTTATCTTTCACACAATTTTTTATTTTATTTTATTTTATTTAAAAAAATTAAATTCATTAAATGTAAAATGTCCAAATTTACTTAGGAGTACATTGTTGTGCCCTTTAAACACACCCCTTTTCCTATTAAGCTCACAAAATTTTTATGAAAAATATCTACTTTGTTTTAAACAATTTTTAAAGAATAGTTAAAAAAATAGATGAAAAACACAGAACACTAAAATCATGCCACAAGGCATTCAATTTGATCCGTTATATAACAGGTATCTTTTGGCTAATTTTTTGAATGGACGAAATGCCTCTTTCATCTTTGGGCATAAACTAAAGTTATGTATAAATTTGATCATCTTAAAGCTATAAAAACTGTTATTAATAATTGTATAAAAATTTACTTGATGTGACAACCATCTGTTAATATTTCAAGCCTGTTCATGAAGCCACAGTGACCTTAATTAGGGCAGTAACATTTTTGAATAACTTTCATGTAATATTTATTAAAATGTCAAGATTTAGCTAAATAAATAATCTAGGTAATGTTATGTTCACACAAATATTAATGTAAGCAACTATAATAAACAATATCTATGAAATTAATAAAATATGGAAACACTGAAATTGTATGAATTTCATAGTATTTCACCCTTTAAACTCACTTTAAAATAATATGAAATCTTTAAAAATAACAACAGTATAAAAATAAATACCAGCAATAAACTATACACTTATAAAATATATCTAGAAATACACACCAGTAATACCTCTGAAAAAATATATTATGATAGCACACAATCTTATACAGATAATCAACTAACTATGTTCTCTACCATCTGTACTAAATTGCTAAAACTATCTTTTGAATCTAACTCTAATTATTTCCCTCAGTCAATTTTCACATTATAATATGCAGAAGTCTGAACATTAATTGCTTAATTTTACAATAAATTGTGAAAATTACCCCAAAAAAAGGGCTTAAACATGTTACAAATCCACATTTAAATGACTCCTCTTTTTGTGAAAGTTTTAAGACAGCTTTCAAAATGACCATCACACAATGTCAACATTGGAAACGCGTATCTCAGTGTGCTATAGTTTGATACATTTGAAATTACAAGTGGTATGTGATAACAAACACATCAATTGGACAAGACATCAACAGGGCTCTAGACTAACTTTTTGCACTGGTGCGCCTAACTTTTTTTCTTAGGTGCACCAGCACAAAAGTTAGGTGCACCCAAATTTTTATATAGGCAATATTGACTAGTAAACGACTAACTAACAATCTGGTCAACATAAAGTTCTTTATTTGAAACACAATTCTACAAGAAAGGTAACTTACTGAAAAAGTGTTGGTGCTTAAAGTGCTTCACTGAACAGAGATTTAAACTTAAAACATCTCAAGATAAATTAAATCTAAATTAAGTGTTTTAAGGGTGTCAAACTGAACATCTCGTGGCTCAATGTATTATGGACTATCCTCCATTGCAGTTACATGCCCCTCGAATGGCCAACTCCTGTAGTTTGGCCTTCTTGATCTTCAGCCTCGGCTAAACCAGCTGACCACACTCTCTAGCATCAAACATGTTCCAGACTTGACCCCTCTACACTGAGTCTTATCAGATCTTCCACTGTGTCTGAACGAAGGGATGCTCTAGTGCAGTGCTTCTCAAACCCCCCTTAAACCCATAAAACAATCCTGCGCCCCATCCCACCACAGACTACCAAATAATTGCACTAAACATAATTAAAAAAAAGTATTTACAGTTTTTATAACTAATTCTTACTCAGCAAAAAAGAAGTATACTTAGGCCTTTAGTGTTATGTTAGAAGCATTTTTATACTCATAACTTTTCTTGATTTAATATTTTGATTTTTTTTTAGCTTTATTTTCATATAAATGTTTAGTTTTGAAATGTTGTATGCATTTGTCATGTTTATTTCATGTCTTTATCTTCTTAAATGTGTGTATATATTATGTATAGTTTTAACTTTTAATTTTACTTATTCGTAAGCTGCTTTGGATAAAAGCGTCTGCTAAATGACAAAGTAAAGTAAAGAAAAAAATAACTGTTCTGTTCTGTCTAATCGTCTCTCTGTACTCATACTGTATTTTAATGCAGCCAAATTCTCAATAAAACTGTTTTACTTTATATATTTGACTGTTTATGTTGTCAGTCAACAGAATAAATATTAAATAATGACTGAAACACGTCCCTTTAAGAATTCATAACCAACTCTCCCTTCCAAGAAGCTAGTCTGCACAAAAATATTAATTTATAATTGTATTGAGCCGTTGTCTGATGAAATCAAATAATACACAATATAAGACAAGACAATTCCAGTGCTGTGATTTCTTCTATATTTGTATGTACATTTAGAGAAGCAATAATATCTGTTTTAACTGAACGGGCTCCTCTCAGACACTCGCTGAACAACGCAGATGCAGAGAAAGCGTGCTGATCTCGCGCCGTTGCGGCGATCACAAAGACACTCTGAGAGACTCGATTTGTCACTAGTTGCTTTTTTTGGAAAACAAAAAGTTGCTATGGGGGTCTACAAAGGTGCTAAATGTCACTAAGTTGGCAACACTGCACGCATCTCTACTACTCACCTCTTTCTTTCTGTCTGACTGCAGCAGCACACGTGACGCATTTGTCAACACGCACACACACATACAGGAATATCTGGACCACGGCCAATCAGAGGGGGGGTCCGCCCTTCACTATCTCTGATGGTTTAGACCACGATATAAGCCTAACGGGAGTGTCTTTTGTTGAGTTTCTGAGTCGCAGATACTTTGTTTTCTTTTCTCAAATGGCTGGACACACCAGTGCGCCCTGGGATTTTTGTTAGTCGCACCCATGAAAAATTAAGTCGCACTCTAGAGCCCTGCATCAAGTACTATAACTATTTTATAGTTTTATAAACTGCGTTCAGAGTTGAAAGAGTGCTCAATAGGTACATTTACCATAACCCTAATGCTCTATTGTGTCTTACAGATTTCAGCACTACCAGCAACTGTCTACAGCATTGCACTGACAACAAACACAATTAATATTCGAGGAACAGACTGGGAATTCAAGAACTGTCATATTGCAGACACTACATCTTCCATCGAGTTAACTCTCTGGGACCACCTCATGGAATCAATAACAAACAATGAATCTTACACATTCACCAATCTATCCACAAGAAAATACAATGCAAACCTCAGTTTAACTACAACACGCCAATCCACCATCACACCATTGAAGACACCTATTTTGCCTATTACACACAACAGAATCATCCCTCAAACTGAAATACTAAACAAACTGACCTCACCAATGGAAGGTGCCGCAATTCATCTTATGAAACTCTGTCCCAAATGTCAAACACCTCAAAACAACCTGTCTTCAAAAGATCCATATCACAGGTGTCAAACTTGTAAAATCTTAAGGAAAGGATCAAGTTATCACACTAAATGCAATGGAACTCTGACATTCATGTTAGAGAAGGAGGAGATCGCTCTATCAATCACCAACTCACTCCTCACCACATTCATTCAAGCTGAATGTAATATTGACCTCATGGATGCTCAAGAAATAGAAGAGTTTCTCCTTTCTGCAGGACCTTTAAGTGTTCAATATACCTCAGAAAAACTGATCACCTCCCTGTCTAGACTAAACGGAACAGAGCAGCAACAAAAGCCCGACGAGCAAATTAACAGTGATGAAGAAATGTATGCTGCAACCAGTCAAAATTGTGTGATTTCCCCACCATCTAGTCCTCAAAGATCACAGAAACCACAAATAACATCAGACTGTTCAGCACTACAAGAACTACAGGAACCTTCAGACCCCACTGATGTTCCACTACCTGTTCCACACATAACTAAAAAACAGCACACTCCACAAAATCCACAGAAACGACAAAAAACATCCAACTGTCCAGCACCAGAGAAACAACAAAAACCCACTACTGTCCCTCCAGCTGTTACAACATACCAAGCCCAGAAACCAAGTACTCCACCATCAACTCCAAAACACAAAAAAACATCAAAAAAAACGAAAATAGAAAACACAGATGTTACAGAAGACATTGATGACATTTCAGGACTGTTCCTCTAGCACTAAACTTTTGAAAAATTGATAAGGTACAGTATATTTCTTTACAAACACATGATTTAAATTTTCACACTGACTGAACATCTATGCAAATACAGTACTCTAACACATTTCATTCTATAACTTGTTTACATGTTATAAACAAAAATTGTACCAGATTTCTTACATCTACTAACTTGACAGTACAAAATATTTTCTTCATACAATCACTTTTTTACTGTAAGCTTCGAAAATATAGAATATTTTTATTTCATATTTACTATTAAACTACAAACATGTTACATAAACATTTACATAACTTGATTTTCCAACTACTCTACCTTTTTATGTACAATTTTATTACATAAAATACTGTCAAACAATTCATTATAATTAATCATTCAAAATTTAAGTTTTATTTACATAACATTCCTCTGTGTACTGTGTATATATATATATATATATATATATATATATATATATATATATATATATATATATATATATATATAAACACATACATTATATACTTTTAAGATATTGACATGTAATATGTCATATATTTAATACATAAACGTAACACATTTTTCTTGTTCTTTCAGCTGTACCAATATGCAAAGCCCAACAGACAAAAATTACCTCATCAATCACAAACCACAAGAAAACCTCAAAGACCCAACAAAGGAGAATACAGAAAAACAGTTATTGCAAACTTTGATGACATTTCTTGACTGTTCCTCTGGCACTAAACCTTTTCACAGATTCAGGATGTGGATCACATACACTATATATACAAACACATTACCTTACTTATAATAGTCCAACAACACAAGCACTTTCGGACAACTAAATATATGAATAGCATACACTAACACATTGCCTTGTGTCTAAAAAACACCAAACACTATAAAACTTTCAGAAAACTATATACATATTGTCTACACTCTATTCTATACAAATACATTGATTAAAAATGTACAAATCTAAAAAACAATTTATTATATTTTGTAATTTTCACAGCAATATTTGTTTTTATGTTTTTCAATATGCACAATACTAAATTGGAGTGTTAACTCTCCAAATACACAAATGTTTCAAACCTTTTTGACATTCACAAATAGGTAAATGTGTTTGACATTTTTCTATTACATTTGCTCAGACTCATTGAACTATGCATATCAGTACTCCAAAACAATTCATTCTTGAACGTCTTTAAAAACAAAAAGTGTACTTGATTATATTATTGTTCCAGATTAACCAATTCTACAACTTTTTACAAGTACACAATAATACATTACTCTTAACTTCTCTATTTCTATTTTATTTAATATATATATAGTCACTTAACAGTATAATATATTCTTCATACCATTACTTTAAATTTTCAGCTCTTAAAAAAAAAAAATACATTTATTTTATTAGTCTTATTAAACTACAAACAGATCACATGAACATTTGCATAACTTAATTTTCCAAAACTACCTTTCAGCGTGCTATGTTTACAGGCAAATTTCATATTATATATATTTTTTCACTTAATTGTATAAATATTTCTTTCTTTTTTTAAACACCAAATTGTACTGTGAATTTTCCAAGAAATGCTTTTTATTTTCACAGTTATACATTCTTTTTTTGATCTATAACATTTTGAACATACAGAATACTAAATTGTATTTAGTTTCTACAAATAATAATGTTGCATACCTTTCTGAACAGCACAAATGGTTAACTGTGGTTTAGTTTACATTTTTCTATTGTATGTGCACACTGATTGAACATCTTTACAGAAACAATACAACAAGACATTTAATAATTTAACAGTATACATGTTACAAACAAAGTGTTCTTTAGATTATTGTTTAAGATTAAACAATTGTACAACTGTTTACATGTACACAATAATACATTACTCCTAAATATTGTATTTAAATCTTTTATATATAGTGATTTTTACAATACGATATATATTTTTTTCATGCCATTACATTGTTTAATTTTCAGCTTTTAAAATACACAAAATGAAACTTTTCATTTCTTTCCTACTAAACTACAAACATTTAACATAGGCATAACTTGATTTTCCAAAACTATTTTTTTTAATTTTACATTTACAAACAGTTTTTTTATAATTACATAAAAAAATTCTAAAAGTCACCAAATTATACTGTCAATATTCCAAGTATGCTTATCACTTTTAGATGCAAATATGTTCAAAACCTTTTGTCAATTGCACATTTGTACAACTGTGTTAACTATGTTCTACTGTTCCATGCATATATACTAATTAAGGTGCAATAAAATTAACACTTGAACCATTTTTGTCTGTCAAATTATTTACCTATTATAAACAATCAACCATACTTAACATACTACTTTTCCAACTTAATTACTTAGTTGTCAATATTCAATATTGTTTAAATTGTTCAATATTTTTATTCATTCTATTTTGAGAGATATACAGTACCTACCTGTACAATACCTACCGTAATGAGACTTTTCCTGAGTATCCATGACATCAAGATTGCAATCACTATTAATGGATATGGAAAGGAGTTAGGGATTGATAAAGAAGTTCCTTATTCCCTTAACATAAATGTCAGAGTGTCATTGCATTTTGTAAAATAGCTGAATCAAACTTGGAAACTTTTTATAATTGTATTTTGTTTTGAAAGCAACATGTTATAAAATATGTAGTACTTATGACAAAGGCCTATGAATCCTAAAACAAAGCTCACACATTTTCAACACGGAGTAAAATGAATCATTCTAAACAAGCAAGCAAAATTAAGAATGATTCTGCAAAATATAACACTAAATTAGTTATAAAAGTTAAAAACAGTGTTGTATTAGAAATTGCCATTTATAATCACTAGATGGAAGCAAAAGACCACTAATGTGCTCATTAAATACATTAAAACAGTACAGTTCATATTCTGCTAAGGAAGATATGATAAAATAACTCTTATAACATGTAAAATCACATTTACTTAAAGTTTACTATTCTATTCATAAACATATTTCCATTTATACAATTTTGCCATATTATGATCACAGAGAAACCCCAAAATGAAATACAAATTCTTAAAGAAAAGACTTGCAAAAATATTGTCCTATATCATATTTCAAATATCTATATCTGCAACAAATTGTGTGCATATATGTCTATTTACATGTGTATGTGTGTGTAAGCATGCTTACTAATTATACATATGGTAGTTTAACCATTTTATTTCTGTGTGTGTGTCTGTCTGACTATGTGTTGTGTGTGTGTATAAGCATACTTACAGATTATTATGATAGTTTTAACATTTCATTTCTATGTCTGTGTGTGTTTGAGTATGTAATCATGCTTACTAATTATTATGATAGTTTAACCATTTTACTTCTGTGGTGTGTCTATGTGTGTGTGTGTTTCTGACTGTGAGCCTATTATCCATTTTCGATGTGTTTCACTGTCACCTATGAATCAAGGTTGTCCTACGCCATAAAAGCACATCCTGGTGCCTTTAAGCAAGAACCCCGGTTATTGCTGCTTTGCAGTTATATTTCTCTTTGTGTTTGGTGTTTTATTAACATTAAAGGAATAATTCACCCCAAAATTAAACTAGGCTAGTGTTTCGTTTTTATACCTTAATTTACCAACTCAAAAGTTGTTTTAAACCTGAATGCGTTTCATAAACGCTATTTTGAAGAAGGTGGAAAACCAAACAGTTGCTTGTCAACAGCAGTGACTTGCATTTTTTTCCTATTGTTAAAGTCAATGTAGACCAGCAACTGTTTGGTTACCCAGATTCTTCAAAATATCTTATTTTGTGTTCAACACAAGAAAGAAATTAATACAGGTTTAGGACAATATGTGAGTGAATAAATTATGACAGAAATTAAATTTTAGTGTGAACTATCCCTTTAATTACAGTTGGCAGCATGTTTAGTTCTGTCCCTTTAAGACCTGCGCGCATCTAATATACAGGCACACATCCGTTTTTCTCTCAACAGTTTACTTAAATTTTTTGACATAACCAACTGAGTCTATATGTAAACCTTGTGTGTTTTGACAGTATTAGCATACAACATAACTTAGTTCAGTAATCAGGTGCTGTTTGACGGGCTTTTTAGTGCACGTGCCTTGGATGTGCTCAGAAAAGGCGCTTGTCAGAACAGCACACTAATGAAAAGCATAACCGGCAAGGCTTTAAAGCAGATGCAGATAATGTACTTTTGTGATTGCGAATAACTGTAATGTCCCGTGAGAGTAACTTTACCCCTGAGTTAACACTGATGAGAATATCATGGTTCTCCTTATTAAGTTGGAAACCAAACTTAAATTATATTGACTATCCAAGTCTAACCATGTCATATCATGTCAACAAATGGAAAAATTGGCATGCTATTATCACGTCAATTATTGTGCCTTTAGTCTCAACAGCAGGGGCATTTTTACCACAAATGCCATACTTTCACATATTCTTCTTAAAAAAAAATTGGTTTCCTGTAAAGCCCAATTTATGCTTCTTCGTCAAGTGTAAGGCATACCCTGATGCACACCTCAATGTACTCAATGCAGAAGTATAAATTGGCCTCCTTAACACTGCACACAACAGGCAGTCAAGCCAGCTGCATAACAACAACACAGTGGTTTAACAGGAAAATAAAAAAGTAGTTCAACAGTAAGTCACAAGATGGACAGAGCTCCCCCTTCAGAGACTACAGGCTCTCAGTCTCCACTCAGATTCTGTTCTTTGGTTCCGCTCACTGTTGGAAATCACTTTGGCCTGATCCAATTCTTTGAAAGAGAGAAAGGAAGAACAGCAACACATGTAGCATGGACTCAGTACAGTACAGAGACACTTTCTGCTTTTTTCATTACTACACAATAACTAGATGCTGAAATGAAGTGATTTTTCACATGATATTTATTGTGCTTGTGTACTAAAATGTCATAAATTGATAATAGCAATATCTAGTTTATCTTTTCCACAATTATCTCATAAACTTGAGGTTCAGTACTATGATAAAGTCGAGACACCCATTCTTAATGCTCGAAAGCTGGCAAACCATTTATTGCAAATGTACTAAATTACAGTTTTAAATAATTACAGTTTAAAAATAAATGTATCTATTTGCTTTATTTAATTCGGATTCAGTTAAACAAAATAGGAACACATATTTAACACAAGAACATATATGGAAAACAGTACAAAAAAAAAATAACAATATGCATACCTGTATATTCCATAAACCTACCCCTAAACCTATCGAGAGTCAAGAGTCGAAACTTTCTGCATTTTTACATTTTCAATCATTCTGTATGATTTATAAGCTTGTTTCATTATGGAGACCTAAAAAATATTCCCATAACGTTAATTTACTGGTATTACTATTCTTGTGGGAACATTTGTTCCAAATAATTTAGATAATACCAGTACACCTAGACAGGTATTGTCATAGTTATCTATCGCATTTTATTTTCTATGATTGAACTGTTACTGTATACAGTACATAGCAACCTATAAAGGGTGTCTCAACTGTACCCACTTTACCACCTTGTATATTTCTTAAAATGCTATGTAATCCTTTTAACATTCATGTTAGAAAATATGTCCATTAATAATAGACAGATTTTTTTTTTACAGAATTTGTGTAGCATATGTGTAAATGTGACTTTTATCCTATTATCTTAACACTGTAACTAACTGTTAACAGTGTTAGTTAACACTGTTAACTAAACCGCATGTGAAGCAATAGGAAACCGTACCCCACTGACATCCTCGTACATTTCTCTAGATTATGAAAAGACCTTGCATGGCACAATGTCATCAAATATGTCTATTTTTAGAGCACAGAGTAACTTTTGCAATAATATATGTTACGTTTAACCATCATAAAAGAATAATAAGCTATTCATTGTGGAAGAGCCATGGTGAAATGAAAATCTCACCTTGGAAAAAAAACGTTTGCAGATACATTCGCACACATTTCAAATTTCATTCCCACGATCAAAGAGAACACTAATACACATGTGTGGAGCAAAAATCACGGCTCGTGGTTCTTGTGTACGCAAGTAGTTTAAGGTATTTCAACTGTACACGTCTCAAATACTCAGTCTACCCTATCCCTACAACAGTAACTCTCAGGATGTAAAAAACATTCTTTAAATTATCTTAAAAGAGCCACTTGACATTTAAAGACAGCATAAGTTCACCTTTTAAGTAAAACGAAAATATATTTGTAAAGGTTTAAATGATGGTGTGATTGAAATTGATCAACATGAACACCTACAAAAAACACTCACTCCAACTAGTTTAAAAACATTGCAAAGGTGAGTAAGAAATTACTATCTTCCTTTAATTGCATTTGCAATTTCTCTGATATTTTGTGATCGCTAGTCTAGCTTAGCCTTCAAATACTCTTTGAGATCACTGTAGGTCTCTGTACATTTTCTGATTTAAAAAATAGGTTTTAGCATTTCATTTTTTATAAATGACGTTAAACAAAGCAAAAAACTCAACAAAAAAATGCTGTTTACCAAAGACCCAATCTTATATGCCACCACCCATTACAACAGTAGGATAGAGAATAAACTGAGCAAGGAAAATTTAGATTTTCCATGCTCATTTCCTTCCTAACAGAGGATGTCTTTGTTTCTTTGTCCAGATCAATGACAGATTCCTGAAGCTGGAGACATTTTTCCTTTGGAAAACCATCTCACCTGACACCATGTGAATACTTTATGCAGGGGAGGGGCAGGGTGCTGTGCTGGCATGAAATAGCCAATTTTATGCAGTTGTGACTCAGCAAAAGTGCCTTTCAAAAGTCAATTGTCCACGGCATGATCTGGAAAAGTGTATATAAATTAGTTGTGTTGCATTGTACGATTGCAAATGAGCTGTTGAAAAATCCTGTTTCAAGAATCATGGATGCTGTGTTTTTTGGAGTCATTCTACAAGTTTTGACATCTGTTCTGTCCTATCCAAACGGGGCACCAACTTCAGCTTGTGGGACATGATTCCCAGGCATGGAGGATACAGCCCCAGCCAAACCCTGCTCCATACACCATCCATCCAAGCAGCACAACTTTTCAGACTGGCAAACCCGTCACAGGTAGGGGACCATTTGGATAAAGCAAATAGGATGGGGTCACTACTGTTTTAAGATACGTTTTGTAAATTAATTCATGTATTTTTCAAGATCTGCATGTCTGAATCCAAAGTTTACTGAGTTATTGCTATACTGTTATGTAATTAATAATTGCATACCAAGGAAGTGTTGTAATATGAAAAATCCTCTCAATCAAGAATTAAAAATGTGTTGTCCATAAATCTATTTGGATATAAAACTTGGAGGTTACTTTTTTTTTTTGCTCTGTTTTTCCATGTTTTTGATGGCATCTTTTTCTCCACAAACTTTGTGATACATTCAGGCCAAATTCTTGGAATATTTTAACTGCATTTATAAGAATTATTAAGCAGTTTAATTTAATGCATGTATATAACCTAGAATGAGGACAGTGGTGGTAGCATAACTGGTTTTAATGTTTGTTCATTTGTTGTTTGCCAGTTGTAATCAAAGGTCCAGTCTATAGTGGTGTGCTCCTTGAGGCTCGCTCTGGATCCGACTCAAAAGCAATAGGAACTTGGCAGACCCCTCCAACTAACACAAAATTCTTAGAGGTAAGGCTTTGGAATGTGTAGAGTTAAAGATTAGGCTTCTATCATACTACAATGTTTATAGCTGATATAGTAGCCTATGTATTATGATCAGATATGATTCAGATGACACAGAACCCCTTTTTATAATTTAGAAATGTCAAACTGCACCCGTTACAAAAAAGTATTTTCATAGTTGCTACAGTTAACACTAGGTGGACTAATTATGGAAACTCCAATCAGGGACTACATATCTAGTCATTCTATAAGTGAAATAAACAAACATTCAGAAATATGTTATTTGGTATACCAACAAGTGTTTTAAATTTGGAAATTGTAGTTACTGAAGGTTGTATACTTCCCTAGTGTTCAGGAAACCAGCAAGGTGCAATCACCCATGCCAACACCAACATAAAAAACAACTCCACCGTCTATACCTGGATTCCACCAGCTACAGCCAGAAATGTCTTCTTCAAGTAAGAGTGAACAAAGACTATTTCACATTCATACTACATGACTGTACTAATGATGTAAGTTTTTTGCAAAATAGTCATTTGTATGTTAATATAAATACTATTGTTCATTTTACATTAGAAGTCCCCCCCCTCCCCTAAATATTGCATAAAATGATCAAAACACTTCAATATTTATCCACATATTCCTTAGGGCCACTGTAGCCCAGCAGCGCATTGTGTTCTGGGTAGACGTGATGTCTTCAACTTTGACTTCCAGTGAGTAAATATAGTTGTATATATTTTATGTAAAAATAAAAGGCTGTCACAAGGTATTGATATTTGTACATGCAAGGAATAATACATGCACCATTTATTAAACAGTTTGACTTTTGTCCCCTATTTATCAGGTGGAGGCACATTACTTGATGTACACAGCAGTGCTGAAAGGATTGTTACGCCTGCCCTGTTACTTCTTGTTGTCCTGCTGGCAATTGTTCAAAACCCATTTGCTTAAGAATGATCAAGACGGATTAAATTTCCTCAGTTACTCTGTATAAAATATTTAACCAGTATTAAACATTGACACACATTTTATGTGCCTGACTAAATCAAATACAAATAAATAATGTAATGCACAAACATTTTTTTATTGTGTTTTGGGTTTATTTTAATGACCAGATGAATTTACATTATCCCTTGCACATAAATCAATATATTGTCACTCGGTTGAAAAATCAGGAACATTATCCTGCTGATTACACAACAATTTACCAAACAAGTATTTGACATGCACTAGTTATGTTATTTGAATTAAAACAACTTTATTTTAAGAAAGAAACTGCAGAAACCACGAACTAACTATTTACTAAAAATAAGTATTTTTTATCTGTGAAATCAGTTCAATAATACAATTTTGTTGTGTTTGACCAATGGAAGGTGAAAGGAGTGTTTGGGAGACAGGCACATTTTTTGCACTACTACTCTGCCTCCTCCTACTACTACCACTGCTCCTCCTCCTCCTCCTACTACTACTAATAATAATAATAAACTGATAGTTCAAATATGCCATTTCCTAAAGTTAGAGATGTAGGTGACGGTGTCATGTTTGATATTTAAAGGTCAGTTATGGAACATCCTTATTAAAGACACAGAAAAGTGTATTCATAACTTCAGTGTTGCATTACTGTAATAAGGTTTTAGACAGATGACCCATTATAAGCTGCAGCTTGTGTAAAACCCAGGAACCAGAGTTCCAATCATAACATTTATCTTAAAGCTGCTTTGGAATAATGTGGATTGTAAAAAGCATTATAAATCGAATTAAACAATTGCTTACTACAAAGTATACTCTCTGTTGTTTATTTCAAAGCATGAAAACCTCTCAAACAGTAATATACAGCATTATGTCATAGTAATCTACATCAGTATGTTGCATGTTTAATTCAGAACGTTGTCTCAAAATAATTAGAACCAACCTTTTATCAGAGTTAAAGGCTTTCTTCCCTTTTGACTAAGAACAGTCAAATAATAAACAAGAATTTTAATAAAAGATTGTCAGACTGTCCAGAGGTGACAGCTCAGAATATGAAAAGCAATGATATGTTTGATAGGGCCCAGTAATAAAACAACACACTAAGTAAAATGGATTCCAATTATTGTTTATTATTAATAATAATAAAGGGAATAATATGTTGCACTGTTCCTAAATCACCAATACTTGTGTCTGAAATAAAATTCAATTAGATTTTAGCTTAGCTTTGGAAATAAAATGCACAAAAACACCATTAAAATATAAATATATCTCAGCTTCTGGTATTGCAAATCAAATTAAGATTGAAACAACAACTATACTGCAGCTATTACTTCGGTTCATTCATTGCACGTGCAATAGTGTAAGTCAGGGAAGAGAAGAAACATTTAAGAAAAGAAAAGAAAATAATTTTAAGCATGTACACATATACTGTATTACCATATACATGTATTATATTTAATATAGCTAATAAAACAACACCAATCAGACTTCAAAAGTAAAGCAGGAGTCCATTCACAAAACACAACCTTTTTCTTTAAATAATGAATTTTATATAATGATCTTCTTGAGCTCGTCGTACAGAACAAGGACGAAGGCTCCACCCATGCTTCTGAGCACATTGGACCAGGCACCCTTGAAGAAGGCCTTGCTACCCCCATCACGTGCAATCTTCTTCCAGCAGTCAATAGTGCCGCTGTACATTATGTCAGCTAGAATGAATTAAACAATTAAAGGAATAGTGCACTCAAAAAGGAACATTTGAAAAACATTTACTCACCATTGAGCCATCCAAGATGTAGATGAGTTTGTTTCTTCACCAGAAAAGATTTGGAGAAATGTAGCATCACATCACTTGCTCACCAATGGATCCTCTGCAGTGAATGGGTGCCGTCAGAATGAGCATCCAAACTGCTGTGAGAAACGTCAAAGTAATTCACACCACTCCAGTCAAAAAATTAACGCCTTGTTAAGCGAAAAGCTGCATGTTTGTAAGAAAAAAAATCCATCACTTTAAACTGTCACCTCCATATATCATATATATATAACAATTCCTCCAGTGAAAAAGTCCATCCCCTGTTGTTGTCTCGCATCAAAATCACCAACATATTTGTTTAGAAGAGTTTTGTTCTGCTCTCACCTGTAAATGGTGCTTGATCTGTGCATATTTCTAATATTTCGCTCTATTGATTCAGACGAGATGACTTTTGACTTGAAAAACTATTTTATAGATAGAAGTATCATATTTTTGCTGGAAGTGACAGTTTGAAGTTAGAAATGTCTTAATTAATTTGTTTGTTACACACATACAGCTTTTCTGGTAATTGCTTAAGCTTAAGATGTTAATTGGTGGACTGGAGTCATCTGGATTACTGTGAATTATTGTGATATTTCATTCACTGCGTCCATTGGTGAGCAAATGAAGCAATGTCAAATTTCTCCAAATATGTTCTGATAAAGTAACAAATTTTCAGCATATTTTCATTTGCTTTAACACCATATTAAGACTGAACTGAACCAAATATCCAAAAAGGCCTATGGATTTTGGGTTGAACATGAGAGAAAACAATTGTTGGATATTAGGCTACCTCCTTTTCGTCCAGACTGCATCATCAGACAACGACGTACTGTGTCAAAAGGATATGATGTGAAACCAGCAATGGAAGTGACTGTGTGAGCAATCATCCAGCTGACAAAAATATGTGTGTTATTTGGGTCGGGAAGCATGCCTGTAAAAAACAGATATTTTACATTTAAATAACAAATACCAAAATGAATACAACTGCCCATTAAGGATTAACAATTTACAATTAGTTGCTAAAACACATTTTTAAGGTGTTTTTGTCGCATAGTCTTTTGTTTTTAGTGTGGATAGACAAATAATTAAGATTAAGTAAATTAAAATTAAGATCAACAGTGCTTCTGGGTCTTCCTTTCCTCCCTGATTCTACAGCACAATTTCACCATCCAGCTAGGTTCATCAACAATTACCCCATCAAGTTCGGTCAGAAATCTCTGAATAATCTTGGATGATCAGCTGACCTTCAAGGACCAGATTGCAAAGACACCTCGATCATGCAGGTTTGCATTGCACAACATCAGGAAGATCAGGTCCTTCTTAATGAAGAATGCTGCACAACTTCTTGCCCAGGCCCTTTTCTAGGCAGAACTAATGCCTACCTGGTCTCTTGGCATAAACGTACTTGGGGGCACTTTTTAGCGAGACACGGAATACGTACCAACAAGTACATATCACTGCAAAAGAAATGAACACTAGAGTCAGTAAAACTCCCGACACCTTTTATTCCTTTTCACGCAAATTCACAGAGTTTCGATTAACAAAGCATAATTTTTGCACAATTACTTGAAGAATATAATATTATGACTTGAAAACAATATTAATATGCTAGTAGATTTGAAAACTGATGCTTTTGAACATTAGCATCACACATGTCCAGCTTCATATCTATGGGTTTTCATAGACAGTGGGTTTGTTCGGTAGCTCACTGAGTACGGAGATGCACTTGAGAGGTGAAGAGCTCCCGTTCAAATCCCGTGTAATCACGGTTTGACAAAGCAGTTCAAAACTGCATATAAGGAAGTTCAAATGGCACGGGTTGCATCAACAAATGCATTTTTACATCAGTTTTGCATTTGTTAACACTATAGGGTAGGTTTAGGGTTGAGTTTGGTGTAGGGCATAGTTCCAACATGATAGAGCATTAACTTTAAAGGGACAGACCCCGGATATTTGAATTCTGAACCGCGGCAATACGTACCTAAAGCAACGTAATAAAAACACAGCAATACATACCTATATCAACGTAATAAAAATGTGCCAGGGTTCACGCTTTGAACCTGTGTTTTAGCGCCACGCAGTGGACATTTCTCTTTGAAACTGCAGCGAAACGTGCATTAAGATGCGTAAAATCGGAGTTGCACAAAAAGTGCACAGAGAGGTACGTATTTTTATGAGACCAGGTTGACTAATGCAATGGTCTTCTGGGTGGACTTCCTTTATGTACAATCAAACCTCTACAAATGATTAAAGGTATAGTTCACCCAAAAATGAAAATTTTGTCATTAATTACTGACCCTCATGTCATTCCAAACCCGTAAGACCTTTGTTCATCCGTGGAACACAAATTAAGACATTTTTGATGAAATCCGAGAGCTTTCTGACCCTCCATAATCTGCAAGGGTCCTACCACGGTCAAGGTACAGAAATGTAGTAAGGACATCATTCAAATATTCCATGTGATGTCAGTGGTTTAATCAAAATTTGATGAAGCCACGAGAATACTTTTTGTGTGTAAACAAAACAAAAATAATTTCTTTATTCAATGATTTCTCTGCCAGGACAGTGTGTCACCATTATCGAGAGTACCACGACTCAGAGCTCCTGGATTTAATAAAAAATAAATACAAATTTGTGTTCAGAAGATGAACAAAGGTCTTACAGGTTTAGAACGACATGAGGGTGAGTAATTAATGACATAATTTTCATTTTGGGGTGAACTTAGCAGCGTAATTGGTCATCACACCTCTCTTCATCTCTCTACTATGCTCATAATCGTTTAACCGTTAGTGGCCAGTGATTATTTTGTTGTTGTTGTTTTTTTACACATTTTCATTAAAGTGAATCAGTAACAAGCCTCTGTAATGGAATGCAATCCAACGTTCAATAATTATAATGAACTGTGAAAAGATATTATTTAAATTAAAATGTTTTGATTAATAATCACAATAATAATTTGAGCAAAATAATTGTGATTTTCAGCCTTAGCTCTATCCCTGATGTTAGATAATCTAGTCATGGCCCTGGAAGTCAGAATTAAGGGGCAATCTGCCTTATGTCTACTCCTAATAAAACCGACCTTTTGCGGTGTCATAGATGCCAAAGTAAGCCGCCCTGTAGATGATGATGCCTTGCACAGACACGTTGAAGCCATGATACAAGCCTCTTAGTCCATCAGACTTAATGATCTTTGTTATACAGTTTCCAAGGCCTGTGAATTCTCTCTCTGCACCTGCTTTTCCGACATCAGCAGCCAAACGTGTTCTGGCAAAGTCAAGCGGGTAGACAAAGCACAGAGATGTGGCTCCAGCAGCACCACCAGAGGCGAGGTTACCAGCAAAGTACCTCCAAAACTGGGTACGCTTGTCAATCCCATCCAGAAAAATCTTCTGATACTTGTCCTTAAAAGCGAAGTTGAGAGCTTGTGTAAGGAAGTACCTAATGACATTGGCCAAGTTGCCTCTCCAGAAGGACAAGAAGCCCTGCTCCTTGGGAATACGTACTATACAGTCTACAATACCTTTATACTGTTTGTCTACAGTAATTTGCTTGCTGGCATGTTGGATCTGTAAAAAAAGGGTAAAATTTTACAAGCAATTTATCGATCAATCAATTTTTCAACTATCACTACACCATTTAACCCAGTGGTTCTCAACCTTTTTTTCCACCGGACAAGTTATTTTTCATGCATGACAAAAAAATGTGTGTTATATATCACAACAAAACAACTTCAACTCTTCCACCTTCTTTAACCAGGGTCACATGATCAGAGATTGTTACTTCCTTGAAGAAACCATCTCACACAGCATTCACTAATGGTCTTGATGAAGAGCATTTCATGCAAAAGTAAGTAACGTTAAGTCCCAATAAGACCATCTCTGGTGAAGTTGCACATTTTAATTTGGAACAAAGTGTGGCTTCCCCTTCTTGCAGTCCAAAAACGCTGCTTAAATTTGGTAATGGGTTGTTCTTGATTATGATATTTTAAAGAGTTAAATACTAAAAAGAAAAGTAAAATTAAATTAAATAAAAAGATTAAATGAAAAGCCTTGGAATAAAAACACAATTAGAAAATATATAAATAAACTGACTACATAAATTATGCATTTTTAGATGGTTTTCATAACTGTTAGCCTTGAATATTGTTACTAAAATATCATGTAACCGTATCCACAGCCCATGTTAAATCTAAACCTAACCTTACAGATAACCTTACACCAATGGAAACTGGAGTCGACAAAAATCTTGTTGATTATAATTTGTTTTGCTGTGTGATGGCGTCAATATGCAGGGTGCGGGTTGGGGGTAGTCTCATATGTACTTGCAGAAAAATATTTTGTAGATGTTATAATATGGAGATACATTTCTATAGCTTTGACTAATTTTAAATTGTAATTTTGTCTGCCCCTAAAAGGGGTCTTACCATTTAACATGCCTATGAACAGCCAAATATAATGCCCGCACAAACAAAGAAGTGTCTAAAATGCTCATCCATGTTGAATGATGACGTTTATTTTAACTTAATGCTCTTTAACTTAATACAAGAAGCTGGCTACTTAAATAACAACATTAACAACAACCTCTGGCTCGAAAGAGTGCGCGGTTGTGTGAAAAAAGATGCTTGTGGAAGATTCGTTCGTTATAACAACAATTTTGGCTCCTGCCACATTTTTATTCTATAATCATCATTGCTCCAACCCATTTTTATTATAAGATAAAGTTATACAGCATCATTAAGAGCATATTTAATATTAACCAAGATGGCCAAATGTGTGAGAAAAAACGTATTCATTTAATTCATACCTAATCTATTATGCAATGCATGTTACACGTGTGAAGATTAATACAAGTTTGTTGTAAAGCTTACCTGAAGGAGCAGCTTGACTCTTTCTATGGGTGCAACAGCAGTTTCGGAGATCGCAGCGGCGATTCCACCGGCAAAAAAGTCCTTGGCAAATGAAATAGCGGTCTCACTCATTGTGGCTTAATGCTGCAGTGCTGGCTAATGAATTTATAGACGATTTGAATTTACCGAATTTATAGACGTTTAATTACTTTTCTAAGGCCCTGATAGCGAGATAAGATGAGATGTCTGTTATTTTGTACATGGCCTATCTGTGCTTTAAAGAGGAGGAAACCCGACCTCTGTACGGAAATATTTGGTGTCTGCAGGCTATTCGGTTGCACTGCCTTCCTGGAAAAACCAGCTAGATCACCTAGTCAACCAACATCATAAGCACTGATCTCCTGGGTGATCGGGGGTTCGAGCACACACGGGAATGGCCAAGCAACCATAGGAAAAACATGAGATAGTCGCCATTCATGATTATCTCTAAGTGCGTGTGTGAGGCCGCACACTTTTTTTGAGACAGCACAGAATAAATAATATGCTGCGCACAGAGCCAAAAATTTATTGGGAAAGTAATTTGATTGAATTCTAGAATTCAAAAATAATTGCAATGCTTGGGCAAACGGTTAACAGATTTCAGAGAAAGAGAATGATGTTCGCCAAATGAGCTGCTGTCTGTAAAATACTTTAATGGTTGCGGACGAAATAGCTCAAATCGAGAACTAACACAAAGACGTGAAAAGACGTGAAATACAATGTATCATGCTTTAAAGCAGTGGTTCTCAAACTTGGTGTGTGGGGAAACACTGCACATGTGGTAGCCTATGTCTCATATTTCCCAAAAAAAATTATGTTTTTAACTCTCGGTGTCACTCTCATTAACATTAAAAAAGTGCCTAATACGTGACCTATAATCAATTTATATTATGGGGGAGGGGCAGACCCGGCGCCAGACACATTCACAGACGGGCATTTCATTTTTCAGGGGGGCACGAATGAGATCAACCTCATTGTAATGCATAATATCATTAATTATGAATTAAATGGACAAAAAACGAGGAAGAATTGACGTACCACTCCACTGACGCAATACAACAGAGGAGTCGTAAAGATTGGACCTAACGTTAGCCTACTGAAGCAGTCAAAACATACATCGCAGGTCTCGTCATCAACACATGTCCGCTTATCCGGGACAAGTGGAGTTTTTAAAAAGGCCAACTGAAAGATAATTTTACTTGCCCGACCAGACAAGTAGCCAAGCCTGATTAAAACACAAATAACAAACACCAAAACGCGATAATGATTCTTCGTCATATAGTTTAAATGGCGATCGATAGTGATGTAACGTTAATGACGCTAAGAAGGCTGCTGCCTCTCTCGAAGAGAAATGTAAACAAATGAGCACAGCAAACACAAAGTGAGTTAACAATGTGTTAACAAAGTGAGTTAAACTCAGTTAACATACTGCGGTGAAATTTAGAAATTTGGAGTTTTTATAACATGATACAGTTAAGCAACATCAAACGACCACTGTAATCACACGATTCACTGTAACGTAATCACAAGTGTGCTGAATACCATCACGATTGATGCTGCTGCCCTCTCCTGCCAACTTTGGTGTTTTTTGATTAAAGAAACGCTGTATATCCATAGCAATGCCACGCGAAATCACTCAGCATAAAAAAAAAAAACGTTTTTTATAACGTTAATAACGTTAAGCGGTAGCGCTATGCTTAGCAAATAACCAAACATTTCCGCGCTCACTCGACAAACCAATCAAATAGGCCTACGTTTAAAAATATTTTTTAAAATCTGACCAAACACATTTTTTTTTATTCAGGAGTTATATATATATATACACAAAACGATAACTTTTGATGATAACAGTTGCCTATTGATATATATATTTTTTTATAATTGTGCAAACAAGCAAAGACTGGTGGTTGGTGGGACGTGTCAGGTGTGCGGTGAAAAGTTATCCATACTTCATATCTCTATTATAATTCGTCATTATTATTTTAAATCAGAGGGTTTTAGAATGTTTAACCAATGCCAATCATTAAAAAGAGCTTGTCAGTAAAACTTCGTAACGCCATTGAATCCTCAAGCTCTCAGCGAAAGCTCGTAACTTCACCCCACCTCCTTTCAAATTGACGTGCCGCGCACAGCCTGGAGGAGACAGATCTCCGCTTTTTCGCAGTGCCAGCGTAAATAAATAATAACTGATGTTTGAATAGTACAGCGTTCTCTTTCATAGGTAACTCAACACTGCGTAGCTTTACGCTTCGGGAACGCCTCCGCATGACTGAACCCATATAGAATCACGCCAATTCATTGGCTGATGGCGCGACGCCGTCTCTGACGCAATGACGTCGTCAGGTCATACTGGCGAACGGCCATCCACTCCTCAGATTTCTCTGCCTTCACGAAGCGGTCACATTGCCCTTCGTTGTTGCGATTTCTTACCCATCTACTACCCTTGCGATTATCCGTTTGCACTTCGGCGACTGCCTCAGTGGAACTTTGTTCTCCTCGCGGTGAAGTGCCATAGAGTTTCGTCGCTGTATACCGGCGTGCGCGCGTTTCATCGCTCGCGAAGACCCACACAGTAAGTGTATTTTGTGCTTGGGTTTTTCGCATGCACGTGAGGAGGTTTATGGGACCTCTAATTGCAAAATTTGCGACGATTTCCGTCTCATAAACCTCCGCTCTCGGCTTGAGGATTATGAACGTGAATCCTCCAAATTTTCCCGGCGCGATCGAACACCTCCGCGCCTCGGAGATCGCGCCTCTCGTGAGAGCCGCGAGCTGGGGTTCGATGTCGAGCTCGAGGAGATGGAGAGCGAGCAGACAGGCCTCGCCTTTTCTCTCCCTCCTCTCCCGCGCCGCACGCGCGGTTCGCCGTCGAATTTTACCTGATTAGTTTCCTAGCCCAAAAGCACGTGATTTCGTTTCTTTCGGGCTAGATGATATTCTGCACACGGCAGCCTCCGACTCCGAGGATTTCGGGCCTGCTTTAGCAGATGCGCTCCCGCTTAGCGGCCAGGAGGCGCGGCCTTCAGCGGCCTACTCTGAGCTCGTGGACGTGCTTTCGCGTGCCACCAAAAAGCTTGCGCTGGATTGGCCCGATGAGCCCCGCGAGTCTCGAGCTTCGAAGCTCGACGATCGCTTCCTCATCGGCGTGCACTCCAAGCTTGAAAGGAGGAAGCTGCCATTTTTCAGTGATCTGCATCGTGAGATCTCCAGGCTGGAAGCAGCCATTTTCCTCTCGCCTTACTAACGCGGCAGCCGCTGACTTCACCAACCTTGTGGGTTCTGTGGAGCAGGGTTACACCGCCATGCCGGTGATTGAGGATACTTTGGCCTCACATCTTTCACCCTCTTTGGCTCCTTCTTGAAGTCCGCCCCTCCTTCCTTCCAAGCCGTGTAGGACCACTTCCGCCTTATCGTGGAAGTCCCACATCGCGGCTGGTCAGGCAGGTATGGCCCTCCACACAATGGCCATCCTTCAGGCCTACCAGGCGGACGTCCCTGAAGGAAATGGACGAAGGACCGGCTTGACCCCTGAAGCCGTGAAGGAGCCACGAGAGCCACTGACTTGGCTCTGAGAGCACACCGCACGCGTGGGCGCTCTATGGCGGCTTCGGTGGCCGCAGAACGCCATCTGTGGCTCAACCTGACCGAGATTCGGGAGAAGGAAAAGACGTTTTTAATGGACGCACCCATCTCACAATCTGGGTTGTTCGGGGAGGCTGTTAGCGCTGTAGTGGACAAGTTCAGCTCAGCCAAAACTCAGTCGGCTGCTCTCAAACAGTTCATGCCGAGGAGAGCAAGGGACTTTTCAACTCCCTCCTCCTCTGTGTCTAGGGAGCAGCCGCTCCCCAGGAGGGAGCCCCCTAGCGGCGGAACCCAGGCCACGCGCCTTCCCCCCACTACGGTTTGGGGAGCCCGCGGCCGGTCTTCTTCCCGCCAACAACCACGCAAGCGGGTTAACATGAAGCGGCCCAACAAGCCTGCCGCTCGGCTAACCCGGTCGTTCCTAACCTCCGGTCAGAATGAGGAGAGTTGTTTCACCGCTACGGGCGAGGCCAGACCGCGAAAGCGCTTTCTGCCCGCCCGAACGCGCCTTCCTCACTTAAATCTGTCACAGCCACCCTTCGAGGCTTGGTGTGCAGATCCACCACCTCATTTTCACTGGCTGGCAGTTGGGGACGCGCTCGCCTTTTTCCCCTTTGCAGCCCGTCCATTCGCCGCCGGCGAGCCGCATGTTAGGAGACACAGCTGTTTCTCTCCTGCAGTGTACGGAACCCATGCCGGCCACCCGTCAGCCCAGCACTTCTCTCTCCGCCATCCCGAGCAAAGGACGCCGAGGGCTCTCCTTCACGGTGGAGGGTGCCGCTGCTTCCAGGCATTCTCGTCACCCTATCTCAGGTATGTCTTCCCTTGCACGACACTCTGATCCCTCTGTCAATAATAATAATAGTCCTAATAATGATACGAATGTAACAGGCCTACATTAATTGTAAATGCTAAATCCTCTTAATATTGCCAATGTTTATGCTTATTTCTGGCTATCATCGACACATGATACCATCAAAATCAGCACAGGGAGGTTATCACCTGCAATGTGTGCTGTTGTGGAAATAGTTTTATGAAATGTAAAAAAAAGAAAAGAAAAACAAAGTAGTTTTTATTGATTTGAAAAAAGAAAAAATCCCAACTTTCTTTTCCATTTTCGTTCATAAATTATATGACTTTGTAAGTGTCATATTTGGCTGTTGGTATTAGTATATTAGGCCTACTAATAACAGTGGAGAAGATTAATACCACAGAAAAAGTCAAATATGCCTTTTTCGAAACTGCTGTATACAATGTAAAAAAAATAGTGGAGCCAACTTAAACGTTTAAGGTAACCAGCTTCAGCAGATTTTTTAGTTCTGTCAACTTATTTGTGTAGGAGATTCTCAACTTTTTGTTGTATAAACTTATAAAAAGATGTTGCCTTAATTGAAGTTGGCTCAACTATTTTTTTTACAATGTATATATAAAACCGATAGCTAAAGTTTAAGCATTCATTACTTTCGATCAATTGAATTAGTTTTTTAGCACCCATTCTGAACTGTTAAGCCCCACTTAGCACGCCCCCCCAAAAAATCCTGGAGGGCTACTGTGTCTCTCTCATATGCCACACCAAGTTAAACTCCAGCAGACTCTACTAATGAGCTGATGGGTTGAATTTGTGTGTTAAATGAGGGAGACATACAACATATGCAGTGGTTGGGGGTCCCCAGGACAGGTTTGAGAACCACTGCTTTAAAAAAGAGTGGCTTTTAAGCAGTGGTGGTCAGTAACGAAGTAAAACTTCTTCGTTACTGTACTTAAGTACATTTTTCAAGTATCTGTACTTTACTGGAGTAGTTTTATTTTGAGTAACTTTTACTTTTACTTCACTACATTCCAAAGCATACGATCGTACTTTTTACTTCACTACATTTCATAAAACATATCGTTACTCCTTATAATACATCACGTGCTCCGAGACGCAGAAGCGGTGTCTGATTCATGAACAAACTGATTCTTTTCAATGAACCCGCTCAATCGGTTTGCAAATCGCAACAAACGATTCATTCACGAATTGCAATGATCCAATTGCAGCTGTTCTCGAGTCGAAAACTCACTGATTCAAATGATCCGTTTAGAGCGAGTCTTCTTCAGTGAACTGAACTCACAACTAAAGAACCGGGAGATCTTGTGAGCGCGCGCTACTGATGCTGTGAAAAGTAAGTTACTAATGTCGAATTTTAGGATTAATTATTGTAACTGAAAATAATATTTACGTCAAAACTGTCAGTTGTTTGTGAACTAAATCTGCTGTAAAGGGTGATTTATTTAAGCCCACTGAAATGCTTGAATGCAGACAGATCAACATCAGTGTCTCTAACGTTATGTTTTAGGTCAAAAAACAAAACATTAAAATAACACAGATTAAATAAAATAACTCATGCACGTTCATATTCCCCGCTGCTGTAACGTTAGCAGTTTTATTAAAATGCTATGCATTTAGACCTATGTGACGTCTGTTTTTATATTGTTTATCAACAGTATACATTTTTATCAGAGGTGGAAAGAGTACAAAAATATTCTACTCAAGTAAAAGTACCATTACATTACTGAAATTTTACTTAAGTACAAGTAAAAGTACCAGTCTAAAAATCTACTCAAGTAAAAGTAAAAAGTAGCTCATTTAAAATTTACTCAGAGTAAAAAGTACTTAGTTACATTTTAACAATGAGAGGGAGGAAAAAATAGGATAGACCAAAGGTGTCAAACTCAGTACCTGGAGGGCCACAGCCCTACACAGTGTAGATATTACCCTAATTAAACACATCTGATCCAGCTAAACGAATCATTTAGGCTTATTTGAAAACTACATGGTGTGTGTTGGAGCAGGGTTGAACTAAACTCTTTAGGGGGCTGTGGCCCTCCAGTAACACCCTCCAGAGTTTGACACACCTGGGATATGGGCCTATAAATCTCAAACTAGGTGTTTTTAATTCAAGGAATCAGTTATTTAGAATAATAACACATTTAGGCTGTTACCAGGGAAATTAAATCAGTATCAACAAAATTAATCTTTGCAATGCAGAGGAAACGCAGAAGCTTCATCTGAAGTGGCATATATGTATTACACACTGACATGAATGCATTTAGCCTGCAGTTACAAATGCAGAAATAATGTTTTGATAAATAAGACATAAAATGTGACCCTGAACCACAAAACCATAAGGGTCCATTTTCCTAAATTGCGATTTATACATCATCTGAAAGCTGAATAAATCATATTTCCATTGATGTATGGTTTGTTATGATAGGACAATATTTGAAAATCTGGAATCTGAAGGTGCAAACAATCCAAATATTGAGAAAATCTCCTTTAAAGTTGTTCAAATTAAGCTCTTAGTTTTGATATATTTACAGTAGGAAATTTACAAAATATATTAATGGAACATGATCTTTACTTAATATGCTAATGATTTTTGGCATAAAAGAAAAATGTATAATTTTGACCCATACAATGTATTGTTGGCTATTGCTACAAATATACTCCAGCGACTTAAGACTGGTTTTGTGCTCCAGGCCAGGGTCACAAATGTTAAATAGTCATTTGAAATACAAAAATAAAAAGATACTTTAAATGTTAAATTAGAAACACCAGTAGGTGTCAGCAAGTCACTGATAAGAGAGTCATTGCGATTGAACAGAATCATTTAAACGGTTAATTCAAGGAATGAAACACGTCATTGCTCAGAGTCAGAGACGCAAAACTGTGTATGGTGGCTGTGTATGGAATTATTTTTGTTGTCGAAATAGAGCAAAAACAGGCAATGTGGTGTCTAAAACGCAAGTCTCTTAATTAACTTCTTGTTTTTTGAACTGTTGTAAAAAGCAAAACTACAGGCCTATGTAATCATGGTGATTTTTTTTGAGAAAAACGGCATTCTTCATGTGATGTTGACTTAGGCTATGTTCACACTTGGCGTCTTTTTTGACTAGAAAAAGTTGACAAGAGCGCTTTTTTAATGAAAAACAAAGCTGGCCGCGTCTGTTACAAATAGCAGCCGAGAGCGGCTTTTGTTGCCATAGCAACAGCTGCAACAGCAGCCTAGCGCTGTGTGCTGCAGGAATGTCAAGAAAGTGTAAAAAGTTGGCTCTTGCATTGGCTTTTGAAGTTAACGGGAAAGAAAAGGTCCATTCACAACGACGTATCATACAGCTCCTTGTACTCCGAAACTAGTACGATCAGTCTATCTACCGGCACCTTCTCCATTTTTTTTCTTGTTGTTATGGAAACGACAGATCTCGCTACTCGCTTGTCATTGGTCAGCTGTCAAAAAGGCGCTTGACGTGGGGCATTTTTTTCAGAAAAGTTAAACTTTTTTCAACTCGAAAAAACGCTCAGAGCTATGGAAAGCCAAATGGTTCAGAATTCGCCTGGTTTTCACCGCCGTATGATTATTAAAACGGCGTTTTCATAACGCCGCAAGGCGTTAAATAAGCGTAACGGCAGAATAACGCCAGGCGCCGACCGACGTTAAGTTAACGCCACACGCCACTTAAGATGCAGATTTATTCGCTTATCTACATTGACACACCTCTCATGGCTACGAGGAATCTACGGCAAGTCTTAGCATCCAGTTTGCTACAGCGCGAAGATGGCAAGGAGAGCTTTTGTTTTGCAGTGTAAATACACTGTAAATGACTGCACTCGCTTTTTGCTGTCTGATAATCCGGGGCCTGATGTCTTTCAGTCATTATTAAACAGGTAAAGATTGTGTCTATGTTCTCCAAAAATATTTAGTTAGATACCTGAGTTTTAACGGTTTCTATGTGATATTAGTAAATTTAGTAAATTTCAATACTATTTAGGGCAGATAGGGTGGATAGTATCTGAACATTTCACTATTAGTTTATTAGTTTAAAGACCGTATAAAGTGCTAATTTTAAAAACAGAGCCTAGTGCTATAAAAGGAATATTTTTCTGAGCACTTTACTATTAGTTTATTATCATATGTCATGGGTTAATAAATATATTTTCTTTCAATTACATTTTGTGCTGTGCAAAAGGTATTTGTTAAGATACACCTTTTTTATTTTGTTTTATATTTAGTTTTATTTATTTTATTTTATTGAACAAAATTCATGTGCATTTACACTTCACAGTATACAGTGTTTAACATTTTTTTGCCATCTTCGCGCTGTAGCAAACTGGATGCTCAGACTTGCCGTAGATTCCTCGTAGCCAAAAGAGGTGTGTCCATGTAGATAAGCGAATAAATCTGCATCTTAAGTGACGTGTGGCGTTAACTTAACGTCGGTCGGCGCCTGGCGTTATTTTAATGCGTGGTGGCGTCTGCCGTTAACTTATCGCCTAACGGCGCTTATTTAACGCCTTGCGGCGTTATGAAAACGGCGTTTTAATAATCACACGGTGGTGAAAACCAGGTGAATTCTGAACCATTTGGCTTTCCATACAGAGCTGCAGAAAAAGACGCCGGCGGTGGCGTTTTAAAAAGCGCTCAGGACTTTTTTGAAAACACTCCATAGGATTGTAATGTAAAACAGACGCCGGCAGCTTCAAAAAAGACACCAAGTGTGAATACCGCCTTACTATATTAAATTATATACATTTTCTGCTTCTATATCTTCAACTTTGTGATCATTCTAAACGCATTTTAACAGACTGAACCACGCAGTGAAAGAAAGCACTCCATATGCACGCGGATTAGTCTAATCTAACGTAACTAGATTTCACGGCACACTGTTTAGAGTGATTTGTTTGGTTTTTGGCAAAATACTGATAATGTCAAATCGCACATCGTTAAAACAACAATTACTATATTATCTCAGATGATATTGCACACCCTGCACCACTGTCTTTTTGGCTCATTTGTGCAAAACCTTTTGCTAAACCGTCAAAGCTTCATTTTAACCACCAATGCAACGATGCAAGTATTTACCTCTAACTGTTACATGCTTGCGAAGGGCGATGTCGAGATGTTATAAGCTGCTAGTTCGGTCTCCCGAGGCAAACACAGCTTACACTGCATAATAGAGCATGAATATATGGCCAGGGGTTCACTTCATTTCCTTCGAGTTCAACTTCAGCAGAGTACGACGGGGTCTGGTTTTCAGCTGGGTCTGGTCTGCACCATTAACGCCTGTCATGTTCGTCTGCATCTCTCTTGTGATTTTAGCGCCAGTTTCTTCTTCTGCCCATTATTTGCTGCAGTTGTTTCCACGGAGCGATTTTTTTTACTCAGTAACGAATGTATTTTAAAATGTAGCGAAGTACAATACTTCACACAAAATATACTTAAGTAAAAGTAAAATTACAGATTTAAAAAATTACTTAAAAAAGTACAAGTACACAAAAAAGCTACTCAATTACAGTAACGCGAGTAAATGTAATTCGTTACTTTCCACCTCTGATTTTTATATTGTTTAGATCAACTAGCCGAGTAGACAGATATGAATGTTTATTCATAACCATACTGAAAATAAGTAAACATTGTTAGCTGATGCTAACTGTCTAGCTAACAAGCTTGCTGGTGCTAAGTTGAGGAATTTTTTAGATATAAAGTCCAAATATCTTTATTCAGCCACCTAGATAGATTCCATCTGAGGGAAAAAGAAAGGATGTGATGTTCAGAACATAGTAACTACAGTAATTATCAGAGTGGGAAGTGATGCCCTCCGGGGGCATTTGGCAGGGGTGTTTTTACACCACAGACAAGGTTTGAGAAGAAAAAAAATCATTATGAAAATATAATTATATTTTCCTTAAAATGTTCTTCCTAATTTCAGGCCTAATTCTCATGTCATATATAACTGACGTTCTGCAAAACAAGTTCTAAAACACTTTTTTCTTACTGGTGAAAATTAGATGGTGAAATCTGTTTTCTCTCAGGTACACGGCAGTGTAAGCTTCACAGTGAACATTATCACTCTCATCAACGTAGTCCATATCAACAAAATATATATCTTGACTCTATATAGTGGTTATTTTGGGAAAAACCCAGGTATTTTGGGCAGTAGGATTATACAAATATGTGCTAATATAAAATTAAATAAAGTAGTCTATATAAAATTGCAAAATAAATCTGTCTATCAGTACTTTTTTACTTAAGTACATAAAAAATTGAGTACTTTTGTACTTTCACTCGAGTAAAATTGAAAAAGCAGTACTTTTACATTTACTGGAGTAATGTTTTATTATACGTATCTGTACTTTTACTCAAGTACTTGATCTGTGTACTTTGTCCACCACTGCTTTTAAGTGTTGGAAATAGGAGATGATGTTTTCTCAGGTAACCTAAAATGTGCATCATTTAGTTACATCAAAGGTCAAATCAAATATAAATAGCAAATTAAAGTTAAAATTTACACACTTTTGTGTGTGTGTGTGTGCGTGCGTGCGTGCGTGCGTGCTGTACTGGTCTGGTATAAAGAATGTTTTTGATCAGGTGGCCGAAATGTCTGCCCAATAGAGAAAAGTTTTTTTTTTATTCTAAAAACTTAGAGGGAAGTCTAACCAACCAGAGTCCCAGCTGGATGATGCCTCATTTTAGGTGAAAGACAACAAGTCATTCATTTCCAATGGAGAGTAGTGTGGTAGAGTAAAGCTTTTCTAAAGGTGTGTTTGGAATATGCTAATTAGTTCCACAGAAGGCAATAAGGGTGGGCCAAACCGCATTCCCCCTGCTTTGATAAACAGCCAACCACTGAAATGGAGAAGGGTCAAATTGCAATGTCCTTCTCATCGGAAAGGGATAAATGTATCCTTTCAACAGACACTCCTTCTTCTGAGTGTCTGGCCTGCCAACAGCACATCACCAAAATTCTGAGTCTCCGACCAGTACATATGGTATGAGTCAACAGCAGATCACAATTATGAGTCTCTGGCCTGTGAGTGCAAAGGCAATAACAGCTGTAACTATGACTCAGTTCTGAGTTCTGAGTGATGTTGTTCCCCCTCGGCTAGGGTATCACGATTCTTTGTCATGTTGGTTTTTCTATTTTGCAAGTTGTTTGAGCATTACAGCCAAATTAATTTCCCTATTATAAAGACAAAGCCTTTCAAGATAACAAAAATAAAAAAGGATGGCAGATATTTAGGCCAAAGTGGGTGAAGATAAAAATCTTTGTCATTATTTTATTTTATGAATAATGAATGAATGAATGAATGAATGAATGGGGCATTTATATAGTGCTTTATTGTGTATTATTGTACACTCAAAGCACTTTATAGTCAATAATTAAGTGGATATTTGAATTAAATGTTTGGTCAATAGCCTATTAAACAAGGATATGATCATCCTGTAAGTGTAACAGCAGAAATGACCAGGCCTTTTGTGCCCTTTACAGGCATTTAACATGTAATGTTGAAGAAAAAAAATACAATACACACCATCACAACATTTGTAATGGTTTTACTGGTTATAATGGGACTTGTATTGGTTTGAATGGAAACTGTAATGGACCCTGTGGATCTCTACTGGTAATTGGTCACCTTATATTGGTGGCTTGTTAAAACCAATACATCCTAATGAAATATGTCCCAAAACACACTACAGAAAACAATTTTTGTATGTTTTTTTAATGGTTAAAAGATGATGGTTTGTAATGCCATTTGTAATGTATTTGTGATTGTGTTAGAATTTTCTGTGATGATTCTATCATTTTTTTCAGCAGGGTTGCCTCGTTGTTTTTATATAATGCATGTTTAGTCATTTTAAAGGCTGTTGTTGGCTTAGGTCTGTTTTTATAACAAACCCCCCCCCAAAAAATTATATATATATATATATATATGTATATAGTCTTAATACTTGTTTGATTATGAATGTAGCCTACCTGAAAGTAATTTTTTTTCTCGGCGCCGGATTACTGATGTCTTTTCACGGGCATCTGCGTTCAGCCACAAACGTGTGAGCGTGGGGGCGCGATCGCAGGAATGACGCGTCACATGTTTTTTTTAAACTGTGATGGTGCCCTACGCAAACAGCATACTCTGCATATTAGTATCGTTAATATCGCACAGACCGGACCGCAACGCAAGGGCACTTTAGCATCGGACCTCAAAGGGGCAGGGGCTCGAGCCCCCCTAACCCCCCCCCTAACCCATGTGCACGTTCAAAAGCGTACCTGAAGGAGCAGCTTGACTGTTTCTATGGGTGCAGCAGCAGTTTTGGAGAACACAACGGTGATTCCTCCGGCAAAAAAGTCCTTGGCAAATGAAATAGCGGTCTCACTCACAGTGGCTTAATTCTGCAGTGCTGGCTAATGACCGAACTTATAGATGTTCAATTAGCCTACTTTTCTAAGGCCCTGATTGCAAAATACAATGAGATGTGTGCTCTTTTGTTATTGACCTATCTGTGCTAGGAAAGGAAACCCAAGGAAAGGAAACCCAACCTCTGTTCGGAAATATTTGGTGTCTGCAGGCTATTCAGTTGCACCGCCTTCCTGGAAAAACCAGCTAGATCACCTAGTCAACCAACATCATAGGCACTGATCTCCTGGGTGATCGGGGGTTCGAGCACACACGGGAATGGCCAAGCAACCATAGAAAAAACATGAGATAGTCGCCATTCATTTTAATCAATCAAAAACTTAAAAAATCAAAATCAATAAAAACAAGATGGCGCCGAGGATGGCAGCCGTGTTGCGAGCTCCGGGAAAACTTTGCAGTTTTTCGTATGTTTTATTAGTTTTTTGTTGTTTTGCGTGTTAGATGTTGTTAGTATAACTGTCTACGATAGAGACACGCTTTTAAACATTGGTTCCTCCGTCGCGCAACGCAAACCGGACTTTGAGATCTTGAATGCCGGTGGATTGTTCACAGACACGGCATCTGATCCCTTTGTCTGGGTAGTGCAATCAAGGAAACGCCGCCGACGCCGAAAAAGAGGAAAAAGAGCTGGCGTTCTCGTCAGACTGAGACGCCGTGCTTTCCGACCTCCTCTTCCAACCATTTTACTGGCCAACGTTCAGTCACTGGATAACAAACTCTGTGAATTGCGGGCGCGCATCTCATACCAACGAGAAACAAGGGACTGCTGTGTTATTTGCCTCACAGAAACCTGGATGTCTGCTATGGTTCCAGACTCAGCCATCGAGCTCACAGGCTTCTCCGTGCACCGCTCGGACAGAATGGAAGAGCTCACAGGGAAAAGCAGAGGCGGGGGAGTCTGTTTCTATATTAACAACTTGTGGTGTGATGAAAGGAACATACACTCTATTAAATCCTTCTGCTCCCCTGATCTGGAATTTCATACGCTTCTGTGCCGACCATTCTGGCTACCGAGGGAATTTACAGCCATCATAATCACGGCTGTTTATATCCCCCCCCCCAAGCCAACACAGACCAGGCACTCAAGGAACTGTATAGGAATATAAGTGAGCAGGAAACCACGCACCCAGATGCAGCTTTTATTATCACGGGGGACTTTAATAAAGCCAACTTCAGAACAATAGCTCCAAAATACTTTCAACACGTCACCATCAACACGCGTGGAGATCGTACACTCGACCATTGTTACTCCCCCTTCCGGGACGCATACAAGTCCCTCCCCCGCCCACCTTTCGGCAAATCGGATCACTCTTCCATTCTGCTCCTGCCTGCTTATAGGCAGAAACTGAAACGTGAAGCACCCGCCCTCAGGACAATACAATGCTGGTCGGACCAATCGGACGCAACACTTCAGGACTGTTTTGATCACGTGGACTGGGACATGTTCCGGGCAGCGTCTGATGACGACATAGAGGCGTATTCAGATTCCGTAACATGTTTCATCAGGAAGTGTATAGATGATGTAGTTCCGACCAAAACAATTCGTATCTACCCCAACCAAAAACCGTGGATTAACAGCGATGTTCGATCAGCCTTGTCACCGCGGACATCTGCCTTTAAATCCGGGAACTCTGACGATCGGAAACAAGCCAGTTACGATCTCAGGAGATCCATCAAAGCAGCCAAACGAACATATAAAAACAAAGTTGAAGAACATTTCAACAACAATAATCCAAGAAGCATGTGGCAGGACATCAACAACATCACAGGCTTTAAAGGGAATAAACCAGCTACTGTGAACATTGCCGCCTCTCTACCGGACGAGCTCAACACCTTTTATGCTCGGTTCGAGGCTGATAACACCGCCCACACAGAGAACGCTCCCGTGACTGCTGCAGAAGAGGTGAGTCCACTCTCGCTTTCAGTCGCGGATGTAACCCGATCCTTCAAACGGGTGAACATCCGTAAAGCCGTAGGCCCAAATGGTATACCAGGCCGTGTGCTCAAAGCATGCGCTTTCCAGCTAGCCGGGGTTTTTACAGATATTTTCAATCTGTCCCTCTCTCTGTCTGTGGTTCCCGCATACTTCAAAAAATCCACCATTGTGCCCATACCGAAGAAAAATAAAATCACATGCTTGAATGACCCGTTGCTCTGAAAAAAAAGTGTTTTGAGAAGCTCGTCAGAGAACACATCTGCTCTGTGCTGCCTGCTTCACTGGACCCACTACAATTTGCATACCGCAGTAACCGTTCCACAGACGATGCTATTGCCTTCACCCTGCACACTGCTCTCTCCCACCTGGAAAATAAGAACACCTATGTGAGGATGCTGTTCGTGGATTATAGTTCGGCATTTAACACCATAGTGCCTGCCACACTGGTTGCGAAGCTCCAGACTCTAGGACTGAACAGATCTCTGTGCAGCTGGATCCTGGACTTCCTGACAGGCAGAAGTCAGGTGGTCAGAATGGGCAACAACACATCATCTCCCCTGACCCTCAACACTGGTGCACCGCAGGGCTGCGTCCTCAGCCCACTCCTGTACTCCCTGTACACACACGACTGTACAGCTACACCAGAGGTGGAAAGTAACGAATTACATTTACTCGCGTTACTGTAATTGAGTAGCTTTTTTGTGTACTTGTACTTTTTTAAGTAATTTTTTAAATCTGTAATTTTACTTTTACTTAAGTATATTTTGTGTGAAGTATTGTACTTCGCTACATTTTAAAACACATTCGTTACTGAGTAAAAAAAAATCGCTCCGTGGAAACAACTGCAGCAAATAATGGGCAGAAGAAGAAACTGGCGCTAAAATCACAAGAAAGATGCAGACGGACAAGACAGACGTTATGGTGCAGACCCAGCTGAAAACCAAACCCCGTCGTACTCTGCTGAAGTTGAACTCGAAGGAATGAAGTGAACCCCTGGCCATATTCATGTTCTATTATTCAGTGTTAGCTGTGTTTGCCTCGGGAGACCGAACTAGCAGCTTATAACATCTCGACATCGCCCTTCGCAAGCATGTAGAGGTAAATTATTTGCATCATTGCATTGGTGGTTAAAATGAAGCTTTGACGGTTTAGCAAAAGGTTTTGCACAAATGAGCCAAAAAGACAGTGGTGCAGGGTGTGCAATATCATCTGAGATAATATAGTAATTGTTGTTTTAACGATGTGCGATTTGACATTATCAGTATTTTGCCAAAAACCAAACAAATCACTCTAAACAGTGTGCCGTGAAATCTAGTAACGTTAGATTAGACTAATCCGCGTGCATCTGGAGTGCTTTCTTTCACTGCGTGATTCAGTCTGTTAAAATGCGTTTAGAATGATCACAAAATTGAAGATATAGAAGCAGAAAATGTATATATTTATATAATTTAATATAGTAAGTCAACATAACATGAAGAATGCAGTTTTTCTCAAAAAATCACCATGATTACATATTGCCTGTTTTTGCTCTATTTCGACAACAAAAATAATACCAAACACAGCCACCATACACAGTTTTGCGTCTCTGACTCTGAGCAATGACGTGTTTTGTTCCTTGAATTAACCGTTTAAATGATTCTGTTCAATCGCAATGACTCACTTATGAGTGACTTGCTGACACCTACTGGTGGTTCTAATTTAACATTTAAAGTATCTTTTGATTTATTTATTTTTTTATTTCAAATGACTATTTAACATTTGTGACCCTGGCCTGGAGCACAAAACCAGTCTTAAGTCGCTGGAGTATATTTGTAGCAATAGCCAACAATACATTGTATGGGTCAAAATTATACATATTTTCTTTTATGCCAAAACTCATTAGCATATTAAGTAAAGATCATGTTCCATTAATATATTTTGTAAATTTCCTACTGTAAATATATCAAAACTAAGAGCTTAATTTGAACAACTTTAAAGGAGATTTTCTCAATATTTTGTTTTTTTGCACCCTCAGATTCCAGATTTTAAAATATTGTCCTATCATAACAAACCATACATCAATGGAAATATGATTTATTCAGCTTTCAGATGATGTATAAATCACAATTTAGGAAAATGGACCCTTATGGTTTTGTGGTTCAGGGTCACATTTTATGTCTTATTTATCAAAACATTATTTCTGCATTTGTAACTGCAGGCTAAATGCATTCATGTCAGTGTGTAAATACATCAATGCCACTTCAGATGAAGCTTCTGTGTTTCCTCTGCATTGCAAAGATGAATTTTGTTGATACTGATTTCATTTCCCTGGTAACAGCCTAAATGTGTTATTATTCTAAATAACTGATTCCTTTAATTAAAAACACCTAGTTTGAGATTTATAGGCCCATATCTCAGGTGTGTCAAACTCAGTTCCTGGAGGGCCACAGCCCTAAAGAGTTTATTTCCAACCCTGCTCCAACACACACACACCATCTAGTTTTCAAATAAGCCTAAATGATTAGTTTAGCTGTATCAGATGTGTTTAATTAGGGTTATATCTACACTGTGTAGGGCTGTGGCCCTCCAGGAACTGAGTTTGACACCTTTGGTCTATCCCATTTTTCCCTCCCATTGTTAAAATGTAACTAAGTAATTTTTACTCAGAGTAAATTTTAAATGAGCTACTTTTTACTTTTACTTGAGTATATTTTTAGACTGGTACTTTTACTTGTACTTAAGTAAAATTTCAGTAATGTAATGGTACTTTTACTTGAGTACAATATTTTTGTACTCTTTCCACCTCTGAGCTACACACAGCTCCAATGTCATCGTCAAATTTGCTGATGACACAACGGTGATAGGCCTGATCACCGACAACGATGAGACGGCCTACAGAGAGGAGGTGAGTACCCTGACTAAATGGTGTCAGGAGAACCACCTCTCACTCAACATCGACAAGACCAAGGAGCTGGTGGTGGATTACAGGAGACAGAGCAGAGAACACACACCCATCACCATCGACAAGACACCTGTGGAGCGGGTGAGCAGCTTTAAGTTCCTCTGCGTTCACATCACTGAGGATCTCACATGGTCTGCTCACACAGATGCAGTGCTGAAGAAGGCACATCAGCGTCTCTTCTTCCTGAGACGGCTGAGGAAGTTTGTAATGAGCCCCAGAATCCTCAGATCCTTCTACACCGGCACTGTGGAGAGCATCCTGACCGGCTGCATCACCGCCTGGTTTGGAAACAGCACCGCTGGCAACCGCAGGGCTCTGCAAAGGGTCGTGCGAACTGCCCGCCACATTGTTGGAGGTGAGCTTCCCTCCCTCCAGGATATCTACACCAGGCGGTGTACAAGGAAAGCCCGGAGGATTATCAAAGACTCCAGCCACCCGTCCCACAGACTGCTCTCTCTGTTGCCCTCAGGGAGACGTCTCCGCAGCATCCGATCCCGCACTAGCCGACTGAGGGACAGCTTTTCCCCTCAGGCTATCAGGCTAATGAACAGTCAGAAATGACCCACCCTACAACACACTCCCACTCACACAACATGCCATGCACTGCACTTTAACACAGTTCTACCGGACTACACGCACACACTGCACTAACACATCTGCTATCACTGGACACCATACAAAAAGCACATCCACGACACTGCATATGCATAATCTGTTGCACCTTCACATTATTACTATGTATAATGTATACATACATAATGTAACTATATAATGTATAGATAGTGTACATAATGCAGACGTGTACATACGGTGTATAATGTGTAGTTGATAACTAAGTATGTCTTTATATTACACTATGTGTACTGAGTATATGTATGTGTATTTTGCACATTGTCTTCTGTACAGTCTGTAAATATGTACTGTCCATATGTAAATTGTTTGGTTTTTTTGCACTGTCTGGAGCACGCTCGTAAGAATTTCACTCACCAAGGCACTTGTGCTGTGGTGATGTGACAATAAAAGTGATTTGATTTGATTTGAACTGATTAAGATGCGGGAACCTCTCTGATTGGTGGATCTCACGTTAGTTCCTGGTTCCCTCTAAGTGCGTGTGTGAGGCCGCACACTTTTTTGAGACAGCACAGAATAAATAATATGCTGCGCACAGAGCCAAACATTTATTGGTAAAGTAATTTGATTGAATTCTAGCAAATGTAAAATAATTACAATGCTTGGGCAAACCGTTACAGAGTTAGAGAAACGGTGAATGCGGTTAACAGATTTCATAGAAAGAGAATGATGTTCGCCAAATGAGCTGCTGTCTGTAAAATACTTTAATGGTTGTGGACGAAATAGCTCAAATCGAGAACTAACACAAACGTTGTGAAAAGACCTGACATAATATCATCATGCTTTAAAGCAGTGGTTCTCAAACTTGGTGTGGAGACCCCCAAACACTGCACATTTGGTATGTCTCCCTCATAAGCCACACCAAGTTAAACTCCAGCAGACTCTACTAATGAGCTGATGGGTTGAATTGGGTGTGTTAAATGAGGGATACAAACAACTTATGCAGTGGTTGGGGGTCCCCATGACAGGTTTGAAAACCACTGCTTTAAAGAAGAGTGGCTTGTAAGTGTTGGAAATAGGAGATAATGTTTTCTCAGGTAACCTAAAATGTGCATAATTTAGTTACATCAAGGCAAGGCAGGTTTATTTATATAGCGCATTTCATACACAGTGGTAATTCAAAGTGCTTTACATAAATGGAAGTGAAATAAATATATATATATATATATATGCATACATACATAATCACAACAACAAAAACAAAATTATAAGAAAATGTATTTTCATATAATTTAAAACAGTTAAGAATAGAAAAATATTATACATAGTGCAATCATTTCGGACACAGCACAGTGCTATTCAACAAATGCACAGCTAAACACATGAGATAACCAATAATATAAAATAAATGGAAACATAATATACTATATTTTATTTATCCACTTTATCATGAAAAAACCAGGAGCGCCGTAACAGGGGGAAGGTTAGGACAATTCCAAAAGCCCTGATCAGATAAGGGGCCAAACGCAAACACCTGTTGTAAAATGGCAGTTATGAATAAGTATAGCAGAAATAATTATTTTAGAAATATTAAATCATTATTTACATCGATTAACCCATTAAACCTACTATGTTTTTTATTTTGGGGGTCATTGTTTTGTGGATATATTCAGAGCCGATCCTCCCTATACGCAGAATACGCAAGCTGCGTAGGGCCCCCAAAACACCAGGGGGCCCCCTTGCTCTAAAATATGTTTTAATTTTAGTTTCGTTTTGAAAGCATAGCGAGCCGCGGAAGAGATACTAGCTGTTTCTCGAGCGCTTTTTTTGGACCATCTGTAGTTTGTTTATTTGTGTGCTCACTGAATGAACACTTCCTGCCTTCATTTTCGGCTTAAAGACTGCAAATTCCTCAAGCCAAGGCACGTCTACATGTCTTAGGTGCTCTCCACTCCATTTAGTGCACAGGTTAATACACTCTCAGCTCTTCTTGCTTCTGATGATTCTGATGAAATGGCATTCAACACTGACTTATATAGGCAGATGTCCCGACACGCTTGGGTGGGCTGAAATGGCATTTGTTCGTGCAACTACACAATTATTACCAAATACGTGGCAGTATGTGGTGTACTGTTCATTATGTAATGCTAATGCTATTTACAGTACTGTTTTACAGATTAACAATTTCAGGACGGTAAAAGAACTAACCAACACTAACCAGTACTTTTAACAGTTAGCTTGTTACAGGTCTAAAATCACTTGGTACTGAATTACAAATGATACAGTAATACAGGGTACAGTTGTTACATTAGAAAATACACTCACATAATGTATTAAGTACTGTACCTGCAATGTGAAAGTCACAAACAATCCTCAGAATTGGTGTTGCTGGAACATCATGTGACCAGCAGATGGACCTATATCAAAAGTGATAAGTAGCTTGAGCAAGAATTGAAGAGGACTGCTGATCATGTGCTAAAAAATATATTATTCTATGTTGTGGTCTAAACTCAAGAACACAATTTAAGATAATATTTTGCGAAGCTATACCTTGTAAATCACACATTATTTTAATTTAATTTATAATTTGTATTGTATTGCTTTATAGAATGTTCATATAAAGAAATCAGAAATATAGAAGGAATTTAGTTCGTTAAGAAACATATTCTAAAATATATAAATATGAAAGATTCCGTCAGTGGTAAAACTAAATAAATAAATAGAGACAATTGATTGACAAGTGTATGCTCAACCAAAGGCATGCTATCACATACACCAACATATGCACACACAAACATAAACAGAGGCAGCAGGTGCTCCTACTTGGGTTTTAATTACATGATCTCTGATTCATCTAATTGATATGTTAATGAGGATGTAATTAATGCATGAGAGAGAACATCCGCAACCTCTATTAATTAATGAATAATCATCATATATGCCCCTGCATATTTAATCACACATGCATTTATCAGGTTTTTGTTTGTTTTAATTTGTTTTCGCAGAAATGTTTTACTTGATGGAATCATTAAGAATCATTGAATCCATATAGTTTCAGTAATACATTTAAGCATATATTTTAAAAAGTGTGGAAAACATAAGTGACAGATTCCCTGTTTAAGACTGAGCCTTGAATGTCCAGAAGATATAATATTAATAGTAAACCAATAATGCACTTATAGAGAGATGTTTAGTGCCCACCTAAAACAACAGCAGAATTGTGAGTTATACTACTATCATTTTCCTCTTAATAAAGTCACCTCATCCTCCTTTTTCTTATCATTTCATCTCAAATGTGGCTATTGAACCCAACCGCCCAAATGTGAAAGCAACAGTCACTTTCTCTTTTGTCTCCCTCACACAGTGCTCATCTGTGAATGGAGGAATAAACATATAGGCAATGATATTTTATGAGCAGTGTTTATATTTGTTATTTTTGTATATTGTCTTTGCCTAATTTTTAGCTTGTTTGCATGTTTCTGTGAATGATATAATACCTCCTTTTCCTGTTTTCCCCAGATTCACTATATGGCAAATGACCAAAATATTGGTGGATTGGAAATTTAGATACATTCTGCAATTTTTAAATCCTATATCATACTTTTAAAATCCACACCATTCTCTAATGTTATTTAATCATAATGACCCAGTTATTCTTTAAAGTATATTGGATATTAGCAAGTAAAAAATAAAGTCAAAGGTTTTTAATAAATGATTGTTCTCTGAGACAGTGGTTTGGAAGCATTTGAGCATATTCTATATTCTAACAAAAATAAGCAGCGACACTACATATTTATTGTGAAAATGGATGTTTGGCCAAAACGTACTAAATGCATGTGTGTGAGAGAAACATTCTATTTTTGTTTTGAGAAACACACAAGGGACTCCATCTGTATTCCATCTGCCATTAATGCCCAGGAGACCCAGAGAGGAGGGGTGAATCTGGAAGAGTTATATTGTACCTCAAAAAAGGACTCGACAAAAGTGTGGATAACGGCCTTCAATTAAAAAAAAAAAGCCTTTATCCTCCAAATCCCCCAAACCTTTAACCTTATTTAACTCCTTTAGTCCAAAAATTCAGCAGCTCAGCAGGTATCTAAGCAGAACTTTTTTAATTGCATCCAAACATACACATTTTACTTGAGTATTTATGCAGGTTGTTGGCCATGTCAAAGTATGGTCTCAGAGCTAATTATTGAGATTATACATAGAGGACAGTGCAACATATTAGGTCTGTATTTATTTAAATTCCTCTTCTAGCTTACTGTTAATAAGAATGAACAAAAAGCATTACAGGAATACATTTTTCATTCTAAATCTGGTGACTATTTTCATCAATACTGAGAAGCTGTTTGTCTGTGTCCTGTATACACATTTAGGCAGACTATATTAAGTCACACCTGCATATATACAGTACAGGCATTGATTTGTTATAAACAGATGTTGGTTTCACTATAACATTAATTTGCTGGTCAAAATATAATTTAATTTACTGATCGTGTTTTTCAATGCTCCAGTCCATCAGTTAACATCTTATGTCGCAACCATTGTATGTTTGTAACAAATTAATCAAGACATTTTATCTTTAAACCATCACTTCTGCCCAAAGCAACACTCCATAATCCATTATAACGTTTCCTATAGTAAAAAAAGTCCATCACTTGTCTTCTCAAACCAAAATCCACCCACATATTTGTTTATAGCTGTTTTTACTTGTCAACGCTGCTTGATCTGTGCACATTTCTCTCCTGGTTCATGTAATGATTTTAAAAACACTTTAAAAATGAATTTGTTTATTTATTACAAACAAAGCTTTTCACTTTGTATGAATTACTTGTGGATTACTGTGTGAATACTTGTGGATTTTAATCAGCTGTTTGGATTTTCATTCTGATGGCACCCAATCGCAGAGGATCCATTGGTGAGCAAGTGAGGAATGGCTACATTTCCCTAAATATGTTACAATGAAGAAACAAACTCATCTACATCAGGCCTGAGGGGAAGTCAATTTTCAACAAATTTTCATTTTTGGGTGAACTATTCCTCTAACTACAGCCCTGTCTTTGGTTTGTTTGAAATAACATAAAACTGAAAAGCAAGCTCTAATGTTTACTGAAAGGAAAAACAAGAAGGGAATTGATGGTCAATTGGAAGAGGAAAACAGTTTTAGTGCATCCTATAAATATTTTGAAGTGCTACTAATATGAAAACATGTTCATAAATAACAAGATCTGATCTATTGCTTTAAATGCATAATCTGCAAAGAGTTTCCGATCTAAAATAATCTGAGAGTGTTGATTCCTTGAACAGAATATACTTTCTAACAAACACGTTCTTAATAAAGTTGGAAAAGAATAAAATATTGCCTGTATATTTAACAACAAAACTCGTACATGTAAAAATCTACAGTCACTATTTTAATATGAATAACAAAATGACAACATATAAATTTTTTACAGAAAAACATATACAATTAGATAACAATAACAATAGCAAATTTATGGTTCCTTATATTAGTACTTAACCAAAAAATATAACTTATATAGTTTCTGTCATTAAATAAGTCAATATATGAGGTAATAAGTTCATAAGCCTAAACCTAAATAGACATTTTCTGTTTCTCTAAATTAAAAGCCTGATATATGCTTTCAAAAACACAATTTCAGTTTAGGGATGTAGATCTATCGGCATATAGTTAAAAAACAATCTCAGTTTTGACACAATTGGCATCCTTTTACTGGCATCTACTGCGGTGAAAGTCTATTGACCAATATGTCTGCTGAAAACATATGGCCAGAAATGTGTAACAGTCCCAAGTCTCGTGTTTTCTAATAAAATTATTCCTCTTTTGGCATTTTGTGGCTGGAAGAACTTTTAAATAACACCATCCCTTTGGCAACCTCCTCACAATCAGACGCAAACGGTGTGCATAGAGTGGACATGTTTTATGAAGGTTCTCAAAATCTTTTGAAGATGTCGTTGTGGTTTCTAATACTCTTGATGGGTCTTCATCAGAAGATTAGACTACTGTATCTTATTCACTCAGTGTGGCTGGTAAGAGACAGCATTGATGTCAGTCCAGTTTTAGCCACTAACTGTAGAGCTTATGACTGAAAAAGACTAATCCTCTACATTGGGGGAACCACAAGGCCTGTCATTGCTGGAAATGAAAAAAAGAAAACAGAGGTTATACTGAATAACAGTAACATATAGCTATATCCAGGGGCGGCGCCAGAAAAATTTGAACATAGGTGCTCAGGGGGGTGCTAGATCAATGAGAGTGGGAGCTGGGCAATTAATAGTAAATATTACCAAAACAGGTTGTTATTATTATTTTGTTTTATATTAATAATAAAATCGCTATATAGGCGCATTTCAAATGTTTATGAGGAATGTTGGGGTATTATCGCGCTTAGCCTACTTTATGACACGCAATCATTTTTATTTATTTTTAAATGCTTGTACTCCTGTCATTTTTGGATGTGCTTTCTGTCGTCTCATGCAGTTTCCGTGAATGGAGCGCATCACAACAATGAACCAGCTCACAGACATAAGAAATAAATCTGCAGAAAGCTTGAAAACCAATTAAAATAAAAAAACTAATCTTCTCTGATTATGTAGCCCGTATAGGGGCTTTTCTCTATTAAAGGCATGTCCACTGTTCAGATGGCAAGTCTGAGAAAGCACTTGTTTATAAATAAATAATTAACATTTCTTCTTTTCCCTGATGCATTCATAATCAATACTTTTTTTTAATGCTGACATTACGTGCGACTGCAAATCACGCTGTATTGCATTTTAGTATTTATGCATGTGTAATGAGTCAAATGTTTTATTTTATTTCATTTTTTATGGGGGTTCTATGGGGGTGCTTTGGGTTGCTGGAGCACCTGCTAGACCCTCCCTAGCGCCGCCCTTGGCTATATCATATAGATAATTCAATAAATAGTTAATACACTATGCCTACTATACCGCGAAAGCAAGAAATTAATTATGAGTTACTGTCGACTCACAGACTAAATTTAATATTTACATATGAAATTTAAAGAAACAGGGTAAAAAATTTAAGTTTGACGAAAATGTACTGACCAAGGCCATCCAAGATCTATTAAGTCCCATATAATGTTTTTGCACATCCAATTTGTTTTCTTCATTACTGTACTGTTTTCACTTTCTTTATTCTATTAACATTACTTCTTATTTCTTACCTATATATATATCTGCATTTAATGGTGTGCCTTCAGAATGAGAGTCCAAACAGTTGATTTTAACATCACAATAATCCACTGATTTGACCTACATTTCACATGATTACTCCAGTCCATCAAATAAAGAAATGAACCTTAAAGAAACAGGGTAAAAAATTTAAGTTTGTAATGTAACAAATTAAGATCTAGATGGGTTTTATGATGTTTTTAACATTAGTACAGATTCAAAACTTTCTATCACTTATAATTGCATGCTGCATCACTTCTTTTAATGTTGGGATGGATTTCACTGGAAGCAGTTTTATAGATTATAGATGTCATTTTGGCCAGAAGCAACATTAACGGAGAAATTCATTTCTGGTCTGGATTTGTGTGGATTATTGTGATGTTTTTATCAGCTGTTTAGACTCTCATTCTGACGGCACCCATTTGCTGCAGAGGATCAGCTGATGATGTAATGAGCTAGTGATGTAATGCTAAATTTCTCAAAATCTGTATAAAGAAACAAGCTCTGAGGTAAATTTTTTATTTGGGGTTAGCTATTCCTTTAATAAGCACAGTATCCAAAAAGAATGCCTGAACATTCTGGAAAGTTTAAAACAAAATAAGTTCATAAATTATGATTAGCACGAAAAAAAAACTTTATGGGTAACACTTTAGAATAGAAAACACATTTACTATTAACTATGACTTTACCCTCAATGCATTCCTAATTTGCTGCTTATTAATAGTTAGTAAGGTAGTTGTTAATTTCAGGTATTGGGTAGGATTAGGGGTGTAATATAATGTCATGTAGAATAAGGCATTAATATATGCTTAATTACTACTAATAAATGGCTAATACTCTAGTAATATGCATGCTAATAAGCAACTATAAGAGACCCTAAAATAAAGTGTTAACACTTTATGAAAAAATGTCCTGCCACTAAGGGTTTACAGAAGTTAGAAAGAATATCTGTAGTACCTCTAAAGCTGGAGCCTCCTGATGTTTGGCAAACAGGTGATGGTGAACCCTGTGGTCTCAGGACAGGAGCAAAGGCACTTCTTTGTTTGTTTGAGGATGGGAAAGATGTGAAGGGCAAAAGGGAGGATGAAGAACTGGAGCTAGGTACAGTGGGGCTAGATGGCATGACTGGAAAAAAAAGACAAAATACTTATTTGATTGTCAAAATTCATTCTGTATTTTTTAACAGAAGGATAATTAAAAATGATAGGAAAAAGGGTGCAAAGGATCTGAGTAAAACTGAAATGATCTAAAACTCACAAGCATAAGGAGAGCTGTTTGGTGAGGCACTGTTAAAGCCAGGTGACCCTGAAACACTCAGACTACTCATGGGCACTACTCCGTAATTCACACTCATGCCCCCATTGGATCCATAACCTGAATGCTGAGGGGTCGATGCTGAAGTGTAACCCCGGGGTGACAAACTGCTTGGGTTTCGGGTGTAACCTTTAAAAAAGAGAAAACGCAATATTAAGCCAATAAACAAATACACTTTTTTTCTTTAAAAAAAGTACAAGGAAATAAATGGAGGAAAAAAATAGGAGGGGGGGGGTGGTCATATTTTAATGCTATGTCCTCTGTAGTGGACACCGGGAATAAGTTAAAGAAAAAAAAATCCCATTCACCAATCATTTGTTAGGTCTCAGGCTATTTTTAACCAAACTTTGATTCAGATATGAAACATAGGAATGGTCCAATATACTATTTAACTGTATGCAATATGTGTAGAATGTCCATAAAATGTAATTCCCATTCTATACAATATATTCATACATGTTAACGTGCTTTTGGGGCAACATGAAAATGAAATGATAAAAAATAAGAAGTGCCAATAAAAGAAAAAGAGAAAAGAGAATTTTGGTCAAACGTCTATGCCTGTTTCTCAAAAGAACACACACACACACACATATTTGGAACGCACCTGTGATAATACATGTGTGAAGTGCAGACGCCGATGCGGGAGAGGTGTGTATGACTCCGGGATACTTTTCCACTTTTGCCGCGGGTTATAATGCAAGTTAGCGGTTCTAAATTGATGTTAAACCATGGCTTCGTGTTTTTTTTAACTCTAATTTATTTTTGGTTTTGTGCTAGTATTGGTATATTTAGCATGCTATAGTGATAGGAATCTACCCTTGATGTGATTGGTTGTTGAATTTTGTGATGTACAAACAGAGGGCCGTTTTCAAACCATGTTTCTGGGTCAGCCTTTGGGAAACTACAGTTTTAAGGAGAAAATACTGAGCAATGGTGTTGATTAATGGAATGCATATACAAATACACATTTTTACTACAGTGGGACTTTAAATATTTATTTTTTGAACAAGGACAGCAAATTATTAATTATTATTCATTAATGATTCGTTTATTTAATTGAAGGGATGTCATAGAATAAATTCTGGCTGTGAGTAGAGATGTATTTTCAAATGAATTGGTCCACAGGTTATGGCCAATCAAGTTTAATTATTCAGTAGATTATGGTGTATAATGAAGACGTTTGAAATATATGTGGTTATTTAATAATATAAATTAATTAAAACTATTATTAAATTAAAAACACAACTAGATCTGATTCTATTCTGGAAGCTACGGCATAAAAACAAAAAAAAACTATTTTACTTTAAAATATTATTTATTTTTATTTTAATTTAAATACTACATAATATTGTACATCCATCCCCACCAAAAAAATAAAAATATTTTGTAATTTACTTGAGTAAAATTAAAAAGGTTGTACTTTTACTGCAGTATTATTTCATTGTGGTATCTGTATCTTTTACTCAAGTACCTGATTTGCCCACTTTGTCCACCACTATTGTTATCCAATGAAAAAATATATAATTTAACCCTAAAAACTGTCTAAAAGGAATCAATCTCTCAAACACCGTTATTCATATGAAAGGTCAAGCATAACCAGTCAATAAATGTGTTGAGATGAGATTTAGTAACATCTGACAATGAATTAGACAATGAATAAGACAAAAACTACTGAATCTTAGGGTAATTCTCTTAGGGTCCTTACCTTGGCTGTTGGTTTGCCCAGGTTCTCCAATGCTTACACCCAGCTGGGTGGGATAAGAGCTGAGGCCCATGACGCTGCCATGGACAGGGGAACTTGGCATGGCCTGCAGCTGACCGTGAGGTCGCGGCATGCTGTACAGAGCCTCGGCTATGTCTGCAGCCCGTTTCAGCAACATGTCCTGTGTCGACAGAACATCAAAAGTTTTCATTCAAGGCAATACACAAAAAGAAAAACTATTGGGTGACATGACTCATGTTAAAGGGATAGCTTACCCAAAACAAAATTATAATAATTTACTCACCCTCAATTTGATAAACAAAAGAAACTATTTGGAAAAATATTGAAAACCAAGCAGTTGATGGTATCCATTGACTTCCATAGAATGAAGAGAGGAAAAAAAACACAACTATGGAAGTCAATGACTACCATCAACTGTTTTGTTACACACATTCTTCAAAATATTTTTTTTTGTAATCAAAATAATAAACAAACTCATACAGGTTTAGAACAGCTTGAGGGTGAGTGAGTTTTGGGTGAAATATCCCTTTTATCACATTTATTATAAGTCTCTGGTGTCCCCAGAATGTGTTTGTGAAGTGTCAGCTCAAAATAACCTATAGATAATTCATTATATCATTTTTAAAATGCCTATTTTGAGTGGAAGCAGAAACACTCAGATTTTTTTTTCTTTAAATCCAAATTAGCTGCTGCTCCCGCCCCCTTTCCAGAATAGAGCTGCACCATTTCAGCTGGTACCTGCTAAAAACAAAATTTTTTGGTTCTGATTATTGTGTTTATCGCGCTGAAATCATGCTTTTTAAACCATATTAGTTTAAACTTCTGATATATGGTTTTCTGAGTATGGTTTTTAACGCGCTCGGTTTTTCAGAAGCTTGCAGAAAAAGGCTTACTAAAACAAAGTTACTGAGTAAATTTTTTCATGTTTCCTTGGTTGGTAGATGCATTGGAGACCTGATTATAGCACTTAAAACCTAGAAAAGTCAGATTTTCATGATATGTCACCTTTAAGAAATAACATTTCTGTTGTATAGAGACATTAACGGAGACTTTAATTTGTAGCTATACTTGCAAATAAGCTAATTAGTTTCACTGACCAAATTTCCTTGCTTCCATTGAAGTACAAATTATGCTCTATTGAACATTTGTATATTTTGTTGAATAATATTCATGTCGAGATGATCAGAGAAAACATATGGAGTCCATACCAAAAGGGAACAGACTAAATATATGTTCATATATGTGGTAACACTTTAGTATAGGGACTAACTCTCACTATTAACTAGTTGCTTATATTACCATGTCTATAACTAACATGTTGGCTGTTTATTAGAACTTATAAAGCACATATTCTGCATGACCATATTCTACATCCCAAATCCTACCCAATACCAGTTTATATTATATCTACTGCAATTCAGTGGTTACCTGATTGCTGGTGGTATTTCCATAGAGTGATTCAACAACGTCTGCTGCTCTTTTAAGTAACATTTCCTAAAATAGAGAAAATCAGTTAGGCCTCGTGTCCACCTGTGGTTGCTATGATTTGAAACATGGCAGACGCGTCATGAATTAAATGTTTCTCCAAGTATTATTTTTCATAACAATATTATGGTAGTCCGGCAATTCGATCTAGTAAAGAAAAGAAATACTCTGAGACAAGCAATATTAACAAGTCTGGTAATTCTGCAAATCGAACATCCGCGTACTTGATAACGTCCGTCAGCTCGTCTCCGGTTATCTGTATTACAAAACAACCAGTGGCAGCGCTAGGGTAGGGCTTGAAGGGGCTATAGCCCCATCAAAAAACTTCAGCCAACTTAACATTTTAAGATAACCAGCTTCAGCAGATTTTTATGTTCTGTCAACTTATTTTTGTAGGAGATTCTCAACTTTTTGTTTTATAAACTTAAAACAACAAGTTGAGAAAACTCAAAAATCAGCTGAAGCTGGTTGCCTTAAAATGTTAAGTTGGCTCAACTTTTTTTTTTTACAATGTATATATAAGACTGATAGCTAAAGTTTAAGCGTTCATTACTTTCTATCAATTTAATAATTTTTTTTAGCACCCCCTCTGAACTGTGAAGCCCCCCTTAGCACCCCCAACAACAAAAAATCCTGGAGCCAACTGTACAACGAAATATCAAACACACTGCCTCTTTTTGTTTTCATGTAATAAGATATATAATATATAATGATAATGTAGTTCAGGACAATATTTGGATTAATCTAAAAATTTCATCAACTTAGCAACAATATTATTAGCTAGACAGTTGCCTCTTCTCTGTTTCATTAAAAATATTAATAGCCACAAAAAAATTATATCAAACACCACTGCCTTTTCATTTTCTTCAAAATATAAAGCAACTCTCTTTTCATTTTCATTATAAAAATATAAAACATTGATATGTGGTTTAAGTAATACATGCACATATGCACTGATTATCTTTACTGTATGCACAATAAAATTAAATATGAGCAGCTTTTTGAAATGTCAGTTTTTTAAATAATTAATTTTAATATGTTTTTGACCTAAAAATGATAATAAGACACTGATGTTGATCTGTCTGCATTCAGTCAAATTTATGCTAAATAGTCACCCTTTACACAGATTTAATAAAACAATAATTTATGACCATAATATTATTTTCAATCAAAATAATATGACCTGGAAGAAATAATAGATTCATGAAACCAAAGATTGCCAGTTAGATTTAACGTTACACAAAACAAAGTTTAACCCCTATAGAGACATCAGAGCCAGCGGAGGAGAGACTAGCCGCTGTGAGGCTGCTCACGGCGGATACATGAGCACTGAGCACCCGGTGATCGCGTGGAGCTCATGCTTTCGAAATCAGCGAAACACATTTTCAAATAGGCACTATATTTATAAATAAACCGCAGATTTGAGTTTTAAACAACTACATTTCTCTGAAATACGTGATCTTAGAACTGCATTTGTTTTATGAAATGTAGTGAAGTAAAAAAATGGATCTTATGCTTTAACACTCACTGATTGGTAAATGTAAATTCTGGGATAACTCTCAAAATAAAACTTGATGCATCCTCGATAAAATGGGTGGAGTAAGAACACATCCGGGATTTTAACTGTACTTGGCTAGATGTGAACTTTGAATTGGAACAGTACTTAGCGACCACTGTTGCTATGATTTGACATGGCAGACGTCACATTGAGGCCCTGTTCTAAAATGGAATTCACTTGCGGTCTTATGGACTTACAAAGGTAGTCCGCTGCGATCTGTTAAAGAGACCGTAGGGTGTCCTCATTTTCAGAAGGGTGCTCGTGAGCACCCCTTTGCGGCCATTATCCGTGACCGCACTTCTGTCGAGCCCGCACTGGGCGAGCTCTGCAGCAGACTTCTATCTGTATTACAAAACAACCAGTGGCAGACGCAGAGGGTAGGGGCTTGAAGGGCCTATAGCCCTGAGCAGCCAACTTGAACATTTTGAAGATAACCAGCTTCAGCAGATTTTTAAGTTCTGTCAACTTATTTTGTAGGAGATTCTCAACATTGAAATTAATGGGTTTTATAAACTTAAAAAAAATGACTCAAAATCAGCCTAGGGAAAACGCTGGTGAGCACTAGTGAGTAAAAAAAATAAGTTTTTGTGTACTTTATACAGCATATGTTAACAGTTGTGAGCATTTAGCAGTATCTACTAACCTTTGCCAATTTGTCGGGGTCACCAGGATGTCGAGGGATCAGCTTTTGAAGTCTCTGGAAACCGTAGTCAATAGTTGGCTCATTCAGCGCTAGAGACAACCACACTAAGTGACAATCCATTCATCTTTAAAACATCCCTCCTCATATTCCACTGTCTGCATAAATCCCGAAGTAAGATTATAAAGGAAGCATGCAGTGGTGGCTGGGGTGCCGCCCCCATCAAGTTGGAAGGAAGATGACTTCAACATGTTTAAAAATAAGTTAAATATATATTGCAAATTAATAACGAAATTGCATTGTTATTCGACTGGTAATCATGTTAGCACCTATTACAATTTTTTTTTTAAATCAAAACTGTATTTCGTTTGTGTGTGTGCGGGGCACCGGACTAATGGTTGTCTATTAGTGATGGGTTGGTCTTGAACGATTTGTACATTTTGAACGAATCTTTAATGTGACTCGAGAAGAATGAGTCGTCTCGGGGAGTGATTCGTTCAGTCGCGCATGCGCATCATCCTATAGGTTATTTACTGGAATTAGTTCACCTGTTTTGAGTCTTCGGGTTTTTCCAAGTCGTTCGTTCATCAAGTGACAGCCCCGTAAGGTTAACCAATGCAGTCTGACTCGGAAAGAGAATTGATTAGTTCACCTTTTGAGTCTTCGGGTTTTTCGAGGCTCAGACTGCATAGGTTACGCGTATGGGGCTGTCACGTGATGAACGAACGAATGAGACCTGAAGACATGTCAGAAAAAAGGTGAGGTGAGCTAATCATAGATTAACGACCCAGGTAAACAATGAATTCATCTTTTCTGTTTCTTATAGCATTATATTGTTTTGTTTGTGTGATCAACGTTTGCATAAGTAGTAGATGTGTTAGGGAAGTAACACGTAACATTTGAATTATGCTTTCCTAAAAAGAACGAAATGAACGAAATGACTCTAAAAAGATTTGTTCATTTTGCTGAACGAGACTCAAAGGTCTGAGTCGATAAAATGATCCGAACTTCCCATCACTGGTCTATTAGGTCTGTAAAATTTTGAAACGCATGTGACTTGAGGCTGACCTCTAATTGGCTTGTTTCAGATTGTCCTCGGGGTGCAGATCACTGCACCCAAGACCCTCCCACATTTGATCTTAGCGAATCAATATTGTTTTTATATATTTTGATCTCATGTGATTGGACCGTTCTCGACTGTCAAATAGGCGCAATCTCTCTTCTGAGATGAAAGTACATTCGACAAAAAATCCCTTCACAGGGCATTAAAATTAAGAAAATAAATCAAATACAAATACAGATCATGGAGATTGGATGGAGTTGGCGAGCAGGATGCGATGTAAGTCATGCCTTTTATTGTTTTCCCTGATTGTTATTTCAAAGTCTTGTCACCGAAGCGTTGGCAATGACATGGAAGGTAATTAGAACAATGCAGTTTAACTTGAGCCGTTCATCGAGATCCAAGCACAATTGGCTTGTGTAGATCACGTAGTTATACAACGGTTCCTGTCTTTCTGATGAGACGTTAAACCGAGGTCCTGACTCTCTATGGTCATTAAAAATCCCATGGCACTTCTCGTAAAGAGAAGGGGTGTAACCCCGGTGTCCTGGCCAAATTCCCACCACTGGCCCTTGTCAATTCAGCCTCCTAATAATCCCCATCCACTTGATTGGCTCTATGACTCTTTCCTCTCCACCTGTAGCTGGTGTGTGGTGAGCGTACTGGCGCCGTTGCCCTGTGGCAGCCGTCACATCATCCAAGTGGAGAGACCCCCCCCCCATGATTGTGAAGCACTTTGGGTGTACAGCAATACACAATTAAGTGCTAAATAAATGAATCATTCATTCATTCATTCAACGGCTGTCTCCTTTCAAGCAAATATTTTTTTATTTAAGGAGTTTTTATGTAAGGATTATTATGCAAATATGTAAATAATGTAGTGTCCCATATTCAGTATGACATACAGTGGGGCAAATAAGTATTTGATACACTGCCGATTTTTCAAGTTTTCCCTCTTACAAAGAATGGAGATATCTGTAATTTTCATCGTAGGTACACATCAACTGTGAGAGACAGAATATTATTTTTTTTCAGAAAATCCCATTGTATGACTTTTAAATAATTATTTAATATTATTTATAAGTATTTGATACAATAGAAAAATAGAACTTAATATTTGGTACAGAAACATTTGTTATTACAGAGGTCAGATGTTTCCTGTAGTTCTTGGCTAGGTTTGCACACACTGCAGCAGGGATTTTGACCCACTCCTCCATACAGGTCTTCTCCAGATCTTTCAGGTTTTGGAGCTGGCGCTGGGCAACACGGAGTTTCAGCTCTCTCCATAGATTTTCTATTGGGTTCAGGTCTGGAGACTGGCAAGGCCACTCCAGGACCTTGAAATGCTTCTTACGGAGTCACTCCTTAGTTGCCCTTGCTGTGTGTTTGCATGCCATAGTCATGCTGGAAGACCCAGCCATGACCCATCTTCAATGCTCTTAATGGGGGAAGGAGGTTGTTGGCCAAAATCTCGCAATAGATGGCCCCATCTATCCTCCCCTCAATACGGTGCAGTCATCCTGTCCCCTTTGCAGAAAAGCACCCCCAAAGCATGATTTCCACCCCCATGCTTCATGGTTGGGATGGTGTTCTTGAGATTGTACTCATCCTTCTTCCTCCAAACACTGCGAGTGGAGTTTATACCAAAAAGTTATATTTTGGTCTCACAATAATTGGTCTCCCATGCCTCCTCTGGATCATCCAGATGGTCTTTGGCAAACATCAGATGGGCCTGGACATGAGCAGGGGGACCTTGCGCGCGCTGCAGGATTTTAAATCCATGACGGTGTAGTAAGTTACTAATGGTAACCATTGAGACTGTGGTCCCAGCTCTCTTCAGGTCATTGACCAGGTCCTCCCGTGTAGTTCTAGGCTGATCCCTCACCTTTATCAGGATCATTGATGCTCCACGAGGTGAGAACTTGCATGGAGCCCCAGTCCAAGGGAGATTAACAGTCATCTTGAATTTCTTCCATGTTCTAATAATTGCGCCAACAGTTGTTTCCTTCTCTCCAAGCTGTTTGTCTGTTGTCCTGTAGCCCATCCCAGCCTTGTGCAGGTCTACAATTTAGTCTCTAGTGTCCTTAGACAGCTCTTTGGTCTTGCCCATAGTGGAGAGGTTGGAGTCTGCTTGATTGAGTGCGTGAATAGGTGTCTTTTATACAGGTAACGAGTTCAAACAGGTACAATTAATACAGGTAATGAGTGGAGAATATGAGGGCTTCTTAAAGACAAACTAATAGTCTGTGAGAGCCAGAATTCTTGCTGGTTGGTAGGTGATCAAATACTTATTTCATGCAATACAATTAAATTTAATTATTTATAAATCATACAATGTGATTTTATGGATTTTTTTTAGATTCTGTCTCTCACAGTTGAGGTGTACCTACGATGAAAATTACAGATTGCTCCATTATTTGTAAGTGGGAAACCTTGAGAAATCGGCAGTGTATCAAATACTTATTTGCCCCACTGTATATGTCTGACAACTTGAATATATATTGTCACTAGGAGAATACAGTTTTTGCATACTTATTACATTGGACTTTATTAAACCTTATGGAAATATAGTGAATTGAAATGCCAATTTTTTTGATAAAAAGTCAATTTCATTTAACCATTTTCAGTTCTTATCATGAATGATTTGCTATCCTGTGGCACCCTAGTGTGGACAATTATCTCTGAATTATGTTCATATAAATGTATAATATTTTTTTGAATGATTACTTACAGATAATATACACACATTAAACTTAAATTCGCTGATTTGGTATTCTTTTTTACACTTTAACAGTTGAATTGTCATCTTACAGTTTTAAGCAGTAATGATTCATTATTATGTCACTTGTTAAATGGTTATTTAACAACTGCATTCAGTCATATGCTGTTGCATTAACAGTGTGATTAAGTTTGTTTGCCGCCACTGGAAGCAGGTAAGGCATTTTTCATTGTTCAGCTAAACTGGTAGTTTCACCCAAAACTTTAATTGGATGAGCCATAAGATGACATGTTGGGCCACTTAAATAAACATGGCAATGTTTAGGTGTTCAGAAAGTGGCAAAAATACACAATGCTTTCACTTTTAGGGAAGCCAAATCATTTGTTTCTGCATTTTAAACATGGATAGGAATTAATTTAACATAACACACTTTATCATTACATTTGTGACTCTGCATGGGTGCGGATGTCTGGGTGTGTATTTACCTGTATAAATAAAGCGCCCTGGAGCTCCTTTACAGAACTGCTTAGATTTGTAAGATAGCGTAACTTCTACAACCCCTGGTATGTGTCGAGGAGGAGTTTGAACTCGGATAGCATGAGGAGTGATTAACTGCATGAAAAATGACAAAAAACAACCTTTTTAAGTTAATTGTTACAGAATTTTTGTGATCAATCCTTGGAGGCGATTTTCAAAAATATTACAAAAGCTTTCCTTATTGCAATTTAAAGCTTGCTTCGATAGTCTACAAATACATACCTCACTCCACACGAGCATGCTCCCGAACACCACCTGCAGACCATCAAAGAAGTTTTCTCCAATCACAATTACCATAGCCCCGCCTGTAGTCCAACCTTCACTAGGGCTGATGGCTTTGATACAGGGAGCAGCTGTAGTAGAGAAATTACATCAATGAAAATTACATTAAAGATGCAAAACAATATTACTCAAGGTCAAAGAAATTTTACTATAAAGTTTACTACTATTTCAGATCATTTAGAGCTGCCATTACAACTTAATGATTAAAACCGTCCTCCCCTTGTATATAAATGTGGATTAAAGGGGGTCATGTAATGCGATTTCAAGTTTTCCTTTCTTTTTGGAGTGTTATAAGCTGATTGTGCATAGATAAGATCCCTGAAGTTGCAAAGACTAAAGTCTCAAAAACCCAAAGAGATATTTTTTATCAAAGTTAAGACTCTGCCAGGCCCTCCAAAACGGCACATTCCCCCATGTCTACATCAAGATGTGGAAATATTTGCATAAGGCGTGGTTTCAGTAAACACAGTAGTGTTGATGCAGTCATGTCATGGAGACGCTGTGTGTTTCTAGGCGATAGCAAAAACACTTTATCTGGCCTTTCGAAAGTAGATGCATTTAGGAATCATTAAGATTACTTACAATAGAACAGCAACACATTTTATGGACGACAGTTTCGTAAACCTTGGAGAGGAGATCATTCTGACTTTGCTATGACAATCTGGGGATTCTGAATCAGCGACTGTATGTTTTGTTATTAGTTTAAGTATTGGAGTTGGCGTCTTCATCCCCATGGATGAGCTAACGTATTAAAAATGTATTAACATCGTAGTATGAAGCAGAGTGAGGGAGAAAGCCGGCGAAGCGAAACAAGGCTGCTGAATGAGCACAAAGATTTTGACAAGCGAGACACACAGCGCGAAAGCAGCAGAGCTTTTATTATGCCACAGTCGACCACTTCTTTCGGTCGAGCGTATGTGAGGTAAGCAGCGCTCTTTTATCATACTTCTGTTATAATGCTACTCTGTGCGGTCGTCACCTGTCTACCCATAAAATATTAAAGTGTCTTTGGTGTTTCCATTTTTTCCCCAAAACAAAGCCGGAAATCGAGGATGTATGACGTCATTGGCAGGCGACGCAAGGACACTATGGACACGGTCCATTTCACTAGTTAAAATTGCTTATTTCTCTAGATTTAAATATTCTTCGAAACATTTGGGATGATGTAAGTACACAAGTCAGCAAAATATATAACACTGTTCTAGTGGTTTTAAAATATTTTTTTCGGAAAAAAATCTTACATATTTAATGCAAAACCGGACAATTCAATTTAGTTTTTTAATGTCATTTCTGAATCTCACCATATTCCATGCTAGTCTCCACTGTCTCATTTGAATCCGTTCTACGAGAGCGACGTCCATGTTTGGAGTTATTGTGCACAAACATATTATCAGAAATGGCTAGTACAGGACCATCCACACTGACTGTAGTCAACAAAACTACCTATTGGAATGCAAAGAAAGACATTAATAACAAAAACAATTTAAAGGAGATTCATGTAGTACATTAAAACCTTTAGATATCATGCCATTCAAATAATTGATAAAAAAAAAGATTTGCTTTATCAAGATATGATCGATGATATCATAGTGATGTCATCTTTAGAAACTTCTGCTTCTGGTTTAACATTTTGAGATATAAGATTCAGAGATATAAGATAAATAACATTCTTTTTTAATCATTTGCCATCAAGAGCATTAAAAAAATAGCAGCCAAAGAGTGTAAGATAAAATTGCAATAATTATAGAATACCCCCAAGTATTATCAAAATTGTTTGTTCTCATCCTTCTCTGGATTTTCCATGTTCTCCTGTATTCTTCTCCCAATAATCTCATTTACACGCTCACTCTTTTATTCCCATCTTTCCACCTGATTTATCCTTACTCTGTTTCTTTTCTTTATCTAAGGACAACAGTATTCAGATCTCTGTAGCCCAGTGTAGACTGAGTGATTAGGTCGTGTATGCTATAGAAATAGGGTCGAGCCTATACACTGGATGAATTTGAGGCTGACAATCATACCCTTTTTTGTTTAAAATTATTGGTGTAGGGTTAGTTTTGACATTTTTCTTGCACAAAGCAAGTCTTGGCCAAATAAGCATCAATGAATATAACATGATTTCTCTCAATTGTATAAATACATAAATAAAACAAAAAATTGATAAGCCCATATGACTACTAAAATCCAAGAATATGCCCATCCTAAAAAATATATACACATTAAAAAAAGACAAAAGGGTTTCAAACCATATCCCATTTTGTGGTTTCAATTGGGTGTTGTTCCAAAGTGAACCAAAAATAATATAAAAACACGGAGAACCTAAATGCTCACATTGCAGAGCTAAAGATGAAAAAAACAACATGTAAACACATAAGAGGAACATATATGAGGGATTCAGAAAATGAAGTATGCTGCAAATAAGAAAAGATATGTCACACTAAAAAAATGAAATAAATGCACTAAAATAAATATCAGGACAGCAGGGAAATGAAGAGTGAGGGATGAAATGTCAGATAATGGCTCCAGTAGTGAAAGACAAGTGGGAGGAAGTAAAGCAGGAGGGTCCCCAGTGAGCACTTCCTGGGTCACAGAGCCTGACCTTCCCCATCTGGAGCCCATCACTCAAATCCTGACAACTTCCTGAAGCACCTTGGCTGATTTCCTGATGATCCTTGCTTCTAATACTTCTCTGCTTTTGCTCTGATCACTCTCTGTTTCTTATGAGATTTTGTATTCAGACGCCTTATATAAATCTCTATCCCACTCTCTTTTTATTCAAATTGGCCCCAGAAGAACTGCTGTATATGTTATTATAAATGATAAGAAAAGCTTTCACTGCACCTATACTTAATATTATTTAGTATATTTGTGTTGTTTTCCAGTGGGAAAGAAATTAAACAACATCAATCATTTCAATATCCATTCTGTTATTGTAATTAAGAACTTGTTCTTAATTAACTTGCCTGGTTAAATAAAGGTTAAATGAAACAAATGTATCTGATAAGCAAAATTGCGTACAAAATCAAGACTATTACGATTTTTCAGAGAATGCATCTTGAATATAATGTAATATTTTTTTTATTTTTCTTGCTTGCTTGTTTTCTAAATTTAGTGAGATTTGTAGATAAAGCATCTTAATCTTTAAAAGAAAAAAATACATTCAAGATACATTCTCTGGCAAATTGTAACGTCTAAAGCAAATTTACTTGCAATATGAATAACTAGTTTTAAGGATGTTTGGATATTTTTACTGTAAATAAAGATTTTGATTAAGATCTTTTTTTTAGTGTAAAGAAAATGCTAAAGTCAGTAAAAGGGATTACATTCTGTGTGAATGGGTTCTTTCTTAGAGACAACATAACATTTCTGCATTTTGCAAATAGCATTTATTTACAAATAATTGATCAATACCTGAAATCTCCTCATGTCTCGGGGGTTCCCTGCTGTCTTCAGACAATTTTGATTGCACTTTAGGAAAAACTTCAAGAAAAATCTGTGGGAAACACACACACACACAAACACACACACACAAAGAAAAAAAATTAAACCACATATGTTTTATTCAAGCAAGAAGATGAGTATTACATTTAGTCATTTAGCAGACACTTTTATCCAAAGTCACTTAGGCGTAGCAAGGATATATATATATATAATAAAACAGATGGAAAAGATTAGAGAAAGCTAGTGTTAGAAGCCTTTTACAGAAAACAAGCAGTTAGAAAACAAAACAGTTTTGTTGTTAAATATATACTAAATAAAAAGAATAAAGAAAGCTACAGTTTTAGAGGCTTTCTTAAAGAAAACAAGCAGAATACAAAGAGTGCAAGTCTTAAAGGGTAAAGTGTTGTTTTTTTAATAAAAAACAAGACAAATAGATAAAATAGAATTAGAATAGAGAGTGCTAGAGTTAGAGGCTCAAATAAAGATGGAAGAGATGTGTTTTGTAGGCATAAATTAATGCCTTGAATTTAATGCGAGCAGCTATTGGTAGCCAGTATAAATTGATGAATATAGGAGTGACATGCTTTCTTTTCGGCTCATTAAAACTTAATCTTGCAGCCGCATTCTGTATTAATTGTAAAAGTTTGATAGAACTGGCTGGAAGACCTGCCAAGATAGCACTGCAATATCCAGCCTGGACAGAACAAGAGATTGAACAAGGAGTTGTGTAGCGTGCTCCGAAAGAAAGGGCCTGGTCTTTGTAATGTTGAATAAAGCAAATCTGCAGGAACGGAGCTTTTTAGCAATGTGGTCTGAGAAATTGAGCATGTCATCTATCGCAATTCAAAGGCTTCTGAATGTAAATGTAGATGGAGAGTGAGAGAAATCGCAGAAGTGAACTGTATAGCAACAATGGCTATCTAGTTTCTCACAAACAAACATCAATAGGTGTATCTAAAAGGGAGGAGAAAACACTTCCTATATATTTGGCTATACTTTATATACTTTGAACTTGATCTGTCACAAAAACATGCAAATGCCAGCATGAACTTGTGTGATATGCCCTCACCAATTAAAAACATGAACAAATATAGCAAGAAACCACACTACATTAAACATGGGCATGTGTTTTGTGTGCTAAATTATTGACTGCCAAGTACACATACAAATTCCAAAGACATTTAGAAACTAATTCTGAATAGTGTTGGTCCTACACTCTTAAAAATAAAGGTGCATAAAAGGTTCTTCTCACTGATGCCATACCATATAATTTCAGTCAACGGTTCTATAAAGAACCATCGCTTTCTTACCTTTTGATAATATGAAGAACCTTCTTTCGCCTTAAAGAAAATTTTGTGAAACAGAAAGGTTCTTCAGGTGTTAAAGGTTCTTTATTGAACGATTTAGACAAACAAGGTTCTTCCATGGCATCGTGAAGCACCTTTATTTATAAAAGTGTATAAAATGTCATACATTTACATTTTATACATTTCAATGTTTTATTTTAAAGACATTATTGTTTAGTTTTGTAGAACTGACAGAAGAATAATAGTTTTCCTAATTAACTTTGTCTAAAATAATTTTCTAGACCGAAACCACAAGACTAGTCATCCCAAAATCAGGATGAATAAATTGAGCCACAACAACAACAAAATATTATTGTTACTATTTTTATTGTTGTTGTTGCAATTGTTTATCTTTTCAATAATATATGAGATTGAACATACATGCTTGCAAAACTGTGTGCAAATCAGTTCAGCAGTTTGTGAGAAGTTATTCCATAAACATTGCATCCGAACCACTATCTGGCAAACCTCTTAATCGTATCTTACAACACACTTGTCATGGTTTTGTGTGCTGTTTCATGCCTGACCCATGCTCCACGTACCATTCTTTTCACTTTAACTACATGATAAACTTTTTAGCCCTTAATGAAATCATAGAGCACAGCTGCAAGCAGGCAAATGAAAGCACATCGAAACGAACGCATTAACATGCATTAGTCACTCCCCCACTCACTTAGCATGCAAATCTCTAAGCCTCACTGCCTTGCACCTTCTGCCATGTATCCATTCACTGCATCATAATTAGACCCATCTTGCATAATTAATTAAGACTCTTGGAAAACCTTGCAACTTCAGCACCATACCCCTCTATCTTTTTTTTTTCATAAGGAAAATGTAATAACAACAGTTTTGCACTGTTGTGATATCTAGATTTCTTGTAGTAAAGTTTTCATAGCTGGCCAAGGATAATTAATTAGAACTGGGATGATTATATATTGTTTACATATATATATTTTATGGATACATCAAAAGGTTTTTATTTTATTTTATTTTTTTACAAATAATTAATTGACATATATAGATTATGTACAATTGTTCAATAACTGAACACATAAACAAACATTTGATTGATAAGTAACTATATAGTATATAACGCAAATTGAAATACAATACACTAAACTCTGTGTAAACTGGACTGAAATGTGAAAAGTTTCAAAACTTTTAGAAAGTTCAAAAGAACAACAGTTATTTGAAATATAATTTTTTTTTGTAACATTGTAAAGATCTCTACTGCCACTTTTGATAAATTTAAATGCATCCTTGCTGAATAATGGTATTAATTTCCTTTTTCCCCACTAAACATTCATGATAATATGAAATGTTTCTTAAGTACCAAATCATCATATTAGAATGATTTCTGAAAAGATCATGTGACACTGAAGACTGAGTAAATTCAGCTTTGCCTTTACAGACAAATTATATTGATTACAATTTAATAAATTAGAAAGCAGCAGTCCTTTTAAATATTTGTACAATATATATATATATATATATTTTAAATAAAATAAATGTAGGCTTGGTGAGCATATGAGATGTCTTTCAAAAACATATATGTATAAATAAAACTTGGCATAGTTTTGATTACTATTACTGTAAGTATATAGAAAAAAAGTAATACATATTAAAGAATGAGTAGATTCTTCCAATCATTACATTTAGATAATTTTGATTCATGAATCGTTTTGTCATTTCTTTGTGGATTAACTCTAAGAAATGTTATCTTGATGGCTAGAAGTTGATCACACTTTAGAAGAAAACTGAGTATATCTGATATATTTAAAGTGATAGCTCACCCACAAAATGAAAATTCTGTCATCATTTACTCACCCTCAAGTAGTTCAAAACCTGTATGAATGTCTTTGTTCTGCTGAACACAAAGGGAGATATTTTGAAGAACGTTTGTAGCAAGGCTATCTTGGGGCACCATTGACTTCCATAGTAGGAAAAAAATACTATGGAAGTCAATGGTGCCCCAGAACTGCTCTGTTTCCCACATTCTTCAGAATATCTTCCTTTGTGTTCAGCAGAACAAAGACATCCGTACAGGTTTGGAACTACTTGAGGGGAGTAAACGAGGACAGAATTTTGGGGTGAACTATCCCTTTATCACTTGAATAGCAAGTAATATCCATTACTGGACAGACTGTTGACCACAGACTGAAACAAAGGCTGAGAAAGAGACTGTTGATATTCACAACCATCATTCATCAGTATTTCTCTGTCCATCTCACCTCCCTCCCATTCCGTCTAAGAAAAACAAAACAGTGTCATGACATAGAGTGAGAGGGGGAAGGAAAATTAGGAAACCAGATGTGCAGCATCGAAACACTGACATGCTGAAAAGTATGAGCAGCAATTCATCAACAACTGTACGCCACATGTGTGTGAGAGAAGCCACTCGTCTGCACAAAAAAATCTGATTTATAGCACAACATTATATTCAACCCAAAGCAACATTTAGAATGTAACCATGAAGATGCAAGCCACGATGAAGTATTAGAACTACTTACAGCCATCATGTACTGATTTTCACATTTTGTATATACACATATTCCCTTTCTGTATCTATTGGATTCATCAACAAATAAGCAATCCAAAAAACAAACAAACAACCAAAATGGGGGGTAAAATCTGGTGTTGAATTGTGTGTTGTAGGTGAGGAGTGTGGGGGAGCCTCTGAGGGATTTTGGGTAGCAAGAGGTTAGTCAGGGCTGGTAATAAATACTCTAGGCTCCCAGAATCCCTTGGCAGACTTTGGGGCCAGACTGGTCGAGGGGTTAACAGGGCACGTTCCCAGCCTCTGACCCCACTAATAGGGCAAACATTGAGGCTCTAAAACTCAACACCGCCATCACCACATACCACACCAAGACCTTTCACACATGCTTCCACAAATAAGAAAAATAAAAGCAACCAACCAACACATTGTCTCTGGACTCTTACTTTTTCTGAAAAAAGATTGTTTTCATCATCTGCTTTAAAGATTGTTTCAGAACTTGTGAGAGCTTCTATTTTACATTATTATTATTTTTTACATTTCTTTAGTCATTGTTTTAATATTTAATTTATTGTCAGCATGACAATGTAAATGATAAAAGGTGAAAAACTATAATTTTCATAATCGCTATCATGCACTTGAGTTGGCATGGACTCTGCAAGGTGTGCAGATCCTGATAATGCATGTTTTCACAGTTTTCGATTTCATTTGAAGCAAGGAAATCTGAACGTTTAAACAAAAGAGTTCACATGCTCATGTCACAAATTTGCTCAATTGATTAGTGACTTAGAAACTGCACAGAATCTTAACTATTTAATAATTTAACAAAATAAGTGGTGTTTTTTAGTCATTATGGTCGTAAGCTGTGAAAACTGTTTTACTGACCACCTATGACTCACTCAGCACTATAAAAAGTGCCTCAAGAAATACTAGTTAACTAGAGCTTTCCTCCTAGTTAAGCATTTTCATTTATTATTCTACTCCCTATATTATAAAGCTCTTTGTAAACACAGTAGTAAAAGGTTCTATTCATCTTCTATTTTCAGTCACATGACTATTTGGCTCATCTTCCATATATTATGACCACCAGTGCGGCAAAGAATTGGCAGTGAATACAAAAACACATGAAGAAAAAAAAATTTGAAGTAAATGTTATCACTGAATTTGATTCACAAATGATTTACCCTATATACACTATCTTTACACACAGAAACTCACACTTATACATGCAAACATACATACGTGTATATACACACTCACACTGACTGAAACCGATGATACTTTCAGAGCTTTACCTTTACAAACAATTAAACAAACAAACAAACAAAGAAATAAACTACTGAATTTCCAGTATGGTCCTAGAGATGTTTCTAAAATTATTTGTTATAATGCTCAGTGCTTGCCCAGTATGTCTGTGTAAGCGCAGATTTATTTATCTAATGCAGGAAATTACAAATGACATTTCTGCACAAGCCTTCATCTTTGTGGGGAAGCAAAGGCAGGGCAATCTGCATGAATACAAGAGTGTCAGATAGGAGAAAAGAAGAGAAAGATGTCTGCTTAATTGGCCAGTAATGATAGAATCTGACAAACAACATCTGTTACAAAATTGGGAGTCTGTTTAAGTGTGTGTTTGTGTGGGGGGGGGGGGGGATGCCAGCACTCACTTTACTGTACGTCTCAAACAGAACAGCTTGATGTGAGTAATTAGTAGCCTTGCCATCCAGTCATCTTGAAATATTTTAACTATAGATGCCAGTCTGATAAAATTAACCCTCTGCATCGTGTGTGCGTGCGTGCGTGCGGGCGTGTGTAGGCACCATTGCTTGACTGTCTTAAATTTCACTAATGAGTTAATGATGCCCCCTGGTGCTAGCCTGGCCCCTCTGTTTGTTTGTGTGTGTGTCTGCTTGCCAGCAATCTGGAGGAGATCCAGAAGATCTTGTCGGCCAAGCTAAATCTGTATGCCTCAACATTCCACTGTCTCTGCAGAAATACATTCCCGTTTTTTTTGTGTGTGTATACTGCAGGTTTTTGGATATATTCATCAGGACAAATGCCCTGAATTAGTTTACATCATTGACGTGCATTTGTCAGAGATCAGATAATGAAGTCTCATGTGTGTGCATATGTCTATGTATGTGTGTGTGATGACTCTGTCCGGACTCAGGTCGGGGTTGATAGGGCCATTGACAGCTTCCCAGCAGGCCTGCTGTGAGCCCTGTCAGTCTCCCTAATATTTTCTTCCTCCCATTCTCCTTCAACACAGTTCCTCCCTCTCGCTCCCCCCTCACTCCTGTCTGCATGTGTACACATTTGCTATGGATTAGCCACGGACATTATATTTTAACACCATAGGCAGCACTGTTCGTCAAAGCAGTGACTGAAACCACCTTTCCAAATCATGCCCAATCTATTGAATTTAAAGCAGATGGACTGCAACCAATGTTTAGAAACATTAAATCTTAAAATATGATCCAGAGAAATGAATGCAACCAGTGATACATTTCAAGTGTCAAGCAAAGACTTATGTAATGTGAGTTTCAAGTGTCAAAGACATTTTTTTATTCTGCCTATAGTAGCTACCATTTGTTGGGTGTTAGTTCTGGTGCCGTACTAAAATTTCCCTTCAGCATCAGTTAATTATCTTTCTATTGATCCTGTAGTTTTGCACTCCCTTGGGTTTGATTAGCAAAGCGAGAGGGAACAGATGGTACCATTCCTATTATTGTGAATCCCCCCCCACCCCAAATCAGAGTATTCATTGCAGAGAGAACTAGGCATGCAAATGAAATGTTATGTCAGACCAGCCTTTGAAACAACAGCCCCAAATGTGTCAATGGTTGTTTTTGAGTCAACATCCTTATACCGCAACCGTGGCTCTTAAATCTAGTGGTTTTGTTTTTATTATTTTTACTATCTGGCTTTTGTAATTTATTGATAAACTGTGAAATTGGGATTTCATTAATTCAAAGGTAAAGTTAGTACAGTATACACATTAGTAGTCAGAATTAATATAGAGGAACGGTATTTATGACTGCATCCAAATTCTGTGGAGATATTGATGATTACTAAATTATTATCTTTTATTACTTCTTTTCAGCAATCATCAGAACAAATTTTGGAAACAGTTATGATAAAAGAAAACAAACAGACAAAATAAGCATACCAATCCATCAGCCTTAATTATTCTATTGACAGGATTATACCATATTGATTATTTAAGTTTGTTTCTACAAAAACCACATTGATCCCCTTTCAACCCTCTCTTTCTTTTCAACAGTTCTGTTTCAACCCCCTCTGATCATACACATCCATTAATTGAACCTGTGTGGTACCGACTTGCTAAACCACAAAGGCTGGATATTCCGGAGCTTTCAGAAACATTTATTATCTTTCTAATTAGTGGTTCTACTTTGACAAACTTTTCCTAATCCAATTTAGGCATGTTTTCTTAACACTGAAACAACTGAAAATAAATTGTCATTTTTACTCATGAGTAAATTTGCACATTTACATTATTTTACTTTCTTCTGCATTCTTTTTACAATTCAAAAATGTTATTTTTATTTTCATTTTTTTACAAAGGATCAAAATCCAGGATTTTACAAAATCCTGATTGATTTAGTCAGTATAACATATGTCAACCAAAATATTCATTATCATCTTTATTGCCAATTTGCATGAGAGATTTAAAAAATAGCAGCTTTCCTCTACAGGATCAAAGTTTGTGGCCTAAGCACACTGATCACACTGAAGCACACATTGATCATTCACGGACTGTTGGATTGATTAAATTTGCCTTTACATCAATTCAATTCTAACATAGGCACAAGCACGATAAGACATAATTACAAACCAGCTAGCATAAATGAAGGTTTAAAATGTGCCAAAATTAGTATGTAATATAACATATGGACAGGTAATGATACAAAGCTAGGCTGTAAACTCTGTCAGCAAGAAGAACCAAAGGCAGATGTGGAGCTTAATGTGACAAAAGCCTCCTTCAGGATCAGCTGAGAGCCATTCTCTCCCCTTCTGCTAATAACTGGATTAGTTGAGGAGGCAGAAAGGGGGTGGAGAGACAGACAGACATAGCAGCAGGTCCAAACAAAACGGACACAGATTAAAAAAGGAGGGGGGTGTAGGTGCTTTGGGACCACAATTCCCACATGCATTGGGGAGGTATCCTGATGAGGCTGACTAATTATATCAATATTAGGGGAAAAGGTTGTAGGTGGCATAAAAGGGAAGAAAATAAGAGAGTGAAGGCTAAATAATGTAGAATTTAGCACTGAAACACTATTTTCTGGAATCTAAGATATTAAATATAAACATCGCTCAGTAAATAGTATTTTGCAGCCAAGCGAAAAAGATGTGGTGCCAATCCATCAACAGTATGACTCTACCAATGTAACCTATTCATTAGTCCATAATCCACAACATTCATTTTTTTCCATATTCATGATTTTCAAAATGGTGCACAATACGTGTGTTTACTGCTGCCAAAACTGAGAAGTACAGTATCATAATGCACTAATGATGCAATATATAAGATACAGGGAGAGGGGGAAACGCATCTGTCAATACTGAACATAGCTGTCTAAGCCACTTTTTAACTTATTGAAACTATTGAGAGAGAGAGAGAGAGAGAGAGAGAGAGAGAGAGAGAGAGAGAGAGGGACCCAGAGAGAAAACTATAAAAACAGCTGTGGTTCTAAGGAATTCTGGGAAAAATCAAGACAACAGTCCATTTTTTCTATTCTTGACTTGAGAAAGACAGTGCAGATCCTCAGAGATGCTTCATAAACAATGTTAGGATCTGAACATAAAGGAAACTATATTATCCATATATTTGAAAGATAGCCTGTGGTAGGTAACCAGGTTGTGGGAGAAAGAGTGATTCAGTATGCACAAGAGTGTTTATATGGGGCATTTAAGAGTTTTTATATATAGGAAAAGGAGAAAATAAGCAAGAAACAGTCTTTCTAAACATGGAGAATACAGAAATGCTGATTTTGTTCATTTTCAGAACCCATATAACTATCTAAAAGTTAAATATTTCTGATATTCTTTACATATAGACTGAACTGGTCTTGTCCCAAAGAGACAATATTGGGCCTAGTTTTAGTATGCTAGTCTTAGAGTGCTAAACCATGTGCCAATTATTTTTCTAATATCAAACTTTATTGAGAACTAGGATCTCAAAAATCACAACTCCAGTGAGTTCCCTCAAAATTAATATCTCAGGTTTTTCTTCCCTTTAATCACACGAAATAGAAGCAAAATAGACTGTGGACTGTGTGCACATATAAATCATTCAAACAGGTTCCTGTTTGAGTCAAAAAGAAAAGGTTTGTAACCAGACTTACCTGTCAATGATTACAGGGTCAGATGGTGTCTCATTACGATTGCCGCAGCTTTTTTTCTCACAGCAGCGACTTTATATGAGAAAGAGAAGATAATGAATGATTAAAACTTGCTCCATAAAACCACTACAATTAAGACAGTCAAACAATCTGTCACATTGATTGTGAATGATCATCTTCTTCTTCGCTGCTTCTAAAGCACACACACACAAACACAACCCTACAGAGAGCAGACAACCCACACACACACACCCCATCAGCAGACCTCCTGTCTGTTCACGGGCATGTCCCCTCTCCTACGCACCATAACCCCCCCAACTCATGCACCACGCCACCAGCATAACAAAAGTGCCCCCCACCCCTGGCCATCTGCCTATATGCTTTCTCCTTTCCCCCACCCCACAGCCCCCCTGTCAGACAGAGTCACTCCCCAGCTGTGTAGCCTGCCCTCTGCACCCCCTTCCCCATCAGCTCTGTTATTAACCAGCTGTGAGCGCCCACTCGGGCATCTGCTGGCTACACAATGGGGGCAGAGCCAATTCTGACTCCCCCTCTGCCCTCCCTAATGCTGTCCTCAAGCCTGAGGTCACTGCACACCCCCGTCTTTCTGTCTCCTGTGACACTTGCTGTTCCTGTTTCTCTTAGACCAGCTACCATGTACTCTTTATAGACATTAACTTGTGCTTATTCTGCATAGAAAATGTGTATTATCAATCATTTTGTTTATGGTTCTCATTTAGCATTATCTGTGAACATGTTCACATAAAAGTTCTTATCGTTGCTGGGTGATTTTTTTGTATAAAAATTTAATAATTTCAAAAGGTAACCACAATTGGGAATTTAGAGTAATGCCAAAAGATTACCTCATGCAGATTCTGTTTGTGGTTGGCCACACGAATTTGACCAACAGAAAGCTGCTTGGTTTAAAAGTGGCTTCCCTAATTTCTCTAATGCGACTGCGCCTTTAGAGTGAAGTTTAGAGGGTTTTTTTCTCAGTATGATGAACACTTTAATAATCTGAACAACCTTTTTCCACTATAAAGAACCTTTTGTACATTGGTTCCAAGAAAATGTGTCTTCAAAGAACCATTGGTGCCAATAAAGAACCTTTATTAATAAGAATGTAGGAAGACTGATGTAAAGTACGGGTCATTGTAGAAAATACCGAATGCTCAAAAAAGTCACCTGCACCTGAGGGTTTTCTCACCTGCACATGACCTCATGAGTTAGCAGAACACGACACATTTCTGGATTCTTGTTCTGTCCTTCATATGATATAGACTAAACCAAAAAAAACAGTTAAAAAGAGGTCATCAACACATTATAGAGCAAAACTATGAAAGTGTTTCTTACGGTTAAAGGGCTTTTACCTCAGAAAAATAAGATGATGCTTTACCTGTTTAGTGACAGAATCAATGAGACGTGCATAAAGGTCTTGTTCTGTGCGAACACCTGTGAACAATATCAACAAACAAACCTTGTTGATGCCATACGGGTTTTGATACAGAAACAACTTTGGATCCACATTGCCATTGGATGAAATAGTACAAACGAGTAGGTTCTTTCTTTGATAAGAAAAAAAATATGAATTTTAAATGTCCATTTAACACATAATATGATCACATTATTGCTGCTTTTTGCTCTGCAAAAACTAAATATTGAATGCTATATGTCCTAATGGACAGAATGTTTATCTATGTGGACAAGAATGTATACATGTGATGAGAAATGTTGAGCATACCATTACTATAGAGGAGCTGGAGCTTGTAGTGAGTTCCATTATTGGTCTTTTCCCCCGTCTGCTCCTTAGAAGAACAGCAAGGACAAACATGGAAAGAACAAGTAATTTTGATTACGCAAAGTTGACGACATTTAATCAAGCATACAGGAGTTCATGATTGAGTAATGTCTACAAATCACAACTATACTAAAGATACTGCAATATAGTTTTTTATTGATTTAGGTGCATTTACCACTCAGAAGCAAGTGGTATCACTGGCAGACATTTAATTTGCATCTCTTCTCATTCACTTTAACCACCGGGATGCAGGTAACTGTTGCACTGTAATATAAAATGCAACTACATGCATTTTATATTACAGTATGTGTTGTGATACTGTAAACTGAAGCCTTACTGTGGAGACTGCCAAATGATTGTGTCATTTGAAATTTTTGATAGCACACTTAAGAAATTACTAACATTTAATGTACCACTTACTTGTGAAAATAGTATTAAAGTGAATCAAAACTTTAATGCTTATTTTTAGAGTTTGAGAACCAACATTAGGTTAAGACAGTGCAGAGGAGGGATGACAATTAAGGAAAAATGGACATACATAGACAATAATTGCGTGGAGGAAGTTGATGTTGTAAAAGATGTGTCAGAGCGCAATAATGGCTTCTCTAATTCTCCTGCATTTCAAATATTACTTATTTTCTGTAAGTTTGATAATGTTTTGTTTTCTTTCACCAAGCTCAAGCTTTAAATCTATGTTAAACTGTAGGAAACATAATCAGAAATCCAATAATGTTAAATCATGTGAATCGTGTTGTCGAATATACCTTATCCTGCTCTACAAAGTCAACAAACGTTGTCCTCTCCACTTCCACAGGCTGTCCATTGCGGTCATAGAGTGCCAGAACAAAATGGAAGAAGTTGGATTTTCTGAGATTGGAGGGAGGCTGCTTTTCAAAGTGAGCACGTGATAAGGCCAATCCACTATTGATGTAGGGTTTTGCAAAATAAAAACAGATGATTTATTAATTCATATTTTTCACAATTCATATAACTGACAATGATATAATACATCCACTAAATTCAACATAAGTTCAATACAATTCTTAGAGCATGTCCCTGACAAGATAAAAATGAAAAACATGTTCTATTAGGAGCTATATTTCCTCTGATTCTGGTGATAAAAATGTTTGCTTGCGTCTGAATCTTTAAAACTTTAAAACTAAAGACAATAACTATTTACGCCTAAAAAGTTTATTTTGAGCACATTTCATGATAAAAATATTCGAAAATATTCGCCTATAATTTACCAATTGTCTTTTTGTATATGTAATGAGCTGCTCTCAGCAAATTCGAATTGATTCGATTTATTTTAAAGGCTAAATCTTTGAAGAAGAAAAATCTGACCAAACGTTTGTGTTTGCAGCAAAATCTGATATACCAGAAGTTTTATTGTGTAAGGACACACTGTTAGAAAGCACAATGTGCAATTTTTTGAACCACCCCAATGTAGTAATTTAACATTTGATGACTGATGACAACTCAAAAATTCGTAACAAATTGACAATTAATTAATTAACTATACCTATAGATTCATGCAGCAACTAACAGCTGTCTATGGCTGCGTTTTCCAAAGGCACCGGTGATATCTGTATATTTTGGGGGAAATGCAGCTCTGGGCCATCAAAATCGATTTTTAGAATAAAAAAAAAAGACGATAAATAGTAGCTTTGTGTTTTTTTTATGACTAATAACCATTATTTGTAATGTTATTATCACCACTACAGTCTACCTTTATTGTTTTTATTTGAACTCCTCAGAATAAGACTTGTGTAGGCTATACAAATCTTTTGATACAGGATAAAACAGCATATGCTTAAAAAAATAATGCTACACTTCAAGTGAGCAAGAAATGAAAAGGAAAGAAGGACGACAAACAATCGCCGTTCAAGTGACGTGCTCAAGCGTTTTAAGTAATATCATCTTGACACAAAACGGGTTTCTTTGTATTGTCTTGTTTGCCTCTTTCACTCGGCTCGTGACTCTGTAACCTCAAGCTATTGACAAGAGCACTGAAGGCTGAGCTCCAAGCTACTAATCTCCGGTGTCATTTTACTTTCACCGCAACAGAAGAGCCTGGCCTGTTGCTAGATATTTTTGCGATGTTATATAAAACAAAACACACTTTTAAAGTTAACAAGCAATAGAAAGTAATTGAATACTTCAAGTAGGCTACTAGGCTACTAATAATAGAAGTATAAACTATTATAAATATAACAATAAACGTGCATGTTACATTTGGTAGATAAATATTTCGATAACTCATACAATCTTTTTATGCCAATACTTATTTCAATTCTAATTCATATTCTATTCTTTTGGACGGTAAATAAATAGGCTACTTTAACATTTATTTTCTGTTATTTCTGGACTGGACAGTTTATATATAAAAAATGTATTTTCAGTCTTTAGGTGGAGTTTTTGCATGTGATTTCAACTAATTAAAATAATTTAGTATAGCCTACATAAGTGCAGAACAGCCTACCTCTGTGCCGCTATGTTTGCATCAATAACGCCGACATTCCGCACCCAAGAACGAACAGAATCCATTTCTTCTTCAAAAGTTCCCAGTTTCAACCCACTGATGTTTCTTGTCGGGTGATCTTGACTCCCAAACATTTAAAACAAAATTGAAATGACAAGGCAACTTCTTGTGCAAAAGCGCCTATAACAAAGTCGAAATATTCTTGAAATTCAATCACTCAGTAGATGTAATGATTTTCCCAATTTTAAGATTACCGAGATTCTCTGAAGTAGTCCATAAAATACTCCGTGTTTATTTTGAAATGTCTTTTTTTTGGAAACTTGCTTTCTTGGCGTAGATTTGTCCTTCTTCGAGACCCATTCAAAACTGTATGCGCGTAGTCCGTTCACTCACCTGTTCAACGGGAGCAACATTCACTTCGCAAACAAAGTCTGCAGATATACTGCTACAAATAAAGCCACTCCAAATAGGAATTAAAACATCCACAAGGTGCTCTGAAGATTTTATGTGCTCTACCGATTACCCTGTAACTGCTGAGGATGCTTATCGTACCATGAGAACCATGAGAACATGATGATGCTGAGAGAGTCTACTGGGACCCATGCATACGATCTGCCTGAGCTAGAAAAAGAGGAGGGGCGAGTCCGTATTTTGAATAATGAAAAGTCCCCCTTTTGACGTTCTTGCAGTAACTGACTGTTTGTTGGATTATTCAAAGGACATCACATCGCTTAGCAAATTGATAAGGTTTATTTTAAACATTTATTTATTTGACGTAGGCTATTTCAGTTTAATTTTCATTAAATGTCTGTTCGTTGGACTGGTCTATTTAAAGCACATCACTTGCCAAATTGCCACAAACGTTTACGTTTGTAAACATCTTCGTTTACTTCTTCAAACGTACAAACGTTCGTTTACATCTTTGGAAACGAAATTATAAATTGGAGTATTTTTTTTTTTTTTTGTAATGGATTTACAAGAATTACATATAATCTTATAAATAGATGTAGGATTTTAAAACAATTATTATTTGTTTTATTTGGTGGGGTTAGGATGTTTTGTGTGAAATATTTTGATTATTTATTTGAATAAAAATGCAAGTAAATGCATCTATTACAAAGAACAACGAATATTAAATAAGTCTGAACGGCTGACATCTGCGGGTAGAAAGGAGCAGACGGTCAAAACAATGAGATTTTCTGAACTTTTTTTAGACCATTTCCTCTCTGTAAGAAGAAGCTTTTCCATCTTTTCTTGCTACTGGATGGGGTTATTGTCTGTGCGTGGGGCTCAAATAACTAAACAATGAACGTGAGTCCCCCACCAAACACACACCACCACCAGCCGGCTTATACCAACCATCTGCCAGCACGCCTCGGAGTCAGCTGTTCACCCTATTATGTGACCTGTTGCGGAATCCATGCACACTCTGCAACGTACTCACTATTTCACTAGCCACACCACTACTATATTTGCTGCTTATGCCTATTTCATATGATAATTGATAATAAATATTTCTTAAATTAACTTAGATTTTTCGAAAAGCTGGCGCCGCCCCAGAGAGTTTGTTTTACCCGTTAATGTGATTAACCTGATCTCACGAGAAAACGTAGACCTATAGCTATTTTACGAGTGTGCAATTTCGTACCCATTCTGATTCATATACAATTTGTAGCCTGCGATTTTCTGAGGCTCCATCCATAAACGCACCACAAACCTATCTCGTGGGGCAAGCAAAGAAAAACGAACTTGTAGCAGATAAACTGTTTTACGCGCACCCATTCACCATAAAATTGTCAATATTTCTTAAACTCCATTCATTTACTTGGCCTACATTAAAACACATTAGCCTACCAAGAGAACATTTTAGGCGATCTAATTTTCCTTCTAAGCTTTAAAAGACGTGACTTAAACAATTTTCCACCTTATAATAGTGTATTATTATCTGCTTATTACTTTATTATTATAAATTTGGTATATCAGTTTATATATACCTATTTCTATATTCAGATGGTCTTCCCAGAGATACGTTATAGTGTTTTGCTGGGGGGCGAGGACTGGAATTGAGAACTGCTGTACTACGAGGAGAATGGAGCACAAGCAAATCTTGGTGAGATCATTTAAAATAAACAAAATTTTAACGTGTCTCAGTTGTGGAGTAATAATGGACCAATATATTAATGGTTTGTATGTTTATAGGCTATCCAATGAGGCTGTCAAATTTCCTGGTAATTTCTTAAGAGACATTTTGTGCAATTAAGCTGAGCTGGTGCGATTTGTTAACAAATGTCATGTCTTAAAGAGAGCAAAAGCCAGACTCTAAGCAGGATTAGGCTATTTAATAATAATAATAATAATAATAGGCTAATAATAATAATACAGTAGCCTATAAAATACAAGAAAACAGACAACAAAGCAATCTAAGAGTTATATTATCCACACATTCTGAAACGTTCATGTTAATTCATGAGGCTATAGGCACTGCATGCTTTCAAAAATGATTCCTTTGGTTGAGTTTAATTATTTTTATTCCAATGATCTAAATTAGCCTAACATATATCTAAACATTTAGCTAATTATCTTGTATTTCAAAACAGGTAGGCTACAGCTCTGTAACTTAAAATTTTTAAGACATTGCTTGTTTATTTGTTACTTTTTCATTAAAAATAATGGGGAATTTTATCTTTTAAAAGAAGAATGCTCATTTACACGCACATTTCATTAAACCTCTCCAAATGGACACATCGTGCACTCATTTTTCTTTCATTAGCTGGATAATTTTTTCTTATGCATTTTTCACATAGCCTACATGGTTACTTGTGTAGTGCTTTTTACGATATACACACTGCTTCAAGGTAGTTTCACAGACATACACAATGTTAATATTTTGTTAATACAAAGAGTTTAGAAGACCAAGAGGCGAAACTCAGATGCTTTTTGGGTGGCGCTTCTGTAGCGCTGCCGCCATTTTGGACTGAAAATTCCAACTCAACAAGTTACAGATATACAGAAATAGACAGAATAACAACGAAAGAGAAGTAGAATAAAAAAACGCAATGTTGGGCAATCCACTAGGATTCTGCTAACTTTAACAGTTTTAGTCATAATCATTTTAGGAACTGCAGGTCCTAGCCATACAAATAATAATAATGATTTATATGGATATGCCTCTAAGTTAGAATGAGCTTATGCAACTTTATATATTTTTACACATTCACACAAACAAAGCAGCTAGAATTTAGTGGAGTGCCAACAAAAGAAAGCCCTTATGTTTAAGTTTGATACAAATATATATATATATATATATATACTTTAAATGTGTTATTGTAAGGTGGTCAAGCGCGACTGGCTCCCATTATTCTACGCTATGGAGTTCCCTTATCGAGCTTTCACCAGACATCATGGAGAAATTATGGGAACTCCTTCCCTCCAACCTTTCCTGAAGTCCTATTGGCTCACGCCAATCCAAATGACTGACCAATTGTCGCGAAGCATGCAAATAATGATGAGCTGGAGGCAGTATAAATGTGGAGCCCGTGACAATTAAGTCAGAATCTTTTCCTTCACTTGCTGAACAACCTAGATTATGGCTTAAACTATTACAGCTCACAGTTGAGGTTCGCTCATATGAGGGCCGGCCTGGATGGCCGCTCCTCTGCAGCGTTCAGGTGAGTATGACTTTTTCTTTAGGATGAGTCCGTCTGCCCTCGATCAGTGGTGGACCTTAAGGACTTATGCCGACTATGTCTGCATTCCTCTCACCCGTCGAACCTGCAGGACAGGACATCAGCCTGGCTTCTCATGTCCTCCTTCCATGGCGGAGCGGAAAGCCGAGGGCAGATACGCGAGCTAAGGGTTCTCATGTCGCCGCAGATGCCGCACGGAAAAACCCACTGTCTAAGCATGCAGCCTCAGAGCGGCATGCAAAGCACAACCACTTGGCTCCTCACTCATTCACACGATACCTCATCAGTGGCTGCCATGTCTGGAAGACACTGCTCTCTTATTCACACGATACCAGCCCCCCAACAGCGGTCTGCCGTGTGTAGAGGACACTCTCATTCACATGATTCCAGCCCCACATCAGCGGCTGTCGTGGGTAGAGGGACACTCTCGTTCACATGAAACCAGCCCCACATCAGCGGCAGCCGTAGATAGAGGGACACTCTCATTCACACGATACCAGCCCCTCATCACTGGCTGCCGTGTCTGGAAGACACTGCTCTCTTATTCACACGATACTAGTCACACTTTCCACGAGCGCGATTCAAGAGTGAAACAAGGACAAATGCCTTTCATTCATTCGTTCATAACCACTTTCAAATCACATTAGCCAATATGTTATTCACAATAGAACATAGAGAATATAACAAATGTTTTAACTGAGAAATATTTTTATCCACTAAATGGGAACATTTCAAATTTGATGCGTGCTACAGGTGTCAGGGTTCTGTCATTTCGGTCTAGTGTTATTCATGGTTTTGTGACAGAGCCCTGATACTCCCGTCATATCCTGTTTTCACATGAGCGTGCGGCTTCGAGCGCGCTCGAGCTGTGCACTCTCTCTCTTCTGCGTGCCTTGTTTCATGTTGGAGCGTGGTGTTCGGATCTCGGCACTCATGTCTTGAGTTTCGGTTTCGTGTCGGGGTTCGGACACTAGCACTCCACATTCTGTCTCATTGTGTGAGTCTGTGGTCTCGAGGTCGCTCGGCCGCGCGCTCTTCTGTCCACGTGTGTTTTGTGGTGTTGCACGCGGTTCGTGTTTTTATCGGCTGCGTGCATTCATGTTATGTCTTGTGCTGTGTGGCACGCAGCTTGTGTATTCATTGGCTGCGTGCTTTCATGTTGTCATGTCTTGTGTGAACACGTGGCTTATGAGTTTTCTCATTAGCTGCGTGTTCGTGTCCTGTTTTGCACATGGCTGGTGATTTGTTTGCTGACCATGTGCTTGTGTCTTTGTTTTGTGTGAGCACATGGCTTTTGTCTTAGGTTTTTGTGTGCCATGTGCTCTCATGTCAATTTGTCTTGACCCCACCCATCTTGTTTCCTGATTATTGGTTAATTTGCCCCACCTGTCTTCCCTTGTTATCCTCTTCTTTTGCTCCCTTTATAATCTCCTTGGGTTTGCAGTTCGTCGTCGTATGTTCCCCTGTCGTGTGCTGATCCTGACTTGCCTTGCCTTGCCTTCCTTGTCGTGCCCTGTCCTGCCTTGCCAAGCTTGCCAGCTGTCATGCTTTTCCCCTACGGGGTAGTTTTAGTTTGTTTGTTTTGTTTTATTTTTGATTAATAAAGCCCATTAATCTGCAGTTCTGAGTCCTCGCCTCATCCATCCACCCAACACTGACAAAACGAACTGGCCAAAAGAGGAGTCAGCAGAACAATGGGCATCTTCCTGTTCCCATCTCCTTGCCCCTCCGCTCATTAGATGGCTGCTCAACACAGGAGGCTCCTTTCTCTTCGGCAAGGGGGAGCCAGTGTGAAGGAGTTTGCGTACCAGTTCCTGTTTGTAGTGGAGGGACTCAACATCAGAGCTCAAGGACATTTTTAACACCAGCCTTAATGAGCCTGTCCATGCCTGGGAGATGGGAATGCTGGGGATGTTGTCCTTGAGGCAGTTTGTGGGGTATGTCTAACACCATGGAGAAGAGGGTGGCCTTCCTCCTCTTGGCCCTCCTCCCATTCCCCTCACAGTCTACCTAGTCCCCAGCCCTCCAGTTACCCGTAACCGGAGAAGGAGGAGGAGGAAGGGGCCTGCTGCAGTGCCCCCAGAGGCGGAGGCCGGCGATGGAGCTGCGCCCCCAGAGGCGAATGAAGATGCCACAGCACCCCAAGATTCAGCCGTAGATGCTGATGTGCCCCCGGAGGCGGCCGATGCCGCTGCAGCTCCCCCAGAGGCGGCCCAAGATGCTGCAGCTCCCCCAAAGGCTGATATTCCGCCGCCTCGCTCTCATCGGAGGAGGAAGAGGAAGGTTTCTTCTGTCCCACATGGCCTGGAGGCATCCAGGAGCTCGCTGTCGCCCAGGAGGCCGTTCTAGAGCCCACTCCAGTCCGGGAGCCCACAGAGTCCGCTCCAGAGCCCGCTCCAGTCCGGGAGCCCACAGAACCCGCTCTAGAGCCCGCTCCAGTCCGGGAGCCCACAGAGTCCGCTCCAGAGCCCGCTCCAGTCCGGGAGCCCACAGAGTCCACTCCAGAGCCTGCTCCAGTCCGGGAGCCCACAGAGTCCGCTCCAGAGTTCGCTCCAGAGCCCTCTGCTGGCCAGGAGGCCATCCCTGAGCCACCCATGCTCCTTGCCATGCCGGCGCCACCCAAGCTCATTGCCCAGCCGGCACCACTCAAGCTCCTTGCCCTGCCGGCGCCTCTTAATCTCCTTACCTTGCTAGCTCTACCCAAGCTCAAGCTCCTTGCCCTGCTAGTGCTGCCCAAGCTCCTTGCTCTGCCGGCACCACCCAGGCTTCCTGTCCTGCCGGGGCCACCCTTGCTGCCTGCCAAGCTGCTGGCTCTGCCTTGGCCCTCTGACGTGCTAGAGCCTGCCTGGTCTGTCCCTCCAGCCCCACCCTGGCCATCCTCCAGGGTTCCTGTTTGGCTGGAGCCCCCCTAGACCGTCCCTCCGGCCCCGCCCTGGTAATCCTCCAGGGTTCCTGTTTGGCCTGAGCCCCCCTGGACCGTCCCTCCAGCCCCGCTCTAGCCGTTTGCTGTTAGGCCGGAGCCTCCCTGGTTCGTCCCTCCGGCTCTACTCTGGCCCCCTGCTGGGACACCTGGACTGCCTGAGCCTCCCTGGCTCAACCCTCCCGCCCCTCCCTGGTCCCAACTTGTGACCTTCTGGGCTGTCCTGCTGGCACTGGCTTGGCTCCCCTCCCTCCCTCCCCTCTTTGTCTCTGTGTTTTGATTTTTCTTGTCTTGTCTGTTGTTGTGTGTCAGTCTTGTGTAGTCATGTTCTTGTGCTGTCATGTTCCTGTCTTGTTCTTGGTGTCCCTCGTTAGAGGTGCACTCGTGCACTCTCTTGTCTGCGTGCCTTGTTTCATGTTGGAGCATGGTGTTCGGATCCCGGCACTCATGTCTTAAGTTTCGGCGCTCCACGTTCTGTCTCATTGTGTGAGTGTGCGGTCTCGAGTTCGCTCGACCGCGTGCTCTTCTGTCCACGTGTGTTTTGTGGTGTTGCACACGGTTCGTGTTTTTATCGGCTGCGTGCATTCATGTTATGTCTTGTGCTGTGTGGCACGCAGCTTGTGTATTCATTGGCTGCGTGCTTTCATGTTGTCATGTCTTGTGTGAACACGTGGCTTATGAGTTTTCTCATTAGCTGCATGTTCGTGTCCTGTTTTGCACATGGCTGGTGATTTCTTTGTGATTTGTTTGTCGTGCCCTGTCCTGCCTTGCCAAGCTTGCCAGCTAACATGCTTTTCCCCTACGGGGTAGTTTTAGTTTGTTTGTTTTGTTTTATTTTTTATTAATAAAGCCCATTACAAAGGCAGAAATAATATCTGTCAGGTCCCAGTATTTTTCTCAAATAATTGTTAATAATGAAAGAAATCCCCGCAAACTGTTTCATACTATCAACAAATTGGTCAATGGCTATAGTACTTCAACTGTGTCTGTCTCTGTACACCTTTGTAATAGATTTCTTGATTATTTCAGTTCTAAGATTGACAATGCCCGCAAATGCATTATTGCAGTCTCATCCTTTTTTTTTTTTTTACATGTCACACTTTTCTGGCACCCCTTTGTCTAAATTTTCCTCTCTGGATCTGGCTTCTCTAAGCAAGGAAGTTTCTCTAATGAAAGTAGCCACTTCCATTATTGATCCTATTCCAACTCAGCTGTTTAAATCATGCTTTGCCTCTCTAGGCTCCGTTGTTCTCAATATAATAAATGACTCTTTTTGTGTTGTGGAATGGTGCCAGCAGCATTTAAAATTGCTGCTGTAATCCCTGTCCCCAAAAAACTCCTGTTGATTTTGATAATCTTAATAATTTTCAGCCTATCTCTACTCTTCCCTTCATAGCTAAAATCCTGGAGCGTATTGTGGCTTCTCAGTTGCATACTCATCTTATTGATAACAACCTTTTTGAACCCCTCCAATCTGGCTTTCGTAAACTCCACAGCACTGAAACAGCTTTAGTTAAGGTTACTAATGATCTGTTGATTGCTGCAGACTCTGGTTATCTCTCTATTTTGGTTCTTCTAGATCTAAGAGCAGCTTTTGACACAGTCGATCATGCTGTGTTACTTACTCGCTTAGAAACTGTGGATGTCTCAAAACTTCCTTTGTCTTAATAGTGATAAGACAGAGGTAATGCTTATTGGCACACCACATCAAATTAGTAAATCTGGTGCGCTTTAACAGTGGAAGGTACAGTTTTAGATTTTCAAAATAAATAAAAAAAATTTGGGGTGATATTTGACATTAATTTAACCTTCAATCCCCATGTTCAGAATACAGTTAAAAATTCATTTTTTAATCTCCGAAACACCGCAAGACTCCGCCCCATGTTATCCCTTCCGGTTGCTGAAAAATTGATAAACACATTTGTTTTTTCCCGTATTGATTACTGTAATGCTTTGCTTGCTGGGGTTTCTAAAACCACCTTAAGTAAGCTGCAATCAGTTCAAAATTCAGCTGCTAGAATTCTGACAGGGACCAAGACAAGCGAGCATATTTCTCCAGTTTTAGAGTCATTGCATTGGCTCCCTGTCAGATTTCGGATTGATTTTAAAATTCTCATGCTAACCTATAAGGCTTTGCATGGTTTGGCACCACATTATTTGTCTCAATTGTTATCTGTTTATACTCCAAGTCGTGATCTACGTTCCTCTGATTCTGGTCTTTTAGTGATACCCCCTACTCGTCTACGATCTATGGGTGATCGGGCCTTTTCATTCCTATGTTCCTGTGTGGCTCAGTGGTAGAGCAATGCGTCAGCAGCGCAAAAGGTTGTGGGTTTGATTCCCAGGGAACACACTTACTAATGAAAATGTATAACCTGAATGTCATTGTAAGTCGCTTTGGATAAAAGCATCAGCTAAATGTAAATGTTTCGTCTTGTGCACCAAAACTCTGGAACTCTCTTGCTTCTGAGATCAGACAGGCTGAATCTTTTAGTGTTTTTAAATCTGTTCTTAAAATATATTTTTTTCAGAATAGCTTTTAAGTGATTTTTTTGTGTCATATGGAAAAAAATTATTTTACTTTTAATTGTTATTATTGTTTTTTCCCAATCTTTTCTTTTGTGTAAAGCGCTTTGAGATGTACCTTGAAAGGCGCTATAGAAAATAAAGTTTATTATTATTATTATTAATCTGCAGTACTGAGTCCTCGCCTCATCCATTCACCCAACCCTGACAACAGGTCTCAAAAAAGTTGGCACGGTGGCAACAAAGGGCTGAAAAACATTTTGAAGAGTTTCCGCTGGGAGAATATCTAGTAACTAATTAAGTTAATTGACATCAGGTCTGTAACATGATTAGCGATAAAAGGGATGTCTTAGAGATGCAGAGTCTCTCAGACGTAAAGATGGGCAGAGGCTCTCCAATCTGTGAAAGAGTTTGTAAAAAGATTGTGAAATACTTTTAAAATAATGTTCCTCAACATCAAATTGCAAAGGCTTTGCAAATCTCATCATCTACAGTGCATAACATTCTTGTTGGGCAGTCGTGGCCTAGTGGATAGAGCATTAGACTTGAAACCAGAGGTAACCCAAGGTTGTGGGTTCAAATACCGGCTCTGGAAGGATGTCCACGACTGCTCCCGGCGCTGCAATGTCGGCTGCCCACTGCTCCAAGTGTGTGCACTTGGATGGGTTAAATGCAGAGAACACATTTCACTCCTCATTATACTCTGTATAATTGTGTATGTGACAAATAAAGCTCATCTGAGCTTATTTTGTAAAAATTTGTAAACTAACATCATCAAAAGATTCAGAGAAACAGGAATCTCTGTGTGTAAGGGACAAGGCCGAAGACCTTTGTTGGATGCCCATGGTCTTTGGCCCTCAGACAACAGTGCTTCACTCATCGGCATGATTCTGTTGTTGATATTACTAAATGGGCCCACGGATATTTCCAGAAACCACTGTCGGTAAACACAATCCACCATTCCATCTGCAGATGCAAACTAAAGCTCTATCATGCAAAAAGGAAGCCATATGTGAACATGGTCCAGAAGCGCCATCGTGTCCTGTGGGCCAAGGCTCATTTAAAATGGACTGTTTCAAAGTGGAAAAGTGTTCTATGGTCAGACGAGTCCAAATTTGACATTCTTGTTGGAAATCATGGATGCTGTGCCCTCTGGGCTAAAGAAGAGGGAGACCCTCTAGCATGTTATCAGCATTCAGTTCAAAAGCCAGCACCTCTGATGGTATGGGGTGCACCACGGTATGGGCAGCTTGCATGTTCTGGAAAGCACTATGAATGCTGAAAGGTATATAAAGGTTTAAGAGCAACATATGCTCCCCTTCAGATGATGTCTATTTTAGGAAAGGCCTTGTGCATTTCAGCAGGACAATGCAAAACCACATACTGGAGCTATTACAACAACATGGCTTCGTAGTAGAAGAGTCCTGGTGCTGAATTAGCCCATCTGCAGTCCAGAACTTTCACTTATAGAGAAAATTTGGTGCTTCATTAAATGAAAAATACGTCAAAGACGACCACGAACTCTTCAGTAGCTAAAAAAATCTATATCAGGCAAGAATGGGACCAAATTCCAACACCAAAATTCCAGAAACTCATAACCTCGATGCCCAGACGTCTTCAAACTGTTTTGAAAAGAAGAGGAGATGCTACACCATGGTAAACATGCTCCCGTCCCAAATTTTTTGAGACCTGTAGCAGGCATCAAATTGGAAATGAGCTCATTTAGTGGATAAAAATTAAAAATTTCTTCATTTAAACAATTGTTATTTTCTCTATGTTCTATTGTGAATAAAATATTGGCTCATGTGATTTGAAAGTCTTTTAGTTTTTATTTTATTCAAATTTAAAAAACGTCCCAACAAGTCTGCAATGGTGCACTGTTCTCCACAGTCTTTTAATTTATTGTATTTTTCTATTAGAGATTTTATTTTGATGTAAAAATATTAACTTAAGAAATGGAAAATAAGGGACAATAGGAATTTTAGTTTTTTAAAGAAATAAGGGACAGAATAAGGGAGACTCAAAATATTTGTACAGTACCATAATGAATGTCTGCCTGCAGTTAAAAAGTTCCCAGAAATAATCAGCTTTGCTTAACTTATTAATTTACAATTATTCTAAAAAGAATTGTAATGCCATACAAAAAATTTAATCGGCCTGAGTAAACTGTACCATTATAGAATTGTGAATGCACAAGTAGTGTAGAAGGCTAATTTAGGAGGTGAAAATACTGTGAAATTACATACAAATGGCATAAAATGTGAAAGCATATCAACTGAACATCTATGATGGCACTTACATTGTTTAATTAAAACTTTATTGCCTATTCAATTAAATAAAACGTAGAGAGTGTGGGCTGTTTCTGCTGCTAGAATTTGGCCTCCATCAATATTGAGGTCTGAGTTTAAGAAAAAGCTAAAAGTGAATAAAAAAATAAAAATATATATTTAACAGCATTAACTTACAATAGCGAAAGACATCTTCCCTCAGGTGGATTGAATGTTTTCCTGCCTTGCTGGATGTTGTGCTCATGATCAATAAGTTGTTTGCATTAGCCCAAACTAATTTGGCAAAACCAAACCCGGCCATTACTGTGAAGTGGAAGTCAGTGAGGACCAGCAAATTAAGGTGAACTATCCCTTTATGAGGACTGAGGCAAATAATAGCAACAAACCCAATTAAGTGCCAATGTCCAGTTTTCACTGGTGTGCATATTGTACAATGAGCGGTGATTCATGGGCAACATTTGAATAAAATGTATTGACTTACAGAATGCCACCAAGAAGATGAGCTCTTACATGGTATACGACAATCTTTTTACATGGTATGAGTAAACAGCTTTCTGCAATTCTGCCCAAGTGATTGCTGCGGTAACAAACAATGACACATCCTTGTCTTTGCATTTGACACATGCTTGGCATTGGATTTGCACTGCTAGTAGGAATTCTAAAGTTAAGTAAGGTGACCAGCAGAGACTGCATTCAGCAACGTCAACAACTGGAGAATGGTGAAGTGCCTGGACTTTGGTGTCAATCCATCTATCACGGTTTTCCATGTTCCTGGAGTCTCATATGGCATGCGTTAGGCCAATCAAAATGCACTTATATCACTGGTAATTCCTACTGATCTAGGTTAGACCCTACTATGAAGAAGGAGCTAATTTAGTCCCCCCAAAAGTGATTTGTATATCTAAAATCATTGCCAGTTCCTGCAGTGCAAATATGCCAAAAGTGGGTACTCCAGCCAATAGTTGTAGGAGCTATGAAAAGTTCCTCCGGTGCTAAAGCACCTTATGTCTGAGAATAAAGAAGACCTTCAGAAGACTATTTTGTTGCCAAGGCCACAGACCATATGGAATTAATCTCATGCACAATGCAAAAGCAATTATCTACTGCTCGTGTCCAGTCATGTTGCCTTTGTCTGATTGAGTTCAAATCAGGACGAAACATTCATGTAGGCATGTTTGCAGACTTATTGGTCTTACTGGTCTCATAGAAGCAGCTTCAGTTGTGGTATGATAGATAGCTTGTCAGTAAGTTTGTGCACAGTTTAACAAAAGTCCCTCCTAAAAGCCTATATCACAGCCATCTGCTGGTGTGCCCATGTCAGCCACCAGAGGGCTGTCTTTGCAGATCATTATCTGTCTGTTCTGGACTCCAGTTCCCATCACTCTTTGCATGGACAATCAGACCTCATTGCTTTCAGCTTTGTGTGATTTAGCCACCGCTATATATTCCATGTTCACTTAGCTATTGTTGCAGAAGTATTACCTTTCTATTCTGTGTTTTTGCTGGGTCTTGTTCTCTGGACTATCTTGTGCCGGTATTACTTATCGTTTGCCTTGTGTGGATTATTGTTGTTTTTTATTAAAAGCTGCACTTGGATCATCTTCTACAAAGTTTTCAGTGTACTTCCGTGACAGAATACTTCAGCCATCATAGATTCAGCATCAAGTCAGTGCTAATCAGCTTTAGCACCAAAAGGCATTTTGATTTTTCCCACAGCTACAAAGAAGTAGTGGATGGCACAAGTTCAGGTATTGGCTGTACTGATCCAACAGGGGTTGGGAGTAGGAGGCTTGACTCAAATGTTTTTTTTATATGGTGGTGGGGCTGGAACTTAGCACTTCCGAGCTTATGAGCATCTTTAATGAATACCTTGATTACCTTATGCCTCGATAGGAGATGGAGTTCACTCCAGTGGCAACTCCAATCCAAGAGAGCACTCCAGAGTCCTCTCAAGTCCAGAGTCGGAGCTTCTGCTGCAAAACCTCCCGAGGGCATGGCATACACTTCAGCTCATCTCTGGGCAGTGTCGCCCACTCCTGAAATCTCTGCCTGTCCTTTCACGGCCAAGGAGGCTGTTCTTGAACTTTCTATTTGTCCTGTCACAGCCAAGGAGGCTGTAAATGAACTTTCAGTTTGCCCTTTCATGGCTAAGGAGGCAATTTCTGAATGCTCTTTTTATCCTGTTATGGCCGCTGTTAACCTCTGTGCTCTCTATTACACCCCAGTCTGAGCCATCTTTGTAGTCTCCTGCACCTTCAGCTCCACTGAAGTGGTCCTCATCTCCACCTTGGTGGTCATCTGCTCCATCGTGGCGATCTTCATTCCAATCTGCTGTACTGTGGTGGTCGTCTGCTCCACCGTGGGGATCTTCAGTCCTGTCTACTCTGCACTGGCCTGGCCAACCATCCCTCCCCCAATACACCTCGCTCCTGGACTTTGACATTTGTTGGAGCATCTGGAATCTGCTCCTTAAAGGGGGAGTTGTCACAGCCATCTGCTGGTGTGCCCATGTCAGCCATCAGAGGGCTCTCTTCCCAGATCATTATCTGTCTGTTCTGGACTCCAGCCAGATAAGCCACCCTTATATAGTCCAAGTTTACTTAGCTTTTGTTGCAGAGCCTTGCTACTCTGTGTTTTTGCTGAGTCCTGTTCTCTGGATTATCTTGTGCTGGTTTTTCTTGCCTTTTGTGTATTGTTGTTTTTATTATTATTATTATTATTTAAAGGATAATAATAGTAGAAAAAAAAAAAATCTGCTTTTAAATTCCGGAAACACTGACGATCGAAAACAAGCCAGTTACGATCTCAGGAGATCCATCAAAGCCGCCAAACAACAATATAAAAACAAAGTTGAAGAACAATTCAACACCAACAACGCAAGAAGCATGTGGCAGGGCATCAACAACATCACAGGTTTTAAAGGGAATAAACCAGCTACTGTGAACATTGCCGCCTCTCTACCAGACGAGCTCAACACTTTTTATGCTCATTTCGAGGCTGACACCACCACCCACACAGAGAACGCTCCCGTGACTGCTGCAGAAGAGGTGAGTCCACTCTCCCATTCTGTCGATTCTTAAAACGGGTGAACATCCGCAAAGCTGTGGGTCCGGATGGTATACCAGGCCGTGTGCTCAAAGCATGCGCATTCCAACTAGCTGGGGTCTTTACAGTCATTTTCAATCTTTCCCTCTCTCTGCCTGTGGTTCCCGTATGCTTAAAAAAATCCACCATTGTCCCCATACCAAAGAAAAATAAAATCACATGTTTGAATGACTGGAGGCCCATTGCTCTGACACCCATCTTCAGCAAGTGTTTTGAGAAGCTCGTCAGAGACTACATCTGCTCTGTGCTGCCTGCTTTACTGGACGCCCTACAATCTGCATATCGCAGTAACCGTTCCACAGACGATGCTATTGCCTTCACCCTGCACACTGCTCTCTCCCACCTGGAAAATAAGAACACCTATGTGAGGATGCTGTTCGTGGATTATAGTTCAGCATTTAACACCATAGTGCCTGCCACACTGGTTGCGAAGCTTTAGAGTCTGGGACTGAACAGATCTCTGTGCAGCTGGATCCTGGACTTCCAGAAATCAGGTGGTCAGAATGGGCAACAATGCCTCATCTCCTCTGCTCCTCAACACTGGTGCTCCGCAGGGCTGCGTCCTCAGCCCACTCCTGTACTCCCTGTACACACATGACTGTACAGCTACACACAGCTCCAATGTCATCGTCAAATTTGCTAATGACACAACGGTGATAGGCCTGATCACCGACAACGATGAGACGGCCTACAGAGAGGAGGTGAGTACCCTGACTAAATGGTGTCAGGTGAACCACCTCTCACTCAACATCGACAAGACCAAGGAGCTAGTGGTGGATTTCAGAAGACAGAGCAGAGTACACACACCCATCACCATCGACAAGACATCTGTGGACCGGGTAAATAGCTTAACATCGTTCACATCACCGAGGATCTCACATGGTCTGCTTACACAGATGCAGTGCTGAAGAAGGCACATCAGCGCCTCTTCTTCCTGAAACAGCTGAGGAAGTTTGGAACGAGCCCCAGTATCCTCAGATCATTCTACACCTGCACTGTGGAGAGTATCCTGACCGGCTGCATCACCGCCTGGTTTGGAAACAGCACCGCTGGCAACCGCAAAGCTCTGCAAAGGGTTGTGCGAACTGCCTGCCACATTGTTGGAGGTGAGCTTCCCTCCCTCCAGGACATCTACACCACGCGGTGTACAAGGAAAGCCCGGAGGATCATCAAGGACTCCAGCCACCCGTCCCACAGACTGCTCTCTCTGCTGCCCTCAGGGAGACGTCTCCGCAGCATCCGATCCAGCACTAGCCGACTGAGGGATAGCTTTTTCCCTCAGGCTAATGAACAGTCAGAACTAATTCATCCTACATCACACTCCCACTCACACAACATGCCATGCACTGCACATTAACACAGTTCCACTGGACTACACGCACACACTGCACTAACACAACCTATCTGCTATCACTGGATACCATACAATACACATCCACGACATTGCTTATGTATAATCTGTTGCACAACTAATCTGTTGTATAATGTATAATCTGTTGCACCTTCACATATTACTATGTATAGATGTGTACATAATGTAGAATGTGTACATACGGTGTATAATGTGTATTGATAACTAATTATGTCTTTATAGTACACTGTATGTACTGTCTATATGTAAATAGTTTTTTTTGCTCTGTCTGGAGCACGCTCTCAAGAATTTCACTCACCAAGGCACTTGTGCTGTGGTGATGTGACAATAAAAGTGATTTGATTTGATTTGATTTGCAGAGAACACATTTCACTGCTGAATTATACTCTGTATAATTGTGCATGTGACAAATAAAGCTCATCTGAGCTTAATCTGAGCTACACAGTTTTAATCTACGACCGTCAAGCACTCTTGGATATCTGCAACTCTGTTGTGGACACATTCACAAACTCTAACATTCGGATGTAGACTGCTCCTTTGACAATACGAATGAGTCGTTCCAAATGTTTATCCCGATTTATATCTGCCGGTGGCCCCTAAACATCCCAAGGAGAAAGCGAAAGAGGACACGAGGCAACCACAGAGTATACATCGTGAAGCTGAAAGTGCATCTGCGTGCTGGCTTTCTCTCGGATCCTTCCCGTGAATCGTTTTAGAGCGGCTCTGCTACCTGGCACCCGCTGGATTTGACCTACCGGTGGCTTCGTCCTGTTCTCCCCCTGCAGCCGAGTCCTGTTTCTCTTGCCGGTCTCCACCGAATCGGCCTCGGTTATCGGCAACGGGGAGTAACTCACGGAAATTTGTGCTGACTGAAAAGTGTGTCCTCATCTCCTGTTACAATTTTTTCACCGAAGATGGTATTATTAAATGCCTGTACCTTGGCGAATAAGACTTTTTTATTAAACAACTTCTACTCATCTCACAAATTAGATTTTATGTACATCACAGATTCCTGAATAATGGTTGGTGATCTAACTCCTTTTGCTGATCTGATCCCTACTGACTGTACATTTATTAACTCTCCTCGTTTGAGTGGACACGGGGTGGGATTGTAACTATTTTAAAGAACTCACTCTCTGCACGCTGTCTACTAGTCCCTGTAACGGCTTTTCCAGTTTTGAAGCTCAGTTTCTTCAATTATACTGGAATGGTCCTGTATGTTAAGGGGTGATATACCGTCCTCCGCACTCTACTAAATATTTTATACAGCATTTCACTGAACTGATTGGCAATATTGTCACAAAATACGATCGCTTTCTATTGGTGGCGTGATTTTAATGTCCATGTCTGCTGTCCGTCTAACCCCCTATCACATGACTTTCTTAATCTTATGGACGCTTTTAATCTCTCCCAGTGGATCAATGACTTTACTCATATGCAGGGCCATACGTTGGATCTTGTACTGTCATATGGACTATGATGTGACTGATATTTTGCTCTCAGATTTTCTGATCTCTGACTATAAGCCCATACTATTTTCACTGACTCTTCTAGATCTCTCTCATTTTTCTAATACTCCTGCAACTCTGTCTCGGTTTTTCTCTCCACAGTTTAGCACAAATTTCAACTTGTGCTTTGCTAAATATTGCTCACAGTAGCACTTGTATCAACCATTATCTGATTTGGATGCTGATCAACATCTTAGCCTCATGAATTCTGCCTAGCTCAAGGTAGCAAATGCAACTTCCCCCCCTTAAGCCTCAAATCAAATCAAATCAAATCAAATCACTTTTATTGTCACATCACCACAGCACAAGTGCCTTGGTGAGTGAAATTCTTATGAGCGTGCTCCAGACAGTGCAGAAAAACAACAGACAATTTACCTATGGACAGACAGTGCAAAAAAACAACAGACAATTTACATATGGACAGACAGTGCAAAAAACTGCACTGGAGCATTTACAGTGCTCCAGACAGTGCAAAAAAACAACAACAGCAATTTACATATGGACAGACAGTGCAAAAAAGCAACAGCAATTTACATATGGACAGTACATATTTACAGACTGTACAGAAGACAATGTGCAAAATACACATACATATACTCAGTACACATAGTGTACTATAAAGACATACTTAATTATCAACGACACATTATACACCGTATGGGCACATCTGCATTATGTACAGTATCTATACATAATGTAGTCTATGCATAGTAATAATGTGAGGTGCAACAGATTATAAATTAACAGCAGATTGGTTGGTTGAGCAGCAGATAGATGTGCAAAGGTGCAACAGATTATGCATATGCAGTGTCGTGGATGTGCATTGTATGGTGTCCAGTGATAGCAGATAGGTTGTGATTAGTGCAGTGTGTGCGTGTAGTCCAGTTGAACGGTGTTAAAGTGCAGTGCATGGCATGTTGTGTGAGTGGGAGTGTGATGTAGGTGAGTTATTTGTGACTGTTCATTAGCCTGATAGCCTGAGGGAAAAAGCTGTCCCTCAGTCGGCTAGTGCGGATCGGATGCTGCGGAAACGTCGCCTGAGGGCAGCAGAGAGCAGTCTGTGGGACGGGTGGCTGGAGTCTTTGATAATCCTCCGGGCTTTCCTTGTACACCGCCTGGTGTAGATATCCTGGAGGAGGGAAGCTCACCTCCAACAATGTGGCGGGCAGTTCGCACGACCCTTTGCAGAGCCCTGCGGTTGCCAGCGGTGCTGTTTCCAAACCAGGTGGTGATACAGCCGGTCAGGATGCTCTCCACAGTGCAGGTGTAGAAGGACCTGAGGATTCTGGGGCTCGTTCCAAACTTCCTCAGCCGTCTCAGGAAGAAGAGACGCTGATGTGCCTTCTTCAGCACTGCATCTGTGTGAGCAGACCATGTGAGATCCTCAGTGATGTGAACGCCGAGGAACTTAAAGCTGCTCACCCGCTCCACAGGTGTCTTGTCGATGGTGATGGGTGTGTGTTCTCTGCTCTGTCTCCTGTAATCCACCACCAGCTCCTTGGTCTTGTCGATGTTGAGTGAGAGGTGGTTCTCCTGACACCATTTAGTCAGGGTACTCACCTCCTCTCTGTAGGCCGTCTCATCGTTGTCGGTGATCAGGCCTATCACCGTTGTGTCATCAGCAAATTTGACGATGACATTGGAGCTGTGTGTAGCTGTACAGTCGTGTGTGTACAGGGAGTACAGGAGTGGGCTGAGGACGCAACCCTGCGGTGCACCAGTGTTGAGGATCAGGGGGGATGATGTGTTGTTGCCCATTCTGACCACCTGACTTCTGCCTGTCAGGAAGTCCAGGATCCAGCTGCACAGAGATCTGTTCAGTCCTAGAGTCTGGAGCTTCGCAACCAGTGTGGCAGGCACTATAGTGTTAAATGCTGAACTATAATCCACGAACAGCATCCTCACATAGGTGAGGATCCTCATCCTCACATCCTCACAAGTACAAACCAAAATCTGAACTATGGCATAACTCTGATACCCATCTCCTAAGACAAAACTGTAGAAAGGCAGAATGAAAATGGAAAAAGGACAGGCTGCATATCTCTACAAATGTTCAGAGCCTCTCTTACATCTTACAACACTGCAGCTAAGTCTGCGAAAGCTGCATATTTTTCTAATCTAATTGAAACTAATCACTCTAAACCTAAGGTTTTGTTTTCAATTATTCAATCTGTTACAAATTCTGTTAACTTCTGTTATATCCTTGCCTTATGCCTCTGATACTCTCTGTGAAGGCTTCTTGAGATATTTTAGTGACAAAATTACTAACTTAAGACTTAGTGTCTGCCCCACTTTAACTTTAACTGTCTCTCCTATTCTGTCATCTGCCTCTGCCTTTTTGGATGCTTTTGAACCTATCAACTTCCTGCAATTGAAGGAGGTGATTGACAAGCTTAAACCTTCATTCTGTTCTAGCGATATCTTTCACCTGAGATTTTTAAAATTAATTATCGATTAAATTGGGCTAGCTCAAGGTGGCAAATGCAACTCCCCCCCCCCTTAAGCCTCACAAGCACAAACCAAAATCTGAACTATGGCATAACTCTGATACCCATCTCCTAAGACAAAACTGTAGAAAGGCAGAACGAAAATGGAAAACGGACAGGCTGCATATCTCTACAAATGTTCAGAGCCTCTCTTACATCTTACAAGACTGCAGCTAAGTCTGCAAAAGCTGCATATTTTTCTAATCTAATTGAAACTAATCACTCTAAACCTAAGGTTTTGTTTTCAATTATTCAATCTGTTACAAATTCTGTTAACTTCTATTATATCCTTGCCTTATGCCTCTGATACTCTCTGTGAAGGCGTCTCTTATTGGTGTCTCTTATTGATAAGTGTCTCCAAACGGGCTCTTATCCAGCCAATCTTAAAGTGCCTACAGTCCTTCCTCTGCTCAAGAAGGCATCACTGGATTCCTCTGTCTTAAAATACATTTGGCCAATTTCTGTCTTGCCTTTCATTTCAAAAGTTTTGGAGAAAATTGTGCTGAATCAACTTCATTTTCTGTAAAGTAATTGTATTTATGAGGTTTTTCAATCTGGTTTTAAGTCTGCTCACAGCACTGAGTCCATCCTTTTGAGAGTGTTAAACGATATTTATCTCTCCACTGACTCTTCTAGATTTATCGGCCGCTTTTGATACCATAGACCACTCCTCCCTATTTTATAGATTAGAGTCTTGGGCAGGTCTAAAAGCAAACGTTCAGAAATGGTTTCAGTCATACCTGTCTGACAGAAAGTTCTTAGTGAAGCTGGGTAATTTTACTTCTTCCCCTGCCCCTCTTACCTGTGGCCTTCGACAAGGCTCTATTATAGCTCCCTCTCTGTTTTCTCTATACATCCTACCTCTCAAAAGAAACAATTCCACAGCGATTACTTCTCTTCTGCAATGTTTAGAGGAGGTTAAATCATGGCTAGCCCAAAATTTCCTCTTTCTAAATGAAGACAAGACCGAGGTAATTGTTTTCAGTCCAAACGAGAACTCTCAGTGTATAAGCCATGAATTAGAAAGTTTATCCATTTTTAGATCCTCACGGGTGCGGAACCTAGGAGTTCTTGTTGAGCAGCATTAAAAATTTGATAAACACATCTCTTCTGTTATCGGATCCAGTTTCTATCAGCTTTGCGTACTGTCCAAAATTTTATATTTTCTCACTCTTAAAACTCTAAAAATGGCTGTTCACGCATTTGTTACATCACGTCTAGATTACTGCAATTCTTTATATTGCAGTATATCTAAGTCTCAAATTGCGTGTCTTCAGCTTGTTCAAAATGCTGCGGCCAGACTTCTTTTAAAATGTCCAAAACATGAACACATTACTCCAGTTCTTAGATCCTTGCACTGCTTCCCGGTTTGTCAGAGAAGAGACTTTTTGTATATAAATTCTCCTCTTTGTATATAAATCCCTACACAACATAGCCCCTCTGAACTTCTACATCTCTACACTCCGTCTAGAAGCCTATGATTCTGTGACCAGGCTCTGTAGGTAGTCCCTCATGTTAGGCTTAAGCGTAAAGGTGAGCGTGCATTTGCAGTGGTAGGGCCTCGACTTGGAAATGAGGACAATAGAAGCAATCAAAACCAACAAAAGAGCAACAACATGCAAGTGCAATGACAAGTCTAGGTTAGCCTAACGCAGTACATGTAGCAAGGTAGCTTTTTTTTTTAAGAAACAAGTATAGAATAGAAAATAAAAAGAAAGCTAGTTTTAGTTTTTCCAGAAAAGCTAGCAGTCAGAGAATACATTTACAATTCATATATGGTCAAGTGTGTGTGTTTTTGTTTTTTATTTTTATAAAAAGAAGACAGATAGATAAAATAGAATAAAATAATAAAATAGGTTCTGTAGGCAAACATTAATGCCTTGAATTTTAAGCGAGCAGCTATTGGTAGCCAATGCAAATTGGTGAACAGAGGTGTGACGTGCATTCTTTTCGGCTAATCAAAGATTAATCTTGCAGTGGCATTTTGAATTAATTGTAGAGGTTTGAAGGAATTGGCTAGAAGTCCTGCCAAGAGAGCATTGCAATAATCAAGTCTGGACCGAACACGAGCTTGAACAAGGAGTTGTGTTGCATGTTCCGAAAGAAAGGGCTTTATCTTCCTAATATTTTATAAAGCAAATCTGCTGGACCAGGCAGTTTTAGCAATGTGATCTGAGAAATTTAGCTTATCATCAATCACAACTCCAAGGTTTCTGGCTGTTTTTGAAGGAGTTATGGTTGATCAGCCTAAACTGGATGGTGAAATTGTGATGAAGTGATAGATTTGCAGAAACTACAAGCAGTTCTGTCTTAGCTAGGTTGAGTTGAAGGTGATGGTCCTTCATCCAGCAAGAAATGTCTGTTAGACATGCTGAGATGTGAGTAGCTATCGTTGGATCATTAGGATGGAATTAGAGGTAGAGTTGAGTGTCAACAGCATAGCAGTGATATGAAAATCCATGTTTATGAATAACAGAACCTAGTAAATACCCTGCCTTTAGAGATTAGAATGGCCCCTTTTCTGTCTGCTTTTAAGTCCCTGCTAAAAAAATGTATTTGTTTTCCTTAGTGCATTGACTTCTGTGATATGGCCATTTTCAATTTTGAAATGGGTTGTTTTAAATGTATTATTTAATTTTTTGTCTGGTTTGTTTTCTGTGTGTCGTATATTCTTGCTCTTCTGTAAAGCATTTGGTCAGCCTGGTGCTGTTATAAATGTGCTATTCAAATAAAATGAACTTGAACTATTTTCATCTATCTGTCTTCTTTTTATAAAATAAAAACACACACACACACACACTTGACTTGACCCTCTATCAATTGAATATTTATTCTCTAACTAACTTTTCTTGAAAAACTAACACTAGCTTTCTTTTTTCTATTCTATCTACTGTCTATCTAGTAAAAAATAACTTGCTACGTGACTTGTCATAGCACTTGCATATTGTTGCTCTTTTGTTGGTTTTGAGTGTTTCTATTGTCCTCATTTGTAAGTTGCTTTGGATAATTGCTAAATGACTAAATGTAAATGTAAACATTTGGAAACCAGCACCTTATTGGGAAAATTAGTGATATGACACTGCAAACTGAGAACTCAGCAGTAACAGTAAGTTACAATCGGCCTCAGTTCACTTCACCTGAGATTGATGCATTCCTTAAAGAAAAAGACATCAAAGGTCATTAAGTCAGCCATTTTACAATCAGCACATTGGAAAGCAACAGTCCCTCCATATCTACAAAGCTGTACTATATTCTATGAAAAGCGTTCCCTCATTTGAATAACTTCATGGTAGGAAAGTCCATCCATGGCTCAATTTTCTTTGCACCCCACCTTCTGATCACAAGCCTATGCATAAATGTATTTCAGCATGAGAAACCTGAGACATGAGCCCATTAATTGACATTGCATTAATTTACCACTAGATGGCACGCAAGTTTCTTAGTTGTAGTTAACTGTGACATAAGCGAAGTGGTTAACATATTCATATTTTGATGGAGGTCTCTCACCAGCTACCAGCCCGTGATTGAAATAAATCAATAATTGATAAATCAATAATTTAAATAAATCAAATCTAAATCATCTAAACTAAATCATCTCTCTTCTTATAAGACAAGTATGGAACGTCCAAATATTACACTTCAAAAACTACACAAAGTGAATATGACAGTAACTCATACAACCCCTGTTAATGAATCAATATTTTAAACTTAACCGTCATGTTCACTCTGTGTAGCTTCTGAAGTAGTCCTGTCCCCTTGCATTACATGGACTAAAAAACTTTGCTTGTGTTCATCTAAAGAAAGAAAGTCATAAACATCTGGGACGACATGAGAATCTTAATATTTGGGTGAACTATCCCTTTTAATAAAAATGTGATGTAGAGGTTAGAAACATATTCCAGACAAAATGCAAGAATGTGTTGAATTAATGAGGAGAGTCATAGAATTAAAACATATAACATTAACATTTTGAAAGGCCACTTTTTTGTGATGTCTATGTCACTGTCTAAAAGGACAAATCATCTTTTAATTGTTTATTTGGGGCATTTTTTATTTGGGCTTTTTCTCAGAAAATATTCCTACATAATTATTGAGACTAATTATAGGAATAATTGAGCAAATCATGTAATTATTAAGATTATACATTTACCAGACGCTTTTATCCAAAGCGACTTATAGTGCATTCAGGCTATACATTTGCTTGTATGCGTGCTCCCTGGGATTTGAACCCACAACCTTTTGTGCTGCAAACGCAATGCTCTACCACTGAGCCACAGGAACACTTATATTATACAAATATTCATTGAGAGTACTAATTCCTACTCAATGTGTCACATAATGACATTATTAAAACAACTTATCCACTACCTGGTAAGAACATTACAACATGAATTACACCCCCATTTAATGCATAAAACATCAAATTTTACAATCGGGCATTTATGTGCTGTTGTCTTCCGGCCTTATTCACATTCTTATCACTAACATGTCTCAAGTCTCATCCATGAGTATGTAATGTTAGAGAACAAGTTTTTGGGGGTTTTGAGAGCCAGAACCAAACAGAAAGAGCAATAAAGCTATAGTGAGCCCTTTATTAAAATACCTGGAGGTGAGGAATAATACAAAAATGTGTCATATTCACTCAGTATTACTTGATATAATAATTTACAAATATCTAAATTACAATTAAGTATAAATTAATTGTATTCAGCTGTGTTTTAGGCACTAAAATAGTCTAGTATTTTATAGTCAACCACATTTTTATATAGAAATAATGTAGATTTCTGTGCCACCCCATGCTGGTTGCTGGCCCCTCCCTGGCCACCCCTATGAAAACATCCTGGCTCTGCCACTGCCATGCAGCAAACGATCACATCAGTCAGTGTGATTTAAACATTTAAACCTGCATTCTCGCTGCCGCTGACCTAAAGAGAGCAGCTGTCATGTATATGAATGAAACAGCTTTACAGTCTTTTCAATCACACAGTATCATTATTTCTGTTACAGACATTCAAATTACAGAAGTACTGTTATAAAAGTTAATAGTTCAGAAATAAACTCTGATATGTACGGTAGTAATTAAAATAGAGTAAATCTCCTTTTGAAAGTAATTTGATACTTCAAATGAATATTTATCGATTACATTGCTACGCCAGTCGGTGGCGAAAAGTGTCTGTTAAAATGTATTTGTCTTAGAATCATACAAGAGTTTCATTAAAGGATGCTGATTCATCCAGTAATGAAACAAGTACATCTTAAGTGAGTAATTCATAAATTACATGTGATTTTGTTTAGTTGACTAATATTTTTTTCTTCAGAATCATGAGAGAACCACAACTTCCATTGAGAAAAAAAATAAATACAAATTTTATCCAGAATCATGCAGCTCTATTTTGCACACAAACAGCTCTTAAAGAGTCCAGTTTTTATGTTGCCTGTTGATTTTTTTTCATGATATTCAGCTCCAATAAATGGTTTGCTAAAAAGAGACACAGGATAAATGTTTGATATCATTATTTAATCACATTGGAATCGAAACTGGGAATCGAAAAGAATCGGAATCAATAAGCAGAATCGGAATCGGAATCGATAAAATTCAAACGATACCCAACCCTAGGCATGGCCCTCCATACTATGGCCATCCTCCAAGACTATCAGGCGGATGTCCTCAAGGAGATGGATGAAGTGGCTGGTTTGACTCCTGAGGCGGTCAAAGAGCTGCGCAAAGTCACACCACACGCACGGTGGGTCGCTCGATGGCTGGCTCAGTAGCTGCAGAGCGCCACCTGTGTCTCAACCTCACAGAGATTCATGAGAAGGAAAATATTTTTTCTCCATCCCATTTCCCAAACTGGGCTATTCGGGGAGGCGATTAGCTCGGTGGTGGAGAAATTTCACTCTGCTAAATCACAGTCGGCAGCTCTCAAGCAGTTCATGCCCAGGAGGATGAGGGACTCTTCAAGCACTCCCTCCACCTCCTTGCCCAGAGAGCGCTCCTTACCAAGGAAGGAGCCCACCAGCAGGAGCTATGACTATGACTATGGTCTGGGGAGCCCGCGGCCGCCCTTTTCCCCACTGACGACCCCGCAGACGACTGGACCTGAAGCGGCCCGACAGGTCTTTTGCTTCACCCTCAGGTCAGGACAAAGAGAGCATCCTCAGAAACCTCAGGAGGCAAGGCCAGACCGTTCAAACGTTTCTGCCTGCCTTCAACATGCTCTCCTCACTCAGGTCTGTGAATAATTTGTTTATTTAACAGCCGTGGTGGTGGTTACGGCTCGTACTACCCCTCCATCTGGCATTCTTCCATTCTATACAGTAATTAGTTTCATTTTCAGAAGGTGCGATGGTGGTGGGGATATGCTTGTCGTCAATGCATCCAACCACACTGGAAATCCCCCAGGGGTTTGTCCATCAACACCAGCCTCTTTCAGTGTGGCATTCGGGAGATGCATCAGGCTTTCTCCCCCAACCACCTGTTTCTTCGCTGCCAGCGGCCCGCGGCCACTTTTCAGTCCAGTGATTTGCTCTCCATCATCCTGAACAAGGATGCCAACGGCTCTCCTTCGTGGTGGAGGACGTCGCTTCCTCCAGACCTTCTCAACACCCCAACACTAGTATGTCTTCCGCATCACAACATTCCGCTTCTTCTATCAAATTCACCTGACAGTAGAAAGCAGCGCCTCGAAGGCTTCTGTGCCACATCAGGAACTTCCTCCCTCCTACTAAAGGGAGCCATAGAGGAAGTACCTCAGTCGGACCTGAAACAAGGCTTTTTCATTCGCTACTTTCTTGTACCCAAGAAGGGCGGCGGTCTACAACCCATTCTGGACCTGTGTCGTCTGAACCTTTCCCTTTACAAAGGGAAGTTCAAGATGTTGACGTTGAAGACTTATGTCCCAGATTCAAGTGGGAGACTGGTTTGTCACTGTCGACCTGAAGGATGCCTATTTTCACGTTCAGGTCGTCTGACGGCATAGGAAGTTCCTTCGGTTTGCCTTTGGAGGAAAGGCTTACCAGTGCATGGTTCTTCCCTTTGGCCTGGCCTTGGCCCCGAGGACGTTCACAAAGGTTATGGATGCTGCTCTGGCCCCTTTGAGGCTCCAGGACATTCGTGCACTCAACTACCTGGATGATTGGCTCATACTGGCCCACTCCAGGGAGTTAGTGAGTTATCACAGAGATATCATCCTCTGCCACATTCGTGCTCTTGGCCTCAGAACAAACACCAATAATAGTGTTCTCACCCCTTCTCAACAAACTGTGTTTCTGGGGGTTCACTTTGATTTCGTTCTAATGCAGGCCCGTCTGGCTCCTGCCCGGATCTCCAGTTTCAATGCATGTTTGGCCCGCTTCAAGCTAGGCCATCATGTCTCTGTGAGCACTTGTCGCAAGCTCCTAGGCCTTATGGCCGCAGTCTCCCCAGTGCTACCTCTAGGATTGCTCCACATGAGACTATTCCTTTGGTGGATGAGACCGTTGAGGATCCACTCCACAGGACCAGCTACTCGCCGATTTTCTGTCGAGACTGAAACTCAGGCCAGGGGAATGGATGCTGAACCGTCAGATAGTAGTCCAGATTTGGGATCTGTTCGGCGAAGCAGAAAGTGGACCTCTTTGCATCACAGGAGTCGTCCCAATGCCCGCTTTGGTTCTACCCAAGTTCCCTGGCACCTCTGGGCATAGACGCGTTAGCCCATCCTTGGCCAAACGTGAGACTTTACGCGTTTCCACCAGTCAAGCTAATTCCGGCAGTCCTGTGCAGAATGAAGGAGAGCGGTGTCCGTCTCCTACTCGTAGCCCTGTTCTGGCCGTCTAAGACGTGGTTCTCAGAGCTGATTTCTCTTCTGTATCGGCCCCCTTGGGAGATTCCGATCAGGCAGGACCTGCTTTCTCGGCTTCAGGGCAAGATCTGGCATCCTCGGCCCGAGATCTGGAAGCTGTGGGTATGGCCCATCCAGGGCCATGGCCTTCCTTCATCTCTCAGCGTTCGGGCGCATTCTACTAGGAAGGTGGCTTCCTCTCAAGCTCTTTTCAGAGGAGTCCTCCCAAAGGATATTTGTGTGGTGGCAGCATGGTCCTCTCCGCACACTTTTATCAGGTTCTATAACTTAGATCTTGACATGGCTCCAGGTTCTCAGGTTCTGTCTGTTTGAAACGGACGTGTATGCTTTCTGGTTCGTAATCAGGCCAGGTAGGGCAGAGTTCTTAGCTTGGCGTGTTTGGTATATCGTTCCCAAAGCGTGTAAGCTTTATGCAGCATCGAGTGAACCTATGAAAGAGAACGTTGTGGGTTACTCGCCTAATCCTTGTTTTCTGAAAAGGGAAGGAGACGCTGCGTTTGCTGCCAAGCTCCTCACGCTGCCGACAGGGACCTTTTTCGGCAGAGAAATCTGAGGAGCAGATGGCGCGTTCGCCAGTATAAGATGCAACGTGAGAACGTCAGGGGCGGCTTCTGCGCCAACAGCCAATGAATTGGCGTGATTCAATGCGGGTTTCCGACAATCGGCAGGCCCAGGGGCATTCCCAAAGCGTGTAAGCTTTACGCAGCGTCTCATTCCCTATTCAGAGAACAAGGGTTACGCGAGTAACCCGAGACGTTTTCACTTAATCTCCTTTCTGAAACAGGCCCCAGGTCTTCTTAATGGGTGTATAACTGTGTCCCCCTACAATTGGGACATGAGATCTATGTACTACAGGTGTATCTCAATAAATTAGAATGTCGTGGAAAAGTTCATTTATTTCAGTAATTCAACTCAAATTGTGAAACTCGTGTATTAAATAAATTCAATGCATGCAGACTGAAGTAGTTTAAGTCTTTGGTTCTTTTAATTGTGATGATTTTGGCTCATTTCTCTCTTCCTCACGGGAAGACAATTGTTTTCTGGGGGATTTTCCTTTTAAGTGCATTTTACATAAAACAAGTAAAATTGTCTGCCATAGGGTATGAAAAATAATCTTAATGCAAACAAGAATATTTTGAATTTCTTACCCCATTGGAAGATAATTTACAAAATAAGAAAAATGCACTTTAATTACATCGGAGATGCTGAGCACATTATAAATCCATGCAGATTTTAAGGAAAGTGTGCATCCCTCTCACACTCATTCTGATTATTTCTTCCTGGGCACAAAACCACCAAAGAGGAGTATCAGAGGACTCTAGGTCATTGGTGTAAAAATCTGTTTAAATGAGGCTAATCTGATAAATTACGTTCACGTGATAACATCTTTCTGTGACGTCTGGAAGGAACCCAATAATCCGAATTTCCTTTAGGATTTCCAGTGTGGTTGGATGCATTGACGACAAGCATATCCCCACCACCATCGCACCTTCTGAAAATGAAACTAATTACTGTATAGAATGGAAGAATGCCAGATGGAGGGGTAGTACGAGCCGTAACCACCACCACGGCTGTTAAATAAACAAATTATTCACAATTTCCTAATACAAAAGCATAAGGTATTCTTTTTACTTTTGGATTTTAGAATTCTTCCAATACTTGACCATCTTCTCTTCATCTGTCAGTGGTGCTGGTGCAGGTTCTCCCTCTGCCTTCTTGCTGTCAACAAGTCAGTAGTTAATTGTATGACTCTAATTAAGAAATGTAACAGGTTGGATTAGAAAATGTTGAATTATGTGAAAAGAATGTTAGACTATGTGAAAAAAGCTGCAGCGTATTGAAATAGACATTGAATGATATTTAATGTCAAATGTTTGTAAAGTAATTTAGCCCACACCCATGAAACTTTCATGCTTAAAGCTTTACCTTGATTGAATTGTGTTTTATACTTTGCCACGTTCTTTTTTCTGTCTTTTTTCTTTTCTTTTTTTGGCCATGGGATACCATTAAAATGAATATTAGTTCAATAATTTACAGTTTTCACCTCTGATATTATAACAGTTATTAAGTTATTGACAGTTATTAAGAATTAAAGTTAAGCATTGATGGAAGTACGTGCACTGACGACTTTTTGGCGGGAGCTGTTGCCATGGTGAATTGTAATTTCGGCATTCCGCTGATCATGCCTTTTCATAGTCATGGTGCACACGCTTAACTCAGTCAACCTACTTGGAGTTGAGTAAGCTAACTCATTTTAGCTGTTCTGTAACCGAAAACTCAGAGTTTCCCATCTCAGAGGAAGTCAACTCTGAGTTCAAGTTTAAACTCAGAGTTAGTTGAACCTCCTTATTGAAAAATCAACAATGGCCCACATAAGGGCCAGTTTTGGTTTATTTGGTTGGCTTACATGCGGCAATGCTAAGGCTTGCTTGAGGCCCAAATCTGGCAAACAGGAGTGGTCCACCCAAATGCCATTCTACACAGTATGTGGGCCGGGGAAAGGTGTTGGATCTGGACCGGATCTGGGCCAGAATTAAAAATCAATGTGACCCAGATTTGGGCCAGTTCTAATTTATTTGGTTTATTCATGGCTGACATTGGGCCTTTCTTTGGCTTGCTTGTGGCCCAAATTTGACAAACAGGAGCAGACCGCCCAAGTACCATCATTCTTCACAGTACGTGGGCCGGAGCAAAGTGTTGGATCTCGGCCAGAATTAAAATCAATGTGGCCCAGATTTGGGTCAGTTCTGCTTTATTTGGTTTATTCATGACTGACATTGGGCCTTTCTTTGGCTTGCTTATGGCCCAAATTTGACAAACAGGAGCAGACCGCCCAAGTGCCATCATTCTTCACAGTACGTGGGCCAGAGCAAGGTATTGGATCTGGGACAGTTAATTGATAAAGGAAATCTATTTTTGACATTCATTTTGACAGCATCCTCATTTTACAGCATTTTTACACACTTGCCTAAAACTTATAACAGTGCTGTAGCTTTGCAGATAGATGTCTTGAAGCATCTTAGAGATGTTGCAACAGTTCTTCTGGATTTAGTTTGTTCTGTTATATTAATATTGCTATATTAATGTCTGGGTGTTCTTATTTTACAACACTGCTGAGAAAAAGTGATGTAGTTTATTAATTCATTTTTTATATTTTTTTGCTTGACACGATAAATGCAATTGCGTCAACTTGGCAAAATTTTAAATTGTTATCTCAAGGCAAATTATGGCATTTGAAACCAAGCCTCATCAAAAGCCCAAAATGAACACATAAGACGTTGTGTTATATTTCGCTTTTTAAATTGTTATACGCTGATAATTGTCATTTTCTTCAACCATCTAATTATTGTTAAACCTATACCTTACTTGTAAGTGTTTGCTACAGCAGTGGAAGGCACTGTGCTGACCTATGTGGGCTCACGATAGGGAGGGTAACACCTCCGCCTCATTTTGAGTCAGGAAAAACCCTGTAGAGGCATACATTTCAGCTTCAATTGGAACAGGTGTATTTTAAACCTGCAATGAAAAATACCTTGTAAATGTATGTATTTATTTTGACCCAGTTTTAGCGCATATCACTAAAGTATTAAACATTCAACCCTGTTACAGAACACCTTGACTGTTCTATTTGGATGGCCTTTCTTTGTTTCATGGTTTAGTCTATAGGTGAAATTTAAATAAGGAACATACATGTACCAATAAGAACAATATCGTTAACATTATGAGATTTTTAGGATCATTTTGTATACACTTTTAATATTAAAATATGAAACGATGGGAGGGATGAAATGTTACATGAAACTACAACTGCCAGTTAGGTGGCAACAAGTGAATCATAGAATCATTAGTTTAACTGATTTTTCAAAACAAATACACTACTTTGGCAAATACAGCAAATATAGAAAAAACTGCCAATGATGTGTCTAAATATTGCCAATTAGTATATTAAACGTATTGTTTATTGCGTGGCTGTATAAAAATCAAACAAACAAACAAAATAGGAACCCATACAGGGGCAGTTCATACCTTGATTTTTGGTTGGATTTCTATTAACTTTGATGCCATTCGCAACCTTGCATTGTGCTATTTTACGCTGACTAAACTAGCATTTTTGTTGTTTAGCTTATTGATGCAGATACACAGAGGAGATACACAAGTGCTAATATGCATTCCATAACTTTGGTTAAAACTGTGGTTCAAAATGGTTCAAAATACATTTTTGAGCAGTCTCAAATACTGCTATCCCCTTAACTTTGGTTAGCCCGATTCACAACGGTAAGCTTGTAAAATAAACACACACACACACACACAGACACACACACATATGTAATCTAATGGGACGTGAGACAAACTAAATAATCAAATCCCAGATAGCACACATATGTCTGAAAGATGTCTGTTTAAGATAGCTTGATCTGGAAAGCATCTGCTGTATACAAACACCTGACAGACTGTAAGATGTCAGTTTTACATACATTCTAAAACATAAACATCTTTAAGACATCTCATAAATGTCTATTTGACATCCGATAGGAAATGTCCTATAGACATCTTGCAGATGAGCAAACACTCTAAAAAAATATTGTAGATGTAAATGCAGACGTCAAATAGACATCTCTATGATGTCCATGTGCCATCAGGGATGACACTTCAAAAAAAAATTCCCAAATATGGTTTCCGTCATTTGAGATAGTTCTTATATTAAGCTGATTTATGTTCAAGTTTTCGTTTTTCTAATAAATTTACTTTTAGTAATTAAAAAACGGTGTGTTGTGTCATGGTTGTGATCTTGCTATATTGACTCTGCTGTAGTTTGGGCAGGACTTTGATACCAAGGCTCCACCTCACAATCGCTAGGCCTACCGTGCAGACTCTCGGTGCATTCTAATCTGGATATATCGCCATCCGAAGGGCACTTTGGCATGAAAACAATCATAGCCGCTATATTGAAGGGTCGTTCCAAACCAAAGTGCTCAAAACTAGCCACTTCAAAGGGCCCTTCGGAAGGAAAGATTTCGAAAGGGTACAACTAATGAACACTTTGGGCTCCCATGATCCCTTGCGCAGATTCTTTGCATGATGACGGGGCCTCCGTGTGGGCATGGGATGTTGACGCAGAAGGGCATTTCAAAAAACAGTTGTTTGTTCCCCTACACCCCTCTAAGCCCTCACTCTGGAGGGTAAACCCTTTGAAGGGATTAGGGCATAGTGATGAGCCCTTCCGAATGGAAAGTAGGGTCTGGCTCCAAACGAATCTCTACTGCGCAAATGGCACAATATGACAGTTTTGGCTGCTTTGGCTTAACTTTTCTATAGTGGAAGGAAGTGGAGAAGTGTTGTTTATCTTTTTTATAGTCTATGCTCTACACACCTCAAAGATTCATCTGCTGCGGAGGAGCTGGCCAATACACAACCCACGTAAGGAAGATAATTCTGCAAATAACAGCAATTGCAGGTTTCAAACAGAGATAGCGACTTTAACTGTGGTGGCTTTGACAAAGAATGTCAGGAAGGGTCAGGGGCTCCTGCAGCCTCTCAGAATAATAACTTAAAGGTGCAGTAATATTGACAGTTAAAATGTGGGCTGCAGTCAAAATTTGAAATACTGGGCATATTTGTTTCTCCCACCCCCTCCTCCTCAGATTCGATGCTCACGCAGGTTGCCAGATTGAGGACATGCAATAGGTACGATCGCAATTGACAATAAAAGGCAACGAGCCTAGCTATATGTTGACGAGTTGATTTGTCAGGCAAATTATTTTAATAAAAATTAAGTAATCCTCAGATATCAGGTAAACCTCACTGACTTCTGGGGGGAGGGGTTTGGGGGGTTCATAAATACTTTGAGCGACACCAAGCTTTTGTGTGAAATTAAATTAATATAATATTGATTTTTAGGATACATGGTACATTATATCTTAATCTAAAACTGAAGTTTAACAAGAAATAATAATAGCAATTTATTGTTGTTGTTATTGTTACAGCTAAAAGGTTGGCTGTACTGTCATCTTATGCTGTAATAGTAAAATTAACTGGATTCTGAAAAGGAAAATGAAAAGGAGTTATTCAGGATCATTGTGTACTGATCAGCCTGTCTATGGTTATTATTATATTTCCTGTTTTGGTTCTAACAAAATAAGCATATATCCCTTCAATATCTTCCCCTGGATTAAAGGATGTAGCTACATCAGGAACACACACATACAAGCTGACACACAAAACAGAGTATGACTGTAGATTTGACACTCGGATTATGAGAATTTATTATATTTTATTTGAAGATTATTTTTACTGTGGAGATGATTATGATACATAGAGATCAGTGTCCAGTAGGTCAGTGGAAACCTGGGAGATCCCTGCTATTTTCACCATAATTACTTCAATAGTAATATAATGTTTGGATCTTCAAATCCAAATGTAATCTAAGACCCATAAGCTGATAAAACATGAGCCCTGAGGTTTTTCATTTTTATCTTTCATTTATTGTTGTTTTTCCATTTATTGTTTATTCCCAGGTTTTGTTTTTGTTCTGGAATTTAGATTTCATTTCTGTATCCTGCTATTGCAACATATTTTAGATTATATGGGATTGTCTTATACTTATATAAAAACCTCACTGCTTTTGATTTTATGAATAAAATATTAGTAGAAACTGATTTGTGTATTAGTACATTAGTAAATTTGTGTATTGGTTAATATTTATTTTGCAAACAAATTTAATTATAAATGTTATTTTGTTTTCTTATGAAAACTTAGTATTGTCAGATTCAGACATTATTTTAGATACAGGTGTAACACCACACATGTTTTTTATTACAAAGATACCTTTAATTTGTTAAAGGTGAATGTAAATAAATAGATTGACAGGACATTAACTTACATAAATATCAATGCACACCATGTGAACATCTTAATTAAAAGAGAATACAGAGGAAGAGTTTCCCATCACACCCACAGAAAGACATACGCTTCAAAACCAAAATGATGGTATTAATAAAAAATGGACAAGGAAATAATTATTATTTGCAGTTGGCAGACTGTATAAAACAATAATAGCAACATTTTCACAATCTTGTTGGACAACCCTAAACTAGAGCTTCACATTTGCAGGTATCAACATAGCAAAAAAGGGGAGGAGACATGTTTCATTAACACACATTAACAACCTTAATTTAAAGACACATAAGTCGGTTCCCCAAAGAGAATATTTTACAATAGTGTTTATGTAACAATAAATAGGCTATACTCTACTAGCAGTCTTCCAGATTGGTGACTGCAGCTGCTTTATATATGAGGTCAGAGATATCTCCCAATGAAGTCAGAGGGTAATGTGTCAGAGCTTGTCTTTGCAGTGCTTCCTCCAAACTGGTTTGGTGTGTAGGATTCACTTGGTCCACAGACATGGAAGAATATATGGCCTGATTGGCAGTGCAGTAAGATTTCAACTGATGTCCAGAAAAACCTTCAGGGTGAGCTGAAAAGCAGTTAATCTGCCAGTGACTGCTTGACTGGTTTTGGAATGAATATTGAGCCAACCTGTCTGATGGGCAAGTGGAGAAAGATGAAGCTCCAGGTGTTTCAGAGTGTCTGTTCCCCCACTGTAGAACTCCAGGCAGGTCTGGAGAAATGGCTGGCGGGGGTGGCATTGGATGCGCAAGATTTTGAGACCAGGGACTCAGAGCTTGTCTAAGGCTTTGCTGATGATGACCCAGGCCTCTGTTGGCTTGTAGTCTGTCTCTTTGTTCTGGAACGCCAGAATTTTGTTCTGGGTTAAAATCAAGGTGGGTCGGTGGAAAGGCTGCTACATGTATAGAGTTAGAGCTCACTTCCCTGCCTGGACTTCTCCTAACTGGTGCGGTCAGCTTCTTGCTTTTCATACTGCGAGCTCGTCTGTTTTGAAACCACACCTGCAAAGGAATATTGAAATGTAAAATCAAGATGAATTAATATAATAATAATGCACATATTTTCTAGTTTTATTACCTGAATTTTGCTTTCTGGAAGCAGTGTGAGTGCAGCCAGTCGTTCGCGCAGAGTGATGTCTGGATACGGCGTAATCACGAAAGCGCGCTCCAATTCTGACAATTGAGCGCGGCTAAAGATCGTCCTCTTTCTTTTTCTTTGCCCCTCAGCGTGGTAAGTTCTTTCGAGTTCAGGAGAAGACAACGAATGCTTGGTTGTTACATCTAAAGATCAGAATCGATTGTTTATAAAAATGGGTTGTCAGAAAACACACACACTTTCGTCTCGACTGCTGTTTAAGAATAGAAAAAATGTTTTATACAAATTATTTTAAAAGTTCTTATAGCCTATATAACGTTCTTTTTAGAATCGATTTTTAAAATATAGGCTATGCTAAATAGGCGAAAATAAGAAGAAGAACGAATGATAGTAAGAATAATGAGAATTCCATTATCCAGCCTATATCAATCCATCATGTGTATTTTATGTGTTTAAAGGTTACATATTCTCACCTGTAATCTGGACCATGTTTGTGTTGAAGATAAAATCTCTTTCTGTCTCCACGCTTATTTTTTTAACCATATCGAAAGATTGGTCAAAAAATAACGCCATAGTCCTTAACTTGCACAATAGAAGTTTAGTGACGAGCGCTCTCTCCCGAATCTCTCAGAGGTTCCAGTTCTGCCCCAAGTCCAAAGCTGATATGTTTTATAGCGCATTTAAACCCACCTACTTTATACTCGTCCCTTTCACACCCACAAGCTCCTATCGCCCTTCAAGGTGTCGTCGTTGGCACAGCGACAGCTTAAATCAGAGGAGAATAACAAACGCTTTCAACTTTGATCCCCCACCCGCAGTAAGGTAATCCCTCTTGTCTGGCAACTTCGTACAGCCATCTCCTATAGCTGCCGCGTCGACAGGAAAGCAGAGATTCAGATTCTGTCTGACGGGCGTCCTGCAGCTGTCCATCACAGATCTTTTATCAGGCAAATAACCACACACTTCACCTGCCTGTTCCTGTCTCTCATGAAAGATATTTTCACAGAAAATGTTGGAGGTGTTCGATCAAGTTGTTTCAAGGCAAATTTCCACGACAAAATTAATAGCCTATATACATATTCTATAAAAGAAAAGAAATAAAATCAAGTGAAATTTTTTAATAATTATGCAATAGCAATATGAAATAATAAATAGCCTATGCCTATAAATAAAACAATACACTATATAGACTAATATAAAACAGCGTACAAAATAAGAGACCATTCAAATTCTTAAAGATAAACAACTAGGCCTACCTACAATAAAACGGGACTAATTGTGGAAAAGGTGATTTCTGATGGGTTTGTCTAAACGTTTTGATTATATTCATCAATAATTAAATTCAAAGTGATCAAAAAAGTGCCAATGTATCACAACAAACTGTGAAGAGCGTGATTTTTTTATTTTAGTTAAACATTCAGAACCCAAATCTATCTGTCTATCTATCTATCTATCTATCTATCTATCTATCTATCTATCTATATTACAGTATTTTCATCTCTGGATGCGTTTTTATAATATCCAGGGACATATTATTATCTAAGGATGATATTACTTGTTCGGATTAAGAGCGGTGTAGCCAACGACGAATGAACAGTAATCTAAACCAGAGATTACTTCAGTAATCTGTGCGTTTTTGAACTTTGTTGGCATGAGGCTCCATCACTTTCAGGACAAAACTCGAAATACTTTTTTATAACCACCTTAATATCATAGGCCTGTGTGCAACCTGGGTAGATGATCTCTTTCCGATAATTGATTCAATTCCAAGGCAGACTTCACAAAAAATCTGACTCCTTACATAGCCCAATAGCCTAATACACATAGGCCATTTCAGACGCTTTGATAGACAATAAGCCTATTGACTGCGACAAGTATGGCTATTAGGCTACTGCTAAGACATGAAACACAAACACTCCAGACAAATGAACACCTAGGCTACATGGGAAATGTGTATTTTCCTGGTTTTCTAATCCAGTGATTTCTGGAAGGTATGGTTAAATGTTTTTTATTTAATAAAATTAACCTTACCAGTACATGGTGATTCTTGTATCGGATAGGCAGGCCTAGGACAGTAAAGGCTCAGAAATCGTGTCGCAAACTCGGGTCGCGCACGAGGACGTCAGCTCTGACAGAAGCCTTTTTTTCAGACGAGAAAACAAAAACACCAAAAACAACATACAGATATGCCAAACGCATAAAATGTACTCGAATGTTTCGTTTAGAACTGAATCATTTGGGAGTATTTTATTCATGTTAAGTGGTTAATTTTGGGTGTTTGTTTTTGTTTAACACTTATGCTTCATTTAACATTGCCTTCTGATTATTTCTTCTCTCTTTACTTTTTTTCCTATAAGGGTATATTATTAGTTTTATGTTTTTTGTATATATATATTTTTTTTTACTGAACAAATTAGTTTAGGCTAATCCATAAACCACACTTGAATTACATAACAGCTGAACTATAAAATAAAAGTACAATAGAATATCAAACCAAGTTGCTATGCTACACGTTTTCTTATGACTAGCTTGACTTTTAATTATTTTTAATGAGTTCTAATTTTAGTCTTTTATGTTCTAATTACATCTAACAGACGTGCTAAATTATTTTCATGTCGCTTTCAACACTATCTATTTTTGTTTCATTTTAAGTTTATGTGAATAGGTTATTTTTTTTCCTGGTGTAGCCTAACCTTTGTTTAAAGTAAAACATTTTCTCCTGTATGGTCAATGCGGAAAACAATGGGAGCGAACAAGAATGTTATTTTTGTGTGTGTGTGGTACAAATATGTTATTCTGTGGCAGTAATTTGTGAAATTATACAGAATTTTGACAAGTATGATCACATTTGAACAATTAAATTAAACAATTAAACTGTAGGGAGATGAGAAAAGCATTTGGTTACGGGATTTGCTGGAATGTTTGTTTAAGCAGTGACCACACAGGGTCGCTGTGGTCATTGACTTGCTTATCTTTTACTTTCTTTCACGGCGCAATGCTGTCTCTCCTCCCGGTTCTTCGTTATCAGTTATCTCTTTCCCTTCTGGTTGTGCGATTACCTCATATCGAATAATTTATTTTCATAATTTCATTCAATTCATCATTATTGGGCTATATTAATAATAGTAGATGATATAACAAAGTTATAGAACAAAATAAAAGTTGCAAAAGCATGACAGCCATACCACCGTATACAAACATTTTATTATTTATGCAAAAATCAACTTACATTCAAGTTCAAGTTAAAAATACGTTATTGTCATAGCCGAGTGTCCAGCAGAACGAAATTGCGTTTATCCGAGCCCAATGCTCAATGTGCATAATAGTGCAAACATCAATAACAAGACCAACATTAAATACACATAATATGCATCACGACGACAAATAAATACATTATATATTATACATTATTAATTACTATACATTTTAAGGTAGTGCACAAATGGGTGTATTGCACATGATTACACTATGAGTGTATAATCAATAATGCTCATAAATGTCAGAACAGAAGAAACAACATGATTCAACCAATCTGTACATATGCAACAGCAGTCCATCAGGAATAATAACATAAATGAATCAATCAGTCCATACCAATGTATTTAGCAGTCCAGCAACCAGTATATCTGTATGTGAATGGAGCAGTCTAATAGCTAAAGAAGCTATTTCTGAATCTGGCAGTCTTGCATCGCATATATCGACAGCGTTTGCCAGAAGGGTGAACAGTCCATTGGCAGAATGGGTGAATATGTATATTGCGCCCATTGTGGACATATAGTCTATCTAAAGAATTGACAGTACAGGATTCTCACCTAAATATGGGCATTTATGCATATACCAAGAGCAAACTGAATATAAAAGTTTGTATTGTAATAAAGAAAAAATATTAAAAGTTTTTATACATATTCAGATTTCCCCCCTGAGGTACATAACTAGGTAGGTTCCAAATGTTTTAACAAACACCTTCACAAAAACATGTTCAATCCTCATCGTCACAGAGCTTTTTTTCCCTCTAGATTTAATATAAAGTATGCTGTCACAAGAGTAACCTTTATGTGAAGGTTTGAATGAAACAACCATTTTCTTGTCACTCTACACAAGTGTTTTTTGTTTTTTTTATTGCTCAAAAATCAAGAGTAGTAGAATAATACAATCATCAACACACAAGTGATGAACAATAACAGCTAAATAATTAAGTATAGAAACAGACAAAAAAAGAACAGAAAAAGGGGGGTGTTAATACATTAGAAACTTAAGCAATAAAATTGAGAATTACATGTCATTAAAGGTAGGAAAAGAGTTACAGGTAGATACAGTTTTTAAGGCTTTTTTGTTCTTAGACAGCTGGATTAATGAAAGGTATTGCTTAAATTATTTCACAAAAACAAGGAAGTGAGGTCTAGAGTTTGAATATTTGCATCTATGGATGTGAAATTTAGCAAGAAGCAAAATCAGATTCACTACATAAAACTGTTTATAAAACCCAATACTACGTCCTTCCAAAACAGAATACATTCCTTATAAATGTTACTCCTAATGAAACTTTCAACATCTTTCCAAAATTTCTTTGTAAATGGACAGTGCCAAAAGAGATGGACAACCGTTTCAATAGAGTCATCACAAAAAAAGCAACTGGAGGAAATGTCACTTTTAATTTTTTCATGTAATGTTTTGCAGGATAAAACTTATTAATTATTTTGTAGGAAATCTCCTTTACTTTGTTAGTTAGTAAATAAGTATGAGGAAGCATCCACACTTTTTTCCAGCAGATGTTACCCACTGCATTATTCCAATAAGCAGTCACAGCTGGCAGAGTAATAATATTCTGCTGAAATAATGAACAAACTATCCTATTATTATTTTTGCAAGGAGATGCAAAACATAACCGGTGACAAAGGATGGGTACCTCTCAGTAAAGCAACAACACCTGATGGGATAGACCCCATAACTATAGAAAATTATTTTGGAGAGAAATGAAATTGAAAGTGATCTAAGAATTCTTTATATGAAAATAACAACCCTTGATTATTCATTAACTGACTGATCAACAGTATGTTTTTATCAAACCAACTTTGAAAAAATATGGATTTACTCTTGTATAAGACATTACAGTTATTCCATATAAAATATCTGTGGAGTGAAAAGTTGTGCTTGAATATTAGCGACCAAGCCAAGAGAACCTGCCTATGGAAAGCAGATAATATAGCCGGTAGTTTATCAATTTTATAGTTACACAAGAGAAGAAAATCAAGTCCACCAAACTGAGCGAAAACATAATTGGGAATAAAGTTCCACAAAGACACTGGGTTCTTCCTAAACGGTTTAAGCCAATTTATCTTGAAGGTGTAACAAAGTACTGAAATCCCAAAAATTAAGACCCCCCTTATCATATGTGTTCATTGTAACAGATTTTCTAATATAATGTATTGAACGCTTCCATAAAAAATTAAAGAGTAGCTGATCAACACTTTTACCTAGTTTTGGGTCCAGATGAACAGACTAGAAGTACCCTACCTCTCAAAGACAGATCCCTTTGTAGCCACTGGTTAAATCTTTTCTGTGTTTTATCAATAAGGGGATGGTAATTAAGATTACATATTTCTTTCTGATCCTTAGTAATTAGCACACCTAGATAACAATTGTTTTCTTTCTCTGGGATATTATGGACAGAGGATTTATTATAGTCTTTTATGGCTAGAAGTTCACACTTTTGAATATTTAAGCATAAACCTGAGGCTTTAGAAAATGAGTCAATAATATTAATTGCAAGTGAAATCTGCCTTTCATCTTTAAGAAAAAGTGTTGTGTCGTCAGCAAGTTGACTGATAATCACCTCCCTTTCAGCAATCGTAACCCCTTTTAAACTGCTGGCTTTTATATGAGAACAGAGCATCTGAGCTGCAAGAAGAAATAGGTAAGGGGAAATAGGGCAGCCCTGCCGAATGCCCCTCCATAATTCAAAACGACGGGTTGTTCCACTTTTTAAAATAACCAAACTACTACCGTTCATATATGTAAAGTTTTAATGGCACTACAAAAAAATGTCCCAAATCCAAACTTTTCGAGACATTGAAAAATAAAATTATGTTCCAAAGTGTCGAACGCTTTATAGAAATCCAGAAAGAGAAGAAAGCTATCATCACTAATCAAATTTAAGTAATCTAAAATATCTAAAACTAAACGTATATTATTTGAGATATGTCTATTATTGAGAAAACCAGACTGTGTCTCGTCTATTATAGAATTTCAAACATTTTTAATTCTCTTAGATAAAATAAGAGCCAGGATTTTATAATCATTATTTAATAAACTTATTGGGCGCCAATTTTCAATCAAAAGTAAATATTTTTTTTGGTTTGGGTATGAGGGTTATTTTTCCTTGAGATAAACTAGGAGGGAGGTTATGGTTTATGATACTCTCAGTGAAGACATTTAAAAGGAAAGGGGCAAGAGTATCTGAGAATTGTTTATAGAAATCTGCTACAATGCCATCATTGCCAGGCGATTTGTTACATTTAAGATATTTGATAGCATCAACTACTTCTTCTAAGACTAAATCTTGATCACAGCATTCTTTCTCTAAAGCACTAATTGTATTAGTATTTGTAAGGGGGTCAAGGAAAAAATTAGCCGAATCACTACAATAGCTAGATTTATAAAGATTAGCATAAAAATTATAACAAAAAAGATAAATAGCTTGTGGATCATCAGTAACAATACCATTAACATTAAGGTGGTGAATTGTATTATGTTTACCTCACTGTCTTTCAAGGTTAAAGAAGTATGAGGAATTTTGTTCCCCCTGTTCTAACCACTTTAATCTAGACCTGACAAATGCACCTTCTGCTTTATGTCTATATATCGCATCCAATTTACACTGTAAATCACTTTATTGTATTTTTTCCTCAGGCGAAAGTCTATTGGGAGAAACCATGGAAAGAGAGGTAATTTCAGATACAATTTGCTCCTCCTAAATTCTATTAAGTTTAGAAAGAAAACTGCCATAATACCTTAAATATTTGCCAACTTCATATTTTAGAAGTTCTCAATACCTACTAAAAGTACCTTCCTTTTGTGCCAAATCCCAGTAAAAGGATATTAATTTTTTAAGTTCCAATTTGACTGTTTCATGTCTTAGACGAGAAACATTCATTTTCAAAAGAACCATTACATGATGCTACAAAAGAGGAAAATCTTAATATTTATATAAATTGTCTTGTGATCTGTTAAGGGAGTAACTAGAATGTTTGCGGACATATTCTCTTTTAAAATGCTCCCATAAACCAAAAATAAATCTATGCGGGACTGCCTAGTACCATTTTTGTTACTCCATAAGAGCACTGATTAGGATACATTGCCCTCCATATATCAATCAGATTATATTTCTGCATAAAAGTCTTTAAAATAGTATTAGATGAACCTGGCTGCTTTGGAGGCCATCTATCAACAAAGTCATTTAAGGTTATATTCAAATCCCCTCCAATCAGTAAAAATGCCTGTGGGTGCTTACGAAACCAGAGTAGAATAATTTCCTCTAAAGATTCAAAAAGTTTATCATTTTCAGTATTAAGGTTAAGGTTGTATCCATAAATGTTAACCAAAATAAATACTAAATTATTCCAACATAGAAGTAAACAGAGAAAGTGTCCAAAAAGGTCTGAAAACACCTCCAAAACATTTCCTGAAAATTTTTTCTTTAACGTAGCGACCCCTGCAGACCTCTCAGAGCCATGAGCAAACCATATGTCATTATTCCACTGCGACCTCCAGAACTTCACATCATTAACGACAGAATGTGTTTCTTGAAAGAAAAGAAAATCAGTTTTAAGCTGTTTTGCGAATAAAAATGAAGCTTTCCTTTTAAACGTTTCTCTTAACCCCCTATTATTAAGTGAAACTATGGACAAAGACATGTAACACAAATATTACAACAAGTATTGAACAGATTAGAGTTCAAAGTGTGAAAGAGAACAATGTGCGTAGTTTGCCCGAGCCACATCACTTCTAACAGCAATAAAAAGTACTCCACACAAGTTGAAAATGTTACGCCCTCGCGTAATTACGTCACAGACGTCTGGCGAGAGTTACAGCAGTTCTTCAAACACTACCACGCGTCCATACCTAGAGTATTGTTCTTTTAAAGTTTGTTTCGTTTAAATAATCACTTTATTTGTGGAAATGATTGGACAGAAAAGTATCACGTCGTTTTTTTCACCATTGTCCAAAAAAAGAAATCTGGACGAGATACTTACATGCCCAGGGATGCAAGAGATTATGTGAGTAAATTATGCTTTATTCTGGCGCGGCTGGATATGCCTACACATTTCGCGGGAATTGTGGATGAAAGTGGCTGTGTTTTATTTATCTGTTGAACATGTTGTCATTTATTTGGAAATAGAATTGGCTCCGATTGAAACCTCGCTATTTTATCCTTCCCGCTAAAGTTTACACAATTCCGGAAGTAGATTTACGTCACTTGCCTAAACAAAGGCTAGGGCAGATTATTTCAAACAACGTTACTGCGAAAAGTCAGTGAAAACGAAATAATTAACGTAAATGTCACTTCTTCTAGTTTAATTGTAAATAAGCATTTCATGAATTATGGCCGCGTATGCAAACCCATGTGGTAAATCGCGAGTGGTTTATCGTATCATTTGCTTATATTTCACGGTTTAATTTGGCATCAAAACGCTGCATTTTGAGAAAACATCCTATGACATAAAAGAAAGCGATGTTTTCCAACATAGCTTGCCTTAGGTTTTTAAATGTACAAATGACCGGTCTTTTTGCCAAGCGAACACGGAGTTCAACCAAATATATTAAAATATTTTCTCAGGAGAAAAAACAAAAGTTGGAGCCCGACGATGTTACATCCTCACTGTCCCTGAGTCCTGAGCAACTTAAACGGATATCCAAAAAGAAGGCGGCTCTGGAACGGCTCGCTGCAAACCAAGCTTCACCGAACGGGTTTGGAGAGAGCTGGAAGAAATCGCTCAACGCAGAATTCGGGAAGCCCTACTTTAAATCAGTAAGTGACTAGCACATGCAAAACAATTTTGGTTTTTAACTTGTTTTTAAATTAAGAGTAATGCAATTGTGTTTCTCTTTCGCAGTTAATGTCATATGTTGCTGAAGAGAGGCAAAAACACACCATCTATCCACCTGAAAATGAAGTTTTTGCCTGGACACAAACATGTGACATACAAGATGTAAGTTGAGTGTCAGGTTCATGTAAGACAAGTCAAAATAATTGGTTGTTTTCTGGCCTTTTATCCCTAGCAAAGAAAGAGACAAAAGGGACCACAAATCCACTGGCTCGTATAAAGATGTATTATTAATATAATAATAATATTACTAATATTATTAGTAAAGAAAAATATTAATTTTTTGGACCGATAGAGAACTAATTTGATGTTCACATTTTCAGCTTGAAGATGCATTTTTGTATATTTGCTCATCAGCAGTATTTTTCTGAAACATGTCCAGTCATAGTTAAACAGTCATCTACAAAATGTTTTTTGAGATGGTTATGATTTAGAATGTATGTAAAACTGCTTTGAAAAGAAAAAAAGTTTATCCGATTCCAAATGACATGCTTTTTAAGGTAATGTTCCAAAAAATGGAAATTGACATTATTTACTTACTCTCATATTGTTTCAAACCTGCACGACTGACTGACTTCTGAGGAACATAAAAGATCTTCTGAAGAAAGAGTGTCTTACAGGTTTGGAACAACTTAAAGGGATAGTTCACCCCAAAATAAAAAAGTCTGTCTTTAATTACTCACCCTCATGTCATTCCAAACCCATAAAACCTTAATTCATCTTTGGAACACAAATTAAGATATGTTTGATAAAATCTGAGAGCTCTCTGACCTTCCCGTAGACAACGACGCAACTGCAATGTTCCCAGTCCCAGAAACCTGGCAAGGGCATTGGTACAACCGTCCATTTGACATCAGTGACTCAACTTCAATTTTGCGAAGCTATGAAAAACAAAAATAACAGAAATAACTTTATTAAGCAATTCTTCTCCTCGAGTTACCGTCTTTCAACCATTTTGGAGAGTACTACTACGCATGTGTGCACTTTCCCTAGAATGTAATCAGTGCTGTTTACGTTCAGAAGAAAACGCACACATGCTGAATTAAACAATGCTGATTATGTTCTGGGGAGAGCGGGACGGTAACTCGGGAGAAGAATTGTTGAATAAATGGTTATTTTTGTTTTCTTTGCACACAAAAATGATTCCTGTAGCTTTGCAAAACTGAAGTTGAGCCACTGATATCAATGTCCCTGCGTTTCTGGGACTGGGAACATTGCAGTTGCGTTGTTGTCTGTGGGAGGGTCAGAGAGCTCTCAGATTTGATCAAAAATATCTTGATTTGTGTACCGAAGATGAACTGCGGTTTGGAATGACATGAGAGTGAGTAATTAATTACATAATTTTTCATTTTTGAGTGAACTAACCCTTTAAGGGTGAGTGGATTATGTAAGGATTTTATTTTTTGGGTGAACTAGGCATATTACTTTAACAGACATTTTACAGGTTTGCTGTCTGGGTCTGTATGCTAGTGTAATTCTGAACATTGATAGATCATTATTAAAAAGATATGCATTCAAAATTACAGTTAGGAACAAATTAAGTTAATCACTAACACAAGCTTTTCTAATCTTTTGCATGCTTTCTAATTGTTTTATTTTTATTTATTATATAATTAACAAAAGCAAAAAAAGCCTCTGTTCTATTCTTTTTCTATTCTATCAGTTTTCATTTGTATTTATTATATAATTAAAAGAAAAACCTTTCTACGTGTACTGCGTTAAGCTAACTAAGACATGTTATAGCACTTGCATATTGTTGTTATTTTGTTGATTTTGATTGCTTCCATTGTCCTCATTTGTAAGTCGCTTTGGATAAAAGTGTCTGCAAAATGACTAAATGTAAATCAGTTCTGTAACAAATTCTATTCAACTATAAAGCAGATCTATTTCATAGGTTTCATTATTCATCTAACTCAGTTCAATTCTGATTTTGTTCTCATCCGATAGTTTCAGTGTAGTCAAACTGAAATATTTAGAAATAATTGTACATGGTTTCTAAAAAAAAAAACATCTGATAACTTTTCTTTCTAAATATCAATTGTCCAGTCAAATGATTTCTAGAATAAAAAATCATCTCCATAATGCCATAATGTTCATTCTGATACTGCTGGTCAGAAACCACTGTCATGTAGGTCTGGTCTCCAAATGTCTCCAAATACCATCTGAGACCAAATACCGTTGCTGTAGTTCCATTCGGGACACTCTAGATGTGCCTTCAGTAATTTATTTCATTAACCATTTTTACAAAATTATGTTCAAAACATGCCACAGTGATTATTTCTCTTACATTACTAGATGGTTTTCTAAGAATATAATCTTTTTTTTATTTTCTTGTGATGGTAGGTAAAGGTTGTGATTCTTGGCCAGGATCCTTATCATGGACCTAACCAGGCTCATGGGCTTTGTTTCAGCGTGCAGAGACCCGTGCCACCTCCACCAAGGTATTGCCCTGCAGTCATCAAATCAAGTCAGGGTTAATCTTTATAGTGCTTTTCACAATTCACATAATTTCAAAGTAGCTTTATAGACTGGATTACCTTATTGTGATAGGTATAAAGTAATATTTTCATGGTATAAATTATTTTCTTTAGTTCATGGTTGCAAAATTCAGTTCCCTGGAGGCCATAGCCCACAGTGTTCAATTAGGGTTGAAGCTAAACTGAGCAGGGCTGCAGCCCAGGAGTTTTGCAGCCCTTCTTTAGTTTCTCAGTCAGCAAGCCAGAAGGAAAAAAAATCCTTCATTTTTTTTTGTTAAATACCAGGCTGCTAGTGAGCGACGCCTCGTGGTACCATCACAGAGAGGCTCAAAATCACTCTCCAGAACATTCTCGTTCACTATTCCTGGCTGGTGGAATGATCTTCCCACCCCCATCCGGAATGCTGGATCCCTGTCAAATTTCAAGCAACAACTGAAAACTCATCTCTTTCAACTCTACTTGACTACTTAAAAAAAAAAAAAAAAAATGTCTTTCACTTTTTTCTAAATCTTCATCTTTCTCTTTATCTCTCTCCTTCCCTTGCTAGCTTGTACTTATTTGAACAATGCCTGAGACTTGATGTTATTGGCACTTTCTCTGTATGTTTGCCTCTTCAAGATTAATCGCTTTATGTACTCCCCAATTGTAAGTCGCTTTGGATAAAAGCGTCTGCTAAATGACTAAATGTAAATGTAAATACAGGAAGAAAAAAGACTACACTCAGTTTTCCTTTGTCCAGAGGTGTCCTGCTCCTGGAAGCCTAGCAACTAAGTTTTGATCCAACACACTTGCTTGAAAAGTTTTAGTAATCCTGAATACCTTGATTAGCTGGTTCATGTGTGTTTAATTCGGTTTGGAGGTAAACTCTAAAGGAACGTGTCCCTGCTGAATCAGGATTGGACGCCCCAAATTTAGCAATGCAGTTTAACCATACTGTTAGCATTGGCTAGCTATGTTACTGTATTGTTAGGACTAACAATTAAGTGTCTTTGAGTTCCAGATTTACAGATGTGATGGATGTAGGTTTAGGCTTTATAAAATCCATCAGGAGTGTAAGGCTGGATCTAGAAGGGCCTGGTGTCCTTGGGATAAATCCTCCAGGTTGAGAAAGGCAGATTACTGTCAAACATAACACTCAGGTTCTTAACTGTTGAAGACTATGAGTGTTCCTGTGGCTCAGTGGTAGAGCATTGCGTTAGCAGCACAAAGGTTGTGGGTTCAATTCCCAGGGAACACATACTGACAAAAAATGTATAGCCTTGAATGTACTGCAAGTCGTGTTGGATAAAAGCTACTGCTAAATGCATAAATGTAAATGTATGAGACTGAGACAACCACTGAGTGACAAATTATATTCTAGCAGCTTACATTTACAGGCCTTTGTCCTGCTAATCAAAATATATATTTTAAAAGTCACTGTGCATATAAGCACAATGATGTTACAAATTATTATAGGGGCTAGATGATCGTTTGTTTTTCGATACAATGATTTTATCACACTTTTGCTGTTCACAGCTTGGTGAACATCTTTAAAGAACTGGCTTCAGACATCGAAGGCTTTGAGCACCCTGGTCACGGAGATCTTACTGAATGGGCAAAGCAAGGTGTGCGTCCCCTACATTCTCCTCTTCATGGAGTACATGTTAAAGAGAGTTCACCCCCAAAATGATGTAATTAATTAGGCATACTAATCCTCATGACATTCCAAACCTTTAAGACCTTCATTCATCTTCGGAACAAAGATTAAGATATTTTTAATGAAATCCAACAGATTTCTGACCCTCCATCAGAAGCATTGAACCAGATTATGATGCCATTAATTTGTATGACTAGCTGTTCTTTCCAATTGATCTAGTTCACTTTAATTTATCCATTATCCAGCAGTTAGTCTCTGGCAGTGTTGCCATTTTGTAAGTCAGTGGATCGACAAATGTCTGATCCATAAATTTGTTTAGTGAGGAAACAAAAAATGGCACCTCTGCCTGGATGAAATGTAATCAGGTGCTGAAACTTCAGCAAACCATGTGAAAATATTGGCCAGTCCCATGAAAATCCATTTCCTCCATTTGAGTATTAATGTATGCTAATTCTGAAGTCTTCATCTTTTCCCCCCTCATACATACATAAGCTAATTGTTTTGTGTTCATGTAAATGTGCTCAGTGACATTTCTTCATGAATGTCTTTTGTAGGAGTTTTATTGCTGAACGCTGTGCTGACTGTGCGCGCACACCAGGCCAACTCTCACAAAGACAAGGGGTGGGAGACTTTCACTGATGCTGTGATACACTGGCTCAGCACTAACATGCAGGGTCTTGTTTTTATTCTCTGGGGCTCTTATGCACAAAAGAAGGGGGCTGCCATCGACAAGGTATGTTGTGTGATTCTTTGTTTATAAATTAAATAATTTCCAGCTTAAATGTATGAACGTGTGTCAATAGATCTGATAAGTATTCCAAACAGGCAGTCAGACATTGTTTTCTGATTGTTGACTTGTAGAAACGGCACCATGTTCTGCAAACAGTCCACCCCTCACCACTATCTGCTCACCGTGGCTTCTTTGGATGTAAACATTTCTCAAAGACCAACGAACTGCTGAAGAAATCCGGAAAGAAGCCAATTGACTGGAAAGCTTTGTGATGGTTTACATTTGTGGTTGTAGATGGAATGCTGTCTGCCCCATTTCAAAAGTAACCTTTGTTTTTTGTTCATTTCCTGCTAGAATGATCCATACCTTCGTTCTTAATACACACACACACACACATTTTATATATATATATATATATGTGTATACATATTACTCCTTTTTCAAGGGAAGTTTTTGGTTCATTTTACTTTGTTTCGGTCCATTTTCCATCTCCTTTTTTGTTTTCCTTTTAGATGTTATTGATGTAGTTTTAAATGTGCAACACTAACAGTGAACTTTTTTGTGTTCATGCCTGTTAACACAATAAACTATTTTTCTACCGAATGTGCACTTTGTTTTGATAGGTAAAATTGAACCCGTCCTATTTCAATTTAGACTAGATGTTTCAAAGCAACATTACTAAACCGCTATTTCACCGAAGAACACAGTGTTTTGACTGACTTGCACAGTTGCTGTGCGCATAGTGTTTCAGAGCTGAATTATTATTGGTGTTTCCGGTGTTAGTGGGTGTGTTCTCGAGACAACCAATCGCGCGCGCTTCTGTCATCGCAACGCAACGGCCGTCTTGAGTTCATCAAATCCTTCCAGTTACAGTGATAGCATGGCGGCTAATGCTGGTGGCGTGCGGGAAAGTCGGGACATTTAAACAATTTCTAAAACAATATCACTAAATCCAGTAACTTAGTAATGGCAGAAGAACGTGTCATAATGTGAAGTATCAGCACCGCTACAAGTCCAGCAAAAGTCGAAGCGCGTACTATTTAATATGGCTACTCGAGAGACAATGCAATACCGACGGGCCACGATGATAATCAAGCAAGAGCAGGACGACGACTCTGACGCTGAGGAATCGACCATTTCGTTTAAGAAAACGGATGGACGCGAGTCGCAGATTATCCACAGCGGTCATTTTATGGTGTCTTCTCCTCATACCGACCACCCCCCAAAGAAAGGTTACGACTTCGACACTGTAAATAAACAAACCTGCCAGACGTATCACTTCGGAAAGACTAGCACGTCTCATCTCTCTATTGATGCTTCCCTGACGAAGCTCTTTGAGTGCATGACGCTGGCCTACAGGTGGGTTGAGAAGTAAACAAAAGATCGAATTACAATCTGTTTGAGCTCCAGTTAGACGGACCACAGTAAATATTACGTTACCCCGTCATTAATAAATAATTCCTATCAAGACATTAGCGCGCTACTAGCTGGGCCGAAAGTTTCTAGACGAAGTAACTTAACTTAGTAACGTCAAGCATTTAATTCTCTAGTCATGAGATGTAAACATTAATTTGTGATGGTGTTGTTGGTGATGGTAATGAGTTTTTGCAAGACGTTTAACTGCCAACAGTTGGTTTGTTACAAAAGTATCAACCAAAGTTCTACGTATTTAGAGTCGAGGTAAAAACGCACTGACACTAGCGTTAGTAAAGACGAACAAAGTGACCATCTCTGATCCACCCTAACATATAATAGACGCCTGTTTTTTCAGGAAGTGTAAAACATTTCCACTTACAATCTTGGCAACCAACTACACAGATACTTAAAACAGCCGTGTATTTGAAGAGTGACTTGAAATAACGTGACGCACATTTCTTGTTTCGGTTCTGTCGATTTATACAGAAATATTGTTAATTATTAATAAGTGCAATGACATGAATACGTCATACAAATTAAACATTATATCTAGAAAATTTAAGTCACATGGACCACTTTTAAAATATCTTGCGTGAACAAGCCTGTTGTTTTCAAAAATAAATTCAGTGGGAAATTGAACAAAGTGATAGTGCAAAATGGTGACATTAAGTTTTACAAATTAGAATTGCATGCAGTTTTTTTTAGTTCTGCCCTGAGTAAAAAAAATTGATAATAGATTGTTAACTTTTTTTTTAAGATCCTGCAAAGGTGTATAAATTCTGACCACTGTTGTAAAAATTTACTTCACGTAAATAGTCTTGTGGTGTGACAAAAGTACTATATAGAGCTATATCATTAACACCATATGAAGAAAGTTCCTGTATGTATTTAGTAAAATATCATTTACAGATTTTAGCCTTGGAAAATGATTGTAGTATAAAACTTTTGTGTTTGCACGCCGTCAAAAATCCCCAGAAATTGTTCTGTCCTGTATGTCCCTTTTTTATTATTCACCATTTGTCTGTGGTTGTTTTATTTGAAAGCATGTTGGTCTTAATTCAACAACAAATTATTGTTTTCATTCAGTTATACAATCATGATCATCTATTCAATTCAAAGTATCACACATTACATTAAGCAACTAAAATAAACTAAACAAATCTCTTTTTGTTTAGATTTCGGTCTTCGTGCTAGAATTGAGCAATTCACACCCAAATTTCACAATTTTCTTCCGCAAATTGTGTAATCCTATTTAGTCACTACTTTTAGTCAGATGTTGCTCTTGTGTAGTTTTATCTGAATCAAGTAAACTAGTTGCATGGACTACTCTTTTTTTTCTTGTTTGTATAGGAACATAGTTTTTGGAACAAAATCATATCAAGTATAAAAATCTAGAAATGTTCTAGACAACTTAACATCAGCATCATAGGAAAGAAAATGATTATACGTGCAAAGAGAGCAAAACACTTTTCATGATGATTTGTTTGTGACTGACCATAATTGTATTTGTGATTTTCATGCAATGGCGCAGCTTTGGTTTTAGAGTAAAACATTTAATTCTAAAAGATAGGGTTAAATTATTTAAATGTTTTTAGCCAAAACTGAACTCATTTTGTTTATTAACATTGCAGCGTGACACATATGGCCTGTATAGCAATATTCTAAAGAAATCTGTAGCTTGAATAAGGAATAATTGACAACATATCTCTCGAATAATTTCAAGTGACTTCTCCCTGAGGTGGTGACCAGAATAAAGTTTATTTTAACAAATTAGTAACATTTTAGTGATATTTAAAGACTTATGTTGCACATATTCAGCATAACAAGGAATGAAACAATGTAGTAGACTCAAAAAAAAGTCCAACGATAAATATTACTGTAAAATTCAGATTGACTGAGTAAAATGGTGCAAAGGAAATTGTAAAAAATATATTATTGGTCAGTCTGTGTCTGTGTATTATTTTGGTATGTGCAAGCTAAGTAACCTGAAACAAACAGGCAGTTAAATAGTTAATTGCAGCTGTTTGTGTGACAATTAATAACACCCAAAATGTCATGATCTGATAGCCCTAAAATTTGTACCATGTGTCTTGCTATTCAAAAACTGTAATATATCTGTTTTGTTTGCATAAGTGGAAGCTTGGTGTCACCAAAATGGAAGAATTTCAAAGGCCTCAAGCTGCTGTGGAGAGACAAGATTCGCCTCAACAACGCTATTTGGAGAGCCTGGTATATACAATGTAAGTTCAGTAAGTTAACACGCATACCACTCAGAAATGGATAAACAAACAAGATTGTCTCTCTTTCCTGAAGATGTAGAGAAGAGACAGAACCCTGTTTGCCATTTTGTCACTCCTTTGGATGGAAATATGGACACAGAAGTACATCGACCAACAGAGGTGAGTCTGTTTGGTGTGTCTTTTGACTATACAAATCATTTTTTTTTCTTCAAATCTGAAGGTCATTTTTTTTGGGGGGGGGGGTTCTTGGGGATAGTTCAAATCTTGGGATAGATTACTTAGATTACATCTCTTGGTACCTTGTTTTTCCTTTACCTAGGCAATAGCAATAGAAGGAAAGTACTGGAAAAGGAGAATTGAAATTGTCATCAGAGAATATCATAAATGGAGAACATATTTCAAGAAAAGAGTAAGTTTATTTGCTTTCTTCATTAAACTTTAATATTATTGTGTAACCAAGTTGTTATTTATAATGTACTGTTCAAATTATATTCATAGTTACAGAAGCACAAAGATGAAGACCTGTCCAGCCTTCTTAAGGTAATTTTAAATGGATTTTTTTTTTTTTCACGATAAAGTTGAAGTATAGTTAGTAATTTAGCATGTAAGTCCGTGCATGCTCAGATGTTTTCCAAATAGGATGTTTTCTTTTATTTGTTAGACTAACTTTGCTGTTCATTTGCTGTTTGTAATTTATTCCTATAAAGAGATCAGCACTGCCTAAGAGAGTTTAGTCAGAGTAGTTTATGTTTAAGGTATAAACTCTCTTATTGTTTCTTTACCATGCACCAAACTTAAATATATTTGTGAAAAACCTTTAACAAATTGAAGCTTAACAAGTTTAACTGATATTAATCGGTTAAAATTGTACTTTTCGGTTAATGGTTAAATGGTCAATATAAGTATCCCTAGTCAGTACGTTATAATCGGTTATGGTCCATTATTGAACCGATACTGAATCGTCCTCATCTGCATCACGATGCATTGTAGAAACGGTTAATTTCAACACCTAATAATTTTTGTGCATAGAAGATTACCGCATTTGGCCAATATTGTGTTGAAAATGGATTTAAAGCTTGAGGGTTTTATCAGAGACTGTAAAACATAAATATTGTATTATATTATATGGACACCCTTAAAGGGTACATAACACACATCAGAGCTCTAGAGTGCGACTAATTTGGTCGCATGTGCGTCCTAATTTCTCAATGGTGCGACTAAATAAAATCTGAGGTCGCTCCAGTGCGACCAGCCGTTCGAGAAAAAAAAAAGTCTCCCTGTGGTTCAACAACAGACACGCATAAGGCCTATATCGTGGTCTAAACCAATCAGAGATAGTGAAGGGCGGACCCCCCTCTGATTGGCCGTGGTCCAGATATTCCTGTACGTGTGTGTACGTTTGAAAATGCATCACGTGTGCTGCTGCAGTCAGACAGAGAGAGAGGTGAGTAGTAGAGATGCGCGCAGTGTTGCCAACATAGTGACTTTTACGCTAGATTTAGTGACTTTTCAGACCCCCATAGCAAACTTTTTTTTCCAAAAAATCTACTAGTGACAAATCTAGTGACTTCTTGGACAAACTTTAGTGAGTCTCTGATCGTTGGTACTGCCGCAACGGCACGAGATCAGCGCGCACGCAGCTCTTTCTCTGCATCTGTTCTGTTCAGTGAGTGTCTGTTCAGTTAAAACAGATATTATTGCTTCTCTAAGTTTACATGCAAATATAGCCGAAATCACAGGACTTGTCTTTGTCTTATCTTGTCTTGTGTGCATTATTGGATTTCATCAGACAACGGCTCAATAAAATTATAAATATGGATTTTTGTGCAGACTAGCTTCTTGGAAGGGAGAGCTGGTTATGTATTCTTAAAGGGCAGTGTTTCAGTCACTATTTCATATTTATCCCGTTTACTGACAAAAGAAACAGTAAAATATATAAAGTAAAACATTTTTATTGAGAATTTGGCTGCACAAGTGTGACCTGCCGATACCGATTTTTTTACCGATTCTGATTTTGCCGTATCCTCATACTTATTTACTAACTAAGAAATTAAAGGAGATTTCCTACAAAATCATTCATACGTTTTATCCTGCAAAACATTACATGAAAAAGTTCAAAAGTGACATTTCCTCCAGTTACTCTTTTTGTGATGACTCTTTTGGCACAGTCCATTTACAAATACATTTTGGCAAGATGTTGAAAGTTTTATTAGGAGTAACATTTATAATGAATGTGTTCTGTTTTGGAAGGACTTAGTATTGGGTTTTATTGAGTATGAACAATCTAAAAGGAAACAGTTTTATGTAGTGAATCTGATTTTGCTTCTTGCTAAATTTCACATCCATAGATGCAAATATTCAAACTCTAGACCTCACTTCTCTGTTTTTGTGAAAGAATTTAAGCAATACCTTTCATTAATCCAGCTGTCTAAGAACAAAAAAGCCTTAAAAACTGTATCTACCTGTAACTCTTTTCCTACCTTTTAATGACATGTAATTCTCAATTTTATCGCTTAAGTTTCTAATGTATTAACACCCCCCTTTTTCTGTTTCTAATTATTTTGCTGTTATTGTTCATCACTTGTGTGTTGATGATTGTATAATTCTATGTGTACTACTCTTGATTTTTGAACAATAAGAAGAAAAAAAAAGGATCGGCTCGGAATCGCCAAGACGTGAGAGACTGACCGGCCGGTCATGCGAGAAATCGGCCTATTCCGATAACTGGCCGGTCAATCGGTGCATCTCTATTTAAAAAGTAACTATTCCCTGTAAGGAGTATAGGAGTCTGTTGTTTTTTGTCTCTGGATGTCTCAGCAGTAGAAATAAGAGACATTTTCATATGAAAAAAAAAAAAAAATGTTAAAATTGCAGTGTTTGACCAAATATTCACAATATATATATATTTTTTTTTTGGCCAAGTTGTGCAGCCCTGTTTCATTTTTAAATAAATGTGTCATATGACTAATCAACATTAGAGAACCACAAATGTGTCCTTAATTCTCTTAATATTAATGTAAAGTCTCCTCAAGGGGTTCAGCTGAGAAAAGTTTGGAAACCCCTGGTTTAGCATTTAGATCAAAATGATTTTTAAAGGGATAGCTCTTCCAAATATGAAACTTTAGTTAATTTACTCACCCTTAGGCCATCTAAGATGGTGACTTTTTTTTTGTTCGGTAGAAAATGTAATATTTTTACTTTGGTGATTCATAAAATGCAAATTATAAGCTATGTTTTTGAGAATAAAAAAGCATGCCAAAGAACAAAGTTTATACCCATGACTCCTGACGAGATATTGAGGTCTTCTAAAGTGAAATGATCGGTCTGTGCAAGAAACTGTAGAATATTTACAACATCATTACATAGATGTTTTACATGTATAAAGTGAATAAACTAGTCAATCAACTCTTTTTTACATAAACTATGAAAAACCACAAAAACTTTAATCTCGCCCCTTCATTCAAGTGTATACTCGCATGCACATATCAGCTGCTCTTCATTCTGATTTGGAACTCTTTCCTCAGTTCAGTGACTATTGTAGAAGCTGGAGTGCTAAATGAGTTCATTCATCGTAGGATCACATATGCTGGTATTTTTGGCTCATTTTGAATCAGACTGACTGTCAGACATCCGAAAGTAAGTTTTGATTGAGGAGCTTGTAGATCTGTGCTGCTCAAGCCATGAACTTTTTCTGATGGTTCGGTCCGATTTGGTGAACTGGTTAATTTATTTCACTAAAAGAACCGGTTCAAATTACTTTGACTGCTAGTGCAGATGCTAGTACACGTGCTTGATGCTTGCATTTGTCTTTGCATGAACCTTGAGTGTGTCTGTTGACCTGGCCTTCTTGTTGCATTTGTCCTCCAAAGGGGCGGAGGAACAGTTTTCACTCTTTGGGGAAGTGTGTCCAGACACCTGCCGTTTCCTCTTGTGCCAGGATGAGGATGTCAGTGTGGAAGGTCGTCGTAGGTCCCGCAAGAGTTGTGATTCACCCATTCCAATGGAGATGGACTCACTCTTCGACATGGACGTGCTCATGTCTGAATTCTCAGACACACTCTTTTCCACTCTGGCCTCTCATCAACCTGTAGCATGGCCCAATCCGAGGGAGATTGGTGAGAAATGACAATCGAAGTCTGCCTTGTTAACATGTTTATTCAAGAGTAAGATGAACTGACTCCAAGCCTCGGTGTCCTTTTAGCCCATGCAGGTAATGCAGACATGATCCAGCCAGGCCTCATCCCACTGCAGCCCAATCTGGACTTCATGGACACTTTTGAGCCTCTGCAAGGTACAAGTACAGTTACTCTTGTTAATTGGCAGATTAAGGATTGATTTGTTGACAAAATAATGGGTTGGGTAACAATTTCGATTCATTATTCACTAGTAAATAGTAGCTTATTAGCATGCATATTAGTAGCACTTTGTCTGTTTGTTCGTATTTACGAAGCACATATTATGCTTTATTCTACATGACCATATGTTAGATCCCTTAAAACTACCCTATACCTAAATTTAACAACTACCTTACTAGCCATTAATAAGCTGCAAACTAGCAGTTTATTGAGCGAAAAGTCTTTTTTAATAGTAAATGTTTCCTCATCTAAAGTGTTGGTATAGTTGTTTAGAATAAGTAAGAATTTTTTGAATTTTTTTTGAAAGAAGACTCCTTATGATTACCGATTCTGCATTTATTTATAGAAAAATACAGTTAAAATTGTAATGTTGTGAAATAGATTAGATTTTTGGTGTCTAATTTGTGACTAAATCACTCTTAGCTGTTGATTTTGAATTATTGAATCAAACCATTTTGTGGAACATGACAATGCCATAAATTGGTCCGAAATTCAATTAATGTACAACAAATTCACTAAATCCTTCGGAGTAATTCAAGAGTTAAAACACCGTATCAAACATTTTGTTTTACCTCCTCTCTTCTTTTTCTAACTAGATTTGTTTCACACCCTGCGTCAGCCAGCCTTCCCCTCCACTTCCCCCACTGCCCCATCTGTCACTCCCTTAACCAGCAGCAACTCCCAAACACAGGTAACAATCATGTCCCTGGATGCACACATTTGTAGGGATGTAGTTGTTCCTGTTTTGTATGCACTTTCTGTCCTTCTGATATATTTTTTGCACTTTGTATATTTTTAGAGTGTTTTCTGTTTATATTTTTACATTTGTAACTGTGTTTTGCTTCAATTAAAAACAATCTGATCGAATAAGTGTACCTCCAGACTATATTAAATATGTATTATTGTACGAGCACGTAATGCACCTCTTGAAAAAGACAAATGATTAATGCCACGATGATACAAACCAACACATAAATAAAACAATTTTGAAGAAATATTATTCAAAAGTTTATTGATAATTCCCAGAACATTCTATGTGAATAGTTAACTATTCAAGTAACGCAGCACACCAGCACGGACATCCCTGTCCTCCTCATCTACAGCCTGTGGCACTACCACCACAGTCTCTGCTGCTGGGGGTAAATCTCAAGCACTTTCATAGGCCTCTCCATTGCTGTTAAAAACATCCACATGTCGGGAATGAAGAACAGAATTCCGTCGATATGCTCATTTGTTGTACGTTTGTGTGTGGCGCGTTTACGATGATTTCACGGCAGTAGAGGCGGCGCCACTATAACGACACGTGAATAATCCCGCCCACTCTAAAGCGGTACTGAACTGCAGTGGAAACGCAAACTGACTCGAACTGAGCCGTGCCGTAACTAGCCGTGCCGAACCGTGCCGTACCATGCAGTGGAAAAGCACCATATTCTCTGACATTGTAAACTTACGCAGTAGCTCACCTGATAAAGTCCAAATGAGTCACGACATATGAACTCAAACACTTGTAAAAGCCAAGTAAAAAGGCTTGGTTGCTTCAGCAAATATGTTTTTACTAGAGCTGCCCTCGACTAAAGATTTTTCTGGGAAAATAGTAGTCGTTTATTCAACACATTAGTCGACTAATCGCACGTTTATTAATAAACCATTTAAATCATAATTGCACCTTTAATTGCCTACACTCAAACGCACGCATAAAGCTTGCCACACCACACCAGCAGAAGTAATGATTGTGAATGTGTCAGTAAGGAGGCTGCATTAACATTTTAATAATTAATAAACTAGTGCTTTTTTGTTTTTGATTTAAGAGATGAAGTCGGTGACACTGATGCGCCTGTATGCATGTTACGGATTACATAATCTGAGAATATTTATTTTCCATTTGAATTGGTTCCTTTGAAAGTAAATGCTTCACTCTCTATTTCAGAGTTTTGCGCTCAAGTTTACAGACACCGAGACAGCGCATCCTGTTTGCTTTATTTATTCTTATTTTAAATTCGAAAGCTGTATTAATCTCTTTATGAGCAAAAATGAGGGAGTATTTTAAGAACAGGTGACCGCACCGGCACCTCCGTCTGTCATGCAGTGAGTGCTACTGTTCAACCATCTGTGATCCTCACAGATAGTTGAAAAATTCAGCGCATTTTTCTAGGTTAACATTAGATTGAGTGGCCATATAAAGTTACTGCTACTAAAATATTTCAGATAAGCTGTATTTGAGGTTGCTGAATGATAGGCGAGCGTTTGAATGTTCTGCCCGATGTACTAACACTCAGGCCAGCAGTGACTAAGCTAATATGGAATAGTATTTCTTTATTTTTTTTATTTTATTTTTTTTATCAACCATTGTCTTTGCGTTAAACTATAGTGCCACTTCACCAGACATTTCATATACGAACTGCCATTATTTACAACAACCAATGAAAAAGAATGTTTGTCATGTTCACCTGTTTCGGACAAAACTGAATGTGCTTTTAGCCCCATTCACTGGATATTTTACTTTGAAAGTGTAGATAAATAAACAATAAGCAACATAATGTCACATAAATGGCACCACAGGCACATGTTTCCAGTGAGCTGATTAAATCGTACAAGGGGTTCTCCAAAGTCTGAGACCACTTTAAAGTAGTCCCCCCCCCCCCCCATTTAAACCTGGAATTAATTTGTTTTTAGTTATATTTTCACAGTTTTTGGCACACTCATGCTCTTTGGCAAATTCCTTTCATATTTTTTTTTTGTTTTTTGAACAGTTTATTGAACATTTAGTTAAAATACTTAAATAAAAAATAATGTATTTTTTTGGTCTAGCATTACATTTTATACATTAGGCTTTTATGGTTCATAGTGTATAATAAATAAGATTGTAAAGCTCATATCCAAGGAGGAAAAAAATATTCAGAGACCCAGAGTGAGAAATTTGCATATCATATGATACAGTAAGCCTTAGTGTTAAAATGTATTAAATCTACTACCACAATTCATACAAATAGTAGCAAATATTTACTATACTGTCTATTCATACTTGTGAGTTTTAGTATTTGTCTTTGCCAGATAATTATATGCCCACTAGAAACCAGGAAAGAGCCTGTCTCTGTCAGTGTATGCTGATATCCGTATCTGTTGATTGTTAGGCTCCTTTGCTGTCATCCATGCCGCTCTCCACAGAACTTCCCTCTGTGCCACTGGACTACCGCCTCATCCCCTCTGCTCCTTTGCCCAGCCACCTCTCAGTCTCCAGCCAGGACAATGGTAATGCTGTTGGCTCATCCTACCCACAAACCTACATGCATCTTTTCCCAGAGCAAGTGACCCCCTCCGTCCCATCACTCCTGCCACCACCAGCTCCTCCTCTCCCTCCAGCCTCACAACCTCTCCAGTGTGGAGGTGTTTCTGCAGTTACTACAGTCCCCCAGCCGGTCCCAAGTATCCCACTTTCATCCGTAATAACTCCCACTGCCCCTTCCGCAGTAACTCTCACTGATGCAACCACTACCTTCAGTCACAGAACAAGCTTTGAGCTGCCCACTGCACCATCTCCACAGCCTGCAGCCTCAACCTCCGCCTCACTCAACTCACAGCCAGTCAACTTTGCCTTGCCCAAATCGATTCTGCCCACTGTCTCTAGCAAAAAGGCCAGACATCCACAGAGACCGATTGTCCCAGCCAATCCGCTGCCATCTCCTCAACTCATACTCACAGGTTTGTGCCTCTCCTAAAATCTGATTTTGTAACATGCTCACGCTGCACTGTAAAAAAACAACAAAAAAACTTTAAAACAAAAAAGGGTATGTGTTTGCTAGAACTTTACAACAAGTACAGTAAAAACATTTTAAGTTTAACCGATTTACAAAACCGAGTTACAGGTTGATAACTGTATTCCAGCAATTTCATTTACACATTTTTTTTAATATATCAAATGTATAATACACTAGGCTTAAGCTGTAGTCTGTGTCACTGGTGTACACGCCATACATCAGTTACATTTTGTGGTGTAAAATTAAATTTTGTGGTGTAATGGATCGCTCATGATCCAGATGGACTAGGCCTCATGCATGCAATTCCCTGATTAGTTGGAAAGTTTAACCATTGTGGAGTGAAAGTTCTGGCTGTAATATGATCCGAACCATGGGTTTAGTGATCCGTTGCACCCCTGAATACATTACGTTCACATCACGCCACCCGATGTTTTGCGGTTTTCTTAGAAATAACGATTTACTTCAGTTGGACAATGGATGCTACAATAATAAACTGACAAAATATTCTACTTAATTACATTAATGAAGTAAAAGTACCAGTCTAAAAATATACTCAAGTAAAAGTAAAAAGTAGCTCATTTAAAATGTACTCTGAGTAAATTTCTTGAGTAAATAATGTTTTGATAAATAAGAAATAAAAGGTTGAATTAGAGCTGGGCGGTATGACCAAAAATTTATATCACGGTATTTTTCTAAATTATACCGGTTTCACGGTATATGACGGTATTTATTTTTTTCATGCATGACCGGGTGTTAACCATATTTTCTACTTACTGAGGAAAAACTGCAGTAGATTGACTTACAATGCCATATTTTAGTGTCATGATGAGTGAATATTGTAGAAAAAGTCCACACTAAATACAGGGGTTAAAGCAAAAGAAAATATTTTTGGCCAAACCCCATTCCACAGCCATACGGCTACATTCACACACACAGTTTAAGAGCAGTGCTTTTCTTCTTGTAATTAGGAGCGCTTGTCCTCCTAATTAAAAACATTTAGGAGTACCTTCTGATCAATAAAAAAAAAATTAGCCTTCCGAATACGAGGTGACATTTGACTCCTTAAAGTGACTTACAGGGGTATTTTATTTTTACCTTTGCAATGGCATAATTTTCATCTACTTCAAATTCAAAAATGTATGTTTATAAGCTTTTTAAAATTTATATTTAAAACAATATAATAAGTACAATACGACAAATAAGTTACCAATCATGAATTTAGTATTAATAAAAAAATCATTTGTATAATTTGGCACAGAAGAACACAAAAGTGGCTTATACGTACATTTTCAGACGTTTAATGAGGCTCAGAGGTGGCAATAACATTCATAGATTCATGTGGACATGCTTTTAGAGATGCACAACGGCTCAGCTGTTACTTTATTTTGAACTATTTTCATTGATATAGAGCAAAATCATGCATTACTTGTTTATTGATCTTTTGTATTAAATCAATATATCACCTTTGCAAACTCCCCTTATAATTATTAAAAGCTGTCTCCTGATCGCGATCTGTGGGCGCACAGAAATTAAGAGCGCATGAGTGAGCTCAAGAATCAAAAGCACGTGCAAATGTGATGCATTCTGTCGGAACCTGTGGGAATGAGTATAATTATTATTAATAGCCGCAATCCCGCGCCGAAATTCAAGTTCTGCTCGGTGTTCTCTGCTAAGAACCCGACTGAATGATGCGAGTGGCGTTGTTTGCCGAGGCGGGGATGATTTTTGGTGTTCCGCAGAACAACAACAGTGTGCTACATGATTCCTACATGTTTCTTTCCCCTCAGTAATCCCTGATAACGTTTAAATGTAGTGAACACAGAGCAGTTTTTCCGTGAGCGGGAATGTAAAACCCGGAGTGGATCCAGAGCGGAGTGATTACAGAACGCTTAGAGTGGAGAGAGGAACATGCTTTAATCCACTCCAGGCTTTGATCACATCCCCCTCAGCAGACTGAATGCACCTCGTCTTTCCTTCATTTAACACCTATTCAAGCTGAAATTAAGACATTTATAACACTATTTGAGAAATGTAAGCATATTTACGGTCTTAAAATTATGAAAAGTGAATTTAAGAAGGCGGGAACCCTGCAATTGACGGGAATCCGTCGTATCGACGGAGAACTTTAGTGTGTGAGATACGCGGGAGCTGATGCAGCGGACGGTGGATATTGTGGATAACTTCTCTCTCATCTCATTCTACTAGTGCTTCAGTTTCGAAACTTTCACGCTTAGTAACACATACAGCTGTATTCTCGCCAACATGCAATAGTGAAAAGAGACCCCTCTCTAACAGTGTCGCGTTTCAAACGTTATTTAAATGACACCGGTATTGCGGTATATTAAAAATTAATATCGTAAGAAAAATAAACACCGGTATTCGGTATGAACCGGTATACCGCCCAGCACTAGGTTGAATACTCGTTTTAAATCATATAAAAATAAAAAGATGCTTTAAATGTGAAATTAAAACCGCCAGTAGGTGTCAGCAAGTCACTGTTAAGAAGTGAGTCATTGCAATTGAACCAAATCATTAAACGGTTGATTAATTCAGGAAATAGACACCATCATTGCTCAGACTCAGAGCTGTGCTATGGTGGCTGTTTTTTGGAATTATTTTTGGCTTTATGGTGTCTATAAAAAGTCTCTTAATTAATAAAAATCTATATGGAATCGTGTTGATTTTTTGAGAAAAAAACAGCACTCTTCGTGTGATATTGATTTACTATATGAAATTATATAAATATATTTTCTGCAATTTTGCGGATTTGCAGATCAATTTTGTGATCATTCTAAATGCATTTTAACGGACTGAATCGTGCGGTGAAAGAACATACTCTAAATGCGCGCACAGTAGTCTAATCTACTAGACTTCACGGCACTTTTTTGTTTTGTTTTTGGCAAAAAAAAACACTAATTTCAAATTGCACATTGTTAAAACGTCAATTACGATATATATCGCACACCCTGGACCACTGTTTTTTTGGCTAATTTGTGCAAAACCATTTGCTCAACTGTCAAAAGCGTAATTTTAACCACCAATGCAATGATGCAGGTATTTACCTTACCTCTACATAAGGTAGAGTGATGTCGAGATTTTGCTAGTTTGGACTCCCTTAACACAGCTTACACTGCATAATAGAGCATAAATGGCCAGGGGTTCACTTAATTTCCTTCGAGTTCAAATTCATCTGAATACAACTGGGTTTCGTTTTCAGCTGGGTCTGTACCATAATGTCTTGTCCGTCTGCATCTTTCTTGTGATTTTAGCGCCAGTTTGTTCTCTTGCCCATTATTTACTGCAGTAGTTACCAGGGAGCAAATAATTTTTTTTACTCCGTAATTACTGTTTTAAAATGTAGCCAAGTACAATACTTCAAACTAAATATACTTAAGTAAATGTAAGCCAAAACTGGCCCGCCAGCAATAATATCTTGCCCGCGCCCGCATCCAGATTATTTTGAAAGTTCTGAAATAAATCTGTCATGACAGCAATAGTTACTCACAATCAGAGTATGTGAGTGGAGCGCGGAGTGAAACGGTGTGATTTTGACTGGAGCGAGGAGTGGACTTTTTAAAAGTCGGAGCGTCATGGTTTTCACTCGCTCCAAGAGCGCTCCACCACCATCACAAGTATAATTAATGCCAACGACCCGTAATATAACTGCATATTTAGCAAGAATTCACATGATAATATTTAGCTAGCTTGATAGGGAAGGATCACTCAAATCAGAAGAATGTGAAGGCTATATGATGACGGCAATGCAAATAAGCGGTAAGTTATAGTTCTCAAGGAATTTGTCCGTTTCTTCTAGTCTAGATACTAAGTATTTTCAGCTGAAAGCATGATTTAAACAAGTACTACAACACTTGTTCACACGCAGTCGCTCTTTCAATAATGCATTCAAACAAATGTAATCTTACAGTGCTACTTCATCTGTATCTGTAATAATGTATATCTATAAAGGTGCGTTCCCACCAGACGCGAATGAAGCGTTACGCGTGAATGATTTACATGTTAAGTCAATGCAAAGGCGCGATAGACAATCCTGCGGCGCTATTCGCGCGAATTACGCAGCGCGAATTGAACGTTTTGCGCGAGTTGAAAAATCTGAACTTTGGCGGATATTCATGCCACGTTAACCAATCAGGAGCTTGCTCTAGCAGTGACGTGATTAGGAGCGGAGGCAGAAAATCCGAAACAACAATGGAGGACAAATTAATCGTGGTTGTATGTGGGTACCTGGAGCTGTACGATACTACTTCATACTTTTACAAAAACAGGAATAAATTTTGCTACGAGACTGGAGCTGCCTGGCAGAAGCCCCTCCCATGACGTGAATTTGCGTCTGTTGTGTAGTGAATTTCACGCGCGAATGAAGCGAATTTCATGCGCGAATGAAGCGAGTAAACTAAAAAGTGTCCAACTACGCGCGAATAGCGTTATTTATTCACTTCATTCGTGTCTGGTGTGAACGCACCTTAAGAAATGTATCGATCCATAGGTAAAATAACTGAGGAAAACGTAGTTATTTTCATCATAAACAAAATTTGCCCTGCAAAAAGCAGCTATTATAATGCTGACAACCATGTTATTAGCTTGTCATGTGGACGTGGTAGGAAAGAAAATTTTGTATGCCAGCGTTCCAATAAGTCACTTATGGCGCTTTTCCACTGCATGGTACGGCACGGTACGGTACGGTACGGTACGGTTCACTTTTGGGGGGTTTTCCACTGGGTACTGTACCTGGTACCTGATACTTTTTTAGTACCACTTCGGTCGAGGTTCCATCGAGCCGTACCGTTACCAAAACGTGACGTGTAAACTCTGCTGATCACTGATTGGCCTGAGAAAATCGCCATTACTGCGTCACTGAACTTGCGACACGAGACCCTCCTCTACAGTCCTACCCGCTAGATTTAAATCAGCACAGCCAGCGAAGGATCGGACGCAACTTCTGTTTAAACAAACGCACATTTTTGCATCAACCACAAAATAGCAGTGTCGTTGTCTGTTGAGAAAGTTCAGACGTTCGTCTCGTTGATAGCCGAGGAGCGGATCCAGTGAGAGCTTGATGGCACGACGCCGAAGGAAAAAGCCTTATGTAACGTTATAACGTTACTTTTGAACTTGCTATATTTTCAGAGTATGTTTTCTGTTTATATTTTTACCTCTGTATCTGTGTTTTGCTTCAATTAAAAACAATCTGATCGAATAAGTGTACCTCCAGACTATATTAAATATGTATCATTGTATGAGCACGTAATGAACCTCTTGAAAAGACAAATGATTAATGCCGCGATTTATAAAAACCATCACATAAATTTAAAAAACAAGGGATACATTGTACATTTTGAAATATTCAAAAGTTTATTGATAATTCACTTTACAGAACACGCTGCATGAATAGTTAACTAATCAAGTAACGCAGCACACCTGCACGAACATCCCTGCTCTCCTCATCTACAGCCCGTGTCACTGCCACCACAGTCTCTGCTGCTGGGGTAAATCACAAGCATTCTCATAGACCTCTCCATTGCTGTTAAAAACATCCACATGCCGAGAATGAAGAACACTATTCCGTCTCCTTTCTTTGTTGTGAGTTTGTTTGTGGCGCGTTTACGATGATGTCACGGCAGTAGAGGCGGCGCAATTATAACGACGAGTGAATAATCCCGCCCACTCTATAGCGGTACTAAACTGCGGTGGAAATGCAACCTACCCGAACTGAGCCGTACCGTACCGTACCGAGCCGAACCGTACCGTCCCATGCAGTGGAAAAGCGCCATTATTGTCCTTTGACTATCCTCTGGCCCGCCATCTAGTGGCAAACATTTTTTTTGGCCCAATGCCAAACTTATTTGCCCACCTCTGCACTAGGGTGTGGTTATAAGTGCATCACACAAGAAAGATTGGTGGGATCTCTAACTTGTAGAACCTCTTTCTGTATTATAAACACAAGGAAGACACTAGCGTAATAAAATAGATTTTATTTACAAAAAATAGACAAGAGTAATCAATTAAATGAATACCATGAATGTAAAGGAATAAGATGCATAAAATGCAAGTGATTATGTTGTGTTGCTTGCTATGTCAGAGTTATGTTATCTGGAAAGATAAACTGAAGAACCTTATGCATCAAGCAAATACGTGAAAGATTATCAACTGCATTCAGCTATATAATACAATCCTCTACATTGAGTACAATCTTCTCTCTGGGCGACTAAATGATGTCTAATATTAGCCAATGAGCTTATAAATTCTCAGATTTTACTCGACAGTATGCGAGTTGGATGCCAAGTATACATTTAGCACAGATATATATTTACTCGCTGAACACTATGACTGCGCGCTTCAGAGTTTCACTCTCCGTCAGGCGATCTGTGCTATTTTTCAGTTCATCTCAATGGATGCACAGCGCACCTATGTTTGACGTACCGTGAACTTTAGGTGCACGACTCGCCGTCGCTTTGGTGAGAGCAGAGAGAGCGAGAGAGTCTTACTTGCATGCAAAATTGACACGCTACCTGTAAACGATATGCTTTGTTGTATTTTCCTGTCAAAAGAATGGAGTTCCTTTTGGATTCTTTCAGCTTTTAAGAACTGCCGGGTTGTCTGGTAGTGGGCGGATTGCAAATGGCAATCTCATTGGCTGGCGCTCACCTATTATCGTCCCTAGTTTGATTTCAGCGAATCAGTTCGAGTGAACGCACACACCCTGATTAATATTCTTGAATCCAGCAGCTCTTTAATCCTTAGTGCATTTTATACTGTTCTTATTAGCAGAATTTGTATTATTATGGTCTTATCTGTATTATTGTTAGTTTTTTCCTTTTGCTTTTTACAGAAACCCTGAATGACCAAAAAAGCACCACTAGTTTTAAGTCTAATAACTAAAGTTCTATCATTAAATAATACTTGATCATAATGTCATATTGTAATGCTTGACTGACTGATGTTAAGAGTGTACAGGCCTAGTATTATTGGTCTGGCGAGTAAATGTAAAAAATGGAACATTTGATGAACATTGATGTTTCTTTCTCTCGGGATGGGAGCTTTGACTCAGAACTGTGGGATTGGTTGCTGCCTCCTCTGTAGTAGGTGTGGACAATAAATCGATATGGCGATATATCACGATTCTTCTCAGTGTGATACAAGAATCGATCTCTGGTGTCAAATATCAATATTTTAATTAATACAATAAGGTGCTCTAAATAGATTTCCCCGTTCAAAAATGTGTGGAAATCGTGGCCGCACCATTTCCAGCTTCTATCCGAAAGCGCTCTGACTATGAGCAATCATGAACCGCGTTCTCCATGAAGATTGGGAAGCACGAGGAGCCAAAGGATAAACAGATTTCCAGCCACAGTATTAGCTCTACTGCTATATATGTTTATGGAGATGAAAACTAGCTGCCCCGGAACACCCATCAGCGTGGACCATAGGCACAGATCACATTATTATTGCAGAGCGCATATTTAGTTCATTAGTAGCCTATAACCTCTCCGCTTGGATCGCAGGTGGATTTCCCTCACTATATGAGTGAGAGAGAGCGCCGGCAGCACGTCCAGTTTTATGTGAACAAAACTGGATGCTCTCCCTTTCTCTCTCAGCTATTTCAAGTGCAGTGTTATCAGTGGGCACCGACTGGCAGAAACATAAATCTGCATCTATGGCATGGAGGACGAAACAAAACCTGGTCAGAGCTGTAATAAGGCACAGAAGTGTGCAGTGTGTGTGCTTGCCGCACGTCAACATTTTAAATAACGAACCTGAGCGCGCAAACGATGTGATGTGATTGTGAACGGCTCTTTCTTCGTGTGGGGCTCTTTTTTATGATGAGAGTAGAAAGGTTGAGAGCACTACGTCTTTGGACATAACAGCACTGTACCAGGTTTATATTATCTATCTAGTTTTTTTTTGTTTGATAAGCAGTTAAGTGTTTGTTTACACAGAGAAAAATAAAAGTGTAAGCTTTCAATAAGTCCAAGAATAAAATGATTAATTTAGCCTACTCAACATGTTAAAATTGATTTACAGAACTTTTTTTTTCTGTTTTCTAACAGTTTGGAAAAAAAGAAAGAAAACTTGCACTTAACCTTTTCACAGGCATTTTGTTTAGACAGATATCATGATGTATCGTTATATGATTTTCTAGAAATGTATAGATAATCGCAGTATCGTGATATTATCATTATCGTGTGCCATGTATCGTGATTATATCGTATCATGACGTATCCTGCGATTCCCAACCCTACTCTGTAGTGGGCTGCATACTCCGAACGGGTATCTGTGACAGTCACTCTGGACGAAAGACTCAAAACAACGAATGTCTTTTGGAAGCGTAGATGTAACTTTTTCCGATGAGGATGAGATTGCAATTTGGCACTTCTCCATTTCTGTGCTGTGATTAGCTGTTTCCATCCGTTTATTTCGCTACTGAGAGGAAAGCGTGCAATATATATTTACATATTTGTCCAAACACCGCTCTGCAGCTTCAGGTTCGTTCGGCAGCATTTGCTCTCATGCTCTAAAGCGCTGACTTCTCTTGAATTGCATCCAGGAGGGCTTGCGCTACAGTGCCACGCTGGTCAAACCACAGTATTGCAGGCTCTTACATTAGGTCATATGAGATCAAACGACTACTCGACAACAAAAATATTTGTAGACAATTTTTTGTTGTCGATAATGTCAACTAATTGTTGCAGCCCTATTGTAGTTTGCTTCAGTTTTAAGGTTTGAAAACAGTTTTGAATGGATTTGGATGGATCTTTGTGATCTGTCTTTGTTTCACCCATTGCTGATGTGTCTGGAGATTCTAAGGAATTTTTATGGCGGTTGCAGGCCAACCTTAAGAAATCAGACTCGTGGTTGGCGAAGGGCAGGAACTGCATTTTGACCAATAGGAAGTCCTGTCCTTACCGGGCTTTGTACCAACGTTGTTGTTCTTGCCCTCTAAGAGGTGTCTGGTTGTTGTCCTGGCATCTTTATCTGATGATGTTGGACAGTTTGTTTATTTTAGGCCACCAAGATCCAATCAAATTGTAGCAAACATTTGTCCTCTACTAATGCTAAGTTTGTAAATTGTTCAATCCACCATTTTCAAGTATTCAAAGTAAGCGCTACAGTCCCTAAACGTCAATGACAAAATGTGCAGCAGTACTGCTGTTGTCACAAGTTTATTAATCAGTGGCAAAATCTTCTCTCCATAGCATCCCAGTAATACACTAACAGCCACCATAAAAACAGTTCAAATCAAAGCAATCACTACTTCACCATTAGAAGTAGATTTGCCACATTTTGAAGTAAATATGCAATGCAATAAACCTTATTTTAACAACATAAGTTGGAATATGAAATCCTAATGTACATAACTGATAAGAACAAAGTTATTTCAATGAAAAGCAATCAAATGTGAGCCATCACAGAGAATGCATGCAATTTTCCAGTTTTTTTACTGAAGACTGTGTGCCTTAAGGGTGTGTTTGTGTGTGTTATGTTTTGTTTTGTATGCATTATGATGCAGTGTGAAAGTAACAGAATCTGTTTGTATTTTTTGTGAGAACCAGTACAGAGCACTGTTGCATTAAGCTGTAAGTGTCATCCACATCAATTTCACAAAAGCATGTTTACATTTGTTTCCTTTCAAAGAAAATGAATATTGATGCTTAAATTTAAGATTAATTGTAACCATTTTAACTTGTTTGGCAGTCATCCAGAAATGTCCTCCAGAAAACTTGTAGCAGGCTTAAAATCAACAGCATGGTCACTGCTGAAGTTTGTTCTCATCATATACATCTCCCATCATAACCATTCCCAGGTCCCACCAGTGCTGTCATTGTCACTCCGTCTCCTCTCAACTCTGATGTTGTCCCCACCACTGGTATGATCATTGCCTCCTCCAGTATTCCTTGTGTAAGCCTTTCATCCTTCATGTCCTATCCTATTTGCAATAATTGTTTGTATAAAAGGGTTGTGGACCATTCAAAATTGATTTGAGAGAAACTTTTAAATTTGAATTGAAGTAGCAAAAATGATGTTGAATTGTAATTAAATTTTAACGTGAGAAAATACGTAATATAATGTAATATAATGGCTTTTAGTAATTTTATTATTATTATTATATTTTTTTAAGAATAGACTGCCGTTCATAAGTTTGGGATCTGTTTTTTTTTTTTAGTATTATGCCAAGTATGTTCTACAAGGCTGCATTTATTTGATCAAAAATACAGTGAAAACCGTGATATTGTGAAATATTATTACATACATTTGCTGTGATGCAAAGTTTCCAGCATCATTACTCCAGTTCAGACAATTGTCTATTTTTATAAAATAGACCATCTTTTTTTTTAAATGCCTGTTCTACGAGCAGTTTCTTGGGAGCTTTTAAAACAGAAAACCTAAAAAGTTTTCTTTTCATACCCATTTTTTGGTAGTGTGCTTACAAAATGTATTTAAATTGTAATTCATTAAATTCCTATAATTCCAATTAAGCATCCCATGGAGTTTAATCGGTTACATTTCTGATTCTTAAATAAAAATGGAACCAATTTACTACATTTTGAATTCTGCTCAGCCCTAATAAATAATAATTCACTTTGCCCCAAGCAATGCATAATTAATTGTTTGTTTTTTTAAACATGCTGCCTTGCAGAGTTCCGCTGGTTTTCATATTATCCCTCAGACACAGAAGTCGCCGCAACTAATCATACCCAAAGAAGAAACTACCTCAACTATATCCAACAAGACCGCAGTGCAATCAACAAGTACAGGTTAGATTCAGCCCAGTCAGCTTCAATTTATGCTGAAATTGCTTTGTTTTAGGATTCTGAGAGAGGTTTTTTTTTTCCCTCTTTTTTTACTAGTACATGACTGTCGAGTCTCAAGTCAGGGTTCACCATTGGGAGCAGAACAAGTACCGAGCCCCCAGTCACCTCTCAACCCCAGAGCAGGCATGGGCAAAAATGAAGCCAGCCAGGTAATAGTTCATGATATTGCACTATTAATGGTACACTATTAAATGTATGTCTATTCAGAAATGCAAAAGGTTCCTTTGCATCTGTCAAAGCAGAGTGCAAATCTAAAATCTTATTTGAGTTATTTTGTTTATTGCAACTAATGGTCCACTGATAATGATTTTTTAAACGCTGATGATAATCACAGAGAGTACTGAATGGCTGATATAATGCTAAGGCTGTCGATTTAATGCATTCATGTTGTGTCATTAATTATGGAAAAAAATAACAAATTAAAATGATCAACACATTTAACACAAGCCACTCTGGCCCAGGCCTGTATGTCATCTTACATTGATACAGTTCCTTAAGTGATGAACATGATACAGGACAACGACTGACTGCTTGACGTAGCCTATGAGAATGCGGTCATATGCCCATAAAATTCGAGAAATATGAACAAAAATTCCCCTGTATATGTTTTTGTCTTATATTTATATAATAGGATATAGTTAAACATCACAAGATGGTTGTTATATCTTTAAAGGGGCCATTACATTGATTTTTTATTTTATTTTAACTTGAGGTTTTCTTATGTCAAAGTTTTTTGCTCAAAATATAGATAAATGTGGAAATGTTTTTATTTTTAACCCTCATTCTGACCCTCTGTCTGAAACAACCTGTTTTTGAGGGGCGGGTCCTTTAAGGCTTCTCAGCAATTGACCCTTCGATAAGCCACGCCTGAAAATCGCCACAGACCAATCGTGGCTTAGCAACCGTAACTAGGCGCGGCAGGTCTGTCAAGCTTTCGAGTGAGGGAAACATGCCAAAGCGTTGTGCGTATGGATAGTGCAAATCTGATACCAGGTATCCTAAAGTTTTGGATGGGGTGGTGGAATTTTTTATCTTCCCGAAACCTAAGACTAGATTAGACCCACGACGTGTGAGCAGTAGCCTGGCACGCTAAAAATATGAGCGGGAGAATGTTATCATTGCAAAGTGGTCAGGCTAATGTCTTGTGTTTATTCCACAAGACTTATGGATAAGCTGTTTGATTTATAATTATTAGATTATTTTAAAATTTAACTTACCCTGCTGTGCATAAACATAGCTGTTCCTCAATTTGTGTGTTTCCTATTTGAATGGTCAGCGTGTGAGGTGGCTGCTGCTTGCGCTGGGACCTATAGGCTTTAGCTTCAATTTTGATGAAATTATTCTCTAATTGGTTGCATATTATGTCGTGGATATATCCCTCGAATGCATACTGCAGTCCCCTTTGTCTTGCTCTCTCAGATATTTCACCTGTTTGCCAAAAAATACTAATTATTTCCCTCGGAATGTCTGACACCGGTGCATACATACTGTAATAGACGTGCCAGGCACGAAAGCTTGACAGGCGTAGCAACAGTAACTAAGGAGGGTGGGGCTTAGCGAAGGGTCAATTGGCCTGGTTTTCACAGAGAGGGTCACATATATTATTAATAGGATTAAACATTTTAATTGCTTGGCAGCCCTAATTCTAACTCAATATGTTAATGTTAATGGAGGCGTACATATAATTGCTTATATTGAATGAACACAAATGTATTGAATATTTACTCAATTCACATTTGTTTGTTTTTGTCCATTTACTGTTGTTATATTTTGGAAATGACATAGGGGGAACTAACATCTCGTTTAACTGGCCAACTGAGCAAGGTTATCACAAATTTTAATGTTGAAATATCCAAATATCTTTCAGTTTATCAGTCTGTCTCTATTTATAATTTTGTCATGTGATTTGACACAGAGCCGCAGAGTGAATCACATATCTGCTGAGCAGAAGAGGCGATTCACCATAAATGCCTGCTTCAAGACATTGTGCAATCTTGTGCCGACTCTCAGGCCTCAATCAAATGTAAATCTGAATTCATCTTACTTTACTTGATTCTTGAAATCACAATCTGATTCTTACTTAGCTGTCTCTGCACAGCTGTAGTAAGAGAACCTATTTTAAATAATCAAAAGTTAATTATTGATTTAATTTGTTACCCACTACTGGGTTTCCAGATTAGTAATGCTGCTACACTTCAAAAAACAGTTGATTACATTGGCAAACTGCAACTAGAGAGACAACAGATTCAGGAAGAGGCCAAGAGACTGCGAGAGGAGATTGAGGAGCTTAATACATCTATAAGGTATGTTTATTGCAATAAAGTAGCCTTTTTTTTTACTATTTTAATGTATTGCATTTGTAAAAACTGCTGCTTCATAACCAGGCTATTTCAGTGTACAGATACCTGTGATTGGTAGCTCTAAAACATACCTGGTTTCAAACAGTTAACCTCTGTAGATGAACTGTTAAAGATGCCCACTATTTATTGCAGCTTGTGCCAGGAACAGCTTCCTGATACAGGGGTTCCCATCACACGCCATCGCTTTGACCACATGAGGGAGATGTTTGATGACTATGTGAAGAACAGAACTCTTCAGAACTGGAAATTCTGGATCGTATCCTTTAATCTGAAATTATTCAGTCCAACATATTGGTTTTATTCTGTAGCCACATGGCACGTGAATCAGCCATCAGTCAGCGGTTATCCTTTTTGTCCATTGCACTACATCAGCAGTTCTCAATTTCAGTCCTCGCGTGCCCTTGCTCTGCCTATTTTGCATGTCGCTCTTTGTTAACACACCTAATTCAGTTCATCAGCTCGTTAGAAGTCAGCTCTGTGTATGAACTGTTTTCCGAATGACATGGTCCCTACAGTGTTCTTTGCTCCCTGAGCAGGGGAAATCCGTTCAAGTTTACTTCACTTCGGAACATTCATTTACGGATTTTTGCTGCGCCGCTTCCTGCTGCGTCTTCACTCACAGACGAAACTTACTTGAAGCGTGAAATACGACATAATATAACTCTGTAAATAAATATAATTTAAATGCATGTCTCGCACACTTCTATGCCCTTTCAATGGAACATATTCGTTCGCTTCGAACTGGAATCATGGCGGAATATCCTGTGATGTGATGTCCACTTCACAGGACACTTACAGTCAAATAGAACAAACATCTGAAGCGATAAGATAAACATACTAAATGTGCGGAGGGGGGGGTACGCGAGGACTGGAACCACTGCACTACATGATCAAAATTATTTTCTTTTAAATGTCCCATGAGGGTACTTAGAGTATTGACCACCTGCATGTATTTTGACCTCAAAGTACACTGATACGGTATCTTGCTCAAAATAAGTTTTGGTCATTAAAAAACCTAACCCAGACAATAATATTTAGTATTGTAATTTTAAATAATTTATTCTTGTTTTGTAATTCTTCAATATAATTATTACTATAGTCATTTTTTATTGGTTTATTCTTCATAATTTATTAAAATAAAATATTAGTATGTAATAATAATAATAATAAAATACACATTTTAAAGCTGAAAAAAACATTTGTTTTTGTGAGGGGTCCAGTCAACACATCAGCGAACTTACTGTGGCCCCCAAAATGCTGCCCTTTTGTTTGTTTGTTTTTTCACAACAAATAGGAGCAGTTTTCAGGTGCCCAGGTTAGTTTTTACACTTTACACCGACTCTTTCAGTGTTTTTTAGTTGTTGTTGTTTTTTTTTGCTCCTCGTCAGCCTCCTGTGTACTATTGAACTCCTCCACGGGCCTATTTTCTTTAATACTTTTCTCTCAGTTTAGCATCATTATTCAGCCTCTGTTTGAGTCCTTTAATGGGACAGTGTCTACAACCAACAACAAAGAGTTGTGTGAAACCACCATGCAGTGGCTGAATCGATACTGTGCCCTCCCAGTCCTCAGACCTAGTAAGTTCTCCATCGCATTTTAATAAAATTTCAGCAACTGGAAACTAAGAGAATGCATTTTTTTTTTAAATGAGCAGTAGAGCTGTGGAATTAATGGTAAACAGAAAAAATTTATCTGCATATGCAATTTTTAAAATGATGCTATGATTTGTTTTAATTCAGATGTGTATAAGTGTGCATTGGGTCTTAAACTGACAGCAGAGGGTAGTAGTAAAGTTGAGGAAAAAAATTAAAATTAAATATTAGTGGTGTCAAAATTACTGTGTTAACGTGGGAGATAAATCTTTTCAGATTAATGCGTTAAAAATATTTAATGCAGGGGCGGGGCTAGGGTTGGCCACCCCATTCAAAACTGCTGCCTCTGTCTCCTTTTCTTGAAAAGGATTGCATTTATTTAGATGCAGAACGTATTTATGATCACATCAAATGGGAGATGTTTCAGACGTGTGCTCTAATGTCGCTTCCGTGCCAGGCGCGAGTCAAACGAGTGTGGAAAAGATACTGTGCTTGTAGCGTGCTCTCTTCAAATACACGCACAAAGGTGCCGGCGCGCGCTGTAGCCGGTATCATTTCATTCCAAAAAAAATGCATGCAATCTCCTAGTTGTGCCGTCAGTTAAAGCCTGTTACCAAAAAGGCGATTAAAGCTGCCTTAAAGCTGTGTGCATGCATGCAATATCTTATATATGCGTCAAGTTTAAGAACAGTCTCTGACATGGTTTTAAAAACTGTCCTGAGGCACCCCAGCACTGTGTGTCTGTGTCCCTCATGTAACACTCCTGATTTAACTTGTATAACTTTAAGGGGTTCATCTATATTTTATTTAGAATTTAGTGTTTGTTTACTATTCATTTTCTGTATATTTCTGCTAAAGGGCACAGGTGGCTAAATGTTATTTATTATAATGGGTTCATGTGAAAATTGTTTTAAGTTCACTTAAATTAGAAGTTAAGTCTAATTAATGTTAAAATTGATAGCTCTTAATTATACTGTAGTGCTGAATGGCCACAGTCAATGGTTAAATATTAAGGGGAAAAACTTTTTATAGAGACATTGATATCAGTGATGCTGGCTAGATATCGACCGATATGGGTTTTTCTATAGCCGATGCCGATGTTTAGAGCTCCGGGTCAGCCGATGGCCGATATGTGCTGCCGATTTTTAGGGCCGATATCTTGAAGTTTTCCCCTGTCATTTGCATGCTAAAATGTCACACTAATAATAAGTGGATGCACAACATTCCTAAACTTAACATCATTTATTGAACACTGACTTCAACCGTCTCTCGAATCTTAATTTTGTGCACTGCACGGTATTCAAATAAAATATTTATCCAAAGAAATAAATAAACTGACCAAGTATTAAATATATAAAACAGGTAATAAAAAAACAACTTTCAATCATTTACATAAACGTTTTAGAGCATTTATCAAGCTGAATTTTCATGTTTGTTTGAACATACATGTAAACTTAAATATACATTTAAATAAAATAAATACAACTTTATAAATAAAAATCAATTAAACTGAAAAATATAAACAATAAATAATAGTAGTTAGTGCTGCAAACACACTAGCAACCAGCAACATTTGTGTTTTGTATAAATGACACAGAACATCTAAAGTGCATTCTAACTTTCTGCTTTTTTATATAAAACAAAGTCCTCAAGCAACCAACTGTGAATGCACTTGACTTAGCAGCAACAAAAATCTATTTTAGTGCAAATAACATGGCAACAAACCCCTCATTTTTGAGTGAAGGAAATTATGTAAACATTACAGAACAATATAAAAAGGAATGTGCTTTAAATTTAACTCAATTGCAGTCCCTGGGTCTTCCTCACTCTACCCATCTTTCACTGAAAGTTCTGAGTCCTCACAGTTTAAGAACGGCAGGTAGTCATGCACGAAACACAACTGTTCTGCATGTTTTTTCTCAGCTGTATACGTTAACTTAAGACATAGCCGACTGTGTTTACCAGAATACTTGCCAAAACAGGTATTTTAACATAACTTTGTGTGTGTGTGTGTGTGTGTGTGTGTGTCCGTCCGTTGAGGCGTTGTCTGATACGCGGTATCTGAATCGCTCCTCTCACAGTTTTTCTCTCTACCTGCGCGTGCTTCGGTGTGCGCGGCAGCGGAAGATCGCAGAAGTCATGAGCCCGAGAGCTGTGCAATGGTCGGTATAGACTGTAGACGATTCTCCCTTACGATTGGCCGAGAGTCTACAGCATTTATATTTGCCGTAGACACTAGAAGGCCGAGTGAGGCGCGTTTCGACCAGTCGCGTCGCTCTGGAATCTACGCTAGCGCTTGCGGCACATAGCTCCGGTTATTATAATATTATAATCGAGTCCCTAAATACATGCAAATGATACACTTCACTCTATGGTGGTTAAATGTATCAGTTAATCCGCGAATCACATGCGTGCCGAACAATGGGGACTGGTCCGCACGGATCATCTACGATCCGTTTCACCCCTAACCAAAACCATTCACTAATGTGTTGTTTTTGTTGTTAACAGATTGCTTACAAGTTACAAACCAAGTAACTATAATCTAGTAATCACACACACAAAGAAAATCTTTGTCATGTTGCACAGCCTTGTATGCAAGGACAGTGGTAAACCTTTAGTGATTTCGGACACGCTTGATGGTTAATGTTAGACAGGTTTAATGAGGATAATAACTGTACAGCGTGTATATATATATATATATATATATATATATATATATATATATATATATATATATATATATATATATATATATATACAGTGGGTACGGAAAGTATTCAGACCCCCTTACATTTTTCACTCTTTGTTATATTGCAGCCATTTGCTAAAATCATTTAAGTTAATTTTTTTTCCTCATTAATGTACACACAGCACCCCATATTGACAGAAAAACACAGAATTGTTGACATTTTTGCAGATTTATTAAAAAAGAAAAACTGAAATATCACATGGTCCTAAGTATTCAGACCCTTTGCTGTGACACTCATATATTTAACTAAGGTCCTCTCCATTTCTTCTGATCATCCTTGAGATGGTTCTACACCTTCATTTGAGTCCAGCTGTGTTTGATTATACTGATTGGACTTGATTAGGAAAGCCACACACCTGTCTATATAAGACCTTACAGCTCACAGTGCATGTCAGAGCAAATGAGAATCATGAGGTCAAAGGAACTGCCTGAAGAGCTCAGAGACAGAATTGTGGCAAGGCACAGATCTGGCCAAGGTTACAAAAAAAATTCTGCTGCACTTAAGGTTCCTAAGAGCACAGTGGCCTCCATAATCCTTAAATGGAAGGCGTTTGGGACGACCAGAACCTTTCTAGAGCTGGCCGTCCGCCAAACTGAGCTATCGGGGAGAAGAGCCTTGGTGAGAGAGGTAAAGAAGAACCCAAAGATCACTGTGGCTGAGCTCCAGAGATGCATTCGAGATGGGAGAAAGTTAGAAAGTCAACCATCACTGCAGCCCTCCACCAGTCGGGGCTTTATGGCAGAGTGGCCCGACGGAAGCCTCTCCTCAGTGCAAGACACATGAAAGCCCGCATGGAGGACTCCAAGATGGTGACAAATAAGATTCTCTGGTCTGATGAGACCAAGATAGAACTTTTGGCCTTAATTCTAAGCGGTATGTGTGGAGAAACCAGGCACTGCTCATCACCTGTCTAACACAGTCCCAACAGTGAAGCATGGTGGTGGCAGCATCGTGCTGTGGGGTGTTTTTCAGCTGCAGGGACAGGACGACTGGTTGCAATCGAGGGAAAGATGAATGCGGCCAAGTACAGGGATATCCTGGATGAAAACCTTCTCCAGAGTGCTCAGGACCTCAGACTGGGCCAAGGTTTACCTTCCAACAAGACAATGACCCTAAGCACACAGCTAAAATAACGAAGGAGTGGCTTCACAACAACTCCGTGACTGTTCTTGAATGGCCCAGCCAGAGCCCTGACTTAAACCCAGTTGAGCATCTCTGGAGAGACCAAAAATGGCTGTCCACCAACGTTTACCATCCAACCTGACAGAACTGGAGAGGATCTGCAAGGAGGAATGGCAGAGGATCCCCAAATCCAGGTGTGAAAAACTTGTTGCATCTTTCCCAAAAGACTCATGGCTGTATTAAATCAAAAGGGTGCTTCTACTAAATACTGAGCAAAGGGTCTGAATACTTAGGACCATGTGATATTTCAGTTTTTCTTTTTAATAAATCTGCAAAATGTCAACAATTCTGTGTTTTTCTGTCAATATGTGTGTACATTAATGAGGAAAAAATGAACTTAAATGATTTTAGCAAATGGCTGCAATATAACAAAGAGTGAAAAATGTAAGGGGTCTGAATACTTTCCGTGCCACTGTATATATATATATATATATATATATATATATATATATATATATATATATATATATATATACAGTCATTGGTCAGAACACGTCCACTTTATTAGGCTGATGGATGTCCATTTTAATTCGCATTACACAGTTGATGGAAACACACGCAGATGCGTATATTCTAGAGCTGAATTTTCATTAATGCAAATAAGTTGGATGGAAATCCGGCTATTGTCTGCATCAAACCATGCTTCTGAAGAAATGTCACGCACCGTTCTGGGCTGCTCTAGGACAGTTCTGTCTCCGAGCACGGTGCTGTCTGTGAGCGGGGCAGAGTAATGTAGCCCTTAGCGCTGCAGTGTTTGTGAGAGCTGCCGCCTTCTCCACCCACGCACAGAGTGAAATTCTCTGACTCAGATACAGGACAAATAAAACAGAATTTATAACATTGGGGCTAATATGTTAGCATGTAAGCTGCTGATAGTTTTCGACTACAGTCCTTAAAGTTAACTGCAAGTAAGCAAACCTTCCACCAGCTGTAGCATTATGCGAGTTCCCGACAGTTCTGTGCTATTCGTTTTTTCTTTCACTGAGTGAAGCAACACTTCATAGTTTACTAGTAATATATAGTAAATATATGGCAATAGGACTTTGAAATATCAGAATATAAGCCTTGCCTTTATCTCCCAGGACTGTTGTTGAATCTTCCAAAAGCTTGGGGTCCTTCACATGCAGCAGCAGCATGTCCACCGCATCAATAACACGGGGCTGCCCGCGGACGGCCGATGCCGATATGTTAAAAAATGATAAATATCGGTCGACCTCTAATGCTGGCCTTCAATCATAAAAAAGATGCCATTAAAGAAATATAAAAAATATACTGTCTTTGTTGTTTGTACATTTGAATATTGAATGTTAAAATATTGCAATATAAAAGTATATTTAAAAACTTTAATGTTAGGTGAGATTAATCATGATTAATTTTTGAAAAAATTGCGATTAAGTAATTTTTTTGCTTTTATTGATTGACAGCACTAATACATATATATGTGTTTATATATGTATATAGATGTGTATGTAATATAGACCTATTACTACAGTTTTATTTATCAAGCACAATATTACTATATTATTTAATATGATCTAAGGGGAGAACTGATCATGAAATGTGAAATGATAATTGAAATGTCGTTTTAGTGTATTGGTGGTCTCGAATCCACAAACTTTTGTTATTCTAACATTTCTGTTCTATTGTAGTTATGTTTTGATCATTGTGATGTAGTATATTATGTTGACTGTGTGTGTGTTTCTGTATCCTCCAGTGGTACTCGGGACGTTACGACAACTCTGTACCAGCACCTCAATCTTGACCGATCCCTCACTTTTGCCTGAAGAAGCTAAAAAGGCTGCTCTCAACCCCAAAAAACATTCTTTGGGGTCATAGTTTTAAAACTCATAGTTTTTATTAGCTGAGGCATGTCAGCCTTCAAGGGGTCTCAACAGCAACACTGTGGTGAAGTCTTTTCTTTGTTGTTACTGAAGTTATTTAGCTCCACTTAAACCGGTGGAAATGCAAGATAACTGCTTGATTGTTTGCTTTAAATTTGTCTTAGAAGTGTTGTGGGCATGAAATAGAGATCTCAACATCCATGGTCAAACCCCTTTTGAATGTTCTTCTTATGTACATGAATGTTACTTCATAGAAGTGGTCACTTAGAATTGATCTAAACTGGACAGTCTTGAAAAGAACAAGCCACCCTTTTCAACATTTGAAAATAGATTTATTTTCAAATAACAAACCAAAGGCAATCTCTTGTGTTTACATGCAGCCTCTAGAGAGCCATACAGCTGGCATGTCTTTGTGTTTCACAGACTTCATTACGTTTCACTAGAGCTGTTGCCTTTAGACTTTTGGATTTTACCTCTCAGGATGTTTTTTCGTATATTTGGTAGTCTTCCATATTAGTGCTCTTATTTTGAATATTTAGTAGAGCCTCAGTTCATCCAAAAACTACAGCACCACTTATCAAATACCAGGATCAAGATATAGACAGCATATAATGATCAAAGTAAAACTTTTCATACCATTTAATAGGCCTTTCAATTGCATTTTTTTTTTTTTGAAGGATGTCAGCCACCTGAGTATTACAGTTTACCTTAAATGGCCACAGCTCTGAAATGTAAGGATATACATCTATTGTTACAGTGTTTTGTCTTTGAATGTTGATTTGCTGTCTTGTTTCTGCAAAAACTGAATGAACCTTTCCAACTCTGGGCTGTTCACAGTAATAAAATGATTTTGCATTCATTTAAATGTGAAGCATTTGACTAAATGTGACCCTCTCTGTGAAATCCAGGCTAAAGTCTCAATCTAATTATGAGAAAAGCATCAAAGTTTGATTTCTACCATTAATTTCTATCTTTGGCATGACCTTATTCGGTCATTATTAAAGATATACAGGTTCAACTTTCACAGAATGTTCTTTACCATATGAAGGATGATTTGTTTTGTAGAAAACAGCAAATCACAAAAAAATGACTTTAGCTGGGGTTTCACAGCACAAATAATGTTTGTAAGAGAAGCTGGATATTTTCACTAATCTACATGAGCAAACCAGGTCGAGATATAATTCTCTTTAACCTGTTTACCTTACAAACAGTTGTGCCATCTCTTGAATTAAGCCTTCACTTTCACAGAGTGAAACCAAAAAAAATGTGATTGAGTAAATTATTGCTGTTTGAAATTGTTTGGAAAAATGTGAACACTATGGAGGATTTATCTTTTTAAGTTCATAGAAACTGTTCAAAACTTGCCTTACCACAAGCTGTCATAGTAAAAGCCTACATTACATTTAAATTCAAAGCAGTCATGTTTGATGTGGTGGTGGGGGTTGTGATGTTACGGTACAATATGTATTTTTGTGTAATTGCTCTGATAAATGGCACATGACAGGGGATCTTCGTCGTCTTGGTTGTTGTCTGTTCATCACTACAGTCACTACACTCTACAATTATACAAATCCATTCACTCCTTTTTTTAACCCTCTGGTGCTGTTCAGTCATTTTTTTAAATCGCTACTTCATCGCAATGGTACAAAACTTGGTGACTTTTATTGTACTTGCTATGTGACCATAAAAAAAAATTGTGGACTTGATTCGAAAAAGCTAAATGGCGGGGGAAAAATAGTCTCACTTGTGTTGTTCACAGTCAAAAATGACCACCATAGGAAATGAATGAGAAATATGCAAAAATATACAGTCATTGGTGTTGTGTTTGGTGATGAATTTTTGGCTCAAGATCTGCATTTAAATTCACACCAGAAGTGTTCAGCTGGGATTAGGACTTGGCTTTCTACAGACCAGTCAAGTTCTTCCACACTGACTGAATCATAATTTCTCTTTGATCCTTGCCTTATACACAGAGGCACTGTCATGATAGAAAATGGTCCTGTCCAAACTGTTGCTATAAAATTAGAAGCACACAGTTCCCTAGAATATCATTATATGCTTAAACATTAAGATTTGTACTCGTGAAAATTGCTAAAATATTCAAACCTTTCATTAGAAGGGCGTGGCCCATTACTTTTGGCAATATAGTGTATCCAGATCCACAACTTAATAAAAATTTGTATTTATGCCTAAAAACCACTAGAAAGTTTATAAGACTTTTATATAGAGCTATATAGGAATCTAATGGCTAAACCATGGAATTGTAGATGTTTTTCTTTTTTGTACTCCAACCAGATGGTTTGATCTGACTTCAAAAATTGGATTTTAAAGGCATTGTCTCTATTTTAACATGAAATACTGCCATAATTTATAAGCAATAAAATTGCATTATTTTCTTAATTTTTATATTATCATGTAAAGAAATATGCAGCGAAACGAGTCGTTGTGAACAGAGCTATTTTTGACAAGTAAAACGCATACATTTTCAAAAAGAGAGCAAAAATATTTTTCTGCCTACCATAAGCATCCTGCATACCCTTCTCCTCACATAACACTTCAACCCCAACCTCCACAGGTAAATCTGTACTCTGAAAGTTTGTAGGATACGGAGTGTAAACAATGTCATGAGGGTCAACATCTGTTTCTGACAACTCTCTCTTTCAGCACGTGTAACCTGTCTCGTAACCTGATCCCAGTGAACTACTTTTGTGGGACCCCCTGGCTCAGGACGTATGGTCAACACAGGTAAATATGGGTGATTCTGCTGTACTACCACATATGTTACGGACTCCCCTTATCTTGAATTTTGTTCCGCCCCCTAAACTTATGGTTGCACAACAATACTCTGTCACCAGGTCTAATGAGCGCTCCGGATGTCTTGCAATCATAGACCCTCTTCCTTCTCCTGGAGGCTTCTTGAGCGGTTGTTTTTGCAGTCTTCACTGCAATCCTCAAGCGTTCCTTGTGATCTTTCACCCATTCATCCAAATCATCTGCCTCATCATCAGTTAGATCCTTCCCTCCTAGGACATCCATCGACATTCTTGCATCCCGCCCAAACATTAGATAAAACGGGGAGTAACCCATTGACGAATGTACATGGCTATTGTAAGCCATCGCTAGTTCAGGCAGGTAAGTCTTCCAATCCTTCTTTACCGCAGGAAATGTCCGCAACATGTCGTGCATAGTACGATTAAACCTTTCACACTGTGAATTTCCTTGCGGATGATTAGAACTGGTGCGACTCTTGCTGATTCCATACAGCTTACAGAGCTCCTTGATTACACTTGTCTCAAAACACCTACCTTGATCCGAGTGCAGCCGGGCGGGACATCCATAGCAGACAAACCAGTGTCGTACAAGAGTCTGATTTTTAGTTGGGACCGCCACTTTATTGGGACATGATAGAAATGCAAAATTATCCAACTTGCACACAAAATCATGTTTTCCTTTCATAAAGGACACAGTTATATGTGGCCATCTGTCACTGCTGTACACATACCTGCCGATCCGTTTACGGTAAATGAGTAAATTGATAAATAAATTATAAATTAATGTAGTATTTTTGAATTGACTGGGCTAGGTTTGAGTACTGATCAGTGAAAACAGTGTTACAGAGGAGGCAGCTATAGAGGCCATGTGGATTTGATATACACAATGATTAATTTGGATATTGTGTTTATTTACATATATAATTGCATAACATGGTCATATTAATGTCATATAAATATATAAAGTTTGAATATAGCAACAACATGAAAGTAAAATAGCCAGTAGGGGTCAGCAAGTTACAATCTAGAGTCATTAAATCATTCATTCAAATGGCTGATTCGTTCAGTGAAGAATAATGTTAATAATTGTATTATATAATTTCATCAATACAAAAGGCTGCTGTGTGCTGTTCTACTGTGGCTTTGTTTGGACTCTTCGTCGAAATACAGCAAAATGAGAAAATAGGCTACGCATTTAACTTACTCAAATGTATTTCTTATATTGATTTTATATTACAGTTCAATAAACATTTGCAATGGTGCTGAAAACAACACTCTTCCTCGTGTGATATTGCTTAACTGTATGTCATTTTATAATCTCAGCGTAATATAAAATGTGATAAATCTTACAAAACCAACAACCAATCAATGACATACTGTACACGAAAGACAAAGCTGCAAATCTGAAGGGAAAAAATACACATAACAAAAATAAGAAAAATATTGCAATCACGAATATACAGTGACCTAAACAATTGTGACTGGCATATATCACTTCTGCTCATATTATCCTCTTATAACAGTAATAACTATAACTGTTGTAGGGAATCATCGCCATATTTATCATGGTGGAATACGGGAGAGTAGGCAATATGAACACGATATCAGAAAATAAATTATATATATATATATGGTTGTTTTATTAACACTGACAAAGAAGCAAATTACAATACAAATACGATCGAGTTATAAATTAAAGTAATTTTTCAAATACAGTAGGTTTTTTTAACATGTATACGTTTATGTAGCATATTTTGTAGTGTGATTAGACGGGTATTGGGCTGTCCCTTTAAAACCGAATGTATGGATGTAATATGGGGCGTAGATTACACGGGGGACGTGTCCCCCTCACTTTTTATAAAAAGTAAATTCGTCCCCCGCACTTTTTCATTGGACAGTTGTGTTCTCGACATGTTGAGGTTTTAATGGAGCAATGTATATTAATGCAGAATTATTTACATTTCAAAAAGACAAGATAGTCTATACATGACGTTTACGTTTCCATGGCAATCAGTCACTCAGTTTGTCACGTCACGACACGCCCTAGATCGCACCCGCGGTCCCACGCTGTATCAACCATATACATAATATACGTAGATGCCTCATAGACTGACGCTGCCTATTGGAGCTAACGTACTGCGCAGCCGCCATCTTGGATGGGTCCCCAAGGCTCCCCCCCTGCATTTATTTCTACTGAGGAAGGTGTAGTATTCCCAACTACAATGATCATAACTCCCCAAATTTTTACCGGATTTTCACACGGTTTGATTTGTTACAAACGGCAGAGATTTAGTTATGATACAGGATGCTGTCACACATTGAAAAAAACATGCTTTCATGCTAAAATACTTTGTATTATGCTCTTTAACAAAGACATATGGTAGGCTATGGCATATTGATAAATATATAAATTAATTCATTTGATATTTTAATAAAGAAATAAGTTTGATATTTTATTTGAATTTATTTATCTCACACACACACTCGCTCACACACACACTCTCACACACACACACACACACACACAAGGTTCTTTTCCTTCAGATCTTTCAGAAGACTCTTTACGGTTTTCTTTGCTCTCCGTTCTCGGGTCTTTGCATTTTGCTTCTCCTGCTCTAGACTCTCCACTCTAATATCACTGCCAGCACCATGAGTATGGGAAAGAGAGAAAGGGTGCGTGTGTGTGTGTGTGTGTGTTTGTTTGAGAGTGTCAGTGAAAGAGGGTGTGTATGTGTTCATATGTGTATTTATTTATAACATATAAAAAGTGTATATGTGCGTATGTCTGAAAAGAGTTGCAGAAAGCAAGGGAGAGATTTTGATATGACCAGAGCCATGATGCTCACAGCCGTATGGGACATATCAAAATAACCTACAAATACTCACATCATTGGGCTGAGCTTCACTTTCGGGGAAATGATTAGAAAGGTCCACTGGTAGGCTCTCTTCATCTTTCCTTGAAGTTTTTGTGTTCCTTGTCACTACAAACTAAAATATAAGAAACATAATACTTAAAAACAACTTCTTTAAAAACACTTGAAAAGGTTTTAGTATCCCACAGTGTATTGTAATACACAATACATCACTAATTCCTAAAAATGCAGAAAGAACTAATGGTAAAAAAAAACATGTTTATCAAAGTGTGATATTAACTTTTGTTTTACATATGAATCATAGACATCTCTGTTAGCATGTAGAGTAAAAATACACCTACTCTTGGAGATGACATGGGAAGTTGAAGACAGATGTGGTCGCACCATCTCTAAGCCTGACAATCTGACCCGTCCTGTCAAAATCATCATCAGGCTTCAAGTGCTCACTACAGAGCTTTGACGATTCAGACACAACACAACCCTCCCGTCTTATAGCAACTTCCCATTGCCTCCTCAAGCCTGTATCACTGAGAAACCTTCAAAATGTGAAGCAAAAATAGCAAGAGACAACGAGAGAGAGTACCAGTTCCTGCAGTAATAATGTTACACGTAAGTAACGTTAGTTACGATGACACAATATTATAAATGGTAAAATAACCAAAATGATTGTTCAATCTTACTTGTGAAAGGTAATCCCACGAGATCTGGTATCAATACTGCGCCGGTTATTGCAACCGTAAGATGCACAAAATACGGACATAAGTTAGTTGCTCGCTCTCCGTTAACTCCGATTGACTCTGGTGTTAGCGTAGAGTGATGAGACCCAATAAATATGGCGGCGACACTGGGTTACGTTCCAGCACGTCATGGGGCGTCTACGTACATATGTCTATGGTATCAACAATCATAGAGGTCGCGATGAGTTCAAAGCGGCAAAAAACTCTTCACTCCTTTTTTACGCAAAAGTCAAGCAGCGTAAGTTGGCATGTGGTATCCGAATAGTGTTGCACAATGTTGAGTGACTCTGCCTATTGCTCTTGTTGAATAATTAGCTAGTTTTGATGTTAATTATATGGAGAGAAACTAACACTTAGTTTCAGTGTATTTTTTCGTAACGTTTTTTATTTTAACACGTTTGTATGTTATCAGAACCCTTCAAATAAGAATAAAGATAATGTTGAACTGAGATTTTACAGCGTTGTGACATGTTTAAGCCAATTCTACATAATGTATTTCAGTCAAGTTAGTATGCATGCATTGACGATCCGATATAGGAACGATCTTCATTTAGGAGTGCTCTTTAATTATTGCACTAATTTTATGTTTTTATGTGTTGTCAAGAATGAACAAGAAACAGACAGCCTAGGTTTGTCAGGGCAGAATCAGGATGACACTCAAGAAAAATAAACTTCACATGTGAGAACAAATAGAGTGGCTTTTAACACCTGGCTGTTTTTACATCGTATAAAATCTATTAATACACAAGTGTTTGTAGGATTATATATGGACCAATCATAAAAAACACATAATTAGTAAAATATAGAAACAAATATTAACATTAGTACGATTAACAACTTGGTATGGTATTCTTCATGACCATATTTTGCATCCCATAATCCTACCTAATACATAAACTTAACAACTACAACGACTACCTTACAAGCTATTAATAAGCTGTAAATTAAGAGTTTGTTGATATTGAGGCAAAAGTCATTGTTAATAGTGAATGTGTTCCCCATACTAAAGTGTTAAAAGATAATTTAGGATACAAATAATTGGTTATTGTCCAGCAGTGGATTTAATTTGTTATGTTCTTCTGTATGTCACTATTCCCTGTATGTACATGTTTTAAACACTACTTTATTTAGACAGAGACAGAAGTGAATTCAGAGTTGAGAGTGAATGAGGCAGAAAGTTTCAGTGAGGCTTCAGAGGTAAGGACAGATTATTTACAGCATTGTCTATGATAAGATATTTCTTATACATTTTAACATATATTAATCAGACAAATTTTTACTTTTTTATACTTCAGTTTTAAGTAGCTTTATATATATTGAGATATGTTAGCTTTAATACTGTGTCAAAAAGCTACTACTTTTAAACAAACCAGCCAGAAAGCTTAAAGGAAATGTCACTAAATGATTATTTAATCTCGTTTTTTAATTGATTTAGGGTCTACATACCTTGACACGTTTGTCAGTTGAGCTCAATACATAGTTTCTTTGCAATAATTAGTTTTGAATTACTTTTTTATTTAATTCCTGAAACATGGACTGTATAATAGAACAGAATAAAGTAGTATATAGATGTATCTATTACTGTGTGCCATGTACTGTACATACAACATACACAAAATACAATTTGAAATATGTAAACAATAGTACCCTTATAAGGACATTTTTGTAACTTATACTCAAAAAGGTGCACATTAGTACCTTAGAGTATCAATATGTGCCTTAATGTACCTGTTGTCTTTCTTTCTTTCTTTCTTTCTTTCTTTCTTTCTTTTGTCTCTCTTTTTTTCCTTCTGTTTTATAATCATTATAAAATAATATAATCATAAAACATATTAAGCAAAAAGGTATGATTAAAAATAAAACCTGTCAATTAGACAAGGGTTAACTGAAAAAAACAGGTATAACACTAGACATTCCCCCCCCCACACACACACTTTTGAAATGATGGCTACGCCCCTGGGCTGACACATCCGATTTCACCCACCTTTTTACGTTCACTTAAGCCATAACAGACCCCGTATTTACGTGAAATACTCCACACGATGGACATTTTGACTGCAGACCCGCGCACGCGCAGTGCCTTACATACGGGGAATTTTACCAAATATACCGTAAAGCACCAGATCGCTGTGCATGAACAATACACTACATTTCCTCCCCCATTGATTTCAGACTCATAATTTTTTTTTAATAATAACCTTTGAACACCTTCTTTGAATAGAACGTTGTACTAAGTAACCTCAATCAGTCTGTAACTACAGATCTAATCTGTTTGGTGCCTTCCTTTGCCGAATTGAATATCTTCTTTCAGAACCAGGAACTGTTCTTCTGTCCATCGGAATATGTGGCTGAGGGACACTTGCATGAGCCTCTTTACCAGCATCAGGAGCGAAGTCATCAGCCATTCTAGTGTCTATTGGATCTATTATATCCTGTGCATTAGATGACAGAAGATGATCCACGTGCACTTTCACACTTCGATCTCTGACTTTCACTTGGTATGTGCGAGGTCCGTGCTTATGCAGAAACACACCTGGAACCCAAGCACGATGTGGATGCCTGAAGCTAAGCACATTGACCTTCTGTCCCACTGTGAAAGATATGAGTTTCTGAAAAGGTGTGTCATGGCCCTTCTTTTGCTGCCTTTGATGTTTGAGAACAACAGCAGAGGTATTTGGCTTTAGCAGTGCGAGACGGATTCGAGGCTGCCTTTTTAAGAACAGTTCGGCAGGTGTTCGTTCCATTACTGTGTGAGGAGTATTTCGATAGGTTAACAAAAAACGAGCCAAGCGTAATTACGGTGATACTGACTCCGAACGTAGCCGTTCCCAGGCCTTCTTGAACGTTTGAACCACCCACTCGGCTTGTCCGTTTGTAGCGGGGTGATATGGAAGTGACAGAATGTGGTGTACCCCGTTATTCTTTAGAAACTCCTCAAACTCCCTGGAGGTGAATGGTGGACCGCTATCTGATACGAACTCCCTTGGAAGTCCATAGGCAGACCACAGATGAAGTAAGATGTTTATTGTCTTTTCAGCATTGGTTAGACTAGTAGGGAAGATTTCGACCCATTTTGAATGAACATCCACAATCACTAAGAAGTGTTATTTGTCAATTTCAGCATAGTCAATGTGAATACGTTCCCAAGGTGTGGTTGTCCACGACCATGGATGAAGAGGCGCACAGGGTGGTTGTTTTCGCTCTAATTCACATGGAGTACATTTACTCACAAAGTTCTGGATGTCGTTATCAAGACCTGGCCACCATAGATATCCTCTGGCTAGCATTCTCATTCTCATGACTCCTGGGTGACCTTCATGAAGCTCGGACAGAAGTCTTTCTCTGTACTTTGGAGGAATGATCACCCTTGAGCCCCACAGGACGCAGCCTTGGTCTGTTGAAAGCTGGTCCCTCCTTACAAGGAATGGTTTCAGACTTTCATCTGTGACATAACTCGGCCATCCCGACAATGTCAGATCCAACACTTTCGAAAGCACTGGATTTTTCCTAGTTTCTGTGGCAATATCTTTTGCACTGATCGGCAATTCATCGAGGAATGAGATTTGAAACACCATCTCCTCCTCTGTTCCCCCCGTAGATGTTTGTTCACATGGTAATCTGGACAGCGCGTCCGCATTTGCATGATCCGAAGACCGTCTATACTCAATATCATAGTCATAGGCTAGTAATATTAAAGCCCATCGTTGCATACGAAGAGCAGCCAGTGTAGGAATGGCAGATTTTGGACCAAGGATAGCGAGAAGGGGCTTGTGGTCAGTTAGCAGTTGGAACTTCCGCCCATACAAATACTTGTGAAACTTTTTCACTCCAAAGACTATGCTCAGAGCCTCTTTCTCAATTTGCACGTAGTTTTTCTCACTTGCTGTCAAAGTTATCCATGCAAACGCAATGGGGTATTCCTCTCCAGAAGGCAACAAATGTGAGATAACTGCGCCTACGCCATATGTTGAAGCATCACAGGCAAGTCTCAGTGGCTTTTTAGGATCATAGTGTGCTAACCACTTGCTTTGCAATAACTGCTGCTTACAGACATTGAAAGCTTGGTCACACTGTGCTGACCACTGCCATTTTTCATTAGCTTGCAACAGTCTGTGGAGTGGGTGTAACAACGTGGAAAGATGTGGTAAAAACTTCCCATAGTAGTTCAAAAGTCCTAGGAAAGAACGCAGTTCTGTGACGTTTACAGGTGTGGGAGCTTTGACAATTGCATCAACTTTACTTTCCATTGGATGCACTCCTTTTCCGTCAATTCTGAACCCCAAATATTCCACTGAGCTACAGAGAAATTCGCATTTTGATTCCTTCAATCTCACTCCATACTGTTGAAGCCATGACAGCACTTTGTCCAGTAGCATCAAGTGTTCTTCAACTGTTGGCGCAGAGACCAAAATATCGTCCATGAAACACACCACATGTGGAAGTCCCTGTAGTATTTGATCCATAGTGTGTTGGAAAATCGCAGGTGCTGTAGAGATTCCATAGGCCAGACAATGGTATTTAAAAAGGACTTCATGTGTATTTATGGTAAGGTACTGCTGAGATTTTTCATCCAACTCCAACTGCTGATATGCAAAAGACAGATCAATTTTGCTGAAGAGTTTTCCTCCAGCCAATGTGGCAAGAAGATCCTCCACGTTTGGTAATGGGTATTCTACAGGGAGAATGCATTTGTTCACTGTGACTTTATAATCGCCACACAGCCGCACTGTTTTGTCTTTTTTCGGCACCACCACAATTGGTGCTGCCCACTCGCTCCTTCCAATCTGAGAGATTATTCAATTTTTCTCTAAGCGATCCAATTCTTCCTCTACTGCTTCCTTGAGAGAATAGGGAACAGGTCTTGGTTTGTGAAAAGTGGATTTTGATCCTTCTTGCACTCTGACCTTCGCCTTGAATTATGTGATTTTGCCATATCCATCTCCGAAAAGTTTTTTATGCTTATCGAGTACATCCGAGATAGTGGAAGGATTCACAGGTGCTGTGTGTCTCATGCTGAAACTCTCTTTCCAATTAAAAAATATTTCCTGGAGCCAGTTTCGACCCATTAGTGGTGGTTTGTACGCTCCGCCCCGTGAGCCGACAGAGTCTGCTCCAGAGCCCGCTCTGCCCCGTGAGCCGACAGAGTCTGCTCCAGAGCCCGCTCCGTTCCTGGAGCCCATGGAATCCGCTCACAGAGCTCCCGAAGCGGCGGCATCCGCTCACAAACCTCCTGCTCTGCCTGCCCCACCCTGGCACCCGTGGCTGCCTCTGTCTCAAGGCCCTCTTCCTCTACATGGGCCTGGCCCCCCCATCCCTCCCCCTACTCCGCCCCCGCTCTGCCGTTCCCCTTGTTGGGCGATTGGGAACGTCTGGAAGCCATTCCTTAAAGGGGGGGTTATGTCATGAGTCCAGGCCGGCGTTCCTCCCTCTCACCACTAGAGGTCGCCATCTCTCTTCCTCCTGGACTCATTTCCCCTTCATTCCACACACCTGTCACTAAGCACATCCTCAGCTGTTCCCTATTTGCAACTCATCACTTCCCAGCTGGTCTCAATCACTGTGGACTATTTATGCACCTCATTTCCATCCCTCTGCCTGGTTAGATTGCTACTCACATGCTGTTGATGCAGATGTTTGTGCATGAGTATGTATGTATATGTTTGTCTGTGTTCCTGTTTACTGCTACAGAGTACGTTTTGTTTTTGCCTGTTGGCCTTTTATTTATTAAAAAGAACTTACCTGCATTTGGACCCAGATCCCTGTTTTCTTCGGTGCCCCTTGCGCACACCGTGACAATAATGTAATACTGACAAAGTCACAAGCTCAAACTTGTCAAAGACAGCAGAGCAAAGGACAGAGACTGAGGGATCATTAGAAGGAGGTGAGATAAGAGCCCTGGTGGAAATAACCTTATTAATAAAAAAGTGAAGAAAATTTTCACAAAAAGCAGAGGAAGCATCAACATAGACCGTTTGCGGAGCATGGAGAACTGCATCGATAGTCTTAAATAAAACACAAGGCTTGTTACAATTTGACAAAATAATTTCAGAAATATAATTTATTTTAGCCTCTTTCACAGTTTTCTGAAAATGATGCCAGCAGTCCCTTTGTATTTGAAGAGACACATGCAATTTGTCCTTTTTCCATTTGCGCTCAGCCCTACGGCAATCACGTCTGACAGCACGAACCGTGTCATTCAGCCATGGCTCAAATTTAGTTTTTGGCTGCCTGATTTTTAAAGGAGCCACAGTATCCATAACAGTTTGACAGGTAGAGTGCATGCAACCATGAGCTAATCGCCTCTGAATCACTACATATAGACTGTGGTATAGCACAGTTCTGACTAAAAACAGATGTAAACTTAACAGCAGTGGAAGGATTAATAATGTGACTGGGGCGAATAGCAGCGCAGGTTTCAACTGTATTACAGGCAAGAGCAATATCAAATAATACAGGCATATGGTCAGAAAACACTGCGTCACAGATCTCAAGGTTACGAACAGGCAAACCAAAGGATAGAACAAGATCGAGTGTGTGTCCGCGTTCCTGTGTGGGGCCAGACACAGACTGCACCAGATTAAAAGAATCAATGAGACATAAAAAGTCCTTTACCATTGGGTTGTCAGGGCAACACACGTGAACATTAAAATCCCCAACAATAAGAACATGGTAATATTTAGGCATAATATCTGCCAAAAAAGCAGAAAAGTCCTTATTGTATCTGGGAGGCCGATAGACTACTGCACCCAGCATTTTGAGAGAACGACCCAACTCAAATAAACTCAATTCAAAGCTGCTAAACGAGGATGGTAGCAATAGTTGTTTACATTTGTAGGCATTCTTATAAATGATTGCTATTCCTCCTCCTCGTCCCGACGTGCGCAGAGAATTTAAATAGCAGCAGTCATTTGGTAAAAGTTCAGAGAAAACACTGGACTCACCAACTCTCAACCACGTCTCAGTCACACAGAGAAAGTCCAGATCCCTAGACGTAAAGAAATTCGCCGGGGATGTATAACGGGGAGGCGGCAGAGATAAGCTGGAATGCCCGATAGAAGCGGGAGCAATGTCTTTTTTCCAGCATAATCAAATTTTACTAAATCTTTGGCAGAATGTCGAAAATTCAGTAATGTTTGGCGATCATACACCAATAGAGACTCAACATTTTGAACAGTAAGTGACAAACAGCACAAAAGCACACAACGCTTGCAGGGCCATACGGCAAGCCACACACACACTGGCGCCATCTTGGATCAATTGACTAAGTATCCGGAAGTGGATACTTATACCACGGATAGCGGAAGTGATGTCTTTGGAACCCATGAATAGCCTATAAGGTGGGTTTTGTTATGAAAACCTGACAACCCTGGTACACATTTACACATTTATGCATTTAGCTGATGCTTTTATTCAAAGCGACTTACAGTGCATTAAAGGCAGGGTAAGCAATTTTTGGAAGCTAATGTTGATATTTGAAATCACCAAAACAAACACGCCCCTACCCCAAAAGGGTCTCGCCCCTACTTTGATAGATCCGCCCAACAAATATGTAGCCTACGCAACCCAGGCAATGATTAGTTCTGTGAAACAAAAGCTGCTTTTCCACCGAAATTACCTAGAAAAATATGTCCCAGGAACTTTTTCCCCCCAGACCTGTTGCTGTCTGCGTTTCCATCACGGTCTAAACTACCGAGAAGATTAGGCAAATAGTCTGGTGACTTAATGTTAGGTCTGCGCGTGTTTCTCAATACCAAGTACGCAAATTTTGGACTTGCATCCTCAGTAGTTCGGACTTCACCAGTTAGACTCGGGAGTGTGAGCTCCCGCGGACGACGTTCTGCCCATTTTCGACCCTAACCCCTCCACAAGTAACCCTAAACCTACCAATAACAGGGGGCAATAATCTGGCAGGGGTCAGAATTCGGCACAACACTGGTAAATATCATAAAATGCAATGCACAGTGGTAACACCGGCATTGACATTTCTTTTATTTAAATATTTTAAAATTCTGAAAACAATTTAGGTAGCAACATAGCCTACATGTTTAGGCGTTGTAGGGTGTAAATCAGGGGTCTTATTTAGTAAGTTTAGTTTGATCTAAGAGATGTAATGACTATGATTGTAATGCAGTAAAAATATATTTAAAAAAAAATTACAGTAAAGCCAAAAAGTGACAAATTACAAAAGTGTCAAAAGCGAACACTGCAAAATATTATATTAAACAATTAATTATATCAGTGGCAACTTTTCAAAACCTTCTGAGAGCTCATGTTGGCAAAATAAGTGTTATTTTGTATGTTTTTGCACAAAATTTATATCAGAGGTGATCTGTTAGTCTTCAGTGTTCTGCTATGTTGGAATTCTTATGTAGCCATTTTTGGAGGGTTACCATTGAGGTGAAGAGCAGAACCTGTGGTTAGGTGGAGAATTGGCCAATAAATGTAAAGAGATTGTTTCTTTTTGTTAAAAAAAATAAAAATGTGCCTGTGTCATTGCAACCATATTTTGTTATTATTTAGCATGTGCTTATGTGCGTTATTATTGTGAGCAAATATATTCAGTGTATTCAAAGTGTATACATTTAAATTACTATTATTATATTTTAAATGGGCTAATTCAAATATTTGTTTGTTTGTTTTTACTTGTTGAGTCTACTTATTTTTTTATTTGTCATGGTACCAAATGCAAATTTTCTCAATTCATAAGGTATATTTCCTTGATTACACAGCTTTTGCTGTTGCATAGCTAAGTTGCTATTGGGAAGTGTAAAAAAATATTGAGCACATCATAGATTATAATTGTAGAGTTTTTTTCTGGAAAGCAAACAGACAAACAAACAAGGAATATACAACAGACAATGATTTTAACTTGAAGGGAGCAATTTAATTTAAAATAAATAAGCAGATGATGTATGTATATTAAAATGCCATATACTCATATATCCTATTCAACATGATTACACAATATGTTATATAGTCTATCAGATTGTAAAAAAATGGGACTGCTCGAAAACAAGCATAAAGATACAGATCTGAAATCTTTAAACACCTCATGAATTTCTCCTTTGATGTGCAGAAATAGTTTTAGGCAGTAATGAGTTCTCTGCTATAAAATCCATTCATGTATAAATAAATAAAACAGAAAATAAATATATTTTTAACAAATAATTGAACCAGCAATAATAAATAGTGAAAGCATCTGTAGAAATGTGAATGATACCATCATTCCAGTTTAACAATCCAGTGTTTGAAAAGCACAAGTAGGCTTCTCAGCTTTTCTAAATTCCTATAAGCTTCCTTACTGCCTCGAAAGGCTGCCTCACAGGTTGTTAAATGTCCACTACACTTTATGGTTTTTAGATCCTCAATGTTCTGTATGATAGCTTTCAGCTTGTTCCGCAGCTCTTTGTTGAGATTCTTTAGATCAGCTGCCTCCTGCAAATACGAGCTGAATGTAGAGATAAGATTGCAGTTGAGGTGTTCATGCTTCTTTGCCTCCTTAATGCATCCAACTGAGTGGAACACTGTGTGATTCCTCAGGGCCGAAGCAGCTGCCTTCTCCTTGAAAAAGAAGCAACTATTTACTTTTTAGAGCTTTTTTCTCCCCCAAAATCTGTCTAACGCCATCATATGAAATAAACAGTTGAGAATACCAAAGAATAATTGTGTTTTGGGGCATTTGCTGGCTCAAGACTGGTAATATTTCTTACATATGTCTTAGATAATGTTTTTCATCAACCCACTAGGTGATTGCTCAACCAGAAGAAAATATGAAATGTTAGTTTATACAGTGTAAACAGGTTTTAAAAAACCCACCAAATATGTAAACGCATCTTCACCCAACATTGCCATTTGTTGCATAGCCACAATATGTGCAGACTGATTGGTGTGTAGTAAAGACAGCAGCAGGAGTAAACCTACAAATACAAGAGAAACATTTAAATAAAAGTCCTAAAATAATAAATAATAATAATGATAAAGAACAGCTTAAACATTGGTGAGTGAATTTTATCTAAAAGATAAAATTATCTAAGCTAAATAATCATGCTGTTTTGTAGAAGTTGACAGAATGAGCATGTGCTATATGAACTCTAGTTTGTCTTAGAGAAAATCTTGTAATGCTGTCTCTTTCCTTACAAATTAAGTCTAAATTTTAAAGCAGACTTACCAGTGGTGCAAAGCTGTATTCTGTATGCCATGTTGAGACACTTTGTTGATGTGTGTAGATGCGTTTGGCCATATTTAAGCTCTCCAATTGCTCATCCGTTATCAATTAATCAGTGGTTTACTAATGGGGAATTTACACTGATGACCTTTGATTCACAGAAATCCAAACCCATTTTACACACCAACTGTAAATGCTTGTTTTAAGAATTTGATTTACAAAAATGAAAATGTTCGCAATAGGTTGACTTTTTGGTGTCCATATATTTTACATATCATAATCGTATATTTCATTAACTGATTTAATGTATATTATACAACTATAATAATACTGTGCAGTACCTTAAATATACAGATATCTATACAGGTGGTAAAATAGAAGGCCACATGCTAAATAAGAGTTAATTAAAAGCACTTTTATAGGCAACAAAGGCAAAACACAACAAGGGTTTTTAAAAATGACACTAAAATAATGCTATAAATATTAAACAACATTAAATTTGATACTCCATAATGTACACATATGACATATAAACTAATAGTTAGATAAATTTATTTTTTTCTAACCATAAATGGAACAGTTTACTGAACCTTTAGACAAAATACATAAAAACTAAACTAAAAGCAATTGCATATGCAATACTGAGTAAATATATATACATATAAATATGTATTGTATAAGATTGTGTTTATTATAAATAGAAATGGATCCCTTTTAGCTGCATGTGCCAGATACAATATCAGTTAAAGGCCTATTAATGTTCATTTAAAAAAAATATATCATTTTTTATTTTAAATAAATGTCTCTCTGAGCTGATATGCATTAAGAAAAGGGAGAGGAAATGTATCAATGTATTGAGCTGGTTGCATCAAAAGCTAAATCCACAGTCCCTCTCTATGCAACTATTTGTTATTAGGCGGGTGTCTTTTGTAATTTTTTCTAAGGCATTGTACTTTTTTACACTCAGTATAATGCAATGCTTACAAATATGAGCAGAACAGGAACCAGTTTCAAATATTTATCTAAGCGAATAACAGCACCATGCTCCACACCATCCTACCTCTGCTCCCTCTTACGAATCTCCTCCTGAAGCCTGCAGTTGGTGATTGAGTGATGCCACGTGGTACCATCGCAGAGAGGCACAAAATTAAATTCCAGAATATTACTGTTCTTCAGTGGTGGAGTGATCTTCCTAACCCTATCCGAATCCCTGACAATATACAAGAAACGACTCAAGTTTTTTGTGTCATGGAAAAGTATATTTTGGAAATTAAGTAGTAAGGACACTGAATTAGGCTTTGGTGGGGAATAACGTTTCTTATTAACATCTGTGGGACAGATGAGGATGTGAGAAGTATGGAGTGATTTAAATGACGCAAGCCAGTGAGGCCACACTGACAATCACAATCAATGCAGCTGTGTAGCGGAAAGCCAGTAGGAGCAAGGATTCTCAACAAAATGCATAGGTCCTGTGACAATGAGTAGCCTATACTATATAGGACATTTGTGGGTGCCTCCTTCAGGGATAACATTCCCAGCTGTCCATTCCTCCTTGCTTTGTTTTTTTTTACTTGACATTAACTCGACAGCACTAGAATATCTATTTTGTAAAACATGTATTATTCTCAATAAAATTTCCTGTGAACCCCATTTTTAAAATGCCTGCTTTAAGCCATTATATTTGGCTTGTAGGTGATGTCAAGTTTAACTGTTTAGTTTTAACTAAACTAAGATTAAGTTTAACAATTTTTTTAACTTTGGTTATAGTTTTAGTCATTTTGTTTTGTGTTTTTGGCTTTTTAAAATATCTACTTAGCTTTAAGTTTTAGGTTATTTAGTTTTACTTGAGCTTAAACTAAATGAAAATGAGAATATTGCCTTGGCATCTACAATACGTTTATAAATATGTTTTATTATTATTATTGTAATGTACAGTATCTCACAGAAGTGAGTACACCCTCACATTTTTGTAAATATTGAATTATAACTTTTCATGTGAAAACACACCCTCAGCTTTTTAACAAGGCAGTGGTCATCTTGGAGGTGTGTTTGGGGTCGTTATCATGTTGGAATACTGCCCTGCGGCCCAGGGAGGGGATCATGCTCTGCTTCAGTATGTCACAGTACATGTTGGCATTCATGGTTCCCTCAATGAACTGTAGCTCCCCAGTGCCGGCAGCACTCATTCAGCCCCAGACCATGACACTTCCACCACCATGCTTGACTGTAGGCAAGACACTTGTCTTTGTACACCTCAGCTGGTTGCCGCCACACACCAAGCGTGCCACACACCATCTGAACCAAATACGTTTATCTTGGTCTCATCAGACCACATGCTATGGTTTCATTAATCCATATCTTTAGTCTGCTTGTCTTCATCAAACTGTTTGCAGGCTTTCTCGTGCATCATCTTTAGAAGAGGCTTCCTTCTGGGACGATAGTCATGCAGACCAATTTGATGCAGTGTGCGGCGTATGATCTGAGCACTAACAGGCTGACCCCCACCCTTCAACCTCTGCAACAATGCTGGCAGCACTCATACGTCTATTTCCCAAACACAACCTCTGGATATGACGCTGAGCACGTGCAATCAACTTCTTTGGTCGACCATGGCGAGGCCTGTTCTGAGTGGAACCTGTCCTGTTAAACCGCTGTATGGTTTTGGCCACCGTGCTGCAGCTCAGTTTTAGGGTCTTGGCAATCTTCTTATAACCTACACCATATTTATTTAGAGCAACAATTTTTTTTTTTTTCAGATTCTCAGAGAGTTCTTTGCCATGAGGTGCCATGTTGAACTTCCAGTGACCAGTATGAGAGAGTGAGAGCAATAACACCCAATTTAACACACCTGCTCTCTATTCACACCTGAGACCTTGTAAAACTAACGAGTCGCATGACACCGGGGAGAGAAAATTACTAATTGGGCCCAATTTGGACATTTTCACTTAGGGGTGTACTCACTTTTGTGGCCAGCGGTTTAGACATGAATGGCTGTGTGTTGAGTTATTTTGAGCGGACAGCTAATTTACACTGTTATAAAGGCTGTACACTCACACTGTAGCAAAGAGTCATTTCTTCAGTGTTGTCATGAAAATATATAATAAAATATTTAAAAAAATGTGAGGGGTGTACTCACATCTGTGAGATACTGTATATTATATAATTTCAAGTAATTACATTTTTTAGGAACTCTAACAATATTAAGTTAACAATAAACAATAACCATTCTTTGTGTAATGTATTACAGATAGAATAAATTACTTAAAGCTATGTAAATTTTTTAGTACACCCTGTAATGGTTTTTAAAGTGAAAAACTGTAAAAAGGATCACTTTAAAAATATTATTAATGCTAAATAATATGCTGTATCATAATTATTAAAAGGAACACAGTTTGTTTCATGAATCAGAGTTTAATTTATTCTCAGAAATGTGAAAGTGGTTTTGTCCAAATTGGTAAATGGCACATTCTTCCATTCCCATAAGATCTTTGTTAATAGGTCAGTGCAAAACTTTCAAAGTGGAATTTTAAAACTAGAAACCTTGATGACGTAACAGTTTGTGATTCAGAGCACCCCCGGTAAAAGAACTAAAGCTCTGATGTAATGAGAACACTCTTATCCTTTTATCTCTTAGCATCTTGTTTATTGCTGACATCACATCACAAAATTCAGACTTTGCTGCGGTAGATTTTGAATCTAATAATGAAATCATATAGAAGAATACAAGTCTTATCTTATCTATGCGGTTTGCTGAGAGTGTTAATTAGTAAGATTTTAAATGTCTTGAGCTGTCTAAGATGACCTTTCTACGGTATAAGGTTTTCCTTTCATACCAGTGGAATTATTTGGCATCTAGAATTTTGATTCTCGTCAAAATTGGTGCATTGTATTGAAGTGTTGCCACACTTGCAGCAATATGTTTATTTTGCTTTTTCAAACACATTTAATTAAAAAAATGTACTACAAGGACCAGTTTCTTTCTTTCTTTTTGTGGACAGACAGAATGATTCACTTTAAGGGTATTGCAACACTACACAAAACCTATCACTATGGTATCTTTGCATCATTGCTTGCTGCATTCATCCACATGATGAATTGCACATAATGACAGCGCTGGGGATTTACCTTCTAATCTAGATCTGATGACTGGGGAAGACCTTCATGATGATCACTTTGTGGAGTGGAGAATTTTGCAATCCCTTTGCTGACACCAAGATTTCCACACGATGATTCATTCTCTTATATATTTTTTTCATAGCTGTGCTGTATCAGGTTGAATGAATAACCTACAAAAATATTGCGCGCATGCTGTCTTAGCCTAATTCAATTACTAAAATATTTTTAATAATTTAAAAAACTTTGCTGCATAACACCCAGCCGTTTAGTTAAACAGGGCACACGTTTGGAGAATACTGATGTGTTTATAAGTTTACTTCACATTTCTTTGGATAAAATTATTTATAGTAATTTTACATTAATTATGGATTCTGTTGAGAAGTGCTTTTAACCACTGCCTTCTGCTCTCTCACACACTGATGGCTGGAGGAGACGCTCAGCTACACACTGATGACTGGAGGAGACGCTCCGCTACACACTGATGGCTGGAGGAGACGCTCAGCTACACACTGATGACTGGAGGAGACGCTCCGCTACACACTGATGGCTGGAGGAGACGCTCAGCTACACACTGAAGGCCGGAGGAGATGGTCAGCTACACACTGAAGGCTGGAGGAGATGCTCAGCTACACACTGAAGGCTGGAGGAGATGGTCAGCTACACACTGAAGGCCGGAGGAGACGCTCAGCTACACACTGATGACTGGAGGAGACGCTCAGCTACACACTGAAGGCCGGAGGAGATGGTCAGCTACACACTGAAGGCCGGAGGAGATGCTCAGCTACACACTGAAGGTTGGAGGAGACGCTCAGCTACACACTGAAGGCCGGAGGAGAGGCTCAGCTACACACTGATGGCTGGAGGAGAGGCTCAGCTACACACTGAAGGCTGGAGGAGAGGCTCAGCTACACACTGAAGGCTGGAGGAGAGGCTCAGCTACACACTGAAGGCTGGAGGAGATGCTCAGCTACACACTGAAGGCTGGAGGAGATGCTCAGCTACACACTGATGGCAGGAGGAGAGGCTCAGCTACACACTGATGGCAGGAGGAGAGGCTCAGCTACACACTGAAGGCTGGAGGAGATGCTCATCTGCACACTGAAGGCTGCAGGAGATGCTCAGCTTCACACGACACCACTGAGTGTCACTAACTAAATGTAACTTGTGTGTCTGCAGAAGAAATTTGACTGCTGGCGTAAACCCAGGATTTCTGATAGTTTTTCAGTGATCTTAAAGTATTATACAGAAATGCCAAACTTGGGAACCTTTATTACATGGGTTCTCAACTCTGGCCCTTGAGGTCCACTTTACTGCAGAGTTGAGCTCCGACCCTAATAAAATACACCTGAACAGGCTAACCAAGAGAGGCAGGCAGATGAGTTTGATTGAGGTTGGAACTAAATTCTATAGAAATTGGACATAAAGGTTGTATTGCCTTATGCTGCTTTTCATGTCAGACATAAGGACAATTCTCACTTCATTTTAAATACTTATGTTAACTTCATGCACCTCATATTGGATCTGCCTGCACAAACACTGTTTTAGACAACTGTAATGGCACAAAATTGGACACATTTTGATTGACTGTTTTGAGATTTTCCACATGTCTTCTACCTACAAGCACTATTTATTTGACAGATCATCTAGCACTTCTAAGAATTCATGCAGAAAGGGTGATAAGAAATGTTTGGCAGAAGTATCAAATCATCATTTTAATGTATTCAGTTTTCTTTGTAGTACTCACATTGTATAGACTTAAGAAAACATTGTGCTGATGATTCATCATGCTTGCCACATCTTGTTATGCATTTTGAAACTGATTTCTAACACAATGTGGCATTAATAATAAAGTATGTATAATCCCATTTTCATAAATGTGTTTTAGATTGTCTCCTTGTTATGTGAGTAGCAACTGATCAGTACTTGTTATCAGCCAAATAAAGTAAGGACAATTTTAAACAAACGGGGTAAAGTTTAATGGTAGAGACTCACGTGATGTAATTACTTACAATTGTGCAAATTATGTGTGCAAATCAATGATAGACAAAAACAAAACATATAAGTGTATACGTAAGTTTTTATACTGTAAACAAGATAATCATACATCCAACGTGGTTGGAGGCAGAGATGCCAGCGGCACTCAACTTTTTCGTCAGGTAGTATGGATCAGTTAATTGTTAATCATCAATGATAAAATTATATAAAGTACGGTTCCTAAAAAAATTGCTGAGATTATCTCTGTACCGTATCTACTTGGTTTACATCTGTTTCTCCAGTATGAAGATTGAATCTGTCTTTATTGTACGGCTCTGTACATTTTTAGTTCACTGCTCAGTGCAATGGTATCTTCATTAGAAATGGCGCCTCGGTAACGTCACACAAAATAAACGCACGTGACTGACAAAGACCGATTGGCTTTTTGTCGAGGGAACCAGTTTCATGCTAACAGCCAATCCGCCTACAGAGTGATGTCAACGTTCCCCTGTCGGAGACATTCAACGTCATCACGCCAAACAGTTGATATATTTACAGTATTTTCCAGTTGTAGTATAATTTGTAATAAAGTTCGTTTTAGAATAACCTATGAAAAGTTTCCCGCATTTTATATTGTTGTTTGATAATGTTTTTTTTGTTTTTTTGCTTTGTCCCGAAATGAGACAAGTCTTCGGATGGAAGATGCTCGTTTTATCGCTTACCGATGCGGAGACTCTGGGTTTGTACCATAAGGTAATATATATTCTATACTCTTTGCTGTAGTCCAATTTAGCTACTTCTTAGCAACCGTCTTTTTTAAGAAACGTAACAGCTTAAAAAAAATCACGAGTGTGGTGTAACTGGTGTTTTATGTCGTATAATATAACGTGAAAGTATCTTGAGCTTGTGTGATCCACGGACCTTATTTAAGGGATTTAACCAAAAGCCCATTTAAAAAACCCATCGACTCTGGGACGATGGAACCGGAAGTGCTAAAATGCTAACTCGTTTTCGGGTTTTCGCCTAGTGACATCCTAGTTCCACCACTCTGACGGAGGGGAAAACCCGCATTTTTTTGAAATATTACTGTTATGTCATGAAATGCAGTTCTAAGAGTATTTCAGGCGAGAATGTAGTTGTTTAAAACTCAAGTCTGCGGCTTATTTATAAATACAGTGCCTATTTGAAAATGTGCTTCGCTGATTTCGGAAGCGTGAGCTCCACGCGTTTACCGGGCTACTTGCATGTATCCGCCGAGAGCATTCTCCGCGGCTAGTACTTCTGACATCTGCTGCTGGCTATGGCAAGCCGTTTTAGCCTAAAATATACTAAGTGTTACTCGTCGTAATTGCATTTTTACTAGTAACAATTCAATTAGAGAGCTCTACAATTCAATTATTACTAGTAACAATTACAATTAGAGAGCTCTCTAAATCAATATTTACTAGTAACAATTACAATTAGAGAGCTCTCTAATTCAGTTAGAGAGCTCTGTAATTGCATTCTTACTAGTAATAATTGAATTAGAGAGCTCTACAATTCGATTCTTACTAGTAACAATGCCAATTAGAGAGCTCTCTAATTCAATTGTTACTAGTAAGAATGCAATTGCAGAGCTCTCTAATTCAGTTAGAGAGCTCTGTAATTGCATTCTTACTAGTAATAATTGTATTAGAGAGCTCTCTAACTGAATTAGAGAGCTCTGCAATTGCATTCTTACTAGTAACAATTGTATTAGAGAGCTCTCTAACTGAATTAGAGAGCTCTGCAATTGCATTCTTACTAGTAACAATTGTATTAGAGAGCTCTCTAACTGAATTAGAGAGCTCTACAATTCAATTCTTACTAGTAACAATCCCAATTAGAGAGCTCTCTAATTCAGTTCTCACTAGCAAAAATGTAATTACAGAGCTCTCTAATTCAATTCTTACTAGTAAGAAATCCAGTTACAGAGCTCCACAATTGCATTCTTACTAGTAAAAACCTGTATTAATTAGATGCAAAACGGATTTTCGATTACACCCATTGCCTTACCAAATCCCGCCTATGGTGATATACTTCAAAATAAAAGCCCCATGAATTAATAGCATTTTCATTGTGTCAGAATGACCTTTAAAGTGAGATGACAGCTTGGATATGTTTTGTTTAAATATTAAATATTTAATCATTAAATTAATTTACATCTTTATGGTCTGCTTACAAGTGAAGAAGACACACACATGTTTCTTTAAAAAAATGCTAGTCTTTGTCAAAATGTCTGGTAATAATGACATCATCTCATTTTGGTATCTTGCTATTTTGTGTAGTTTATAGGCCTATATGTTGGCATAGAAGCAGCTGTCATGCTGATAACAGGCATCATCAATAAACGCACGTGACAGCGCCCGGTGTAGCCAGACGGGGGTCTTCAGAGTACACCTGGAAGATGACCTAATGGACGACACTCGTCTCATCGTAGAAGTGGAAAAACAAAAAGTTATTTATGACCCAAAAAATTTAATGTATAAGGACTTACAAGCCAAAGAATAGGCATGGGATGCAGTGGATTGATCATTTGATATTACACGGTGACAAACGAATAAATACATATTCAAATACGTCACATAAATATTACACATGTAGCTACACCAAATAAGTCTATGATGTGGGCGACTTGTTTGAATGTGTGTTTTTCGTGTGTTTGCTAATATCCCTATTACAACGTTTACATTTTACGTGTTAATAAAGACATTTACGATGCATGTTGAAGATGTTAGCATGGAGATTGCTTGTAAATCTGCTGTTTATGAGTATGTTTATCAGATATTGCTTCATTATTAAAGAAGCGTTCGTCAGCAGGCATTATGAAGAGGTTTGCTAATAAATGTTGAATAAAGATGCAAACTATGTCAATATTGTAGATGTAATCTTTTGACCAAAACTTCAAAGGCATGTCATTCTCCTATAATTAATGTTTTTTTTGGTCATTTTGCGTTGGCAGATGGTGCGTCATTTTTAATGTTTTTTTTTTGTATTTAAAGACAAAAGTACGATCTGTCCAATCAGTAGGCTACAACTTTTTACAATCTGTAAATAACAATCAATACAAACAAACATAAAGAACAGCAGCTTACAGTATATATGTGCAAATAGAAACTTCTGTACAAGTACAAACCTTTAAAATATTGACCATATTCAATATAAACACAATGTATAAAATAACTATAACATTTCTGCTATGGTCAGTTATTGTTTTGTGCTGTTCCCTTGCCTTTGGGGCACCCAAAATCTACGTCTTATCCTTCTTCGTAATCTCCGTAGTAACAAATACAGCGTAATTGCCTTTCTTCTATCTACAATCCGTACTGCACATAAACACAGATGCACATGTACAGTGTAAATAAAACAAATACAGTAATATAAACTATTCTAATAATAAATCAAGACCAATTGTATTTAAAATTAGATTCGAATTTACCCATTCTGTACAGAAGACGCTGTTCAGCCGCGCGCTGCAAACGCTACAGGTGTGAAAGGGCAATGGGCGCGCGCTGCTCCTGCTCTGCACGCACCGCTTCTGCGCCGCTCACGCTTGCAGTGTGAAACGGGCGTGAAACCGGCGTGAGAGTGGCTCGACGGTGTTTAAAGTCCCGCAGCAGCGAGTGCCTCAGCGTAGCTGAAGAGTTCTGCTTTCAAATACACGCAATAAAGCCGTAAAGGCCTTTTTAGCATTTTAAGTAAGCATTTAAAGGTCAAGTTTTGTAGCATTTTAAAATGCTGGTTTACTGTAGCCTACTAAGTGATGATAAAAGACAAACGTAGAGACCAGGAATATTAACGCAATAATGTTTTCCTCCCTTTCGAAAATGGCAATAAACAGACATAATAACAGTTAAATAAACAGTTTATAGACTAAATTAAGACAGACAGTTAAAGTTCATATTTTGGGTTAGTCAGTTTTTTAGCCTTATTAGTAAGCTGTGTACAGAATGTAATCTTTAATACTGTATCGGTGCATGAGAGGAAGCAGCTGCGTGTTGTTTTGTTTTGGGTTTATGTGAATCTGCACATAGTATGCTTTATAATTTTGTCTAATCACTATTGGTACCTTAAGCAACATTTGTATTAAGCCTTATATCCCTGTTCAAGTTCGCTAATTCACAAGCCGAGTGGGAATCATACTCGCAAAATAATGTTAATTATTAAACCAAACAAAATCAAAACTTTCAAAAACATGCAGCAATACGATTATTTTATTAAGTGACAGATGGTGGGTTTAATCAGTGACATTATTAATAGATTTACTCTCCGGTGTCTTCTCCTCGACCTGCTTCCCTTGGGGTTTTTACAGAGAAAGGGCGAAAAAAAATAATGCACTGTCCAGGTTTCTCTGGACGAGTACTGGAGTTACTTTTGCAATTTTCGTTGCGGCATGAATGACATAATATGGTGACATTTTCCACAATCACGACAGAAAATCAAATACTGCCCTGAATTCAATAGTGGAGAGGTGTCGCGATTTTCCCAGTAAGGCGAAAAAAAAAAAAACAGCTTCCCAGAACTCAACACAGCGTGAGGTCAGCTTCACATTCTCAGCCAGATGAATATGCATGAGGCTAATTATCATAATGAGGTCGCTTTAAATAGAGAGCTCTACAATGCAATTCTTACTAGTAAGAATCGCTATTGTAGAGCTCTACAATTACATTTTTACTAGTAACAATTTAATTAGAGAGCTCTACAATTCAATTCTTACTAGTAACAATGCCAATTAGAGAGCTCTCTAATACAATTCTTACTAGTAACAATTCGATTAGAGAGCTCTGTAACTGAATTAGAGAGCTCTGCAATTGCATTTTTACTAGTAACAATTCAATTAGAGAGCTCTACAATAAAATTATTACTAGTAATAATTACAATTAGAGAGCTCTTTAATGCAATTCTTACTAGTAACAATTCAATTAGAGAGCTCTTCAATTCAATTCTTACTAGTAACAATGCCAATTAGAGAGCTCTTCAATGCAATTCTTACGAGTAAAAACTGAATTAGAGAGCTCTTTAATTCAATTAGAGAGCTCTCTAATTCAGTTTTTACTAGTAAGAATTCCAATTAGAGAGCTCTCTAATTCAGTTGTTACTAGTAAGAATTCCATTTAGAGAGCTCTCTAATTCAGTTGTTACTAGTAAGAACTGAATTAGAGAGCTCTTTAATTCAATTACAGAGCTCTGCAATTAAACATATCTCTAATGTGTATTTTTACTAGTAAAATTGTAATTATAGAGCTCTATAATTGCATTTGTACTTGTAATAATTAAATAAGAGAGCTCTCTAATCGGAATTGTTACTAGTAAAAATTGAATTAGAGAGCTCTTTAATTAGAATACTTACTAGTAAAAATGTATTTAGAGAGCTCTCTAATTGGGATTGTTACTAGTAAAACTGAATTAGAGAGCTCTTTAATTAGAATACTTACTAGTAAATATGTATTTAGAGAGCTCTCTAATGAGGATTGTTACTAGTAAGAATTCAATTGTAGAGCTCTCTAATTGGAATTCTTACTAGTAAAAATTCAGTTGTAGAGCTCTGTAATGAAAATGAATGGAAGTCAATGGAGACATATGACTAGTAAAAATTCATTTGTAGAGCTCTCTAACTGGAATTGTTACTAGTAAGAGTTTAATTAGAGAGCTCTGTAATTGGCATTGTTACTAGTAAGAATTTAATTGTAGAGCTCTCTAATTATAATTGTTACTAGTAAGAATATGATTAGAGAGCTCTCGAATTGGCATTGTTACTAGTAAGAATTGAATTGTAGAGCTCTCTAATTGTAATTGTAACTAGTAAGAATTGCATTAAAGAGCTCTCTAATTGTAATTATTACTAGTAATAATTGAATTGTAGAGCTCTCTAATTGAATTGTTACTAGTAAAAATGCAATTACGACGAGTAACACTTAGTATATTTTAGGCTAAAACGGCTTGCCATAGTTGGCTCTGATGTCTCTGTAGAAAGTATTCCCCCTGAAACATGGACTTTCCTGAACACCCCCATCATTTAGACTGAAATGGACTGTGCCAAAGTTCGCGCTGAGGTTTTCCAGGTAACGGAGCGGAAAAGTGAGTGGTAGAACACCTGAGAGTTCGGCTGTGCATTAAATAGTTTAAAGAGAAAACGAGTGGATTATATCTTCAAAGTGTACATTGATTGTGTATATGTGTGCGTGCATCACGATAACCACACAATATTTATGCATAACCAATAAAACAAGATTTGAAGCAGTTACTGGACTGAGGCATTGTTGTCCTGACCCGCAACTCGTAGCCGTCAGCCTATCCGAACCAGTCAGACAAAAAGAGAAATTTTACAGTCTCTATAGTGGTTAAACATGAGGTAAAGTTCGTTTTGGGCAACGTTAAATCTAATAGGCATTTGGTCTCATGAATCTATTATTTCTTCCAGTTCATATTGTTTTGACTGAGCACAAAGTTATGTTTCATAAATTATTTATTTATTAATCGTAATACAGCGCTGACTTTTTTACATACATTTGACTGAAATGGTTGCCTTTGTCTTTATTTTCTATTACATAAGCCTCTTATTATACATCTACTTATATAATGGCTATTATTGTTCATTAAAACTGACATTTAACAAAAAAGGTAGACTTCTGCTTATCATATTTCATTTTATTATGCATACAGTAAAGATAATCAGTGTATTATGTTCACGTATTACATAAACCACATATCAATGTTTTATATTTTTTATATGAAAACGAAAAGAGAGTTGCTTTGTATTTTGAAGAAAACGAAAATGCAGTGGTGTTTTACATATTTTTTGTGGCTATTAATATTTTTAATGAAACAGAAAATGGACAACGCTGTTTGATATAATATTTAGCTTAACTGTAAATGTATGTGCGTTCCCTGAACTACATTTCTGCGGCTATTAATATGTTTAACGTTACATGAAAACAAAAAGAGGCAGTGTGTTTGATATTTCGTAGTATTGTAATTAGTGGTGGGCCGTTATCGGCGTTAACGTGCTGCGTTAACGTGAGACTCTTATCGGCGATAAAAAAAATATCGCCGTTAATCTATTCTCAAAGTTGGGTTGGGAGCTGGGTCTATACTACACAAGCTATGATGACTTTCACCCTGATATTTTAGCGGATGTATACCTAGCGAATTGCACTGTAGGGGGCGAGAACGAGTCTTGAACTAGAGGCTCGCAGTCCGTGATGGACAGATTGTTAACGGCTGGTCTATGTGGTAATACAATCGGGCAGGACATCCAAACACTTACCTATCATTCATCAACCTCAAATATGGCTTTTCATCTGAAGATGTATGTAGTAGCAACTTTACATGGCCGCTCAATATGATGTTAACCTAGAGAAATGTGCGCTATTGAAGTGTTTGTGTGGAAGCGCGTTTGCTGCAGGACAGGCTCCGGTGCGCTCACTTGCTCTTAAAATCTCCGTCATTCTTGGTCATACAGATAAAAGTAGCCTAATACATCTTTCGAATCTGTAAAGACTCTACGTTTATTTGTGTGCACTCAGAATAACAACGAAACGTTGCGCTTTTAAGCAAACAGGATGCGCTTTAGGTCTCATGTGAACCTGTGTGTATGCCTAACGTTACTGTGAAATGACCACATCAGACGTGACGTGCTAACATGGATGCAGCTATGAAGCCGCCGGGTTTGCTTCAGGGAAAATTTATTTTTAAGAAGCTTCCCAATGGAAACTGTAAACAGTTCATCACGACCTCTTATGTAGGCCTACAGTTCAAAATTCATGTTTAACTGAATAAACAGTTAGTAAACACAAGTACATCTTATTGAACATAGTTTATTTTCATCACCAATTATCATAGTAGAACAGCTTTCTCAAGCAGTTTGTGATGCATTTTGGAAACAGGAGATGAGCTCCTGGTAGAGGTCTGCTACCCGACCCGAACCCGCGGGTCCCGAAATACTGTCGGGTTTCGGGTCGGGTTTCGGGTTAATGTTTAATGGATAGCCTCGGGCTCGGGTCGGGTTCGGGTTTGTAGCCAAAACTATATGCAGAGGCTTTGCTGCTTTCATAGACGCACGCACACACATTGCCCACAGATATCAGAGATCGCGCAGAGCACAAACATCACGGACACTTTTATTAGTAAAATAGCTTCGACAGGCTACTGACTCGCAAGTCACAACATTATATTTATCTGCAATGAGGCGGCAAAATCGCTGTTTTTGAAGTAACTAAGCCTCATTGCTTGTAGAGAGAGACGCGCAGACGCAGGTTCACACGCAACATTCCCCCTTCTCTCTCGGTCTCTCTCTCTCTCTCTCTCTCTCTCGCTAATTCAAATAAATTATTAATGCATTCAAATAAATACAATCTTATTTAAGATCTTATGTCTGATTTAAAGTAGACAGAATGCTAACGAGCCTTAACTGACAAAAAATGACCATAATTTGTACGGTGGAAGAATTATCTTCTTGTTCATACAAAATTCATAAACTCGGCAGAATGTATGCGACCGCTGCACCTGATGTTCACAAACTTTCATAACTGGTAAATGTTTGTGAAATGGCAGAGCCTTGATTAATCTATTTCTTTGCATGCAATCGTGAAATGCAGCCTTTTTCCTTTTTTTTTTGTTGGCTATTCGTTGGGGGGGGGATCTCGGGTCGGGTTCGGGCTCTAAATTTAACCGTGCCGCTCGGGTCGGGTCGGGTTGGGTCAGACAATCTCGGGTACGGGCCGGGTTCGGGCTTCAGTTTTGAGCCCGTGCAGACCTCTAGCTCCTGGTCTAATGCGCCACCTGGCTTGAGAAACCCGTTGTCAAAGACTTACTTTTAGCCATTATTTGGGTAGCACACATATTCTGAATGCCTTCGGCAGAATTCAAATGAGCCATTTTAATCTAGATTAATCTAGATTAATTCCAAAATTAATCTAGATTAAAAAAATTAATCTATGCCCACCCCTAATTGTAATACAGTATAAATAACCAGAGGCGAGCTGACTGACGTCAAGTAACGTTACGCAGCTGTTCCAGAGTTACCGGACTTGTGTCCTCCCGTCCTCGCACTCCCGAGTCGAACTTGCGAAGTCCGAATTACCGAGGAGGCAAGAACTTTGCGTACTTAGGATGCTTCTCAATATCCCACCCTGCTTCCTCGCTCCTCCGTCCTCCTCTTCTTCTTTTTCTTCTCTTGGTTAATGGCGGATTATAAACAACTTTTAGGTGCATACCGCCACCTTCTGTACAAGAGTGTGTAACATCATGTCATTTTAACTGTGCTCATATTCTTCTCATTAAACCTGTGTCATTAAGGAATTTAAATATTGCTTTCCTGATGATCCTTATCCCCTCTCGCTTTCCTTCTGACCCTAATATCCCCATCAGATTCCACTCACGCCCTACCTCCTGAACCCTATTTTGCCACACCCTTCTTTCCACCTCGTATAGAACACGGTCAAATATGACATCCTCAAAATTTTCTTTAACCCCACAGTTATCATTATTGTTTTTCCCCACTAAAAACAAGGTGCTATTTAGTCCTGTGTGATCCACTCTCAATCTTGTCATTAAAATGTCTTCCCGTCTGTTACTAACAGACTACCTAACAGACTTTTGAATTTTATAGTAGCCTATCCCTTCCTTTCTCCCACCATTTCTGCCATATTGCAATACTTTTTCTCTTAACTATTGCTTTTCCCTCACCTTTCCCAAGTGGAATTGGAACTGATATTTCTTTTAACAAAGCCTTGTTTGACAATTTGTCTGCATATTAATTAGGGGTGTGCGATATGACGATTTTTGATCGTGGACGATAAAAATGTCTCCAGGATCTACTTTTGAAGAATTACTATCGTGCTACAGCGCACATTATACCAGTTGCAGTTCTGGCGCCTCCGTCTCTATATAGTGTACAACATGACATACATACAGCGGTAGAGTTACTCTGACAGGACACTGCACTTAATCGCAAAAGTATATTATTTGCATACAAGGTATCATGTTAAATGTTTCATTCGCGCGCTGGTCTGACGTCCGCTTTATCTGAGCGCATACACCAGAAGCGCGTGCATTAAAACCCTGTCAAACAGTGCCTGATTACTGAACTAAGTTATCATTTAAGCTAATACGGTCAAAACACACAAGGTTTACATATAGACTCAGTTGGTTATGTCTAAAATGAAAGTAAACACAACAGCTGAGACAAATGGATGCGCTCCTGTATATTCGATTTTTTTTGTAAGGGCGTGATTTCCAAATTGTATTAAAAATATGTCATTATGTCAAATTCAAAAATCTATATTTATAAGCTTTTCCAAAATGTATAATAGACAAATAGAATCAGAACATGTAGAATAATAATAAGTTACCAATCAAAATAAATCAACATGAACAAAATCAGTTTTCACTACAACGGTGGCATGAAGAACACAAAAGTGGCATGTAGGTAAACTTACAGACATTGACAGAGGCTCAGAGGTGGCATGGATGTTTTATGTTGTGAGATTGATGTTTTAAACATAAAACATTTAATACAGAATATTGTTTGATTTAAATGATTTAAATAACTGAAATGTCACTTTAAAAATGAGACTCACAGATTAATTTAAAAACGCATCATTCATAAATGAAACACCGCTGTGTTTGAATGGTGATGCCAGCTGTGACTGTTCAGTCAAGAAATACAGCAAAATCAGGCAATATTGATAAAGTCATACTTTGTATGTCACTTAATATTAACTTATTGTTTATTGAACTATTGTGTTAATTAATATCACATTTGCAAACTCCCTTAACTCTTTCCCCGCCAGCCTGTTAAAAAGAGTTGCTAGCCACCGCCAGCATTTATGATTAATTTTTACCTAAATTTGACAGCCCTCAGAATATTTTCGGCTATGAATGAACATATTATATAATCAAAACAAAGAACCAAGCTTCTGCTTTTAAACAAAACAAAAACGATTGTATTATATCTTCATGTTTTATCACCACTTGAATGCAGATAGATTTCATCAGAAATACAATATTTTGGACAAATAACTGATAAAAATGCATTTTTATCAAAGTAGTACATTTTCAAGCAAAATACTTTCAGATGTCATATTCTTTCACCTATATATAATTATTTGAATTTGCATCCAATAAACAGAACAGACAGACACACACGCAGGCTACATATAATAATAATACATTTTTATAAAATAAAATATATAATAAAATAATAAAACATTTCTTACAATCAAGGCGCTGTGTTTAGCGCTATGCTCTATTCTAGGCCACACACACACACACACACACAGGCTACACACACGCGCGCACACTCACACACACAGGCTACACACACGCGCGCACACGCACACACACAGGCTACACACGCGCGCGCACACACACATACACGATCGACGGGTTAACGGTCTATCGATTACACAGATATGTTTCTGTGTCTGTAAAGGCATCTCCCTCACTGTTTTATATACACACACATATATAAATATATATTAATGCAAATATGTAGCACCTGTGCTACACAGCGCTGTTCTCGCAGTTTTGCGGATTCTGTTCTGTGCGCTTGCGGTGCAGAAATGCTACCTTGCAAGTTGCAAGTATGGTTTTGCGCGCGTGGATACGGTCCTGTGTGCTCATATCATGTGCTCGCGTCTTGTTTTTATGTGCGCGAGATTTGACATTATTTACACGCCATATCTTTGAAGCTCCTCTGAGCTCAAACACAAATATCCTGATCGGGTTAGTCGCACATGGGCTCCTAAATACTTTTTGATAAACGGGAACGCAGTACTTTTCAGTCACAATTTAAAAGCGACTAATAAGTGCCGTGATATTTTCTATTTGTAAAAATTCACGTTCGCACAACCGCTAAGATGTGAGCTGGACTCTGGGGAAGGGGCCACATACACTGTGACCTGACCCAATAGCAATTCTTTATGAATGAATAGCTTAATGAATAACTGTTCATTTTGCATGTATCTGCATCTCTTCCAGTAAATAATATTTATATACAAAACATGAAAAATATTTTAAAGGTCTAGTCATTATTTTAATTATCTGGTGCCCAATCCCGTCTATAATCCGGCCCTGTATTCCGCCCCTATATGAATTCTTAACAAACTGTGATAAAGTTATATCATTAAGTCTTCTCTGACAGATGTCATTGATTGTATGCTTTTAATGACAGCCAATGAATCTGTGCATACTGTAACCCTGTCAGGTTTGACCTCTTCAACCCACTGTAGTGCAATGATGACTGCCACGATTTCTGCCGTATATACAGATAACTGATCTGATATTATTTGTTAATATTAATCTTAAATACTGGAATTTGTATTCCAATTCCCACACATTCCTATTTGTTCTTGGATCCGTCTGTATAAATTTGAAAGATAATTAGAATTCCTCCGTTCTCCATCCAATGACCCGGAAACCGATCGAGCTCAGCCATCTTGAAGAACGAGAGCTGTGTGTCCCAATTCAAAGACTGCATCCTTCGGAGGACGGATCATTTAGAGCAGGGGTATTTAACTAAAATGTACAGAGGTCCAGTTAGAGAAAATTTCTTGAAACAAAGGTCCGGAAAATCATATTGTCTTACTATTTAGTGTGATAGCTTATATATTTTATAGCTTTTATATATTTATGAGTAGCCTAGTTGTTGTTTCAGCATCTGCATGCAATAAATACCTGCCTAATCAAATTAATTCAGAACAATTCAAAAACTTGTTGACAATATTTATTGTCATGTTACATAGAACTGAACATATATGTATGACTGTAGATATGTATGTTTTTTTCATTAACAAAATAAAAGTAGGGCTGCATTTCAAAATAAGAGAAAATAAATAAAATGTGAAAATTGTGTATGTTCAAATAAAGTGCTTAACTTCAGACAAATAAAATAAAGGGAGGAAAAGCTTGAATTTCTCCTTTTCTGTTTTATATCTTGACTCAACAATCGCAACCAATTTACAAATAATTAATTTCAATTATTGCAATGTTTACCAGACTTGATTGGCTGAGTGGTATCACGTGGGATGGCTTAACTCGCATGCAATTGGTCTGTGCGATTCCGCTACCACTACAGTAAAGACAAAAGCTGCGCCGGTTGAAATAGAAGCGCCCCGTCAGGTTTTAGATCATAACCTTATATTTTGGCTGTAAGTCTGGGTCCGTGTGGGACGGCTTTTGGGTCCGGACCCGGACCGCGGCCCGCCTGTTAGTGACCTATGATTTAGAGGATGCGGCCGACACAGACTTCCAAGGCCACTCCGAGTCTAGCCTTTGCAGGATTTCCTGATTGCGCCAGCAGGTGTTCCCGATCGCCGCTCCTGTCGCGTAGCAACGGTGCGAGAACTAGGGATGGGGGCGAATCGATCCTTAAGTATCGATACTGATCAGAGCATGTGAGCGGAGCGTGCAAAATATCGGCGCGCGGAGCGGGTTTTTATCCAAAGGCCAGAGCAATCGCTCTGTCTCGCTCCGATACCACTCACACCACGAGTCTAGGGCATGCACAAATCCACCCAGAATTCAACTGTGCCTTCAACAATTAACAAAACTGTCAGCCTATAAACTTCAAAAATCGTTCGTTGGGAAGGAGAAATGGAGTTCGTGAAATATTTCCAAAAGAAAACCGACAGGTCATACAGGTGCACAATTCCTGTCAAAAAAAAAATCAGTCACGCAACAAACCAAGTATATACCAAGTATTCCTACTGACATTAACTAAACTCGACACGTCTTGATGTTCTTTAAGGTGCTTCCCGTGCTAGTTTATCCAGAGCTATTCCATGAAAACGGAGAAAATGCCAGCCCTCTTTAGCTGTGAGGTCCTCTGCACCTTTAGCCAAATAAAAGTCTAGAGAGGGCTTGTTCCAGTCTAGTACAGAGAGCTGTAAACGCACACAATGCTGCTCTTTGGCCACCTATAAAGTAACAAAACCTACATTTACCTTTTTACATTAAAATCATACAAATCTTTCATTGAGATAACTAGCCTTGTTTAACCACAAGATAAAGTAAAATAAATATAATTAATGCACAGATTTATACAGATAATATAAAACTATAAATAAATAAAAAAGAGAGAGAGAAAGAAAATGTTCAAACTTACTTTGGCAACAGTTGCCATTAAAGCCTTTCCAATGCCTTTACCTGTAGTGCAAGCAGAGATGACTGAATTCTGCATTTTGGCTAAAACTCTTCAACTTCTTGATTAAGTATACACACCTCTGTACTCTGGCATCACATACAGATCTTCCATATGCACAGTCCTCCCTTTCCAAGTGCTATACGTATAGAAGAAGAGAGCATAGCCAACCTTGGTATGTCCTGTGGGATGACAGTTGCTCTAAGAATACGTGTGATATCATAAATATAAAGTCTTACAAACTCATAATACACATTTACGGTGGCTGTTAATTACTAAGGAGTTAAAATGCAGGGGGTGGGGGGGTGCTGCTCATGCATTCCTCTCATGAATGTGCGACTTTTGAGCTTTGTCATAGCAACTGAGATTAATTATTGCTGGAGGCCAATGAGCAGTGAACGCTTTCATTCATAGTTCCTTGCTGGTGGAATGATATTCCCAATCCTAGCTGAAATGGCAAATCCCTGAAAATATTCATAAAACACCTAAAAACTCACCCTGCTGAAAATAAAGCTATCTCTATTCTATCTCTATGCTTTCACTATTCCTTAATCCATCCCTGTTCTGGCTGTACTATTTTTAATGATGCCAGAAGCTTGGTTATGCTAACACTTGCTTATTGCTTATTACCTATTTATGATGAATCGCTTGTTGTATTCCTGTAACTCACTGTGGGTAAAAGCATCTACTAAATAAATGTAAATGAAGAGTTCAGATGCAAAAGCAAAGTGCCGTCTGAAATTTTCTTCTAAAATTAGCATTTTTATCAGGCTCCTATATTAATGTTGTAATTTAACTTTTATTGCATAGAAAAGGATCTATACATTGCCATGAGTAAAATTACTGAACCTAAACATAGGATCCTGATAAAAGTGCTAATTTTAGATGAAAATTTCAGACGGCACTTAGAGATTTTTGCATCTGAACTCTTGAAATGTAAATGCAACGAGTAAAGATCTTTCTTGGTGCAACTAATAATTCAGACTTTATGGAACAAAAATCCTAAAAGCTCTTGTTATAAGTAAATTAAATATATAATAAACTACATGTAATAGGTTATTTTATGTAAACCCAAGATTATAAGTTATTGTTTACCATATTCCTGCCATGTTTTCACTGGACATGTGGTTTTGGTATTTTAGGAGTCATTATTACCATCTTTAGACTTGTGCTCTTCAGGTACATCAGCTACAAGACACTGGTAAAAAGGATTGGGGCCAAATCCATCCCTCTCCAACTCTTAAGAGAAAACCAGTAGAATCAGACTTAGTAACAAAAATGTGACTTCATTTTAACTTGAAAAACTTGAAATTGCTTATTTAAAAAATTACCTTTATGAGAAATCTTCACTTGGTCCGGCATATTTTCATAAACAGCCAATTCCTACAATAAAACATCCAGTAACACTTTACAATAAATGTACATGAATAATCATGTAGTAATGCTAAATTAATACTTAATCGATCACATACTAATGATTATTAAAGGAGTTAACTAATTATGAACTAAGAGCTATCCTTAACTACGACTGAAGTCATACTGATTCATGCATGAATAACGGCAGCCTAAGTACATGTTTGATAGTTAATGCATTAATTAACATTTATGGTTAAACTAAACCAAGCAGCCTCTTTAAGGAATAAGAAATATTCTAGACTTTGAAATTAATTTAATACTATCATAATTTGAGCATTTGGCATCTTCAGCTTTGTCGTAAACATTATTGGGTGGCAAATGATAAGTTGATCCTCCTCATCAAGTGTAGAAAATACTAAATACACTAGTGATCTTGTCTGTTTTATGTTCTTCTCTTTCCCTTTAAACTCACCCTATTGTGACTTATACACAGATTAATAAAGAATAAAACCCCCAAAACCCACAAAGAACATTTCTAGAACAATTCCTAAAGAAATTCTCAAACTGGAAAGACACATCCAGACACAGCCGTGATGATCCTGTTCCTCTGCTCTCTGACTTCTTGAAAATCCACACAGCATCTCTTAACTGTGCTGAATACTCACTGTGTTAGTATGTGTGTTTGATAGAAAGTATAACATAAATCATGAGCTGAGTTTAGTAAGTAGTAGACAGTGAATTCCTTATGATTGGGCCATCAAGTAAAGTCATGTCAAAATCAACATTAACAAGCCATTAGTTGATGTTAATGTATGGGTAGTTAATAATGAGTTGACACAATAACAATGTGAACAATCTCCTTATTCCTTACACCACCAATACAACAAACTCAAAATAAAATACATTCCAAACATGTTACATTTAAAGACACACAGAATGTCAAATATTTCGCGTCCAGAAGCTCAAAACAATGCTGTTAATATTTAATGGTATTTAATTTGATGATTTGTTAATGTGTCATTGTGTCAACTCATTATTAACTACCCATACACTAACGTTAACTAATGGCTTGTTAAAGTTGATTTTTGACATGACTTTACTCGAGAGGGCCCAACATAACTAACTCATTATTAACTACACTAACATCAACTAATGGCTTGTTAAAGTTGCTTTTGACATGACTTTACTTGAGAGGGCCCAACATAACTAACTCATTATTATTGTATAAACAGGCTAAATATACACTGGAAAAGGAAATCAGAGTGGCAAAGAGGAATTACTCTGGCAAGCTAAGGAACAAATTTTCTTCTAGTGATTCTGCTTCAGTGTGGAAAGGTTGGAAAGACATTACAAATTACATGACAACATCCCCCAGCACTCTGGCGAATCAACAACTGGCAGACGATTTTAATTATTTTTACTGTAGGTTTGGAAAAACACCCCACACCCGCCCTGAACACCTCTCCACACAACCAGTAACACCCCTCTCCCCCACACCTGCACTGAAAATAAGTGAAGATGACGTGCGCCAGGTCTTCAGAGAGAATAAAAGAAGGAAAGCACCAGGACCAGCCTGCCTTAAAACCTATGCTGACCAGCTGGCCTCCATCTTCACAAAGATCTTCAACAGATCACTGGAGCTGTGCGAACACGGCCGATATCCGTGTTTAGTAGCGCCGATTTAAAGTCAGGCACGTCCGCGGGCAGCTCCGTGTTATTGGTGCGGTGGAACGTGTGCTGCAGCATTTGAAGGACCCCAAGCCAAAACTTTTGGAAGATTCAACAACAGTCCTGGGAGATGGAGGCAAGGCTTAAATTGTTATATTTCAAAGTCCTATGGCCATATATCTACTATAGTAAACTATGAAGTGTTGCTTCACTCAGTGAAAGAAAAACGAATAGCACAGAACCGGCATAATGCTACAGCTGGTTGAAGGTTCCCTTACTTGCAGTTAACTTTAAGGACTGTAACGTTAGTCGAAAACTATCAGCAGCTTGCTTGCTAACATATTAGCCCCGATGTTAAAAGTTCGGTTTTATTTGTCCTGTATCTGAGTCGGAGAATTTAATTCAGTCCCCACGGTTCGCCACGCATGTGATTCGCGGATTAACTGATACATTTAACCACCATAGAGTGAAGTGTATCATTTTGCACGTGTTTCGGGACACGATTAGAATATTATAATAACTTTCCCCATAAACACAGGCACTATGTGCCACGAGCGCTAGCGTAGATTCCAGAGCTAGCCTGAGCTACGCGATTGGTCGAAACCCGCCTCATTCGGTCTTCCGATTGGCCTAGTTTCTACGGTTAATGTAGACTCTCGGCCAATCGGAAGGGAGGATCGTCTACAATCTATACCGGCCACTGCACAGCTCTCGGGGCTCACGTCTTCTGTGCTCTTCCGCTGCCGCACACACCGAAGCACGCGCAGGTAGAGAGAGAGAGAGTGAGAGGAGCGATTCAGATACCGCGTTTCAGACTACGCCTCAACGGACGGATAAATACACAAAATTATGTTAAAATACCCGTTTTGGCAAGTATTCTGCAGTCGGTTATGAATTAAGTTAACGTATACAGTTGAGAAAGAACATGCAGAACAGTTGTGTTTCCTGCATGACATCCTGCCGTTCTTAAACTGGGAGTACTGAGAACTTTCAGTGAAAGATGGGTAGAGTGAGGAAGACTCGGGGACTGCAATTGAGTTCAAATTAAAGCACATTCCTTTATATTGTTCTGTAATGTTTACATAATTTGCTTCACTCAAAAATGAGGGGTTTGCTGCCATGTTATTTGCACTAAAATAGATGTTTGTAGCTGCTAAGTCAAGTGCATTCACAGTTGGTTGCTTGAGGACTTTATTTTATATAAAAAGGCCGAAAGTTGCAAAAAGCAGAAAGTTAGAATGCACTTTAGATGTTCTGTGTCATTTATACCAAACACATGTTGCTGGTTGCTAGTGTGTTTGCAGCACTACTATTATTTATTTAATATTTTTCAGTTTAATTGATTTTTATTTATAAAGTTGTATTTATTTTATTTAAATGTATATTTAAGTTTACATTTATGTTCAAAGAAACTTGAAAAATTCTGCTTAATAAATGCTCTAAAACTTTTGTAAATGGTTGAAAGTTTTTTTTTTATTACCTGTTTTATATATTTAATACTTGGTCAGTTTATTTATTTGTTTGGATAAATATTTGAATTTGAAATTTGAATACCGTGCAGTGCACAAAATTAAGATTTGAGAGATGGTTGAAGTCAGTGTTCAATAAATTGTTACATTTAGAAATTGTGTGCATCCACGTATTATTAGTGTGACATTTTAGCATGCAAATGAAGGGGAAAACTTCAAGATATCGGCCCTAAAAATCGGCAGCACATGTCGGCCATCGGCTGACCCTGACCTCTAAATATCGGCATCGGCTATAGAAAAACCCATATCGGTCGATCTCTACTTTAGAATAAACTGACACAGCTCTCCGTCCACCTCCGTCTGTCAGTGGATCACTAGCTTCCTGACAGACAGGCTGCAGCTAGTGAGGCTGGGGAAATTATCATCCAGCACCCGTACGATCAGCACTGGAGCTCCTCAGGGTTATGTTCTCTCCCCACGGCTCTTCTCCCTGTACAAGAACGACTGCACATCTAAAGACCCCTCTATTAAGCTCTTGAAGTTTGCAGACGACACCACACTGATCGGCCTCATTCAGGACAGAGACGAGTCTGCTTATAGACAGGAGGTTAAGGAGCTGGCTGTCTGGTGCAGTCTTAACAACCTGGAGCTTAACATGCTCAAAACAGTGGAGATGACCGTGGACTTCAGGAGGAACCCCCCTGTTCTCCCCCCACTCACCATCATGAACAGCACTGTGACTGCAGTTGAGTCTTTCAGATTCCTGGGCACCACAATTTCTCAGGACCTGAAGTGGCACAATCACATTGAGTCTACTGTGAAAAAGGCCCAGCAGAGGCTGTACTTCCTTCACCAGCTGAGGAAGTTCAGCCTGCCACAGAAGCTGTTGATACAGTTCTACTCTGCCACGATTGAATCCGTCCTCTGCATGTTAATAGCTGTTTGGTTAAGCTCAGCAACCAAATCTGACTCAGAAGACTATGGAGGGTAGTCCGGACTGCTGAGCGAACCATTGGTACAACCCTCAAGAACTGTTTCAAGAACTGTATTCATCTCAGTATGGTATGGTAATTCCACAAACCAGGACTGCAAAGCTCTACAGAGAGTCGTGCGCTTAGCTGAGCGCATCTCAGGGTCTACTCTCCCCTCTCTGCAGGACATCTACCTCAAACGCTGTAAAAGCAGAGCTGCTAAAATCATCAAAGACTCAAATCACCCCGGTAACCATCTTTTCCGTTTACTGCCATTTGGCAAGCGCTTCAGGAGCATGATGGCAAAGACTGAGAGACTGAGGAGGAGCTTCTTCCCTCAGGCCATCAGGCTCCTTAACACAAACTCTTTTTCATAAACATTTACAATCTCATCATCCGTATTGCTGCTATGTGTACATTCCCAGTACAACCCGTTTGCACATCCCTCTTGTTTATATTACTATTAAGTCCCATATACTTTTTTTGCACATCTTACTTGTTTTTGCACATCTTGTCTCGCACATCTTGTTTTGCACTTTTCTTTATTCTATTACACATTTTACTCTTTATTTCTCTTTTTTACCTATATATATATGCTCTTGTGTGGTGTTACTTTTATATCATTTTTATTATTTGCACTGTCCACTGAGCAGACCTGATTTGATCTCATTTCACTTTTGATTATACCCTGTATAATTTATTATGTGACAAATAAAGAAACCTTGAACCTTGAGTGAGCAAAAAGGCTGGCAAAATCACTCTGGACCCCTCACATCCAGCACACTCCCTTCTTTGAACTGTTACCATCTGGTTGACGCTACAGAGCTCTGAGCACCAGAACGACCAGACACAGAAACAGTTTCTTTCCCCAAACAATCCATCTCATGAACACTTGACATTAAACGTGGAAGTTGGAACACATAACACTATTATACAATTATTTATTCACCACACATACTTATTTTTTCATTTTAAATTTGCACATGTCAGACCTCACACATAATTGTCTGTATTGTATATTGTGTTTTTGCCATTTTGGACATTGCTTATTTGTATATTGTTATTTTGTTGTCTGTGCCCTGTCCTGTCACTGTCATTCTGTTCCACTGTGGAGCTTCTGTCACTATAAAAAATTCCTCATATGTGTAAACATACCTAGCCAATAAAGCTCATTCTGATTCTGATACCCATACACTAACATCAACTAATGGCTTGTTAACCCTTTCGCACGTGAGTTTAAAATATTCTAGCTGAGCCCCCAGCATGATTTTTTTACATAGACTTTAAAAAACATGGACGTAGTGTCCGTGATGTCACCCGTAGGTTTCTGAAGATAATTTTTGAAGCTCAAAGTGGGCGGAGACAGCCGTTGCCATCTTGGCTGCGCGTCACTCCCGGATAATCGAAAGTTGGCAAAAAGGCGGGATGTGGGTGGAGCTGGTTGCTGAAACCACATCCATCGAGCGCGACAGTGGTTACAGCAGCGGAAATCCACCTGTCACTCAATTGGCCACGTGCTTAATTATGCAGAAATGTAAGGTTTAATATAATTTAAACGGATGAATTATTTAAAAAAAATCTCCCTCCTCACAGTTGTCATGAGAAGCAAAATTAGCTATATAGATTAAAATAATTTTTTGCACCAGGCTGTAAACATGTTTTTTTCTGCTGTAAAGTTGGGCAATTTAACATGGGGAGTCTGGGATTGACTCCCTTTTGCAGCCAGCCTCCAACGGCCAGTCAATGAATTGCAGTTTTAGTCACTTCCGTGTTGGCTTCACGAGAGAGAGCAGGAGGTTGCCACTTGGTTTTTTAGGCGACCACTATTTTAGAACGTATTGGCTTTTAGCTTCCATTGTTTACATGGCGACGCCTCATGCTTGTCATTTTTATTCAAAATATTCATAAACATGCTCACTATATTATGAAATATCTGATATTCCGATTCTGAAATATGTGCAAGTAAATGTATTTGGTAGCTTAAACACTTTTATAATGACCCTGTTAGTTGATCTATACCGGCTGAAGGGCGCCGCCATGTTAGTTTGCGCTGAATCCTAGCTGTGGGATAAACAACATGTAAATTCATCCTCCTCTTGAAACACGTAAAATAAATTCTCCGGTAAACTGGGAGAAGAGCGGAGTAAACTTTATAGATGGTTTAATGGGGGGCACACGCCCGGACTGAAGTTAACTTCCGTCTGTGTTTGTATGTCGGGCTGGTTAGTGTCGCCGGCTACAAACACAGTTAAAGTGATTAGTAATGAAGTTGGGCTCAGGTTGTTGTGCTGTGTGATGTGTTTCACATACATACATTTATTTGTGGCGACCAGTGTTGGGGAAAGTTACTTTTAAAAGTAATGCATTACAATATTGCGTTACTCCCTAAAAAAGTAACTAATTACGTTACTTAGTTACTTTTTATGGAAAGTAATGCGTTATATTACTTTTGCGTTACTTTTTAAATATGAGCAGGGCTTGATTGTTTGTTTTTAATACAAGAAGTTCTATTTATATCAAATGTAAAGCCTTTCCCACCAAAAAGTGTAATGAATAAACCTCATGCGGAAGGAAGAGTAAATTCACATCTGTGCAGTAGAACGCAGAAAAAGAAGGTTCAACACTCTTCAGCAATAAAAAGAAAAAACAACAAAGCACAATTGTTAGTTTATCTAAAGTAATTTTTGCTTATTAGTATGGTTGAACTGGATCATCAAAGGTCAGCAGCAAACACATTAGTTAATAAAATGAGTTTAGATATATTTGTGCTGTTTAACATATTTAATTATTGCAGGTTTGCGTTTGCTGAGTTTGCATTTCACTGTTTTAATTCATTTTGATGAATACTGAATCTGTTTTTTGCGAGTGGTATGAATTAATACACATTTAGTCTAGATTAGAACTACAGTAAGATCATGTTCACACAGCGCACTGTCAGTCAATAAATGGAAAAAAGTAACTCAGATATTTTCTAGTAAATTAAAAAGTAATGCGTTACTTTACTAGTTACTTGAAAAAAGTAATATTATTACGTAACTCGCATTACTAACTAAACTCAGCTCATGATTTATGTTATACTTTCTATCCAACACACATAACACAGTGAGTATTCAGCACAGTTAAGAGATGCTGTGTGGATTTTCAAGAAGTCAGAGAGCAGAGGAACAGGATCATTACGGCTGTGTCTGGATGTGTCTTTCCAGTTTGAGTATTTCTTTAGGAATTGTTCTAGAAATGTTCTTTGTGGGTTTTGGGTTTTTTATTCTTTATTAATCTGTGTATAAATCACAATAGGGTGAGTTTAAAGGGAAAGAGAAGAACATAAAACAGACAAGATCACTAGTGTATTTAGTATTTTCTACACCTGATGAGGAGGATCAACTTATCATTTGCCACCCAATAATGTTTACGACAAAGCTGAAGATGCCAAATGCTCAAATTATGATAGTATTAAATTAATTTCAAAGTCAGTATTTCTTATTCCTTCTTAAAGAGGCTGCTTGGTTTAGTTTAACCATAAATGTTAATTAATGCATTAACTATCAAACATGTACTTAGTTAAGGCTGCCGTTATTCATGCAAGAATCAGTATGACTCCTATCCTAGTTAAGGATAGCTCTTAGTTAATAATTAGTTAACTCCTTTAATAATCATGTGATGGATTAAGTATTAATTTAGACATTGGCATATGGTTATTCATGTACCCTTATTGTAAAGTGTTACCAAACATCCAAAGATACTCTAAAATCATTCTGCACTCAACACACGCTAAACAAGTTCTGAATTGAGTTATCTCACCATAATCATGCGCGCTATGTCTCGACAGTCTTCAGGTTTGGCTTCACAAATATTAAACCTCATTTTGCATATGTAAACAGCGTTTCCCGATTTCCTCCACAAACGTTGGTCAGTGAACAATCTTGCACTAAAGAGCCGACTGCACACACGCGTCAGTCCAACAAGAGAGTGACACGTGTTTAAGAGCGTCATATATCACAGATTTTGCGCAGCCTCTCCAGCAACCCATGCTCAGATCACTGCTTGTACATGGCAAGCCATATTATCATTTAATCTATAAACCGTACTAGCCTATCTATTTGCTACTAGTTCTTATCTTTTAGATACTAGTATATTTTCTATTAAGTACTAGTAGGCTACTTATTCATTATTATTCTTTATGTGCTGTGTCTAAGGTATAGTATTCATTAGACACTAGTTCTTACTTATTAGATACTACTTTTTAAAATGATTATTAATTCAGCTTTACAACCAAACAAGGTACATAATCAAATTCCAGAATAAATCAAAACGTTTTAAGCCTTGGCAGTGCATAACCAAAAATAGATCAACAACAACAAAAAAATAAACATCCAAATAAACCGAACTAAACCAGAAAGTAAAATAAGAAACAAAATATAATAATAACATAACATGCTTCCAAAAATAAAATACAACAAAGAGGGCTTTTAAATTAAATTATACAAATCTAATAGAGACACCAACTTATAATGGCTTTCTTATTCTTAACTAATTGTAAAGATTTCTATAAGAGTTTTACCTCATTACTCTATTGGATAAAGTTGGGTTTAGATTTAAACCATCTGCACTTGTGAATAAAAAAACATCCCAAAACATATCAGGAAATTAATAATAAATTCAAAATCTTTGTTTTCAAGAAAAATACCAAGCCTGACTACCTTCACATTGAGAGGTGGGAGTTCAAAACCCCTGGAACATAAACCAGTTTTGCATCTCTTTCCAAAAGGATTGTACTGTATCACACACACACACACACACACACACACACAAACAAACATAATATATGATCTAAAGTTTCAATACTTGTTTAAAAAAAAAACATACATTTACATCAAAATTAAATTTTAATCTTAAAAATTCGTTAGTAGGGTCAATCTAATTTAGAATCTTGAAACTCATCTCTTTAGCTTTTGGAGGGAGAAAGAAAAACAAATATATTTTTTCTAATTTGTTTTATTTCAACCGTATCAAAAATCTTTAAGCATATATTCCCATCCAATTGGGTTAGGATAATAAACCTGTGCAATTTTTTTATAATAACTATATTAGAAAAAACATTTCTCACAAATTGCCTCAATTCTGGGGAAACTTGGGAGTTCACAAAATCTTCTCTAACCATTAATCTCAAATCAGCTGGAATGGCTCTAATCATTCTATTGTAAATATTAACAGTACACTGCAGTTTGAATTTCTCACAAAACTCTCAAAACTCCATTATCATCCAAAAAATGGGCAATAGCCCAAATTCCTTTGGATTTCCATTCCTCACAAATATATTTTTTAATCATGGTATAAATGCTTGGAAATTATATTTAAAAATTTCAAGTCAATTTATTGCACCCAATAATCGCAATAAGCTTTTTTTATTTTGTATTATAACACAAAGTCTCATCTTTCTGTAAATTTTGAGATCAAATACAAACAATAAATGTGTTTTGCACTCTTTTATTTGTAGTGAGGTAAACTACATCTGCATTGGAATCAATGGTATTTTCCTCTTTAATATTTTCACCATGAAATAAACATGAACAAATATGTGAATGCATATTGAAAAAAAAAATCAGAACAATTTATACAAACAAATGTCTCATGAAATCGATAAATTAGAGTTTAAAAAATATCTATAAGCCTATGTGTTATTGCTGATTTTCGTGTTAAGAACAACAGGTTGGATGCCACAGATGTTTTTTTTTTTGTGGGGTGTAATTTTTACATTAATTTCACGTAATATAACATATAACATAATATGATTTTATTATTGTAATTTTGACTTTATTAAATTAGAATGATGTTAATCTTATTTAGTAATTTTTCAGTGTGACACTAAAATGCCGATGTAGGGTATTTGTACATGTAAACACTATCTTGGCACAGCTGCCCCAAAACAAAAACAAAATGAAATAGTATTAAGTTTGACGATCCTGACTCCCCGTCCTCATTGGACACGCGTTTAGGGAACAATGCATCTTTATGGATTACATAGGCTAATGAAAGAGTTTTAAATTTTATATTTGAATTATTTTTTTGTATAGTGTTTTATAGCGTTCTATAAATATATTGATCATGTCAGTGAGTCAAGTACTTGCTGATTTCCTGCTCAAGATCAAGACACCCTGTTTGTTTTCTTTATATTACAAAACGTTTTGTTGATTTTGTCACACACATAAAACTATTTGCTGCTCCGAATGATGCATACTCTTACCTTTGAGGAAAAATTACGGCGTCTTTTCCACTCTTATTTAAACCGTAAATAAAAGAAACACACTTTCTAAAATTAAAATAGACCTAAACTGCGGGGAAATGCGGTTAATTAAAATGTCTGTCAATCTTCACAGGATTTCAGAATTTGCTTTTAGAAACTTAGAAAAGAAATTATCTTAGACAAACTATTGCTTCTCGAACTAGCAAATTACCAAAGGACATTTTGGGTTGAGCGAGCCCCGCTCCGCTCCCGCTCCACTCCACTCCACTCACATGCTCTGGCTGCAACAGCAGCTGTGTAATGGGAAGAGAGAAAGAGAGAATTAAAAAAACACGGGCTCGGGTCAGATTCTGATAATTCTGATAAGCTGTCCGACAAGGACCTGGCCCGTGCAAGGCTCTATATTCGTTCCCTTGTTTCAATTAAAAGTTCCCCCTCGGCTCGGCGGGCCCCCAATCTGCCCGGGCCCATATGCACCTGCATACACAGACGCTACACCACTAAGTACATCATTCATAATGTCAAAATCAATCGCATTTACCCATCCATCTTTATACTTTTTAATCGTGTCATCCTTTCTTATGTATTGAAATTTATTACTCCAAATAAATATAAAATTAATCTTATTTATTGCTTTAATCATTCGTGTTGATATGGGTAAGGAGAAGGCTGGGTATATGAGTCTGGACAAACTATCCATTTTGGCAGGCCCGGATTAACACAGTGCATTACCCAGTGCAGTGCCCGCTCACACAGCTCATGAGGCGGTGATATCCGCTCACACAGTTCATGAGGCGGTGGTGTCTGCTCACGTTCCTCCCAAAACGGCAGTGCCTGCTCACACAGCTTCGGAAGCGGCGGTGCCCGCTCACACAGCACACGAGGCGGTGGTGTCCGCCCACACAGCTCCCGAAGCAGCGGCGTCCGCCCACACAGCCCCGGCGGCGTCCCACGCAGTCCATTCCAGAGCCCGCTCCAGTCCGGGAGCCCACGCAGTCCGCTCCAGAGCCCGCTCCAGTCCGGGAGCCCACGCAGTCCGCTCCAGAGCCCGCCCCAGTCCGAGAGCCCATGTAGTCCGCTCCAGAGCCCGCTCCAGTCCGGGAGCCCACGCAGTCCGCCCCAGTCCGGGAGCCCACAGAGTCAGCCCCGCCCTGGCCTCACGCCCCGCCGGTCCTGCCCTGGTACCAATGGCTGCCTCTGTCTCCAGGCCCTCTCCCACTACATGGGCCTGGCCCCCCCCATCCCTCCCCGACTCTGCCCCCGCTCGGCAGTTCCCCTTGTCGGACGCTAGGGAACGTCTGGAAGCCATTCCTTTGAGGGGGGGGGTAGTGTCAGGAGTCCAGGTCGGCGTCCTCCCTCTCACCACCAGAGGTCGCCGTCTCCTTTCCTCCTGGACTCATTATCCTCATTCCACACACCTGTGCACCCACTCATCACATCCCCAGCTGTTCCCCATCATCACGGACTATTTATGCACACGCGCGCGCACACACACACACACACACACGATCACGGGTTAACGGTCTATCCATGACATCCATGAAGATGTTTTTGTGTCTGTAAATGCATCTCCCTCACTGTTTATATATATATATATATTTACACGTGATTAATTATTGAAAAAAAAAATTTCTAAGGTCATGACTTAAGCGGTATGTGTTGAAAATGACAAATCACTTGAGGAGCGAGCAGGGGTTGAGCAGTTGAGAGAGAGTCACACTGCGCTGTTCTCGCAGTTTTGCATGCGGATTCTGTTCTGTGCATTTACGGTGCAGAAATGCTACCTTGCAAGTAGCAAGTATGGTTTTGCACGCGCGGATACTATCCTGTGTGCTCATATCATGTGCTCGCGTCTTGTTTTTATGTGCGCGAGATTTGACATTGTTTACACGCCATATCTTTGAAGCTCCTCTGAGCTCAAACACAAATATTCTGGTCGGGTTAGTCGCACATGGGCTCCTAAATACTTTTTGATAATCGTGAATTGTGTTTTCAGTCACAATTTAAATGCGACTAATAAGTGCCGTGATATTTTCTGTTTTTTTTTTTATTCACGTTTCGCACAACCGCTAAGATAAGATGTGAGCGCGACTCTGACTGGGGGAGGGGCCACATACACTTTGACCTGACCCAATAGCAATTCTTTATGAATTATGAATGAATATCTTAATGAATAACTGTTCATTTTGTATGTATCTGCATCTCTTCCAGTAAAATAATATTTATATACAAAACATGAAAAATATTTTAAAGGTCTAGTCATTATTTTAATTATCTGGTGCCCCCCTATTGGCTAGTGGTACTCGCCCAATCCCGTCTCTGGATAATCCGGCCCTGTATTTTGGCCCAAAATTAGATACTAGTTGTAAGGAGTAGCATCTGCCTGCAAAACCGGAGGCGGTATTTTCAGGAACGCAGTCCTAGGGACATAGATGCATATAAATAGATATTAAGATACCTAGGCTCATTGGCTGCTTTGAGACGTTGCTGCGATACGTCAACGCGTCCGCCATATTTATCCGGGCAAGACTGCTTTAAAACCAAATGGAGGTAAACGGGGGAGCTTCGGTTTTTCTGGATAAAAACACGATAACGTTTACATTTATCAGCCGATTTCAGTGGTTTGTTATCTACATGGACTTAAAAATAACTCTGCCTCCAGTTATTTAGTTAGGCTTGCAAAATGATACATTTTCGTAAGAAATTGTCTGCTCACGTTCCTCCCAAAACGGCAGTGCCTGCTCACACAGCTTCGGAAGCGGCGGTGCCCGCTCACACAGCTCACGAGGCGGACAGTTATTTAGTTAGGCTTGCAAAATGATACATTTTCGTAAGAAATTGTGGAAGCTCACACTCACACTTTTTTGTGTGAGTGTGAAAACATTTCACACAAATGTTTTTTCTGTTAACAATTCTAATATTAATGTATTGTAACTGTGATATATACATGTAATGTAATTTTAATGTACATTCAATTAAATAACGTTTATTTATTGCTATCTCTGTATTCAACCTCAACAGTTTAGCTTTTCTTGTGCCTCAGGTCAGATCACAGCTCATTCCCTTTGAAATACTGGGGGAAAAACAATACATCTTTAATTATTAATAATTTACCATAATAGAGAAAATTGAATAAAATCAGTGAACAGTGAACACAAATCAAAAAGTGACACTGGTAGTCTGCTTCCTATTTTCATAGCACTCTATACAGATATAAACTCCACAACAAACAATAACAAATGTAACTGATAATCCTTTATGGATCCAGTAAAACTTAGTTACAGTGGTAAAATATTATGCACTGATACAGTGCACAGTAAAAATATTGTAAAAGTGATATGTAATATAAAAAATATAGATTTATAATAGCAACAATTATGTGTATAATACCATAATAGTTGAATTACAATATATCAATAATAGCAAGTAGAATATGTAATATCAAAGGTGAAATAATACAGAATAGACAATAATGAAGAATAAATTAGTAGCAAATTATAAAGTAAATTAAATAATTGTGAAAACTAGTTTTATAATAGTATTTGTGTAATAATTATTAAACAAAGTAAAATAAAATATATGAGCTGAGATTAAAATAAAATATATGAGCTGAGATATATATAGATATACAATCGTCTGAATCAATCTGCAGCTCAAGGACATTTTATTTCAGTCTTCAGTTCTAGCTTTCCCTGGGAATAGAGTGGTTTAGTTGTGACGTCAAACCCTGACTAATAAAGACTAATTCTCCACTGCTTCCCTCAAGACTGACCTATATTTTACGGTTTTTAAAATTATGAGTAAAATAAGGTTTATGGTAAACAACTTGACAAAGCTTGACATTTTGCTATGCAATGCAAATTACACTCACCCATGCAGAAAACACAAATGTTGAAAATGTTGTTTATTTTTCAATATATGTTACATATGAATGTTTGGGGTGTGAGTGTGTGCAGTTTAAGTTGGACAACAAAATACAAAAGTATAGTTGTTTAACAGACCAGAATATGAGATACTCCCTACCCCAAAAAACTTTATATTAATCAAAATTAATAATCATTATTACAACATCAAGAGCAATAACCAACAATGATTTTGTCATGATATTGCAGCTTCACTCACTAAGGAGCTCCTGTGTTTTTCCTCGCTAGGCTATATTATGCAGTTTTTGTGTAAAGACACATACAGTACATGATCAGCATTAAATCGACGGTGTAAATCATTTTAAATGTAGTCTTCTATAGTATTGTGTTTGAAGAAACTGGTTATATTTAAATATGTGACAAAAACAATTAATAAGGTCATTATATTGCATAATATTGTTATAAAAAAATTGCCCTTACAAAAGGTAAACAATGCTCCTGGAAGTCTATTCTGGGGGCAAATATTGCCCCACAATGGAAAAGTTAATTTCTGACCCTGACAGAGATTGAGAGAAGTTTGAATATGATCAGGGTCATTCAAGGCTGTTCTGGGCTTTAACTAGTATTAATACAACATTAGGCTGTGGAGGTTTAGTCTCTTGGAAATGCAGAGAACAGGCTTTCTTTAAATTTCTTTGAGGCTTGTGTTGTCCTGTTTGAAATTGGCTGAAAAGGAAAATAAATAATCAGTCCACAGTTTTATGATAAGATATCGAATCCTTGTAATCTAGTGATGATAAACTTACTCTTTGTAAATGAGTAGTGAAATTAAAGAGAGATGCTTTAGCTCGATCTCTAATCCTGACAGTCTTGCCCTGTCTTGTCAAAGTGCTCACTGTAGCCTACATATTGTGCTCATAGCACAATTTACTTTATGATAAACTACAAAATACGTTAAAACTTTGATTTCTTAAAGTCTCAGCTAACTAGTGATATCGCTAACGTTAGCTATTAATCGTCTGACACTGGTGGCTAATTAAGCTGCCAAAATAATGTTAAAAATGACAACAAAAAACATCCAGAAGCCACTGTTCATTCTTACCTGTGAAAGATAATACTCCGAGATCTGTTTTTATAAATGTGCAACGGCCTGTAGTTCCCCAAACTGCCGCCCAGTCAGGTATGTTTTCTTCTGTCCCAATATGAGATTTACGCAGAGTTGACCGGACCAATATGGCAACGCTGTTGACGTGTGGTCGAGCAGCCAATGAGGCATCTATGCCTATAGATCTATGCCTAGGAACGAATTTCTAGGACCCTAGGTTTTTAGTGACAACGCCACCTACCGAATAAGAGGACCAGCTAAGATGGATGACAATCAGAGTGAGTATCAAATGTGAATCCATTTTTATTTGTTTAACATTAAAAACAATCGTGATGCATTTCATTGGAAAGTTAACTTAGCCAAAGTGATCGTGATTTCCTAAACAGTCTTGAATGCATAGCCATCATATATTAGCCTCTAATGCTGTAAAATGATTTGTTAGCATATTAATTTAACAAAACTGTTTCATGATAAGCCTGTGTTGTCTTATTGACAGCACAATAAACAGTAGCACGTTCGTTGCGAAAGCTTGTTAATTACATTGTTTTTCCATTTTAATTAAGTTAGTAAAAATAATCATAATGTTTTAATTGTCACGTGCTCACAGTCAGCCTGTGTCAGCCTTACCCCACAATACACGTTATGAGTACGTCTCTTAATTTTGACATGGTTTTATTATGTTGGTTGAGAAATTTTAATAGTCAAACATAACAGAGAGGCCATCATAATAATTGACTGTTAAAATGCATTTCATATACAAGACATTACATTTACATTGATTAATTTAGCAGACGCTTTCATCCAAAGCAACTTACAATTGACATGTGACAGACAAGACCGCAGCTTTGCTCTATCAGTCAGGTTTCATGCATCACTAATCTTACCTTATTTTTGTAGGATTATAGGGCTTGCCACGCCAGATCTGTGGAAATGACTGTATGTAAAGACTGGTCTGAGACGAGTGGATCCACTTGCAGTAAGATTTATTAGACAGATGCAGAATCAAACAGGCAATGGTCAGCAGCCAACAACAGGAATATCAGAGGCAGAGCAGAGACGTAAACAAAACCAGGCAGGGGTCGATGTCACAAGCACAGGTTCAGAGTTCCAAGGTCGGGCAGTCCAGGGTCAAACACAGAGATAACAAATAGCAGGATGAATAACGCTCAGAAATGTCAGCCGGTGCAAGAACAAGACTTCGCAACGTGTGTAGGGAAGTGTGCTGCTTATATGTGGGTGAGTGAATGAGGTGCAGGTGTGGCAAGACAATCAAGGCTAATGAGTGACTGGTGACAGCTGTGTGATTGGTGCAATGGTGGATGGGAATGTGTGTGTTGTAGTGCAGTGAATGATGGGAGTTGTAGTCCATGGGTGATGTGCAGTAGTAGTGTGGTGAGAGGCAACCAGATTCGTGACACTGTAGGATTTTCATGCTAATGTAAAGTGTCCTTTTGTGTGTGTGTGTGTGTGTGTGTAAACCATTTCCATGTTTCTGTCAACATAGTAAATAAAATGCTTTCCTTCTTCTCTGTTTCAGTATACACTTTCCATTGTGACAAGCAAAGGGTTTCAATTCCAAGAGGTGAGTTGATTCAAAAATGTTTATAAGGATGACATTTTTGCTTTAAATGTTTCTTACATACATACTTGTTTATCTTGAAGTAAAGAGAAAATTAAAAAGACTCTCCTTATCATTGTCACATTTCTTTCAGATGGACATGCCTTTGATTTGGAAGTGGTGGTGTCTTCTTCTAATGGAGCGTTTTAAAATTGATGGGTATGACAGCCCTAAACAATAATCAATATGTGTATATTCACCTGTTGACTATATTAACTTTATGTTATAAGTAGACACCAATAATTTTTTTATGCAATACTTTAGATTAATCTTGTTGTTAATGGTCTGCTTGGCAGACATCTCGGCATGGATGAAAGAACATCACCTACAGCTCAACCTGGCAAAGACTGAGCTTCTTGTCTTCCCTGCCACTCCAACTTTACAGCATGATTTCACGATTCAGTTAGGTTCATCAACAATTACCCCATCAGCTTCGGTCAGAAATCTTGGTGTAATATTTGATGATCAGCTGACCTTCAAAGAGCACATTGCAAAGACTGCTCGATCTTGCAGGTTTGCACTTCACAACATCAGAAAGATCAGGCCCTTTCTGACAGAGCATGCTGCACAACTTCTTGTCCAGGCCCTTGTCATTTCTAGGCTGGACTACTGCAATGCTCTTCTGGCTGGACTTCCATCAAACACAATCAAACCTCTACAAATGATTCAGAATGCAGAGGCACGACTGGTCTTCAACGAGCCCAAAAGAGCACATGTTACACCTCTCTTTGTCTCCTTGCACTGGCTACCAGTTGCAGCTTGTATCAAGTTCAAGACACTGATGCTTGCATATAGAACAACCACAGGCTCAGCACCTATCTACTTCCACTCACTATTACAAATCTACATCCCCTCCAGAAGTCTGAGATCTGCTAGTGAGCGACGCCTCGTGGTACCATCACAGAGAGGCTCAAAATCACTCTCCAGAACATTCTCGTTCACCGGTCCTGGCTGGTGGAATGATCTTCCCACCCCCATCCGGAATGCTGGATCCCTGTCAATCTTCAAGCAACAACTGAAAACTCATCTCTTTCAGCACTACTTGACTTCATCATAATAAAATATATAAAAAAATATATATATTTTCTATATCTTCATCTTTATCTTTATCTTTCTCTCCTTCCCTTGCTAGCTTGTATTTATTTGAACAATGCCTAAGACGTGGTGTTAGGGGCACTTCCTCTGTCTGTTTGCCTCTTCAAGATTAATCGCTTTATGTATTCCCCAATTGTAAGTCGCTTTGGATAAAAGTGTCTGCAAAATGACTAAATGTAAATGTAAATGTAATGGTTGAAAGGTATGGCCAGATGTTTGCCTTCTGGACTGGTGAGGCCAGAAGTTTGTTATAGGGAACCCTTCAGCCAATATTTAGAGTACCAAGGAAGCGTACCATCACTGAGGAAATTCAAGCCCATATGCTTTGACCGCACTGCAGAGGATAAGATAAATAAATCAACCTGGGTTTTTGTTAAAAATATTGTCAACTATGCGGCCCATTTATTGGCAGTCACAGGCCAATAAAAATCCTGTCTGTGATTGGTTGCCTACTTGCCTCTCTAAATACATGCCTGTCTACCTGCACACAATCTGCCCATGCACTCATTGATCTTCAGCGGAGTACGCCAGCAGTACGCAGGCAGTGCATGTCCATTTGTTTTGGAGGTTTGGCTTTTAAATACGCCCTAAATGTAGGGGGTGGAATGTTTTCGGTTGATTTCTTTCAAAATCTACCTTAGTGTTGCTCATTTCTCCAATTCTGCATATTCGTAGGATGTACTCAATGGGAAGACTTCAAAGTGGTTTCCTCTGAAGTCCTTTTGCCAGGTGCCAGTCTACCTTGACAGTAAAGAACAACAGGACAACCTTTTTGCTTCTCTGAAGTCAATACTACATAAAACACCTACGCAACTGAGCTTCATGGATGAAGTTCAGTTAATCTGTGGTGTTCTATTTCTAGAGGTATGCAAAACAAGATAATGTATTGTGCATGTTTCTGCCCTTTCTAATTCTACTGTACATTATACTTTATGTACAGACTTGTGTATATTTCAATTAACAATTTTCTTTTGATAGGCCATCATATATGGCCTGGCTGGGTTTAAGAATTTTTCTCTGCAGGATGCTTAGCAGACCTTCCTCTCTGGTCCTGATTATAATCACAGGTAAGAGTAAAAAATGGAATTATTTTGACACAATGTCCAATGCATCCTTTTTTAAAGCGTTAACAGTATTTCTGTTAACTTAGCAGTGATTATGTTCTCCATTTACTATTTCAGTGAAGTGGAAGAATTGAATAGGGTGATAGAGAAACAATTGAGAAAAGAGGAGAGATCATCCAGGTAGTGCTGCTGCATTCATCACAATGTGTGCTTTAAATATTTAAAGGTCAGGAAAAGTCATGTCAATAATGTTATTCTATTCAGATTTCTTGCCTCTCTCTCTATTATAATTTTTTTCTCCGTTCAGATGGGCTTTATTGACATAAATGTTTCAAGAACTTTTGTTCCCACAACATCAAAAAAAAAATTCCAAAAATGTTTGAACAGTATGCAGTATTATGAAAATTAATTGGTATGAAGATTGATATAATTATTTTTGTATTGTATATGTGTGTGCACTCTGTGGTAACTAAGTAACTATCTTTTAAATATGGAATTTCCAATTAGAGAGTAGAACATGTTTAACTAAATGTTGCTTTTTTTCATTTCTTCTCTTAGGAGTCAGTGAAGACGTCCATGAAGTTATTTCTATGTGGTTCACGTCATGAACAAATTTGTTTTTGTGTGTGTTCAAGTTCAACTGTTGTAATATATTACTTTATAAAATATACACAATCTTAAATCTACCCCCAGAGTCATCCTTGTGTTTTCCTCTGTACTTGAAAATGCAGTTGATCTAGTGACTGAAAAGACTTTACCATGATTCCTTGTTTTTTTTTACTTGTTATTATGCTACTTAGACCCAATAATTACTCAACATTCCTAGGAACCAGGTTTAATTGCAATAAATAAAGTAGTATTTGGGTATAATAAAAAAATTAAAAGAAAACACTAAAACTCTAATGTAGTTCAAACTGGGTGGAAATACTGCCTTAGTGGCACTTTTTTCGGTCCTCCAAAACTACGGTCCTGGAAATGCGTTCCTATAACTGCGGTCCTGAAAGTGCGGCCTCTGCTACTGCAGATAGATAATATTGGTTGTTAGAGCCATTTTATGGTTTGTTGTAATTCTATATTTTACCACTGGGTGAAGTGTGGGCCTTAATATTCTTGTTTCCAACAGTCAGAAGGCCCCGCCACAAGGGGGCGCTGTGCTTTCCTCGCTTTCTGCGAGTATTAGTAGAAGTAGAAAGAAACATCCGGGTATTGTTCCAACGCAAAAGAAACGAATGATAGAAGGAGGTTGTCGCGTTCTGCTACAAACTACAGGGATACAGCGAATTTCTTTCTTTATTCGTTAACATGGCGGCAAGTATATTTGTTTGATTATTGTTTTGGGTGAGATTATGCTCGAGAAAAGCATATAATTAATGACAGAGTAATTCATTTGCTTCATTCTGTAACATCAACGTTAACGTTACTCGGAAAATGGCGGATAACTTATTCTAAACTAACGTTAAGTAGAAAAGAATGAAGGTTCAAAAGGATGCTGTGAACTAAAATGCCAACCTGTTATGTTAAAATTAGAGTATCTGAGGTGATAAATGATTTGATTTTGTGAGAATCTGCTGTAACGTACATAAGTATTATGCACATAATCAGGCTGCGATTAACGTTAGCTGGCTAGTTTGCGGCTAACGTCAATATTCGGTTCTTATTAACGTCATCGTACTCCGGACTACTTAATTTGTACTAAGAAATATGAATGTTCATAATTGATACTTTTGTAAGCTTTACATTTTAATTATTTTTACTTTGTGATTTATCTCCAATCAGGCAAATGACGCCAAATGCCATGAGTCCCTGTCCGGAAAATCACACACAGATGAAGACCGTCAGCGGAGCTCGAAGCATTGCTCGCGGTCCAGATCACGATCAGTGGACCGAAAGCGCAAGTCAGGTAACGTTAGTACAGGTTCAGCAATAATGACAAGTCGCAGTCTTTCTCGCCAAAAAGGTTGCATCGCCAAAAAGTCTTCCTCGGTGCTTGCTTTGTTTTCCAGCACAAATGGAAAAAGATGTACAAACTTCCTTAAATCAATTACATTAACTTGACATGCAAAAGTAAAATTAAGCCTTCAAACGTGAACGAAATTAAGTTATTGGCAAGACTTTCAAGGGGCTATATTACCCATTTATAACAATACTTAGGTGTATCTAGACACCTTAATTTTCACTAAAATGATTTAGATAATTTCACATAAAAGAAAAGGCTAAATCTACACTCCATACTCTACGGTGACATTTTGTAAAATTGTTTTTGTACAATCTAGTTTTTACACAAAGGGTTCCTATGGGGTTTGGAAAAGTATGGAAAAAAAGAAAGCAGAGTATGGAAAAATATTTGTTTCCAGAGTTGTCGCGGTTTCGTTTTTAATAATATAAAATTAAGAATTTAATAAAAATAAATGTATCGTAATAGAAGTGATGGTTCATGGGAGCTGTTTAGTGATTCTTTAATGATAATGTCGAATTAATTATGCACTTTTTCATTATACAAAATTAAGGTTACAGGCATTTTGGGTTTAGCACCATATTTCATCACCTCAAGGATTTTTGTAAAAATGGATATAAATCCGTTCTTCAAGTCCCGCAGCATATGCAAATTTAACAGAGTTCACATCAATGAAAGCAATAGATATGCGCTGCATTTGATTCATTGTCAGCTAATTTCAATATCAGAGACCGCAATAGGAGAGAGTGCAGCATCAGCACTGGAAAGATAGGTTAGTCTCAGTACTTTTAATGAAGATGATTGTGTGTTGAGTGTCTGTGACTTTCAGTTTCATTCGCGGCAGTTTGCGCATCGCCTTGCTGAAGAGATACTGAGCTGCTCGTCCGTGGCGATGCGTGTTGCATTAGCACTGTCATATCTCACTGTAACATGCTATATAGCCTATAAAAATCTATTGCACGTTTATTATTTTAATATTTTGGGAGGAGTAAAATATGTGGTTTCAACAATGAGATGCATTTACACTTGTCTAGTTTTGTCTGGAAAGCGGCCCAGACCACCTCCTGAAGTGGTTTGAGTGATCGGATTTAAATGCGTCTCAAATGTGTTTCGGAGGGCATTTACACCTGGTCTTTTCAGGATCGGATAGCTATCCGATCAGAAAAAATGCATGAAGGGACCAGGTGTAAACAGCCCTATAGAGAGGAAGGAGAGCTCCCCCTACTTAAGAAGCAGCGGGATTATCACGGGCAAAGTTTACTTCAGGATGTCAGTGGCTCAGTTTGATGCTTTGCTAGCGATACTAGAGCCACATATTAAAGACCACCAATTTCTGTGAATTTAGTGTGCAAGAAAAACAGTGGTTTGTGCTGTGAGATGAAGTGGATGAATTAGATTTTGGCATCCGCTTGTACGCTGGTTCTGAACTGACAAAACACCTCTTAAAATGCTACGGATGCTAAAGTAGGTCATTACACTTAAATCAAATCACGACATGGACTAGTATCTGTAAATATTAACCAGCAAAAGTCGATTCAAATATGAATCCTGCATGTTCTGTGAGTCGCTGTGTAAATTAATGAATGGCAGAGGTAGGCATTTTTTTTAGGGATGCACAATATTTATCGGACAGATAAATTATTGGGTGAAAATGACGTAATTTTTATTTATCAGATAAATAAATGAAATCCGATATCTAGATTTCGCTTGCTGCGAAATCAATTAGTCTGAATTATCTGAGATTCATCCTCTTTCCGACTGCATGTGACCTGCTTTAAATTTTAGTGACTCTCAGCTTGTGTCGTGCTTATTACGTCATCATTTTTGAACTTGTCTTCGCCGGTCTGGAAGTTTTTCTTGGTGGCAGAGGAGGACAATGTCATTACTAATTGCATGTTCAGCAAGGACTCAGAGTAGGGAAAAAGGCGTCAACTTTTAACTTAACAAATCTCACTTGAAAGGTCGTCATCATGGCGAAGCTGTATTAAGGGGCTTTAAGCAGCCTCCACTGTTGGAACGGTAACGGCATTCCAACGTCATATTGTGCGTTCGCGACTTCAGCTGCTACTTTGTGGTGCTCTGTAACCGTCTACTACGGGACTCGGGAGAACAGCTGCTTTGCTGTGTCGTTACAACGTGACAGCTTATGTAGTTAAATGTTGCATTTTATGTTGTATACTAGGGCTGTGTAAAAATCGAAACCGAATTGCAATCACGATTTGAGATGTTGCAATTTGCTAATCACAAAGCCTGTGATGTGGACGTGATTTTACTCTGTTCCAGAGCATATGCATGACTGCCAGCCTTGAGTGGCAGTCTTACTAGCCAATAGAGTGAGCGCACCTCCATTCTCCCCGATCAGCACTGCTCTAGCTAACTGTGTAAGCGCCCACCATTTAAAAAGTATCCGATCGAAAGCTAGGCAAATTAAAACTAAAGAAAAACACATGTAAGTTTAGCTTCGATATTACAGACAACAAACAAAAGGTAATTTGCAAGAGCTGCGTCACAACGCATATCAAGAGCTCCCTTTTCAGTTCTGCATTCAGTACTGGAGTATAAAAGATACATTTTTAGATGTTTTTATTAGTAGGCTACATGAACGTTATCTTACACATTTGATCTCCCGAACAGATTAATTTGAAATAAGTTTATAATGCATGTTCGCTAATTCAGAAGACCGCACACACAGCCGGTGTCTCTGAATGCTTCTCATTCATTGAATGCTCCGCTCTGCCCCACGCTGCGCGTCTCACGGACGAGCCGTTTACACTGGCCGCACACGCGCAGCCTGTCTCGTAATGCTCTTTAATACTCACGGTCTCATGCCCGGTTCTGCTCCTCAAGTCTCTCACGAGCGTATCTGGCAATAGAGACGCACGCGCGCAACCTGTCAACTCGCGCCTGGCTCCGTGTTTAAAGCGATTGTAAAGTAAGTCTAACTGCCTGACAAATTTCACTTGGATGAAATTAAACATTCAGCACATTTCCCACTTGTTCTTAAAATCCCAAATACTTAAAAATGAATAAATCAGCCCATGTAACACGTAATAATTTTATAATTGATACAAGGGGAAATTGTATTGGTTTTAATGTAAACTAATGGTGTCTACTAGGGCTGAACGATTTTAGAAAATAATCTAATTGTGTGTTTTTTTTTTAAAGCTCTTCATAGTCATTATTAATCAAAGACATACAATAAATCAATGTATAGTATGCAGTGTTGGGCACGTTACTTTAAAAAAAGCAATTAGTTATATTACTAGTTAGTTCTCACAAATACTAACCGAGTTATATTGTTATAAAAGAAACTAATTACCAGGGAAAGTCACTATTGTTACTTAAAAAAAAAAAAGGTTCAAATATGTCAAAACTTGGATGCCCCAATATTAAATATGTTAAATGAATGAAATGGTCACCAAACATAATAAATTATTATTATAAAACATTACACTAATCTACACTATTTTAATGTTTCTGTGGGACAATGTGAGAGACACCTATCAAATTCAATTGATTATTTCAGTCAAACATTATAATATGATATTCTGATAATTTAGCATTATATGAGAACTTTAGAATAACCATGTATGAATGCATATTTGTCATGTTGACTGAACTTAGGACTGGTGGTGGTGCTTAAGATATTGTTTGTCATTTAGTGTTTCTATAAAAAAAGGGGAAAAACCTACAAATAATACTGATAAGACGACAAAACTACCACGAATTCTACTATTAATAACCATATAGAATGTACTAAGGATTATTGAGCTGCTTCTCTCCTTCTCTTGCTAGCTTGTACTTATTTGAACAATGCCTGAGACTTGGTGTTACGGGCACTTCCTCTGTCTGTTTGCCTCTTCAAGATTAATCGCTTTATGTATTCCCCAATTGTAAGTCGCTTTAAAAGCATCTGCAAAATGACTAAAAGTAAACCAGGATTAGATCATAGTTCAATTATGACATTTAAGTCATTTTTATAAACACGCTCAGAAAAAAAAACATTACTGGTGTGCAACTTGAGACAAAACAAATGCACTGATATATTTTAGGATCAGTCAGTGCAAGTTTATTTCAGTTAAATCAGCTACGAGTTACATTTTAGTCTAGCACTAGGTTCAAGCCTGGTCTGTGAAACCGGGGGGTGATGTGTTTTTCGTTCATACTGGACACTAGAGGGCACCCTCGCACAGAAAACCCACAGATCCAGTCACAGAAGTAGGGATTCTCCAGAGATATGGATAAGTAAACAGAAGATATAAACATTTTGAATGATAAAATAAATACAATAAACACACGAATACGACTATGTATAGTTTATCTGTTATTCAAGCCATCTCGGGTATTTTCATAATAATTACGTATATTTATAATCCATTGCTAATCGATGTATTAGTAGCCCATGGAGTAGTAGTAGCTTAGCTAGTTAATGGAAGGCTAGCGGCTAGCTGCTGTTGCCGTCAGAGCAAGTGTAATCACTGCATTCACGCGCTCCTCGGATGCTCTCATTCCCCGAGCTGTGCTTTTAAGTCTGAATGTGAAAACCGCACACTCGGGTTACTATAAAGATTTGTTGGACGTGTATTATTAGAGCTTTTTGAATTGAGTTCATGTGCATTTTCTCAGTCGGGAAATTATTTTGCACGTGTGGTGCCGGTGATGATGCTTTTTACATCCGTTTCGGAGAAACAAAGGACAAATATTTCAACCGATTGCGAAACCAAAACCGATCGGCACCGAAATCTTTGTTCTGATTCGGTTCGGTACATACAGGTTTCATAGGTACCGGTGCTGTGTTGGTACCGGGTTTCGGTACCCAACCCTAACAATAAGCAAAAGAATGTCTGTTTTTAAATGGAGAAAATAAAGGACAGAATTCATATCAACTTCATTTTAAACTACAGTTTTAGTAGGTTTATAAGCTGTTTAATAGGCTAAAGAGTGAAGAATAATTCACTGGATAATGTTAATTCACTGAATAATATTCTCTGGAATATTCAAAATAAGCTATTACAAACAAAACATCGTATTTTATTGCATTTCTCAACTGGCATGTTATATCAGAATTATTAAAATGTTTTTGTCATTCTAAATTATGAAATGCCTGCTGACCTCGCTGTTTAGCTATGCATTTACACAGAACTATAGGGAGAGTGGGGATGGTTGCAACACTTTTTGCATTGCCTTTAGTTTTTCAGAAACTATTTGCATTAGCCAGAATTTTAATACAATAAAACCACACCAGTCAGCTTCTCACCCACATATAATTTAGCAGTTTCTTTTATTTTATTTATGCATAGACATGGTCTTTAATAAGTTAAGTTGGCTAAAAACAAAGAATAGTAAATGGGAAAAAAATCAAGTAACAATCTTGTCTTGGTTAATTATTTCAATACATTTGAACAAAATATTAATTTAATCAGAATCAAGACACTAAAATTTGATAATAGCCTGCTTCTGTTAGCATCTGTGAAAGATTACTGAACTAAGGCCAGTTACATGAACTTAGTCACTGTCTTAAGAACTAGTTTGACCAACTAGCAGTTAACCAAGTGTATCAATGTTGTCATAAGGGACAGCATGTTGGGACGGTTGCAGCAAAATGTTGCATCTGTCACTACCTTGACAGCCGTGATAAAACTTGGTATAATGGCTTGACACAATATCTTTGACGCGTTAGCTATGCCTATTAGTAGAGATCGACCGATATATCGGTTGACCGATATTTTTCCCGATATTTAAGCATTTTACCATAATCGGTTGTGTAAAAAAAAAAAAATCGTATTTTTTTTTTATTATTTTTATTATACAGAGTATAACCAGCAGTGAAATTTTGTTCTCTGCATTTGACCCATCCAAGTGCACACACACCTGGAGCAGTGGGCACTGTTCACTCAGGAAATGCTCCAGCACAACCACCGCATGTAACTTTATACAAGATTCACTTGTTTGAAACACGCTGAATTATATTAACATTTACTATAGAACCATTATTTCGCCAATAAACATCTAAATAAATACATCTCTATCTAAATTAATTATTTATTTTCTCCACAAGCGATCGCAGTTTGAGTATAGTTCTGTGTAAATGCATAGATAAACCGCACTGTCAGCAGTTATTTCATAATCTAGAATGACAAAAACATTTGAATAATTCTGATAAAACATGCCAGTTGAGAAATGCAATAAAATACAATGTTTTGTTTGTTATAGCTTATTTCAATATTCCAGAGAATATTATTCAGTGAATTAACATTATCCAGTGAATTATTATTATTCACTCTTTAGCCTATTAAACAGCGTATAAACCTAAAACTGTAGTTTAAAATGAAGTTGATATTTTGTTTGAGTTTTCCCTCTTTATGTAAGCACCGTGCGCGTTTTACTTTGACTTTAATATCAGCAGCAAATTCGGCGTCAAGCAGTGTTTAAATAAAAAACAGCAAATACTGTGGAACCAAATAAATGAGAAACAAATGTTTTTTTTTTTTTAAACATTATCACTTAGGTCAGGGGTAATAGATCATATTCACCTCTCTACGTATTCTGTAGGAGAAATACGGTTCTCATGGCGCTGTGAATACAGACTGAACGGCGGCTCAAAGCCGCTGTATGAGAACATGATACACAAACTACTGCTCTCGCTGGATAAAAGAAGCCAGTGTCACACTAGTACACACAAGTTTGGATGGGCAAGTTTTGTAATCAAGGTAAAGTTGATTACAGTGACATGATCGTTATGTCCGTTACGCGTTAGTGCGCGTTATGTCCGTTATATAAATGATGCGCAAACGAACCGTGTGCTCTCAATCACTCTAACATCATATTTCTGCTTGAATACAGCTCAGTATATAGTTGTAGTATATAATAGTATATAATACAGCGACGTGAATAGTGAATAATAATAAAATACTATTTTATTTATTATTATTAAATTAATGCAACATAAAGATACATCACAACAAGCCTTTTTAATTATTTATTTAATGTGTATTTTATCATTTATTTACTTTTCACTTGGTAGATCTCGGTGAGTTTTCTCCCTGACCTAGATTAATGTCAGACTCAGAAGTCAACGGGCTTTAAACGGGCGCTTTTACATTTGGTTTCGAAACTCTTCCGCATCGTCTTGTCTGTGTCACCTCACTCTTCTTGTCAGTCATCTCTCTTCATGTGATAAATGAAATCTGATCTGTGATGTAGAGGTCTGCGCGGGACTGTTTTAGGTTTTATTCCGCACACACCCGCTCCCGCGATATATTCTGTTTGTTCACATTTCTGCTGAAAGAAAGAGAGCTAGGCTAACAAATAAAAGTTTAGTCTGCACAAAAGTGTATTTATTTTATTTTTGTCTTGTCAAGAGTCTTGAATTTATTGACTGATAAATGTCAATAACATTTTGCTGCCAACACGGAATAAAGTTTCACAGAGAGGAAAAAAGTTATACAAAAATTGTAGCCTAATCCCTATTATAATTTGTTTTGTCAGGATGTAATTCGTTTATGCTAACATTCAGCCTACAACACAATAGGAAAAAAATGTAGGTTTAGCCTAATAGCTATTTTATTAGTCTTGTCAAAACACTAAATTAATTTAACATCTTGCTGTTAACACAGTGAAAAGTGCAGCAGAGAAAAAATAAATAAATTCGACACAGTCTGTCATTTAAAATGATAGGATAAGCATAATACAAAAAAAAAGGAAAGAGAATTGCACATCCTTCAAGGACAGCGGAGTAAGAAATCTGGTCAGGACAGCCGCGGCAATGCAGACCTAGACTGCTGTGATGCAAGACTCTCGTTCGTTCGGTGCGTTGCATTTAGCAGCCGCGTTCAGTTTTAATTTTAGTGTTCTCTATCTGAACGAATTTATTTGTATTACTATAAAAAAATCTAAAGGACAGTGGGGGACGGTGCCACGGTGAGCAAGTGATGTAACAGTGTTGCGGCTTAACACCAGTATAACCGTCATCATGTCTATCGCGGCATGGCAAAATACTTTTTTACCATGAAAATGATTTGTTGTAAAAGGAATGGTCACGTGTCTGATTTCATCTGGGCGGGGGGGGGGGGATGATTTAGCATGTGCAGTATGAATATCGTCACTGTAGCTCATTTCTGATTGAAGAAATAGGCCATGTTGCAACTGTGCCCTGTTGCAACCGTCCCCACTCTCCTACTCAAACTGCGATCGCTTGCGGAGATAAATAATTAATTTAGATAGAGATGTATTTATTTAGATGTTTATTGGCGAAATAATGGTTATATAGTAAATGTTAATATAGTTTAGCGTAGTGTTTATCACGGTATTTTCCTAAATTATACCGGTTTCACGGTATATGATGGTATTTATTTTTTCATGCATGACCACCGGGTGTTAACCACATTTTCTACTGACTGAGGAAAAACTGCAGTAGATTGACTTACAATGACATTTTAGTGTCATGATGAGCGAATATTGTAGAAAAGGTCCACACTAAATATAGGAGTTAAAGCAAAAAAAAAATATTTTGACTGAAAATATTTCCTCGGCCAAACCCCATTCCACAGCCATACCTGGCTGTCACACACACAGTTTAAGAGCTGTTTTTCTTCTTGTAATTAGGAGCGCTTGTACTCCTAATTTAAAAAATATATGAGCGCCTTCTGATCAATACATTTTTTTTAGAAATTAGAAAAAGAAAATTCAGGTGACGAGGTGACATTTGAATCCTTAAAATTACTTACAGGGGTATTTTCTTTTTACCTTTGCAATGGCATAATTTTCATCTGTTGGATTCAAAAAATGTATGTTTTTAATTTATATTTGAAACAATGTAATAAGTACAATAAGACAAATAAGTTACCAATTATGAAATTAGTATTAATAAAAAATATATTTGTACTACAGAGGTGGCACAGAAGAACACAAAAGTGGCTTGTACATACATTTTCAGACGTTTAATGAGGCTCAGAGGTGGCATGAGTGCAATTAAATTCATAGATTCATGTGGACATTAATGTTTTAAATATAAATTTGCTTTTAGAGATGCACCACGGCTCAGCTGTTACTTTATTTGGAACTATTTTCGTTGATATAGAGCAAAATCATGCAGTACTTTTTTATTGACCTGTTGTATTAAATCAATATATCACATTTGCAAACTCCCCTTATAATTATTAAAAGCTGTCACTCTCCTTATCGCGATCTGTGGGCGCACAGAAATTGAGAGCGCGTCAGTGAGCTCTCAAGACTCAAAAGCACGTGCAAATGTGATGCATTCTGTCTAGGGCTGTGCGATATGACGATATATATCGGATGGACGAAATAAAAAGTGTTCATATTATGTTCTATCGTTTATATCGTGGTGTCGCAAAATACATTGTTTCCGGTAATACATTTTCATCATTTGAGTGACTGCGATCTTTATACGCCACCCACCACGGGGCATGAAGGAGAGACAGAACGACCAGCCAGGACAAAACCAGGAGCTCGTTCCTAAACGAGAGACTACATCTGTAGCTTGGTCACGCGTTTTTAAGCACTGCAGTTTTAAAACAACCGATTTTGAGCCGTTAACAACAGACCTAACGTTATATGCGTGCACCGTCTCTTTCTGTGTGAGAGAAGCGCGCCTTTTCTTTTTGCCGACTTTTTAACGATTACATAAACACACTTATATGCGTCTCAATCCCCGTCTTTGCAAGTATCCTCAAACACAGCGATTTAGGCTTTAAGAGCGAGTAACCAGCAGAAATAGAAAACTCAATGTAACAGTGTATTAGATCCAGACTTCGGTCTTAAAGGGGAAGCGTTCCAATATTCGTTCTGTCTGTCCTTCATGTTAATCACAGCACACTGCTAGAAAATCTCTCCCTGCTCTTGACTAAATCACTTTTGTAACTTTAATGAGAATAAATAAATAAAATAATAATGATATATTTATAATATGTATAGAATCTATACATAATACACATGTTAATTATATCTATCAAAGATAGATAGATATAATTAACACAGTGACGACAATTTAATTTACACAATGTATGTAGTGTTTCTTATTTATTGTATTTTTTGTCCTATTGCAATTAGTTTCTTATCCTTATTTCATCACTGACTGTTTATTTATCTTCAGTGAGGTTGAGGTTTTTTTCTCTCTCTCTTTAGGCTTGTGTTAGTTTGATATTGACATTGGTGACAAGGATTATGAAAATGATATAGTATTAAAGATTTTAATATAATAAAAACCTTTTTAAAAGAAAAAAAAATCACTATACCGTAGGGCTGGGCGATATGGCCCAAAAAATTATCACGATAATTATTTTCATATCAGTCGATATCGATAATTATCACAATAAATGTCAAATCTTTATTTCTTTCAAGTTTAAAGCCAGATTTTTGCTCCAAAGTGAAAGTTTTAGAAACCAGACCATTAATTTTTCTTAACACAATAATTATCTAAATAGATATGTATTTATTAGTTTCTGCATGTTCTAATGAGTTGATATTGTTTGGGTTGCCTCATAATAAATGATAATAATATCACTTTTTTTGTCTCTTAGAAATACACATTTGATCGTAGCTTGAGTTAGGATGCAGTAACATTTTTGTTCATTATCAAAATCAGTAACATCTTTACATCAGTAACATCTTTAGCAAACTCAGTTTTATATGGTATAATGTATGCTGACCAAGTTTTTATTTTTATTAAGCATTGGTCTCCTATAGTAGCATACATTTAAATAATGATAAACAGTTAAAACCACACATATAGCACCTCAATAACATGGTCAAAATATAACTAAATGGTTTTTAAGTAGTCTATTTGTATGAAAGACAGTAGTCTAAAACCATTCAGTATAAATGTACACATGTTATAGCTGCCTTAACCACACATACTTACTATAATTATATACCATTACTCCTGTAATAATATTAAATGTGAATATCCCACATTTCTGCCACAATACCATAGTGCAGTGAATGTTACTACAGTAAATCCATGGTAAATAATGGCGATGTGCATATTGAAAAGCCTTCTGACTGTCTCGTTGCACAGTGTTTCTCATGTTCGGCTTGTGTTCTCACATTAGGCGCGTTCGACTTTAAGCGGCGCTGCATAGAATGGTCAGTGTAAGACATCAAAGTACCGCGAGAGCGATAAGAGCAGATGAAACCTATGCTTTCGAATGGCTCTCGCGGTACTTTGATGTCTTACACTGACCATTCTGTGCAGCGCTGCTTTAAGTCGAACGCGCCTACTGACTGGATCTCACAGCACTGCTTAGTGATCACGTGACCGAGTAAACGCATCTGCTCTAGTGAGCTCGTGCCGCGCGGCAGTTTGAACTGTGATCCGAGCGGATAAACGGTCCGTGTGGCGCGATTCAAATGAGTCATGTGGTTTCGTTCCGCTTTTGGCGCATAAACATTATATCGAACATTTTTCGAACTTTTCTTATCGTTTTAGAGGAAAATTATATCGCGATAATTATCGATATCGAATTATCGCCCAGCCCTACTATACCGTGATATATATTGTTATCGTGATATAACATTTGTCATATCGTGATCTAAGATTTTGGTCATATCGCCCACCCCTAATTCTGTCGGAACCTGCGGGATAGGGGTGTGCGATATTGAAAAAAAATTATATCTCTATTTTTTGGGATTTTTTCGATAACGATAATTAGACGATATTTTGCCGAGTGTGTTATTGTGCTGATATCTGAATACCGTGCACAGCTGCATATGCTTTAGGATATTCTTCATATTATGTGTGCTCAGTGATTGAATTAATCTTTTCATTTAAGTTTAAATTAGTTTTTTACCTTTAATAAAGCCATTTTGCTTCTAAGTGTACATCTTTTAAGTCAAATTGTTACATTTAACCAGTCAATTAAGATGAAACCAAACAAATGAAACCAGTATCATCAAAATGAATCTCTGCAGAAGTGTTTAGATGTATTCACACACTGTTTAATGCAGCTCAGAGGGACATCAAGTGCTTTAACCAGTTACACATGCATAATTTGTTGACATTTTAAACCTAAAACATTAAATACTGATATTTAAAATTATTTATAAAATGAAAATAGACTTTAAATGTGAAATTAAACCGCCAGCAGGTGGCAGTAAGTCACTGGTAACAAGTGAGTCGTTGCGACTGATCCGAATCATTTAAACGAATGAACGGAACGAACTCAAAACATCGCTGTAACTGTTTGGAATTTTTTTTTGTCTGCAAAATGCTGCAAAACCAGGCAATATGGTGTCTAAAACGTAAGTCTCTTAATATTAACTTATTGTTTATTGAACTGTTGTATAAAATCAATATCACATTTTTAATCATGCTTATTTTTGAAGAAAAACGGCACGCTTCATGTGATATTAACTATATGAAACATAAATATATATATTTTCTGCCCCATATCTTGAATTTTGCGATCATTCTTAAGGCATTTTAATAAACTGAATCATGCAGTGAAAGAATGCGCGCATGCACCGTTTAACCCATTCATCACCGCGCAGGCTAATGTATGCGTCTAATGCGTGCACTATGTAGGTGTTAGTTGGGTTTTTGCAAAATACTCGATATTGTCAAATTGCACATCGTTAAAACAACAATTACGATATTATCGCAGATGATATATATCGCACACCCCTACTGCAGAGATGAGTATAATTATTATTAATAGCCGCAATCCCGTGCTGAAATTCAATTTCTGCTCGGTGTTCTCTGCTAAGAACCTGACTGTATGATGCGAGTTGTCAGTGAGAAACTGCACCCGAGGCGGGGATGGTTTTTGGTATGCCAGCAGAACAACAATAGTGCATTACATGCTTCCTACATGTTTCTTTCCCCTCCGTAATCCCTGATAAACGCTTAAATGGAGTGAACACGGAGCAGTTTTTCCGTGAGCGGGAATGGAAAACCTGGAGTAGATCCAGAGCGGAGTGATTACAGAACGCTTAGAGTGGAGAGAGGAACGTGCTTTAATCCACTCCAGGCTCGGATGATCACATCCCCCTCAGCAGACTGAATGCACCTCGTCTTTCCTTAATTTAAGACCTATTCAAGCTAAAATCAAGACAGTTATAACACTATTTGAGAAATGTAAGCCTATTTACGGTCTTAAAATTATGAAAAGTTTATTTAAGACAGGTGGGAACCCTGCAATTGACGGAAATCCGTCGTAGTGACGGAGAACTGTTGTGTGTGAGAGACGCGGGAGCTGATGGCAGCGGACGGTGGATATTTGTGGCGGTCGATGTGGATATTGTGGATGACTTCTCTCTCATCACATTCTACTAGTGCTTCAGTTTCGGGAACGTTCAGGCTTATTAACACATACAGCTGTATCCTCGCCAAAATACAATAGTGAAAAGAGACCCGTCTCTAACAGTGTCGCGCTCTGAACGTTATTTAAATGACACCGGTACTGCGGTATTTCAAAAATTAATATCATAAGAAAAGTAAATCCGGTGTTCGGTATGAAACGGTATACCGCCCAGCACTAGTTTAGCTTGTTTTAAACAAGTGAATCTTGTTAACAGTTACATGCGGTGGCCGTGCTGGAGCATTTCCTGAGCATCAACCGCTGAGTGAACAGCAATATGAAAGCGGCTTCACGAGACTAAGATGAGCATATACAACAAAGAGAGACGTAAATTCAGCACTTTTAATGCGCTCATTCATGGCTGCATATGATTTAACTCAGGCAAAGTTATGTCTTTATTGGGAGAGGACTTGACAGATTATTTTACGTGACTCTGTGAGTTCGTCTCTATTTCTTAGAGCCAAGCTGCATAAACTGCATATCAGGCATTAAATACATCCAATTTGTGCATTAATGGCTGTTATGTTAAATAAAGTTTACTAACTACAGCAAATCAAGTACCTGTGCACGCCGCCGTTGTTGTGGTCTCGTCTCCCCTCAGACATGCTGCAATGGCGATCCTGTGCGCAATTCTCAAAACCACAAGATGGCGGCATTTATCGGTGAATCCGATATTACAAAACCGATATCCGAATATGGTAAAATGCTCAAATATTGGGAAAACTATACATCGGTCGATCTCTAATCATGAGCACATGCGCACTTTGGTCAGAGTGGCAATACCACTGATCTATCCACCTTTTTCTTCAACGTGAAAATAAGCCTATGGGTGAGACTTCTGGAGCTGCTATAGGTAAATAACGAGAATAATAACAACGTACAGTAAAAGTGTTTGCACTACAAACAAGTGTTCATAATTAAGATAATACACAAAATAATATGGAAAGACACCAATTTTCAACAAAGCAGCAAAACGAACTGTTTTGTACAGTTACAAATGGCAGAGCCCACTCGATCAGTGGGCAATACTGCGATTAAGGTGTTTGCATGCCTGTATATTTAGATTAAAATTGGTGTACGCCACCCATGGTAATATGATTATGCTTGCTGCGATTATGAGCTTAATCACATTATTTAAATCAAAGTATTGTTTACATGAGGTAAAGTTGAATCACAATATTGTCAGAGGGTGCATGTAAATGTACTGAAGAATGTTTTCATAATTCAATTTTCCAATACTAAGATTACAAACTTTGCATTTGTTAATTTATAAACTAAATATGTATATGTTCTAAAGAAAATGTGAGGAGGTGTTTGCTCATTTGTGGTACTATATATGTTGCTGTGAAGTTGTTTTTTTTGGCCCAATCATGGTATTCTCCTGAATAATTGTAACTTTAAAATGAAATGCTTTGGCAAATGCTTGTAATATAAATATTTCAGTGTCCTTCCGACAAGAAGTCATTTGTATCTTTTTGTCTTATAGGAAACAAGAGGCACAGACGAAGCCACAGCAGAAGCAAAGAGGTAACTAATTTTAGTCCATTGATGTCATGTAGACCTAAATTATACTGGTCACCTCATCAGTAGCTTTACAGCTGGCATTTCTAGTTTTAGTCCAGGGTAAGTATACAGCTTAGACAGAAGGAATAAAATGCCAGACTGAGGAAAAAAAGCACTGAGAAAGTGCATGTAATCTGAAATTGTATTAATATTGATTTCAGATAGAGGGAAATGTCTGTTTGGGAGCTTTTTTTAACGTCCTGTATTTTAGATCATATGATAACATTTCTATAATAAATTATACTCAGCGTGCTAATGCACGAAGAGACACTCTGAACAGAAGATGCTGCTGACAGATAGAACAATTATATGCCTACTACCTGGACAGGTAACTATCAGTCATTTAAACTTTTTTTGCCTATTAAACAATATATATTTTTTGTTTCACAACCCCAGTTACTGCCTTTTTTGTAGACACCAGCAAAATGATTTTTGACTTTCATTAGCTGTAAGCTCTAATCAAAATTTAAACCAAAAAAATTTGAAGTATTTTACTTTACATGTAATGAATCTAAAATATATGAAAGTTTCACTTTTTGAAATAAGTTACAAGAAAAACTATTTCACCATATTCAATTTTTTTTAGATGTACCTGTAAATAATTTGTAAAACCGTTAAGTTGCGCACAATGAGATTTTTTTCATATATATTTGTTTGATCATAATTGGATTGAAGGTCATTAGGGCATTTTACGCTGTACACGGTGACCGTGAGTTTTCTGTTAATTTTTTTGTGGGGGAGCAAGACAGGTGGTAGAATGGACTCGTTCACATGAATCATGACACTTTGTTGTCAGACCGCATCGAAAGTATTTTATTCATATTATATTAAAAAAATTGTATTCACCTTTTCTACCCTACAAAGCCTAAACACAGTGATGTTGTTTTATTAATTGTGAAAGCTGCATCAATTTCCAACAAAACACTAAAGCCATTTTTCTCATTTTTGGTTGGTGGTGTTACTGTGTTTTGCCTTTGTACAGCAGTATTACTTTTGCACTTCTCAAAAGAAAATCCACACACTTATAAAGAAATACGTTTTGTTATGCTTAAACTTAAAAATCAATGTAATTTAGCTCTTACTTGCGTGCCTCACAGAATGCAATTTTTAAACAGTAATCACCTCAGATAGGATGTTTTCACTCAATAGCACATGCGAGCATCATGTTACTAGGGATGCATCGATCCGATACTTAGGATCGGGTATCGGTGAGACGAGGCCAATCTATTATACTATGCGTATACTATTCTGTGTTAAGCCCCACGAAAGCCAAAAAAAACATCATAAAGCACCAAAAGGTTTTCGTGCACTATATTTCAAGTGTTCTGAAGCTGTTCCATAGTTTAATCTGAAGTACAGATGAATAAGTCTTTAAATTCAAGCTCACGTAAACTCTTCTCTCCGCTACTGCTGTCTGTCAGCCTCCATTCAGCATTCAAACTGTCACGTTCGGTTACGACAGTCAAACTCTCTTCAAGAACGCACTGTAATTGAGGTTTAAAACTGTTAAAAGAAAAGGCTCAATAAATTAACGCACAGATTTCATTCACTACTTATCAACATCTCTTCCCTCTGTACTTTTATTTTCTATGCAGCATGCACAGTGTGACTCAGTGGTGATTTAAGCGCATCATTCTGCACACGGGATGCGCATTGGAGCCTTTCGTTTTATAATACTTTTGTGCAATGAAAGATAAGTCTTTCTTGTTCTGTCCTATCAATCATATGTTGCTGCCTTATTACTGTGCTATACATTTAACCTGTTACCTAGCACCAGGACGCCGGTGCACTGAACGCTCTGTTTGCACATGTCATTGTTTACAAATAGATTAAATGAAACATGAAACAATTAATCTTGCCAAACTATTTCATTCTGAAGGTCTAAGCCTCAAGCATCAACGATAGATCGCTGTTTTTCGATGGAAAGCTTATAAGGAATGTATTTGCTTAATTTGTGTAAGCAGTACACATCAAAACATCCATAATAAAAAAGCAGTACATACCAGCTTCGTGTAATATTGAGTCACAAACGCATCCACTGCTGTAAATCCCGGTTTAGTTCGAGAGGTAAGGGTCCATGGAACAACATCACATTGAGCACTTTAGTCAAACGAAACAATAACGTTGTTATATGGACGGATATTCCTTTGTTTATTTTTCATTTCTTCAGGGAGAGTTATTGTTTGTATCCGTTATGGAATAGCTCTCACTCAAAAAACTGCATCTTGGTTGTAAAAAAACACATGGTTTTGTAGCATACAGTGTTACATACAGAATTTATTTGTATTATGGTTTATATTTTTTATATATATAAAACCAAAACAAAGCAAGTTTATTATACAAAAATTAAGACGGTTAAGGTAAGGCTAATAGATAGCAGTCCCAAACTCATTTTTGTTAATACAATTAAGTTGTTATGAGCCACCACATTCGTTTAAACGTATTGCCTACAAAATGAGACAAAGTGAAAATAACATGGTATTTTTGGGTTATGAAAACAAGGTGACTGTTAATGAAACGTGAAAACTGCTCCTGAATTAGGTATGTGCAACAGCGATCGAGTACTCTGCCATGACAGCGATGATCATGGAAATACAAATTCTGATTGGTTATAGCAGCACTTTGGGCGGCACCCTGAGCTCTGATTATTTCGCATGCAAGCGTTCTAAGTATAGACGTGAGAAGAGAAGCTCATTTGAAGTAACGTAGTGATGGCTACATGCATATCTGATTAATCTACTATAGGAAGCGTTGGGATATTAACATTTATTTGCATGCTGAATGCACTGCATATTACCAGTAGTTTAATGCTCATGCAATGCCCGATATTGACTGTTATTTGAGACGGTCATATTGCTTTTAGATGTTTCTTTAAAAAAAAAAAAAAAGTTTTCGTCATTTGTTCAACAGTAGGCATACATCAATTAAAATTGTTTTTGTACATCGTATGGCTTCGAAAACACTTATGCAATTTTAGGAATCACTTGATAATGTAGATTAAAATAGATTATGGCACAAATCTGCCATAAACATAAGCATTATAATGTGAACTTTATAGGATGTGAAATATATAGTATATCCTCTCCTTGCCTGTGTCTCATGTGTTGTTGAAAGTGTATCACGGCGGGAGCGCTCTCTCTCGCGTGCTATAGCGCAGAACTTAGTTCACTGGCATATGCATTAGGGATGGCTCGATACCATAATTTAGACTTCGGTACGATACCAGAATGTAATACCTTCGGTATAGTAAATCGATACGATAGGTGACAAATAACCAGCCTAAAAAAATAATTGAACTGAAAAAAATAAAAAGTGATTTGATTATCATATATATATATATATATATATATATATATTAGTATTTATTAATGTTAGGTATGTGTTTAATGCATAAAGTAATGTTAACATGCTAAACATGTATTAGTAGCCTACATTTATAATTTATGAATAATTATTGACCTACATTTATAAGTGCTGTAATAATGTTAATGCTGTTAATGAATTATAACAAATGTTTCTTTAAAGTGTTATTCTAACGGTCAAACTTATCCATCGTGTGTTGTTCACTTGTTCTGTTGTCACATTTACCGGATGCACGGCAATTTGAGAAGCACTGCCACCTACAGGTGAACTTCGGAATAGCAGCATATGAAATACCAAATTATGCTAAATTACGATATCGTACCATTTTAAATATAATAGATAACGGTAATTTTACACCGGTATACCGTGCATCCCTAGTATGCATCCTTTTGTGCAGATACAATTTGTAATGTTACATCTGTTATGTATCGAAGTTATCTGATAAATATCATAGGGAGTGTCATTGAACGGGTTTCAGCAGACAGTCAGCTTCTCCTCAGGCAGCTAATCTTTTTAGATGCTGCTTTTTTTATATTGCTGCATCATAATTTAACATCTAATCATGTTGTCATGGACATGTTATCATATTTTTTTTGTTTTTACATTAATTTTCATAACAGTTTTCAGATATTTTCATGATCTCCATTACGGCCATGCCCCCATGTTTTTTTTTTTTTTACCTATCGATGATTGAAATAAGAAATTGCTAAAAATGTCCATCCCTATCTTGAATAGAATGAATATTCAAATCCTTCCCAGCTAACACGCAGTACAGTTGTGATTTATTGGTAATGTACTTTTATTTCACACGTTGCTTGCTCGTCGTTTCTGCGCTTTTAGTAAAGTGATAAACAGCGCTGCATTCGCGCAAGCTATAGAAGTGCGCATTACCAGCACATCTGACAGGACAGGATAGTTTGTTTTTTCTGAGGTGAGATACTATTTATTTAATAACAAGTAAAAAAAATAACGATAGAATAATGGCACTGACATTAAACATGTAAACATCTCATCTAGTGCTGGGCGGTATACCGGTTCATACCGAATACCGGTGTTTATTTTTCTTATATGAATTTTTTAAATACCGCAGTACCGGTGTCATTTAAATAACGTTCGGAACGCGACACTGTTAGAGAGGGGTCTCTTTTCACTATTGCATTTTGGCGAGGATACAGCTGTATGTGTTACTAAGCGTGAAAGTTCAGAAACTGAAGCACTAGTAGAATGTGAAGAGAGAGAAGTCTTCCGCAACAAATATCCACCGTCCGCTGCCATCAGCTCCCGTGGCTCTCACACACAACAGTTTTCCGTCGCTACGACGGATTCCCGTCAATTGCAGGGTTCCCGCCTTCTTAAATTCACTTTTCATAACTTTAAGACCCTAAATACGCTTACATTTCTCAAATAGTGTTATAAAGGTCTTAATTTTAGCTTGAATAAGTCTTAATGAAGGAAAGACGAGGTGTATTCAGTCTGCTGAGAGGGTTGTGATCAAAGCCTGGAGTGGATTAAAGCACGTTCCTCTCTCCGCTCTAAGCGTTCTGTAATCACTCCGCTCTGGATCCACTCCGGGTTTTACATTCCCGCTCACGGAGAAACTGCTCCGAGTTCACTCCATTTAAACGTTATCAGGGATAACTGAGGGGAAAGAAACATGTAGCGCACTGTTGTTGTTCTGCTGGCACACCAAAAATCATCCCCGCCTCGGCTGCAGTTTCTCACTGACAACATAGTAACGCCACTCGCATCATTTACAGTCGGGTTCTTAGCAGAGAACACAGAGCAGAACTTGAATTTCGTTGCGGGATTGCGGCTATTAATAATAATTATACTCATTCCCGCAGGTTCCGACAGAATGTATCACATTTGCACGTGCTTTTGAGTCTTGAGAGCTCACTCACGCACTCTCAATGTCTGCGCCCACAGATCACGATAAGGAGAGTGACAGCTTTTAATAATTATAAGGGAAGTTTGCAAATGTGATATATTGATTTAATACAACAGATCAATAAACTAGTACTGCATGATTTTGCTCTATATCATCAACGAAAATAGTTCCAAATAAAGTTACAGCTGAGCCGTTGTGCATCTCTAAAAGCTATATTTAAAACATTAATGTCCACATGAATCTATGAATGTAATTGCACTCATGCCACCTCTGAGCCTCATTAAACGTCTGAAAATGTACATTCAAGCCACTTTTTTTATAAATATTAATTTCATGATTGGTAACTTATTTGTCGTATTGTACTTATTATATTGTTTTAAATATACATTTTAAAAAGCTTATAAACATATATTTTTTTATTTGACGTAAATTAAAATTATGCCATTGCAAAGGTAAAAAGAAAATACCCCTGTAAGTCACTTTAAGGAGTCAAATGTCACCTCGTGTTTGGAAGACAAATTTTTTATCAGATTTTTTTTATTATTGATCAAAAGGCGCTCCTAAATATTTTAAATTAGGAGGACAAGCACTCCTGATTACAAGAAGAAAAACACAGCTCTTAAATTGTGTGTGTGACTGTAGCCGTATGGCTGTGGAATGGGGTTTGGCCGAGGAAATATTTACTTTCACTTACTTACTTTACTTTCAGTAATTTAGCAGACGCTTTTATCCAAAGCGACTTACAAATAAGAAAAAGTAACTAAAATGAAAATTTAAAACTATAAATATTATATACACACACATTTAAGAACACACGAGCACACACACATACACATACACACACACACACACACGATGCTGCGCTGTGACCCTTCCTCTCTCTCTCTCTCTCTCTCTCTCTCTCTCACAAACACAACGGGCAAAACTCTGCATTTGAGTACTGAAACTAATAACAAAACATACAGTCGCTGATTCAGACGCGCCAGATTGTCAAAGCAAAGTCAGAATTACCTCCTCTCCTAGGTTCACGAAACGGTCGTCCATAAAATGCGTTGCTGTTCTGTTCCAAGTAATCTTAATGATTCCTAAATGCATCTACTTTCAGAAGGTCATATAAAGTGCGTTCGCTTTCACACAGAAACACACAGCGTCTCCCTGACACGGCTGCTTCAACACTACTGCAGTTACTGAAACAAGCTTTCTTTCTTTACAGTCAAAATCTTTGTTTTGCTTTAACCCCTGTATTTAGTGTGGAATTTTTTACAATATTCACTCATCATGACACTAAAATATGGCATTCTAAGTCAATCTACTGCAGTTTTTCCTCAGTCAGTAGAAAATGTGGTTAACACCTGGTCATCCATGGGAAAAAAAAATACCGTCATATACCGTGAAACTGGTATAATTTAGAAAAATACCGTGATATACATTTTTGGTCATACCGCCCAGCTCTAATCTCATCTGACTGTAGATACTGAATCGGGACAGCACGTGTTTTTTCCAGGTACTCTTTCTTTACTTAAACTGCATCTGACAGAAGTGTCAGCAGCTTTCATGCACATCTTTTAAAATAAAAGTCTGGCATCAGAAAAGCATTTAGAATTACGTTTTTTGTTGGTGTAATTTCTTTGGCTGTATACTATCCGCGACCCACTCAGAACTATCTCGCGACCCACTTTGGGCTGCATACCCAGCACTTTTGTCCCACCAGTTGAGAAACACTGTAATAGATTGTGTTTAACACACAGAAGAGTGACAATCAGGCAAACACAGAGCAGTATAGAAAGTCTACATTGATAAAAAAACCTGCACTGGTATCAGATTGGATCGGTATCGGCCGATCGTCAGAATTTTCGGTATCGGTTCTGAAAAATTTTTATCGTTGCATCCCTATTTGTTACCACTGCAACCACTTGTGATTTATGTGGTTGAAATAGCTTATTGTATGTATAGAAATGTCCCTGTACACATGTGGCAAGATTGCAAAAAAGCTATCTTGTATCATGTAAAATGCCCTTTAAAGTCAAAATGTAAACCCAACCCAGTTTACTTTTGTAATGTGAAATTTCTGTTAATTGTATTAATCTTGAATTAACTTAGTCGTTTGATATGAGTGTTCTTGAATGGAGCCAGACCTGAATGCGAGTTTGTGGTCAGAAATATGGATATATATATATATGGATGTTTGGTAATTTTGAATATTTTATATTTTTAGCATCTACCTACTGGAAGCCAAGATGATAGCTAGGTCAAATTCTCTCAATTCAATTAGGGCTGCATCGGTTGGTCGACATCATCGATTACGTCGATTTATAAAAATACGTCTATTAGCATGGCGTAGGGATGGGCATTTTAAGCAAAAGTAATATTCGATAATCGCTGGGTATTATTCGATTACTATTCGAAAATCGCACCCCTCCTGCGCATGCACCCACCCGCACACACACACACACACACACACACAGAGAGAGGGAGAGAAACCATTCAGGCTTTCGATCTATATGATAACAAACTGTTTAATTAATTAGAGAATAGTCTATCTTAACCCAATTAAGCCAATTAATGATTGTAAGGGATGATTGCTGAAACATTAAAATAACATAACCGAATGACGGCATTTATTATCAGAACAGTCGATTTTAAACTGCTCATAAGGCTAGGACATTTCTATTTTAAAAATGAGCATGAAAACTCATATTATTTAAAAAAAAATATTAACAGTTTGATTAATTAATCTATTAATATTAGGCTTAAAACATATTGTGCGCTAAACAGAATATAATTCTTAAAACATGTTACATGCTAAAACATATTGTGAAAAACCTGAATAATGGCACTTATTATGTGAACATTAATTTTAACGTCTGTCTTCCTAACAATAACCTATTTCATAATATATATATATATATATATAGTGCAATCTGTTCACAATTAGTCGAGGGAACTTTTAATTGAAACAAGGGAACGAATATAGAGCCCTGCAGCTTCTCAGAATTCTCCGCCTGAGTCCGACCAGTGCCCGTGTCTTTCTCTCTCTATCTCTTCTCCCTGTTACAAAGCTGCTGTTGCAGCCATTTACAATAGTTCCGTTTTGATTTTTAATAGCAAAGTGGTCATTATTTAGTTTCTTTATTAATTTAATTCAGACATCTGATTGGAACATTTTATGTTTGTTAAATTCAAGTTTTTGTTTTTTAAAATACAAAGCGGCCAGCGCCAGTTTGATCAGTTTATGCTTCTCAAATAAAGAATTAAATAAATAAGATTAATGTCATAATATTTTAAGAATAAATTCAAAATTACGATAATAAAATCATGTTTCATTGTGTGAAATTAAAGTGAAAATTACACCCGTATACTCCGCCCCCAAAAAGTCTGTGGCATCCAACCTGTCATTCTTCACATTTAACACGAAAAACAGCACAAATATTTTGCATATAAATATTTATGGTTATCAACCAGTGGAATATTACATTATTCATTCAACAAAAAATTTGAATGCAGCGAGCTCGTCGTGACTTCATAAGTGGGAAACATGAAGTTTCCGATAGCACGTGAAGGTGGCAGAGATGTGCTCTCGCTCAGCGCAGTGGAATGCATCGTTTTGTTAACTTTATGGTTTATTATTTTGAGTTGTTTGGGATGCAGAAACAAACGGCCCTCTCACTATATATTGCTTAACAGGTCTATTGTTCATGCAATCAGGCTGCATGTATTAGAAGTTCCGTGATCCGGCGCAGTTAGCACTCACACAACATATGTGCCGCACCAGAGTCCAACTGAACCGCACTCTGACCCACCTCTTACAACCAAGCCAGGGCCTGCTAAACGAACCGCCCCCGAGCGCAGCGCGGAGCGATCACATTAGTAAAACGAACAGGGCTTTGAACCGAGCCAGTTCACAACCGCATTCAAAGCTGCGCTGAATGAACGGAACAGCACAGGACATCGAGTTGCCTATATTATCATGACAGGATTAATGCACACACAGAGATGGAGGAATGATTCGCGGTCATCTTAAACCGGAGCTGCAGTCAGTGCTGTGTGTGTGCGTGCGATCGCGTGAGCTCTCAGACGCGCGCACCAAACACGATCTCTGCACTCGCCAACAAAGCGTTTAAAGTCATTGTTAGTTGTTTAACTGTGTGATGGATAGGACAAGCATCGACTGGGCTCGTTTATTTAAAAACGGGCTTAGCTGTGATAAAACTTCACAATGTTATGATGCCATTTTTGATTCTGTCGCTCTCGTGTCCTGAATGCGGTTGTGATTTCAGCTGTTCATTCATATACAGATATGTATTCAAGCAGATGTTTTAATCTCTCACCTGTAAGCAACTGCTGTCAGTCCCAAACAGAACTGTGAATGCACCATAATGTGCATTTCTATTGACTGTATCACTGCCCTGTAATTCTCTTTCTTTCTCGTTCTTCCTTTTTTCGTTTTTATTAATTATTAAAGTTATTATACATTTTTCTCTTTTCTTATTTTGCATATATTTAAATTTTCTTTCATTATTATTTGTCATTAATTATTTCCTTTTCTCTCTTTTGTTATTATCTTTATTGTTTATTTCGTTCTTTGTTTTTATTAATTATTTATTTTTTGTTTTTATTTTTCTCTTTTCTTTTTATTAATTATTTATTGTTGTTTCCTTATCTCTTTTCTTGTTAACTTTATTTATTATTTTCTTTCTGTCTTTGCTGTTGTTGTTGTTATTTTTTGTGAAGTATTAATTATGAGAAAGCGTTTAAATAAAATAAAAGATTAATAGCAGAAGTTACTGTTGTTGATAGTTTAACTAAAGAATTCATCAACTGGAGAAAATAGATTAATTGAAATGTAATCAATAGATTAGTTGACTAATCGAAAAATCAATCGATAGATTAGTCGACAATAAAAAATAACCGATAGCTGCAGCCCTACTCTAAATCCATAATGACAAAGCAAAAACTAGATATGTCAGTTATTCACATTTTGATAAAAGATTGACAAGAAAAACATTTGAACCAAGAAGTCAATTAGAGTAAGGCCACGAATGTATAAGTAAATGGGTTTAATGTTGAGGTTTATGTAGGAGAAAAACGAAAATGAAAATACCAGTGTGAAATGTGTACATTTCTTGCAATTAAGATCTCACATGTTACTTTTTTTTTGGTACTGAACTGGGTGTAAATATGCTGGTTAAGTGCATTCGTTTGTGTTAAATGTAATTGTACATGCTGCACTCGGATGGTGGTGGAAGTTGGTGTAGGGATTTTGTACTTGATTTAAAAACTGTTTTTCTTGTCAGAATTATTTTAGCAAGTTTGTTCTCAAACCAACTTACTAACTCTCTTTATTGCACTATTTTCCTGAAAGAGACCAATTCTTCTTAAAACAGGCACGGAAGAAGGACTCTGAGAAAGCTCTGAAATGTCAGAGCGGATCAGACGAGCAGCTGGAGATGTCAGATAAAGGCCGTGACAGGCTGTCTGAAGACACGGAGGAGCGACATCGCCGAAGAGACAAGAAATCTTCCAGGCCAAGAAGCCTATCAAGATCACGTTCAAGGGAAAGGTATTTTCATTTGACAAATCATTTCGATTGAATTTAACATTGGCTGAGTTTATGCAACAAGTGGATATGTTAAGGTTTAGTGTGCTTAGATGTTAATTAATATTTTTCTGAAGACGACATCATAATCGAAACTTGGACAAAAAAAGATCTCGCTCACGCAGCGGTGAAAAGAGATCAAGGAGTCGTGACAAGAAGAGACGGGCCAGGTCTCGATCAAACTCCAAAAGCAAACACAAACATCGTAGCAGGAGTCGTAGCAAGAGCAGGTCGGACGAAGATTGCGTTCATGATTTTTGCATGAAACTTAATGGAACTCTGGATTTGTATTAAAACTACGAGATGTCCAATTGTATCTAGGGAGAAGAAGAAGAGGTCAGAGAAAGTACGGAGAAAAAGTCGCAGTCGTTCAGCTAGCCCTGTGATCTTCAGAGGCAGAAATGCAGCCATGGATGCTCAGGAGGCATTGGCTAGAAGGTACATTGCTCTGTTTGTTTCCCTGAAGTTCAAAATAAACTAAACCAAAGTGAGGTCATTTTGACTTGGTTTCAGCCATTTCCAGGTTTTAGTTTGATTTGGTGCTGTCAAACAATTAATTGCGATTATTTGCATCCAAAATAAGAGTTTTTGTTTACATGTGTGTACTGTGTGTATTTATTATGTGTATATATAAGTACACTCATACAGTGCATATTTAGAAAATATTTATATTTATATTCTTTTATATTAAATATAAATATTTAATATATAAACATAAAATATTTTTAAGATATATACATGCATGTGTTTGCATTTACAGATGCATAATAAACATACACAGTACACACACATATTATGTAAACAAAAACATTTATTTTGATGCGATTTAATAGCGATTAATCGTTTGACAGCATCAAATAAAACTAAAACCTGGAAATGGTTGAAACCAAGCTGTCAAAATGACCTCACTTTTGGCATCAAGATTTGACTTGACTAGTTAATGCACTTGACTAGACTTAATCTGCAGTAGATTGAATGGATTAAATTAAAGGGGTTTGGTTTAATTGTAATGAATTAATTAAACATTCTAAACTGTTTAATTCAGAAGATGGGCTACCTTAACGCAAGCCATATAATGATTGTAACGTGCTGAAATATATTAATATAATAAACATAACCGAATGATGGCACTTAATAACAAAACAGTCCGTCGATTAGCATAAATCAACCACTCATAAGGATAGGACATTTCCATTAAAAAAAAATGTAATCCCTAAAGGGAATAAATACAAGATGGGAGGAAAAATATACTTCAATATCTTCTGTCTCTATTATATTATTGGGTAATTATATGGTATATAAACTGCGGGCATCAGGGAGCCATTGTTAATATGCAGGGCATTGAAATCGCTTATGAATGTGTGCTCAATTATAATTTCCCTAGATAATTGTTGCATATCGGGCACTTCGCTTTGACAGGGTTGCTGACGCGAGCAGGACAGATATAGGCTATTCTTTGCTACAACTTGTTAATTCGTTCCTATGACATATTAATTTGTGGCAGCTGTCCATGTTTCATTAATTTGTTCCCTAGAAAACCCACGATTTAATTTAAATGCGGGAACAATTTAAGTCATAGTAACAAATTCTTAATTCATGGCCACGAAATCTTTCATTTCCCCCCACACGTTTACCACAGTAAGAGATGCGAAAACAGTGATTAAAAGTGAACAACAATAAAATAAACCTGCGAATCTAGAGTGGGAGAGAGTGAGGATTTGGGAAAAGAAACAATAAATAATATTACATTTGTGACCATTTGGAAAAACAGAACACAAAGCCTAGGGGTCGACCGATATGTGTTTTTCAGGGCCGATGCCGATACCGATTATTACAGATCAAGTAGACCGATAACCGATATTTTGAACCGATATACGTGTCTGGTGTAAAAATGAAAATGAATGCCAAAATTAATAATAATGAGCTCTGACAAAAAAACATTCTTTAAATGCTTTTAAACATGTCTTTAATTCTAATAACAACAACATGAAATAAACAGTAATATTAATAATAATAACATAAGTGCAGGGATCACCCAAAAGCATTCTGTAAACATTTTGTAAAACTTAAAGTAAACAACAAGCAACAAATGAACAAATAATGGAAAATAAATGTAATAGCTCCCTGAAGTTTTATAAGCTAATAAAATGGGCAACAATTAGTAGTCCCAATCCAGCAACACCAGGTTGTGGTGCAGGAAGCAGAGCTGCTCGGCATGCTCTCCAGTGAGCTTGCTTCTTCTCTTGTCATAAATGGCAGACACTTCACTAAAGACACACTCACTAGGGACTGAGGGTGGTGAGCAAAGACATTTTCTTGCTTCTTTGGCAAGTATCTTGAAGCACCCTTCATTCTGTTTCCACCACTGGAGTGGATCCCCCTTATGCCTTTCAATCACTGGCTCTTTGAGGTGCTGATGTAACTCACTAAATAGTAAACTAATGAGTTTACTATTAAAATTAAAACATGGAAGAAATAGCGTATTGTGTGATTTATTCTCAACAAAAGCTGTAATAATTGTTGTAGTTGTATTACGTATATTCTACTGCACCACAGTAATATATTCGGCTAAACCGAACTTATATTTTGACAGGTTGCCATGAGGACCTTTTTAAGTTTCTGTAGCCTATGTATTAGGGATGGGCATTTTAAGCAAAAGTAATATTCGATAATCGCTGGGTATTATTCGATTACTATTCGAAAATCGCACCCCTCCCGCGCATGCACACGCCCAGCCACCCACCCACCCACGCACACACACGCCCACCCACCCACCCACGCACACACACGCCCACCCACCCACCCACGCACACACACACACACACACACACACACGTCCACCCACCCACCCACGCGCACACGCACACACACACACACACACAGAGAGAGAGAGAGAGAGAGACCATCCAGGCTTTCAATCTGTATGATAACAAACTGATTAATTAATTAGAGAATAGTCTCTTAACCCAAGAAAATTAACGATTGTAAAGTATGAGTGCTGAAACATATTAATATAACCGAATGACGGCATTTATTAACAGAACAGTCCGTTGATTATCAACTGCTCATAAGGCTATACATTTCTATTTAAAAAATGAGCATAAACATTCATATTATTAAAAAGAAAATCTTAAATCTGATTAATGCATCAATGAATATTATAGGCGTAAAACATATTGCGCGCTAAACAGAATATCATTCTTAAAACATATTACGCGCTAAAACATATTGTGAACCGCCTGAATGACGGCACTTATTATGTGAACATTAATTTTAACGTCTGTCTTCATAACAATAACCTATTTCATATATATATATATATATATATATATATATATATATTAAATTAACATGGGAAGAAGACGGGAGTGTTGTTCACAATTAGTTCGGTGAACTTTGAATTGAAACAAGGGATCGAATATAGATCCCTGCAGCTTCTCAGAATTCTCCGCCTGAGTCTGAGCCTGTCTCTCTCTCTCTCTCTCTCTCTCTCTCTCTCTAGCTGAGCCATTTAAATAGTTGTTTTGGTTTTTAATAGCAAATTGGTCAATATTTAGTTTCCTTTATTAATTTAATTTAGAAATATGATTGGAACATCTTTTTTTTGTTAAATTCAAGTTTTCGTTTTTTTAAATACCAAGCGGCCAGCGCAAATTTGATCAGTTTATCCTTCTCAAATAATTAACGTCATAATATTTTAAGAATAAAGTCAAAATTACGATCATGAAATCATGTTACATTGCCTGAAGTTAAAGTTAAAATTACACCTGTATACAGCCAAAAAAATAATAATAAGTGTGGCATCCAACCTGTCATTCTTCACATTTAACACGAAAAACAGCACAAATATTTTGCATATAAATATAATATATCAACCAGTGGAATATTACGTTATTATTTCAGCAAAAAACGAATAATTTGAATGCAGGGAGCTCGCCACGGCTTCATTAATGGGAAACAGGACGTGAAGGCGGCAGAGAAGCACTCTGTGGAGTGCATCGTTTTGTTAACTTTGGTATTATGAGTTGTTTGGGACGCTGTAACAAACGGCCCTCTCACAATATATTGCTTAACATCTATTGTTCACGCAATCAGCCTGCACGTATCAGAAGTTCCGTTCTCCAGCATGGTTAGCGCTCACACTATAGTGTGTGTGTATGTATTGTGTACACACTATGTATGTGTGCCGCGCCCGAGTGCCGACAGTGCAGTTTATGTGCAAGCACGGAACAGAAGATGCTCTAAAATAAAACAAACAAATATCCTGTTGATCTGTGCATCTGTACTCCAGTATATAAATTCAATATAGATTAATTATTGCAAAAGTTACTTGCCAAGAAGGGTAGTTTGACATACTTCATGTATTTGCCCGTTCAGGCGGCTCGTGGTGTCAGAGACGCGGTTGTCTGTGCTCGCGCGGTTCACACAGAACAGAACACAATGCGCATGTACTGAAAGGAGTTGTCTTTCGCGCCCAAATGCTTTTTAATCACTTACATTTTGGTGGTGGGCGGAGATTTCTCTAGGTCACAGAGTGTTGAGCTCAGACAGGCTGCATCGAGCCAAATTTAACAGCTTTTAAAAATTAAATAATTTGCATAATAAATATATATATATATAATTATCGGCAAATCTGTTTTGAAAATGGCCGATATCGATAATCGTAAAAATGCTTAATATCGGCGCCGATAATCGGTCGACCCCTAACAAAGCCGCATTTGGCTTGATTTAAATGTATGTGCTCGGCATGAATCAAAAAGCATGGTCGTGATGTAACATTTGCCTGTTAACCAATTATTTATCTTATTAACAAAGCTTTGTACCTCACTTGTGTCATAATACTCACATTAAAATGTTTCAAATGGGTAACAGTGTGTTTTGCTGTAGCAACGCCAGTGGTTCTGGAAGCGGATCACTGACCGCACGTCACAGCCCCACGCGCCGTACTTGCGTTTGGAATAATTTTATTTTAAATCCCGATAATGTCAATTGCAAACATTGCTATAATGTAAAATAAAACAAAAAAACGAGCACCATGAAACCATTTAAAAAGGCGCATTCAGTGGTCTCGGTGGCAGGATATGAAACAGCACACAAAGTATAATAATCCTGTGCGTAACTACGGCGCTTTCTTCCTTTTATCAAATGATTGTAATCACATCCATTAATTTTACCATCCTGCCACTAGCCTTTTATTTAGACTAAAAACTCTTTTCATTCGGGTGAGGAAGCTGGCGTTTTGAGTGGCGTTTGCACATCCTGTCATGCCGGTGACTTTATGCCACTGCAATAGATGCATTTTGCAGTAGTTAAGGTTAAAGATTAATCAAATAATTGATCGTTAATTTAAACGACGATCGATTATGGAAATGATTGAAAATTTACATTCCTAGTGTGTAATGTAGAGAACTGTGTTTAGAGTTTTGCTATTTTTTTTACAATATCAAACAGAGTCTAAAGCAAGTAATGTTCTTGTAGTTTTGCAGACTTGGTGTAAAGATTAGGTATATGAGTGAATGGTTCCACTAAGTGGGCCACAAGTATCACTTTTAGGGCCCTATCATACACCCGGCGCAATGCAACGCAGGTATTTTTTACTAGTTTCAGCCCGATACAGTTATCATTTTCACTTCCTGTGCCACATTGTTTAAATTGCAAATGCATTTGTTCCCATGGGCGTGCTGGTCTGAAAACGGCACATCGTGTTGCGGCACATCGTTGGCACATTGCTTTTTTGAGGCAACTGAAATAGACCGCGCCATTGACCAACTAAAACCTGGTCTAAAGTCAATGCAGTATTTTTTTAAGGATCACAATGTAAAATATTATTAATGTGTAGTGCTAACATAATGTATAGTCCATTGCATGTATCACAATTAGCCTACCAATTTGCTCTCGCACGAGCAGCTCCGTTTCCTCTCTGGAGATGCGTTCAGTCTTTGCGCTTGCATATTCTGTCGTGTAAATAGCAAATCTGCCATGGCGCAAGTGCAACTGGCTTTTAAAGAGAGTGGGAGATGAGACTCTGATTGGTTTATGGCACGTTATGCCCAAAACGCACCCATTCCTCATTAAGAGAATAGGGACAACCCTTTTGGACCATGCGCCGGGCGCGTTGACTGTTTTTCCCATGGTGAAACTAGCAAAAATGTATTCAGACACCCTAAGTGCACCTACGCCGTTCGCTTTAGATCAGCGGTTCTCAATTCCAGTCCTCGCACCCTCCACCCCCCCTCGTGCTCTGCACATTTCGTATTTTTCTCTTATCGCTTCAGACGTTTCTTCTATTCGAACGTAAGTGCCCTGCGAAGTGGACATGACAGGATATTCTGCCATGATTCCAGTTTGAAGTGAACGTATATATTCCATTCAAAGTGCATTGAAGTGTGTGAGACATGAATTTAAATTGTATATATTTACAGAGGTAGGCTATATGATGTCACACTCATCCGTGTGTGAAGACATTTAATGAATGTTCTGAAGTGAAGTAAACTTCAACAGATTTCCCCTGCTCAGTGAGTAAGGAGCAATGAACACTGTGTAGGGAGCATGTCAATTGGAACAATTCATACACGGAGCGCACTTCTAACAAGCTGATGATCTGAATCAGATGTGTTAACAAAGAGAAACATGCAAAATATGCAGGGGCGAGGACTGGAATTGAGAACCGCTGCTTTAGATTAAGCACTTAGATCGTTAAAATAGGGCCCTTAGTGTCCAAGCAATTTTTAACTGTAATAAGTGATTCATTAAAACGATTCGTTCAAAATGGCTGTTTCTTTTGGAAACAAAGCAAGTGACTAGCTGCATCCGAAATCACATACTTCCCTACTATATAGTTGGCAAAAAAAAACAGCATGTGACTAAAGTATGTCTGAATTTACAGTAGTCATAAAAGAGAAGGCAAAAAGAACACAGATGACCTACCACTTTGGGTGTGATACTGAAGTGTGCATTAGATGGACACTTTATTATCCCATGAGGCCACAGGAGAGTATTTATGAATTGCAGTAACGTGACCCAACTGACGCTGGTAGGTCACATAACAATGACAACATGGTGAATGTAGATTACTGTCATACTATATAGAACATACTTTTTTTACGGTTGCAAAGTAATTACCTATTTACAAAGTACATACTCAAGAGAGTGCTATTTCTGACGCAGCCACAATATTTATGAAGGGATTATTGAATCAGTAGCTAGGTCTCATCCAAGGATAAATTTTGCGGAAAAAATATTTAGCGCTTCAAAAATTGTACCAATATAGCTGATGGAAATACCATTTATAGATTCAATTTATCATGTCGACACAATCTTTTTCCATTTAACTTAAGTGCCTAAATTCTATACCGATACATTAAATGTCGAAAAAAATTGTTTAGAAACACTTTTTGTTAAGAAAATAGGCTTTACCTGCAAAATACATTTTAATGACAATTGGCTTAAAGGCAGTGTTCGTGGTTTTGCTCACGTTAAAACACTGTTTCCCTGTACAAAAGTGCATTAAATCATATTAAATTGACGAGTTGCCTTTCAAGCATAGGCTACATGTCTTTAATTTGTTGTTCCTTTAGTATGTTGTAAGTTAAAATGTATTCATTTTGCTCTGAAAATCGTTTTGGCTTGTTAATAGCCTCTTGTATTTTTTTTCTCGTTTTGTTCAGAGTTCTGTTCTAATGTTAAATTCAAAGGATTTGTTGTGGAGTGAGGGGAAATAAAATATGCTTGGCTGACTGTATTTTATTATGACAATGAACAGGCTGCGTTGTCGTTATTTTATTAACTGCATGCGTGAGGCATCTGCGTGATCACTTGATTTATTAATTTTTCCTTTATAACAGTGGAAATAACTTATAATAGCCAACTCGTTCATTTGTTGTCATATATGAGTAAGAAATTATTAAACTAATCTAAATATTTATTTTATTTGTGTACATTCACAATAAAAACAAAACATTGTGCTTTTGTAAAATAAAGGGAACAAACAGGATCACAAAAATGAACCGAAATTCTGCATATAGGCTGCTAATTGTTGCAGTTTTTTTTCTTTCGTTTTAATTCATTCATTTAGAAAAATAAATCTTGCCTATTTATTTTGTTTATATAGCTTTGCGTTTTTCTCCATTAGCAGAAGTGCTGCAGGTGCGTGACATGACCATGTGAATCCTCATTTTCTGTTATTTTTGCTGCTTTTTGTGTGTATAAAATTAATCCCTGGAAAACTAATTTAGGTATTTTTTTAAAAGGTCACAGCCACCTATCAATTCAAATGTAATTTAACAATCTTGTCGGTTAACAGTTAATAATGGCTTAACGACCGTCGTTTGTTGGTTAGGAGAAATAAAATAACAAAAATGAACATTCCTATTTCCTAAGTTAATCATAAAAATAATACAACTTTACCTATTTATGATTATTTCTTGATGATCAAGTAGCCTACCTAAATAGTCTATAACAAAGTACAAAAAAACTAAAAACATACTCATGACATTTGTTCATAAAAATAATTTGATGTAGGCCTATACAATTTAATAATAGGCTATAGTTTTGTTTCATATGGGCGAAGAACAGGCTACTAGCCTAATTTATGCAATAGATAAAATTATGTATGGAAACAGCTCAAGGGCAAATGTTTTTTACGATACACCAAAACTTATGCGACAATTCGTTTTTTAAGGGATGATGTCATCTTATCATGACCATTTTATCGTTAAAAGGTCAGTGGGATGGAAATTTTGCTTATGGACATTCTCTTTATCGATAACAAAACTGGATGGAAATTAAAGGCTATTGACTAATGATCGATTCAAAAATTTATTCAGGAACACCGCTGTGTGTTGATCTGAGACACACAAATGTTGGGCTCCAGCTTTGCTTAAGAGAAAAAAAGAGCCAATATTGTGTTTAAAATGTAAAGCCCCATTCACACCAAGAACAATAACAATATTAGTGTCCACACCAGCGAACGATATCGGTTTATTCTAAGCGCACATGCGCCTGCCGCTTTAAATTCTTGAGCTCCTTATAGCATCTTGGATTCTGATTGGCTTTCAAAGTTAGTATCGTTCATCAGCTGGAAAAAATCGTTCTGAAAGTAATTCCAGCTATATCGTTTCTCTGTGCCTTTATCGTTATAGTTGTGGCTATTCTTTAATATTAAGAATGATTTTTAGAACTATATTTATTGTTATCTTTATAGTTATCGTGTGTGAATGGGCCTTAACTTACGCAGTATTTACTTCCTGTTTGTTGAACTGTTGTATAAAATTTATATCGCACTCACATGCTGATATTTAGAAAAATGGCATGGTTGCTTGTAGGGATGTAGGGATCATATTGTTAAAATGTGCTAAGGCAGATTGCCATTCCACTGGCACAATAGATAACCCTGTGATGTCCCCCTCTGCCTGCTAACTTTTTGAAGAGAGAACTACCTCAGCTGCCATCACTACGCCGCGGGACACTCCGTTCAATATTTCTCTCTATCATACTGCTTGAGTTTTATATTAAAAAAATCAACAAGCAACAAATAAAATTACTTTGTTTGCATAATCACTACAAAAATAACATTACCAATGATGTCCAGATTTTAAATGAGAATTTGACTGACAACAGTTTAATAGCATGCTCAAATTTCTAATGCAAATGTTCAAATAAAGCTTTGAAAAAGATTCATTAAAAGGTAACCCTCACATTTCAGCCTTTAAAGAAAAAGGTTAAGTCAAAATTATAATTGGTTAATAAATTATGTTAGGTATTTTATCTGCTCCATAAATAATTCTAGATAACTTATCTGAATTGTTTAAATGTGTAGAATCCACAAATGCTTGTTTTTCCTCAACTGGTCAAAATGTACAGCAGGGCATGCAAATTCAGCCCGTTTTTGTCCAGACAGAAACCGCACACAGGCTGAATGTAAATGTTTCTGTAAGTCCACTATCTGACAGCAGGTGGCGCTTTATATGGAAAAGCTGAATTACAGCCGTTTCCCATAACCTCCTTGGACAAAGCAGTATTGTGATTAAGAACACTTCTTTATGTATTACATGGAGCGAAGATGAAAACAAAATGCCATCGAATCGTTTCTGAAGACAGTCAGAACCTTCAGAGGTACATTCATATAATTAATTAATTTGTATAATATCCTCAGCACTCTTTTAAAACCTCCCAGTTTTTCCGCCCTATTTTCACTCAAAACAAAACTACTGTGTGCTGTATGCACGTGAGACTGTTACTGAAAACTGTGCTTTATACTGGACAGTATTTATCGTGAGATGTTCAAATCGTGGTAATCGAATACGGTTGTAATAATAATAACAAAATTAAACAGTAATACTAACCGTCAGGAATTTTAGCATGATTTATCATTAAACCAGTAATCGTTACATCCCTAGTTGCTTTTATGATATTACCTAACTATATCAAAACTATATACATTTATTTAATTTTTTCTGTCTTTCATAATTTGAGTTCTGACCGCAATCTATTCTAATAGGCTTAATTACTAATATAGACTTTTGTACTTTCAAGATGTTTTTATTTTCTGCAAAGCGAGTGATGTACTCCATAATGTCAGCTCATGTATTGTTAAAACAACTTTGGACTGCTTCAGAACTACCCATTGTGAAAACCAACTAAAGTATCTGACTAGATTTGTGAGGTTTGAATTTCCTTGTAGTCTTCATGTTTACTAAATATATTCTCCTATCATTCATAGGTTGGAGAGAGCAAAAAAGCTTCAAGAACAGAAGGAAAAAGAGTTGTTGGAAAAACGGCAACAACAAGAGGGCGCAGCAGGCAAGTAACTGCTGCAAATCATCTGCCTATTGGTGCAGTGGCTTCATTTCTGACCCACTACAGCAGACATCCATCTGATATTTTGTTGATTTCTCCTAACAGCAGCAGCTCCACTGTTGTGCGATACGGCCACTGCAGCACCTAGTTCAGGCCTGAACGTTGCAGCACTGCTTGCCTCTGGCACACAGGTCACTCCGCAGATCGCAATGGCTGCTCAGATGGCAGCGCTTCAGGCCAAGACATTGGCTGAGACTGGCATAGCTGTGCCAAGCTACTACAATCCCTCAGCTGTGAACCCAATGAAGTTTGCGGAGCAGGAAAAGAAGAGGAAAATGTTGTGGCAGGGGAAAAAAGATGGGGTGAGGCCAAGGAAGTCGATATTGTATAGATTTTTAATGTAAGGATGTTGATAGTTAGCATGATACCACTTATATTTTTTGCATTGTATTGCAAGCAGCGTTTGTTTCATCGATGAAGACGACGTCGAAAAATATTTGTTAACAAACCTTTTTTTCTGTGACTAAGATGAGACGTTGACGAGCCAAAACTTAAAGGATTAGTTCACTTTCAAATTAAAATGTCCTTATAATTTGTATAATTTACTCCCCCTCATGTAATCCTAGATGTTTATGAATTTCTTTCTTCAGTCGAAAATAAATTAAGGGTTTTGATGAAAACATTCCAGGATTTGTATCCATATAGTTAGCTTAAATGGACTCCAAATGGTTGAAGGTCAAAATTACAGTTTCAGTGCAGCTTGTAAAATGTAATCTTGTTAAAACTGATTTTATAAAATTGGTTTCGAAAAAAGTATCATTCAGGAACCGGTATCGAACTCAAGTTATCGGTATCGAAAATTGTTGAACGATACCCAGCCCTACTAAAATCTAATGTCTTGCGATGTTCAGTATTAATATATGTTCATGTTTAGGACAAGTCACAAACAGCTGAGGTTTGGGAGAGACTGAATTTTGGCAATAAGGACCAAAATGTGAAATTTCGCAAACTAATGGGCATCAAAGTAAGTGTTCTTCCTGTATAAAATTTTTATTTTGAATGTTCTTAATATGTGAACTGGAGAAATTTCTCATTTTAATATATAAAAGTTTTTTGATTGTTGTTAGTTTATTATTTTCATGCTGTCATAGACTTTACTAATATTTTGAATTAGCTGTTAATTTTTATTAACTTATGTCATGTTTATTAGTTTTAATATTTAGCTTTATTCCAGTTTTGTTTTTTTATTTCCAGTTAGTAATTTCAGTGCTTCAACTTAAATGTATTTCAGTTAGTTACCAAGGCAACATTTCAAATTGTCTGTTTGTTTTTCATCAAGAATTTCAGCTTAATTTCAACTAACTAAAATGCTTTAATAGTGTAAGTTAATGATGATAACCCTGTTGTGTTTACTGTAGGGTGAAGAAGAAGGTGGTTCATCAGGAGCTGGTAATGAAGAAGGTCTTAAAACCTTGCAGCAGCAGGAAGAGATGTTCCGCAATCTGGACGTCCAGTATGAGCTGGCCCGTTCACAGACACACACACAGAGGGGAATGGGCCTTGGCTTCTCCTCCTCCTTTTCTTCAAGGGGCATGGATGCTGTCTGAACATTCTGTATTTGTGCTTCTCATTTCTGTAAATTCTGGCTGATCTTGCCAGTAAAGCCGGTTTGTATGTGCTTGTAGAGAATGCTGGTGCATTAGCTTGCATGTGTGATTCATCAGGTCTGTCATTTTATTCATTTAGGAAATCCACATGTAAATACAGTTGATTGCTCAAACATATATTGTTGCTTGGTCTCTAAAGATTGTTTAATATCGTAAAGCTTTTGTTTGGATTTTGGGAGGGGAATGTGATTGTATATTTCATTCTGTTTGTATTGACACTGAAGCTAGCAATTCCTGATATGACCAGGAGCTATGATATATTGTGAATTCTTCACAGCTTTTTATTAAATGGTTACTACATAACTATATCAAGGACACAAATTAACATGACAAGACCTTTATTAGTTTGAGTTGGGTAAAAAAGCACCACAATTTCACAGAACAATAAAATAATTTAACATGCAAAATACATTTAATATTTCAAGAAGTTCATACATTTTGATTCCTTATTATACCAAAAGAAGCAGAAGTGGACAAAGTAGAACAATTGAAATCTAAACATTCTATTTGCCTAATCCTTGTACTAAGCTTATGTTACTGCAATATTACTTCAGATTCTGTGGTTCTTGATATGTAAATTAGGCCTAGGCTGAGCTACTTCAAATTAAACTACTTGAGAAAATAAGCATATTAACATTATAAGAAATAGCTGTCATGATGGTTCCAGCGGAATGTCAACTGCTCACTAAAGTAACATTTTTTTCTTGGGACCATTAAGGAGTTCCTGTATGAAGGCAGTCCTAACTTTTACATTGTGGATGATGTAATCTTAAAAAAAACAGGTAAACGGCTATGCTTTGTAAACTTAGTATAGTTGTATGACAATATTTGTTCAAATCAATATCCAAAATTTAATTTAAAAAACACCCTTTTTGAACCAAAGTGTTTCAGTAAATTACAGATAAAATTAGTTGTATTTTTGGGCATATTCAAATACCATTTCTTTACGCATAAGACAGAATCATCTGTGGAATCATTCAGAGCGCAAAAAATCATTCGGTGCACTTTTACCCTATTCATCTTGTGGCCCTGGGGCTTCATTTATCAAATGTTGTGCAGAAACAATCCTAAATTTGATCTTACGATCATCTCTCGAATAAGAGTATATGTGATTCCATTTATGAACAGAAAATGCACATAGTAGCGTTCTTTCAGATGTGAAATCTATGAATCGCAAATGATCTTGAACTCACGGGCAACTGAATGGTTTCAGCTCTCTTGCGTTGTTAACTACTAATTAATATCATTAACATAAAAGATCACCAATCATAATTTAGAACCGTGAGCTGCAAGAACAGCTTACATTTTCAAAAACCTGCAATACTCAAACAAGAAAAAGTGCATATGTCTGCTCAGACATTGACGTAAGGCAGTGTTTACAAATATGAGCATTGGCATGGATTTTGATCTAAGATCAAATCTATGCATAATTACGCTTTATAAATGAGGTCCAAGGAAACAACCCATTTCAGCACAGCTTACTCTGCCTCAATGTGCAGCTTATGCCTTCACCCAATAATTTGCCATGATTCTATATGGGATTCAGTTAATCATCACACCTGGCGGATGTTTAGCATCAGCGACTGACACAGCGTCGCGTTCCCTACTCAGAGAACCAGGGTTACATAGGTAACCAAGATGTTTTTGTGACATTGATTCACAAATGTAACATTTGCAATGCCAAAATTGCTGGAGTACAACTGTGACCATGTTCAACCCACAAGCATCTGTCCATAATGCTAGGAGCTCTTCCATTAGAAATGTAAATACATTGGAGGTTATGATTGATCGTAGGCCTTGAGTAGAGTGGATGACCATGCCAGAGTTGAAGGGATGGAGATGCACATGGACCACTGACCATGGCAGAGTTGGGATCGACAAACCATAGTGGATTTAGAAGGACAAGGGACCCTAATCAAGCCAGAAGGCTGTGGACCATGGTAAAGTCAAGGGACTGGAGATCCACATGAAAATGAATGGTCGTAGGGCACAGACAGATTTGTGGCCTTGAAAGGACAAGGTGACTCATGGCCTGAGGAGTCATAGACTGAGAAATGGACAAAACCAATGATTCTTTAAGCTGAATAGGCCTAATGAAGAAGAATAGGTTGGGGAACTGGGCAAAACCAGGGTATCACCTGTGTCGGAAGAAACCAGCAGAAGAGAGGTCAAGGAACTGGACAGAACCAGACAGTTATTCATGCTGGATTGGGACCAGCAGAGAGGAGGAAGGTCTATGGCTCCAGAGGAGACCAGGGAATCTAGCCAGCCGTACAGGGCTACACAAGACTGCTGCTCTGTGATAGGCATGTGTTCTGGCTCAGGATCATGCACAATGTCATGTTTTCGTGTTTATAATTTCTTAATATTTTGGCCTAAAATCATGAGATTGCTGTCTTTTTATTCCTTTTAGGGCAAAATACTACATCTGTCAAAAAGCTAGCTGTGGAAAAAAATAATAATAATTTGACTTTTAAAGAAACCTTTTATTTTTAATCATTTGTGCTTTTAAAGGCTATAAACCTACAAAACTGCAACCAAATTATATGTTATGTATAACCTACATCCTATACTTATTTGCATATTAGACTGGAATACAAGACATGAGCCACTCCTGTGATAAGATTGTGATTAGCAAATTCTAGAATAAGTAATAAAATGGGGTATTCGCTGTGTCTTTTCCAGTTTTCTGCCTCGTCACTTAGACCCATCCAGTGTGCAAGAAGATTTCGCATTGCCTCTGGGAAAAGTTCAGTTGCCAGCTCCTCTGGAGGCGGCAAGTTTGTAATGTGCTCAATGTGTTGGGCCTTAAAACCTTCAACCCGGTGGCTAATGGTACTGTTGGCTGCATTGAACTGCTGGCCAAGCCAACCTGCCACAGCTTTCAGCAGACTGCTTGAGTAGATGGAGTAGCTCTGAAAATGAGTTTTAAACAGGGCCATCACAGTGTCCATCAGTTTTTCCTCGTCAATCATCCCAGTAATACAGTGTTCAACATAGTCCAGGACCTTTGTGGCAGTCTTTAAATGTTCTACATCAATACTTGTAAATAACTTCACTTTTTCCCCTAGGCTTTGAAGTTTCCGTGCAAGTAATGTAGACTGGCTTAAGTTTGTTTGCTCGGAGGAACAGTAGTCATGGTCTGAAGATGATGAAATATCTGATTGATCTGTGACTATGGGAAAGAAGTTAGTTTCTACTTCTCCAGACTGTCGATGGACTTGGTATGATGAACATGCATTATTATTTTCCAAAATTGTTTGTGTCTCTAGATCATTTTGGGGTTGAACATCCTGGGCACCAAGATGATAGGTCACGTTCAAGTTGTTGTCATTTATTCGAGATTTCCATAGATCCTTGTGAACACAATTATTTAAAACAATTTATTAACACATTTGTAAATATAAGGACATAATAAAAATCATAAAATGACAAATTCAAGTTACCTGAAATGACTCCATAACTGAGAGTTGATCTTGTTTGCTATACAGTTCAAATGCCACTCGAATAACTCCATGAACACTATAGAACCACAGACTGTTGTTGCAATAAGGAAGTCGCAGTCCTTGGAATCTGTAGTCTGGAGACCAATAAGATAAATATTAACCCCTAACCCTCTAATTAAGCCCTTATATTAACCTCTAATGAAAACTGACCAGGTCAAAAAAACAAAAACAAAGAAATAACCACATACCTGATGGGAAAACCAGTTTGGTTGCCAATCCTCGTTTAGCAAATTTAGCATGGTATCTGGGTTGGTTTTCACTGCGAACGGCTGTATCTGAGAACAGATCAGCTCCAAGAAAGAGAGGAATCATCTGACCCTACATATTAAATGAAAAAAAAAAGTATAAATATAGCTGCAAGCAGCGATGGCGGGCCCAAGCCGAGTGCAAACGCCACCCCGGTGGCATCAGGAAAACTGCCCAGCGGGGCACATGCATTACAGTAACCCTCTAGCAGTTTGGATTTAAGGGATACAGCAATGAAAGGGTTAATCCGAGCCATCAAGAGACACACACACACACACAACAAAATATTAAACTTTGGTAACCCTTTTAATAAGGTTTCAGTTATTAGCATTAACTATATTAATTAACATGAACAATAATTATGCATCATTTATGAATGTTAGTCTATCCTCTCTCACACACACACACACACACAAAGAGAACATTATATAAAACTTTTCATTAAGGTTTTAGCTTTTAACATTATATAAGCGAAACGTCAGATTAATGAAAGAGAGCGAGGTACGATGAAAGCTGCTAATCATTTAATGTTTAGTTAACTGTTATACGAAATAAATATTAAGAGAACGACAATTATATTCAGTGAAGCAAACTAATGCCCATTTTGAGAGTGTGTGTGTGTGAGAGAGAGAGAGAGAGAGAGAGAGAGAGAGAGATTAAATGGGCGTGTGTTAATTATCTGCATCTGTCTGTCCCTACCGACAATGAAACTGTGAATTTAGTTCTACTTCAAAAACACGTCTACTACTGTTGAAAAATAATACAAATGTATTTTTTTAAAGAAATAATCACAAAATATGTTATTTTTAATAGTAAATCCCCTTCATTTGCCAAATAATTAATTAATTAATTAAAATATAAATTAAATCAATGTTTTATGCCTTCATCTAATAACCAGTAAAATTGAAATACACAACACGGAAGTTCTGTGAAAAAAAAAATCATAAGGCTACTGTAAGAATAAATCAAAATTGTTTGTATGCATTCAAATAATTAGACATGCTAAAACAATGAATTTGGTAACAATAAACATAAGGTGAGAAACATTTAATAAGGCCCTAAACATGTCACTTTTGTTACATGTTTAATAAATTAATGTTAAATTGTATACGTTTCATGATTTTAATTAATTAGACATACTTTTTGATTAATACAATTTAATTTGACCATTGAAAAGGAGTCCATAAAATTTAAACGAAAAAAAATGAATATATAAAAAAAAAAAAACGGAACTTGGGAAAATTGTAAACGGATTTCATGGGGCACTACATAATATATATATATATTACATAATATATATATAAAATTGGTACCCCCCAATGTTCAAGACATGGTTACGGCCTTGAGTTACAGTAACATGACCAATAATTATATAACATTTATTAATGTTAAGTTAAAAATGTATTAATTCATTATTAAAAATTTAAGTTGTATCTTAACAGTTTATGTACACAGGGCTCGCAAAATCGCTAGCCCAATGTCCCTGGTGTTTGTGTTTACCAGTCTGGCTACCAAAATATATCACTGTCCTGCCAACGGGCTACCTTAAATACAGGGCTGTTTTCATTTTCATTTCATCTTGCCTATAATGCCTGATAAAACAGCATTTATGAGCGCGGACGGTGCTGCTTTATGTACAGCTGTTACCGGGGAATCCACTATATTAAGCCGCTCACCTCATGGCAGAGAATCAATTTGAATGAAAGAAGTTAATGTGCCTACTAAAAATCTAAACAATTAAGACCATAATATTTGTATGTTTTAGATTAATAAATCAAATCAAATCACTTTTATTGTCACATCACATGTGCCTTGGTGAGTGAAATTCTTGAGAGCGTGCTCCAGACAGTGCAGACGAAAAACTGCTCGCGACACGTCTGCCATACTTGGCGCCATCTTGGTCCATCAAGATGAACAATAATATAATTTATGTTTAACTTATCCCTTTTCATAAAAATGGTTTAAAGGCTGAATGCCATTTTAAGATTTTGTTTTTGTGAAAACCTGTTTCTGAACTGTAAATCATGTAATTTATGGCTTAATATGAAACATTGTCCAACCCCCCACTCATACGGTGTTGATTTGACTTGTGCATCTCTTAAAAAGGGTCATAATGTTCTTTTTTATTTGGGCTAGTTAAATACATTTTCGGGATACCAAAATCAGAAAAGTACCTGCCCGAAAGGCTACCAGGGATTTTGAAATTTTGCGAGCCCTTGTACTGTGAATTAACATGTTAGTATTACCCAACATTAAAAAAAGATTAATAAATGATTTAAAAAATATATTGTTCCTTTTTAGTTCATGTTAGTTAATGCATTAACTATTGTTAACCAAAGAGACCTTAATGTAAATTGCTGCCAACACTTTTTATGATCTATAACAATTTAGAGACCTTATTACAACAAGAGACCTTTTTGTAAACCGTTGCCAACAATTTTATGATATATAATAATTTTACATTTTTAATTGTCTATAAGCATTTGTGAAACAATTATATAAAACTATATTATCAATAAAACACATATGAACTTATTGTATGTATATGTTTCTTATTCTGTTTAATTGAACTGAGCAGTAAAGGGTCAGACTTAAACGATTTATTGTCCTATCAGTGAGACATTTTAGGAAACATAAAAGTTGTAGTGATTTTTCCTTTAAATATTTGTAAAAATGATTTAAATGCTCTATAGGCACTTCAAAAATAATTATGTAAGAGTATACTGACAGTACAGAACATTTCAACTGATTATATGTATTATATTTCATTCAGATAAACAGAGAGTCAGATCATGTAGCTCATCAGGATTAAGGTTATGCCTCCATCTGATGTTCATCCTTAGTATTACAGTCTTCACCTTTTATCTATTATCATTGATAGTTTACATTTTAATAACTGCACAGTGCATACTATGAATTACTAGTTAAGCATTAGTAAATAGTCATTTTATCCTCTATAAAGCATTATCCTAACATTAATAGTCACTAGTAAGCAGTTTATAAATACAGCTATAAATGTTTTGTTCTTGAGCATATATATAATGTTTAATAATTGTTTTTTCATACTTTATTAAACATCTGACAACTCCTAAATAACTGGTTTGTAAATAACGTAATCATTTACGTAATCAAATGTTAAATTGACAGTGGTTCATTAGATAATTTAGAAAGTATAAGTAAATTATTAATAAACTATTTAAATGTACATTTATAAATCATATTATTTAGACACATCATAATAATTGCTCAGTTTGTTGATAAATGCTTTATTAACACATATTCCTAATAATTCATGATTAAGTCAGGTAGTTATAAAACACGTAGCAGTTGCCAGCCATCTATTTGTGTGAGCTCATCTAAAGTGAGGACTATTTATACATTATAAAGCATTAATAAAGCAGATTTAAAGGATAATTTATCTCAGGAAAAGATATGGACCAGAAGACATTGCAATTACTACATGATATCTAGACAGACTTAAAGAAGGTCCAGATCTATACTTGTGCTCTTATTATTTCAGTTATTTTGCCTTTAATTTCAATAAACATGTGTGAACAATATACTTGCTCTTGTGAATTTATTTTGATGTTAATTACATTTACTTACAAATTCATCATCATCATGTTGATATGCTATGTTACTATAAAACTCTTAAGACAAACATGTCTTCTAATATCTTCAATTGTTGTGTATACCGAGCTGCAGAGGACACCTATTAAGTGACTTCAGTTGGACCCATTGTGCGAGCGGTCTCTTTAATACCGTGATTTATATGCACGTTGCTGCTGATTGGGCTGACATTTTTGACACACCCACCAAACAAGAGAACATTTATCTCAAACCCCATTGCACACCGTTTCCAGGAAATATGTTGTTCAACCCGGAAAACGTTGGGCACCAGTGTGAGCTTGAACGTGCCCCTGGTGTCCCAGCTCGACCAGTCTACTAAAAAGTAGTCAAAACCCCTCTAAAAGCGGTCTGCTACATCAGCTATAACCAGGCTGGGAGACTAGCTAAAACCAGCCAGCCAACTTATGCTGATTTTAGCAGATATTCTTTCAGCGGGTTATAAACAGAGCTGGGTAGGTTACTTACAAATTATAATCCGCTATTGATTTCAGATTACACATAAACATTTTTAGTCAATAACGTAATCCGTTACATTACACGTTTTAGGTAATATAATCAGATTACTTTGATTTAACTCGTTTATTACATTGATTTAAATAGCATTATATTGTACCATAATGATGTAAAAAATGTAAAAACTTGTTCCATTCATTGTAACTATGGTTTGTAAAGGAACTTCAGGGGGTTGTGAGTTTAATGAAAAGCTAACAATTAATTAAATCATAAATTTTTTAAATTAAAATAAATAATTTTAAAACAAACTCCCTTTTGAGGAATGTCTCTTCACTTGGCATCCATATTTGCAACGCCTCTGGGCAGCTCGTCTTAATAAATTGGGGAACCCAGAAATCTAAAAAACTGCTCGCTGAACTCACAATTAAATTACATATGTCAAATCAGCAACAAAAATCTGAAATTAATTGCCCCATGAATGTTGTTTCTTATGCTCAGATAGCATTTAAAAAGCGTCTTTTTCAGACTAGATCAGGCAATGCGCACGCGGAGTCATAACGTGTGCATGTGCACTCTGGTCTAGTCAGGTTACTTTGGGAAATTTGACTCTTTCATTTAGAAGGTGGGACTATTCCTCCATATTGTGTTCTGCAGTTTCTCCCCTTTATATGTATAGGAGTAAACCGTCTTTGTATTTCTATAGTCTTTGTTTTAAATAAAACACTTACTAAAAAAGATTAAATATGTTTATTTACCTGCATGCCATGTGATCATTAATCAACATCAAAGAAACCGTGAACATGAAAATGTGATACATAATTATTGAAATATTTATTTTAAAATCTCAGGGGTACTTAAAGCAAATACAATAATTGTAATATAATATAATAGTTATAATTAATAATACATGGTTAAAAAACCTACAGAGTAATAATTCAAATAAAAATGAATGTGTTCATCAGTAGTTGATGCAATGTTGAAACCCTTCTTAAACTTGAAATGATTTTTGTAAATCCAGCGGTCAAATGCTGTTGCCACCTGACTAATGACTGGTCTTTGTGTGAATGTCCACAAAACTGGACTATATATACATATATAATATTGATATGATCGGTAGGCTATTTTAAAAGGGAAAATGTAAAAGATGAAAAACAGAAATTAGGGGAAATTAATTAATTCTGAATAATTTATTGCTATTGTGTGAATAATATGCAATCAAGTAATCCATAAAAAAGTAAACGTAGTCTGATTACGAGTATTTTAAAATGTAACTTACTCTAATTAAAAGTACTTAATTTTTGGAATATGATTACGTAATCCAGATTACATGTAATCAGATACTACCCAGCTCTGGTTATGAATACATATACAAAATCCATTGTTTATGGTATTTTTTTGATACGGGTAACGTTACACCTACCTCATTTGTGCTTGGTTTAGCAACATTAAACGAGTTGTTGTTTGTAAGATACAAGAATCGCACCCTCTTTTTATCACACTCCCAATACGACATATTGACGAGAGAAATTCCTCCAGATGTCATGATGCTGTAAAGGCAGGACAGTCTGTCAAAGAGCAACAAAAAATATCAAAATACTGAACAAATTAAGCGTTTTTATTGCAAACGCCCTGCATGCCAGATATCTTCTTCAACGAGGTCACAAAAGAAACCCGTACAATCGCCAACTCTAACCGTGAAACAGACTGCTTTAACGTTAGCAATGAAGTGTTTGTTTGCATATTTAAATGTGTATTACTTCCTGAATGTGGTCTTTTAGCCAATCAGCAGCCTTGCGTCAGCGCGTTGTATGATTTGCCCTTTGAACCGTAGTACGCGTCGCGCATTGTGGTAATCAAACATGGCTGTCGTGGAGTTTGGCGTTAGCGAATTATTCGATCAGTTCGAAGAGAACGCGCCAGAGCGCGATCGAAACAAAGATGAAGTTGATGATGAAGAGAGTGGAAGTTCAGGTCGACTTCGGGAGCTTCGGCAGACATTAGAAGTGTGCGAAGACACAATCGAGCGTCTGAACGCAGAGAATATCCTTAGAGCGTATCATCCAGTGAGCGTGCTGGAGCTCTCGCTTTAGCTTGAAATGCATTGAAAATACATGCTGGTGTAGCTAACATTGTGCGTCTGATTGTCTTCATCAGATGTTAAAAGCCCATGCAACGTTAGATAAAAAAATGTGGGATTTTTGTGTAGAACAGATATGCGTTCATTTCAGTTAAAATGAAAATACAATTGAATTTGCTTTGATAGCAGATACTTGGTCTCAATCTGTAATCGATATTATAACTCTTATGCTGTTATACAATTTTGGAATGCCTTTGTAAAGCAAAGCATGCTGAACCTTAAGTATTTCACATTTTGTAAACGACAGGCATCAATAAAAATATTGAATGTGTAGTATTTAGAAACCTGGCGCTCACCGGATTAAAAACAAATAGTGTAATCCATTTCTAATAACCCCGAGTGATAATGATATTCTGACAGATTATATGGTCACCAATATATTGCATCCATACTGTTTGACTACCATTTGTTTTGGTTTTATTCACTGCTTGTTGTCTGTCACTATCTTTATACCAAGAGTCAAAATATGCACCTTAATGATAATCCACATGAGGAACTGAAGCGAAAGTTAAACATATTAAGTCGTCCTACGTGAGTAAAGAATTAACTTATTTCAAAATACAGTTAAACTGGGCATTCGTTTATAGTCGTTGATTGATTATGGTCATTTTTATTCTAGTGGTATAAAAATAGAAGATTTCAAAATTGATGGGCCCCTTTGTCAAATTAACTATGGAAACAACATAATTTCCAAGTAGGTGTTTTCTGCTTGACACTTGATTTTAATGTCAGTTTTTCCAAATCAGCAGTTTTATTGAGTTATGTACTTATGTGTGTGTATTTAGGTCGTGTCGGAATGAAATGGAGGACTTCATCTTCAGTCTTGTCCAGAAGAGACTACAAGAGTGTGAAAATGATCCAGAAGGCTCTCATGTCAAGCCACATGTATGCCTTTAATGCCACTGAACATGTCGTACAACAGTCTTCATCAGTAAGCAAAAATGCTGTTGTTTATGTTTACAGAATTCAAGTTTCGTTATGGAGGAAAGCTACAAAGTGAAGACTTCCAGTGACTTCAAGCATATAAAAAATGCTTTCAGCGTGAGTTCTACAAACCGAGTTCACATTATCCTTATTCGATTGCTAAACCACCACAAATGAAACAAGGACTTCTTGTTTTGTTTTGTAGATGATAGGGAGTGTTTTATACTTCACCAACTTCTGTCTTGATAAACTTGGCCAACCGCTACTGAATGAAAACCCCCAGCAGACTGATGGATGGGAGGTTCCCAAGTATCCTAAACGTTTATAGCAGGCTGTGCACTTTCTGTGCTCTTATTCATTTAAACAATGTTTTTTTAGTCTTTTTGAATCATGTTTATTTACATCACTGCTCCTGAATCATTTTTGCAAAGATACCAGCAGATCTTTGGCCAAATCATTGCCCTCGAGGGCCAAGAAGTGCAGATAAAGGATAAAAGGTAATGCAAGATTTTTCAATGATAGCATTTAATTATTGATATACTTATGATATTATAAGACTGATGCTTGTCTTTACAAGACTTGCTGTGACGGTCATTATTGCCTTTTCATTGCTTGTAAAGCTGTTTTGTATGTTGTATCTCATTTGTTTTTCAGCTTGAAGTGAAATCAGTTTGTGTTGTCTTTACAGGCCGAGACCATGCTGTTTTAACTGCTGTTCTGAGGACCATCAACTACGAGACTGTCCAGAGGTGTTTTTCTTTGCTTATAGACAAAGTTTCTGTTAAAGGGGTCATATGAAATTGCTAAAAAGAACATTATTTTGTGTTATTGGAGTAATGCAATTTGTTTATGCGGTTCAAGGAAAAAAAACCACCTCTATTTTCCACATACTGTACATTATTTTTGCTCCTCTATGCCCCGCCTTTCTGGAACGCGCCAAATTTTACAAAGCTCATCGTTCAGAGAAGCAAGGTGTGCTCTGATTGGCCAGCTATCCAGTGCATTGTGATTTGCCGAATACCTCAAGCGTGAGACCAAAATGTTACGCCCCTTATCGTATTGTGATGCCGTGTCCCGGCACGACGACACACAAACAATAAAACTCATAAACAAGGTATTTTTTGCATAAGGTAGGGACATAATTACTGATTATAATGACTTATACTGTCTTTTTTCATGTTGCATCATGCCTAAAGGTCTGCACAGGCTTAAAATTGAAGTCCGAACCCGGCCCATACACGAGATCGTCTGACCCGACCCGAGCGGCACACTTAAATATAGAGCCCGAACCCGAAATATTTTTTCCCCCCACAACGAATAGCCACTAATAATTAAAAGGCTGCATTTCACGATTGCATGCAACGGTCAGTAAACAAATACACAAAGAAACTATAATTTATAAACTTTATAATGTATGCACTATTCATCAAGGCTCGGCCATTTCACAAGGCAAAATAAAAAACACTTACCAGTTATGAAAGTTTGTGAACATCAGGTTCAGCGGTCGCATACATTCTGCCGAGTTTATGAATGGTTGTATGGACAAGACGATAATTCTTCCACCGTGCAAATTATGGACATTTTTGTCAGTTAAGGTTTGTTAGCATTCGTTAGCAAATCAGACACGGATATGTAGTGCAGTAAGGTCGTATTTATTTGAATTAATTAATAATTTATTTGAATTAGCGAGCGAGAGGGATGAAAGTTGCACGTCCATGTGAACCTGCGTCTGCGCATCTCTCTCTACAAGCAATGAGGCTTAGTTATTTCAAAAACAGCGATTTTACCCCCTCATTGCAGTGAAATATAATGTTGCGACTTGCGATTCAGTAGCCTATCGAAGCTATTTTACTAATAAAAGTTGCCGTGCTGTTTGTACGCTGCGCGATCTCTGATATCTGTGTGCAATAATGTGTGTGTGTGTGCGTGTGTCTATGAAAGCAGCGTAGCCTCTGCATATAGTTTTGGTTTAGCTACAAACCCGAGCCCGAAGTTATCCATTAACCCGAACCCAACCCGAAAGTATTTCGGGACCCGCGGGCTTGGGTCGGGTAGCAGACCTCTAAATTCGTGCCACGTAAATATTACCATGTCTGCATTTGTGATCGGAGAAATGACAAACAACAAGCACTACTCTACACTGCTCAAAACTTGCATTTGAATAGTCAGTGGCAAATTCTTTAAATAAGAATACTTAGTGAGTCAGAAGCACCAGACTGTTTGCCCCATTTTATAGAAACAGCCTTTGCGCACAGTTGGCAGGCTACTCCCAGAAAATAGTCCTCCGTAAAATGCGCTGCACAGTACACACTATAATATTTGGGTTGAACTGTTCTGGAACAGTGTTGCAAACATAACTTAACCACTGATTTCTAGTTGTGTCCTCTTTTGGAAGCCCAAACAAAGTAGTTTCACTTTCACAACGTAACACAGCGTCTCCAGGACATGGCGCTGGCGGCAGCAATAATAATACAGCGAGAATAAAAATCACGCCCCCTTTCTTTGCGTATACATTTGGGCTGTGTTTTGAAAATCTTCCCACACTGTGACGTAGACATGTGGGGGTGTGTTTGAATGAACTGTTTTAGGAGGGCGTGGACTAGTCTTAACTTTTATAAAGAATATTTATTTGGTTTTGAGACTTTATTCTTTGCAACTTCAGGGATCTTACCTATGCACGAACAGCTTGTAACACTCCAAAGAGAAAGGAAACCTTGAAATCGCATCATATGACCCCTTTAATACTATATTAATATTTACAATTACATTAATATGTTTTGAAATCGACATAAGATTATTTAAGAATGTAAGTATAAATCAGACTTTTTTTCACTCTTTAAGCCCAAAGATATGGCTCGTATCAACGAAAAGAGGAAAGAGTTTTCACAGAACAACAATCAGAGCAACCAGCGCTACCATGCAGAAGAGGTCGAAGAGCGATTTGCAAAGTACAAGCCAGGAAATATGAGGTCAGCCATCTTATGAAGTGTGAAAAAGTAAAAAATATCAGTCCAAACCTGTCAAGTTCACATTATGTCCTTAACAAAATAATTGGTGTAAATTATGCAGCTTTGCATTTATTTATTGCATTCAATGGTTAGTAGTCAAAAAATTGTCATAATTTACTCCCCCCCCATGTCATTTCAAAACCAATTTTGTTCATCTTCAAAACACAAATGAAGGTATTTTTAATGATATCCCACTTCAAAGGTCATCTTGCCAACTTTACCGGTCTAGTTTTAACTGAATCATTAAAACATTTTATACCACCCCTATGGTGTGTGCATTTAAAAACCGAAAGGGGGAGTCAAACACCTGTGTGAAAGTGTTAAGAGAAGTTGACATTGAAAATTATAGACCTGCACATACAATTCCTCAGCATATCAGTCCATATATTCAGGAGGAAACGCACTGTACACTTGCACAATATATCTGTTAAGAATTATGCTTTAGCATATAGATAGTCTTAAAGCTAACAGATGTGGACTCACATTTTCGTTTCATGTGATTTCATTTAAGCTCCAAGCTTACCGAATTTTGACACCAGCACTGACAATAAAACAAATGATTTTGTCTTTCCTCCCATATTTACCCCCAAGATATTTGAATTTGGTTAAGTGACATTTATCTGAAAATCAACTCAAATGAAATGCAATTCATATTGTCTTTGTATAGTCAAGAGCTCCATGATGCGCTTGGGATTAATACAAAAACCCTTCCTCCGTTCATCTATCGCATGAGGGAGCTCGGCTACCCACCTGGCTGGTTAAAAGAGGCAGAAATGGAAAACTCAGGCCTGATGCTCTATGATGGTAAGGTTGAGTTTTATATTTTATTATGGCCAGTCATCAGTCAGGTTAAACCCCTTAATTATAAGAGTTTGAAAACTATTACTAAGGGTTTTCTTACATAAGGGTTTTGTTGCAGCTGGCTAAATTACCTGTCATAAGGACCTGATTTCCATCTGTCATAATCACGATTAAAGAAGGATCGTGTGTTTTAAATAGAACTAAACTGCCACTGACTCTTTTGCTTTTCTTCACAAGGATCAAACAATGAAGATGAAAACAACCACAGCCAAACGATATCTTACGATGTCTCAAAGCTGGTTGACTTTCCTGGCTTCAATGTGTCCATACCCCCCAACGTAAGAGATGTAAGTGTACATAAACATTTATTGGACTCAAAACAATGCATGGATTGGGTACGCATTAAGAAAGAACATAATGGAAATAATATATATATACATACATACAGTATCTCACAGAAATGAGTACACCCCTCACATTTGTGTAAATATTTTATTATATATTTTCATGTGGCAACACTGAAGAAATGACACTTTGCTACAATGTAAAGTAGTGAGTGTACACTAGGGCTGTAACGATACGCGATATGAAACCGAAATCGCGACACTCAGATCCACGATCCTGTGTCGCGGTGTGATAAGGGAGAATCGCGACACACCCCGTGACTACCTTTCCAATCATGTGACGCCTGCCTGCGAAAGTTGAGCTAGTTGCACACAGATTTTCCCCTGCGCTGATCCAGAGCACTTCTCTGCCACCTTCACGTGCTATCAGAAACATCCTGTTTCCCACTTATAAAGTCGTGACGAGCTCCCTGCATTCAAATTATTTGTTGAATGAATAATGTAATATTCCACTGGTTGATAACCATAAATATTTATGTAAAAATATTTGTGCTCTTTTTGTTTAAATGTGAAGAATGACAGGTTGGATGCCACAGACTTTATTTTTATTGGCGGATTATACAGGTGTAATTTTCACTTTAACTTCACGCAGTGTAACATGATTTTATTATTGTAATCAATACTTTATTCTTAAAATATGACATTAATCTTATTTATTTGAGAAAGATAAACTAATCAAACTGGCGCTGGCCGCTTGGTATTTAAAAACAAAAACTTGAATTTAACAAACATAAAATGTTCCAATCATATTTCTGAATTAAATTAATAAAAACTAATTAATGACCTCTTTGCTATTAAAAACCAAACGGAACTATTTTAATGGCATAAAGCACATTTATATTGTTGGGGAGAGATAGAGAAAGACACGGGCTCTGGTGGGACTCGGGGCGAATTCTGATAAACTGCAGGATCTATATTCATTCCCTAGTTCAATTAAAAGTTCCCGGACTAATTGTGAACAGATTGCTCTCCGTCTTCTTCCAGAGCATGTGAACATGTTCATTTAATATATGAAATAAGTTATTGTTATAAAGACAGACGTTAAAATAATGTTCACATAATAAGCGCCGTCATTCAGGCTGTTCACAAGAGGTCTGCTTCCCTTCGGGTTTCGGGCGCGTTAATATTTAATGGATAGCTTCGGGCTCGAGTTTGTAGCTAAACCAAAACTATATTCAGAGGCTACGCTGCTTTCATAGGCGCAGCGTACACATTATTGCACAGATATCAGAGATCGCGCAGCTCACAAACTGCACGGAACTTTTTCTTAGTAAAATAGCCCGATAGGCTACTGACTCACAACATTATATTTCTCTGCAATGAGGAGGTAAAATCGTTTTTAAAGTAACTAAGCCTCATTGCTGAGAGACGCAGATGCAGGTGCACATGTACGCCGAACTTTCATACCTCTCTCTCTAACTCTCGCTAATTCAAATAAATGATTTGCTCATCAATAACCTATATGAAATATGTTATTGTTATGACAGACGATAAAATTAATGTTCACATAATAAGTGCCGTCATTCAGGTTGTTCAAAATATGTTTTAGCGCCTAATGTTTTAAGAATGATATTCTGTTTAGTGTAATATGTTTTAAGCCTAATATTCATTAATTAATTAATCAAACGGTTACGTCTTTTTTATGAATGTTCATGCTCATTTTTAAAATATAAATGTCCTAACCTTATGAGCAGTTGATAATCGACGGACTGTTCTGTTAATAAATGCCTCATTCGGTTATGTTATATTAATATGTTTCAGCAATCATAAGTTATGACCATTAATTGTCTCAGGTTAAGATAGACTATTCTCTAATTAATAAAACAGTTATCTTACAGATTAAAAGCCTGAATAGTTTCTCTCCTTCTCTCTCTCTGTGTATGTGTGTGTGCGTGGGTGGGTACATGCACGTGAGGGGTGCGATTTTCGAATAGTAATCGAATAATACCCAGCGATTATCGAATATTACTTTTGCTTAAAATGCACATCCCTACTATTTATATTGTTAATAATTTGCATAGTTAATCTTGTTCTTTGGTGTTCAGTTTATAAAGATTTTTAAAATGTTATTTAATAAAAAATATTGTTTTAAAAATCTTTCTTTTTTTTTCTCCCACCCCCCACGAAAAAATCGTGATACAAACCGAATCGTGGGTCAAAAATCGTGATACGAACCGAATCGTGGGTTTGGTGTATCGTTACAGCCCTAGTGTACACTTTGTATAACAGTGTAAATTTGCTGTCCCCTCAAAATAACTCAACACACAGCCATTAATGTCTAAACCGCTGGCCACAAAAGTGAGTACACCCCAAAAGTGAAAATGTCCAATTTGGGCCCAAAGTGTCAATATTTTGTGTGGCCACCATTATTTTCCAGTACTGCCTTAACCCTCTTGGGCATGGAGTTCACCAGAGCTTCACAGGTTTCCACTGAAGTCCTTTTCCACTCCATGATGACATCACGGAGCTGGTTGATGTTAGAGACCTTGCGCTCCTCCACCTTCCTTTGAGGATGCCCCACAGATTACCGTTACCCTCAGCTTCTTTAGCAAATCAGTGGTCGTCTTGGAGGTGTGTTTGGGTCAATATCATGTTGAAATACTGCCCTGCGGCCCAGTCTGCTTCAGTATGTCACAGTACATGTTGGCATTCATGGTTCCCTCAATGAAATGTAGCTCCCCAGTGCCGGCAGCACTCATGCAGCCCCAGACCATGACACTTCCACCACCATGCTTGACTGTAGGCAAGACACACTTGTCTTTGTACACCTCACCTGGTTGCCGCCACACACGATCTAATGTGAGGGGTGTACTCACATCTAATGTAAATGTGAGTGGTGTACTCACTTCTGTGAGATACTGTGTGTATACTTTATATATATATATATATATATATATATATATATATATATATATATATATATATATATATATATATATATATATATATATATACTTATACATATATACATATATACTTATACATATAAGAAAAGAAATGCCCCTTATTGCATGTTATAAGCAACCATGCGAGCATTACATTTTATTTGTAATTTTCATGTTTGTTACTGTGGACATAATTACAGTTTTTGAGGTTAAAAGTCTACACTTTTCTTTGAAATGTTTAAACTGCATTGATGGTTTGACCACTGGGTTGATGGTAAAGGTGTGGTTGACTGTTTTTTTTCTAGGCTCGATTGCGTTTATGGGGTGCAGTCTAACATATTAATGCTTCGTTAAAAAAAATCATACTTTTAGATACGCTGTAATTTGTAAGTGCTACTGCTTATGTAAACTTTTAATATATGGTTTTATCCTGATTAAAGCTTTAATACAGTACGGCTACCGCACATGTTTCCATGTATAACGCTTCTCATAGCTATGTGAAAAATGTCTAACTGTCTATGCACATAAAGTGTATAATTGGAACACCGTTTATTGGAGTAGATGAGCTGATGATCAGGTGAGAGAGAGATGCCGAGCGTGTGAAGAGCAGGGGGATGCGAGGAACAGTATTAAGAACCGCTGCTTTAGAACATTGATTTTGAAACTTGTGAATCCATTAGATTCGTTAGAAGACAGAGTCGTGATTCATATTAGGGTTGTGACGGTGAGGAAATTTTCCCACCGGTTAATTGACCTGATGTCACACAGGTTATAACGGTATCACCATGGTGGGGGGTCGTTTGAGTTTTCCCTCTTTTCCTCGCTTTCCTTAGGTTCTAAATACCCTGTAATCGCCGTGTGCGTTTTACTTGGACTTTAATATCAGCCGCAATTCGGCGTCAAGCACGTGTTTAAATAAAATAAAAATCTGCTAATACTGTGGAACCAAATAAATGAGAAACAAATGTTTTTTAGTTTTTTTTAACATCACATAGATCAGGGATGCCTAATAGATCGCTCGCGAAAGCAATGCTGGAAGATCGCCCTTTAGGTCAGTGTTTCTCAACCAGGGGGGAGAGAGATAAAACTACAATATAATATATTCCCTAATATTATGACTCGCATGTTAAGTCATGTAAAAATATGTAGGCTATAAATAAATAACAGTACCACCTCTCTATGTATTCTGTGTTTCGGAGGAGAAATACGGTTCTCATCGCTCTGTGTGAATACAGACTGAACGGTGGCTCAAAAACAGCTGTATGATCATGCAAACTACAGCTCTAGGCTGGATAAAAGAAGCCAGTGTCACACTAGTAGCCTAAAGTTTTGATGGACGACTATTGAAATCATGGTAAAGCTGATTACAGTGATATGATTGTGCATTAGGCGCGCATTATGTCTGTTATAAATGACATGCAAACGAACCGTGGATTTGTAATCTCGATCACTCTAACATCCTATTTCTGCTTGAATACAGCTCAGTATATTCACGTAGTTGAATATACACAGCAAGTGTTTTATAACGGATGCTCGTGTGTGTTGGAGAAATTTATGAGGATCAGTGGTGTTTATGGATATGGGCATCAGACGCTCCAAACAGCTTGTTCTTACAGAGGAAATATTTACTGATGGCGTCGTGAATAGTGAATAATATTAAACAAATTGTATTTATTATTATTAAATTAATGCAACAAAGATGCATCCCAACAAGCCTTTTTAATTATTTATTTTATTTAATATGTATTTTATAATTTATTTACTTTTCACTTGGTAGATCTCGGTGAGTTTTTCATTTGTAAAGTAGATCCGCACACAAAAGTGTGGGCACCCCTGACTTAGATTAATGGCAGATTCAGAATTCGACAGGCTTAAAACAGGCGCTTTTACATTTGGTTTTGAAACTCTTCCGCCATCGTCGTGTCCGTCTCACCTCACTCTTCTTGTCAGTCATCTCTCTTCACGTGATAAATTAAATCTGATCTGTAATGTAGAGGTCTGCGCGGGACTGTTTTATGTTTTATTCCGCACATTTCTGCTGAAAGACAGACAGAGATAGGCTAACAAATAAAAGTTTAGTCTGCACAAATTGTATTTATTTTATTCGTCTTGTCAAGAGTCTTGAATTTATTGACAGAAAAATGTCAATAACATTTTGCTGCCAACACGGAATAAAGTGTCACATAGAGAAAAAAAAGTTATACAAAAATTGTAATCCTTATTTTTATTCGTCTTGTCAGGATACAATTCTATTCAGCCTACAACACAATAGGAAAAAAAATGTAGGTTTAGCCTAATAGCTATTTTATTAGTCTTGTCAAAATACTAAATTAATTTAACATCTTGCTGTTATCACAGTGAAAAGTGCAGCAGAGAAAAATAAATAAATTCGACACAGTCTGTCATTTAAAATGATAGGATAAGCATAATACAAAAAAAAGGAAAGAAAGTTGGACATCCTTCAAGGACATCGCATCATCGCATTCACAGTTTACTCCATACTTATTCTGCTCTGTCACTCATCGCAACCTGCCTGTTCTGTCTGAGGTGTATATTATATCTGCTAGCCTGCTCTGAGCATCGTTGCACATGCTGTGCTCAGACCCCGCATATAAAACGTAGCACTGGTTCATGCGTGCAGCGCGCAGATAACGGTCCGAGTGCAGGCTATACTGGTGCTTGATAAGAATAAAGCGCAGATATGCTGTTCTGAAAGGACGTCGGGAACGGGATATTGTTAGACCACCCGCTCCCGTTCAAATTGCACCAGAGTTACCGACCGTTACCGTGTTGTATTCGGGGAAATTAATCCCGCGGGGCTCAGTTTTAACTGTAGTGTCCTCTAACTGAACAAAATTATTTTTATTACTATTAATAAAATCTAAACGACAGTGCCACGGTGGGCAAGTGATGTAACGGTGTTGCGGCTTAACACCGGTATAACCGCCATCACGTCTATCGCGGCAAGCCTAATTCATATATGAATAGATTTTATCGTGCACCCCTAATTTTGATGGCATGGCAACAACTCTTCCTCTTCTCTTCATTGCATGTTCCCGGGGGTGGGGTTTTATCAGGGTTTGTGACGTCATAAACTCGGGAAGTAAATCGTTGTAGTCCCTACAAGCCGTGTTTGTTGGCATTAAACTGCCATAATTTTAAAAGACATATATATCTCCGTTTGCATTGAACTTTTAGCATCGTAACTTTGCAGAGATTGTTTATGCTCAAACAGCAGCATTACACTAACTAATGTTAAAAAAGTGAAATCAAAACCAACCACCCCTTTATGAAACAAAGACAGGGTTACATTACTTTTGTATTATAATAATAATAATAATAATCCATTAGTAATGAATTATGTAGACTGTAAAGAATTAATAAAGAAGATTCCCTGCAGTAATGATGCTTCCAATCACACACAAAGTGTGGAAACAGCAATATAAATTGCTAAGGTGATACATTAGCAAAAATTTACCAAAACAAAGATATCCCACAGCCCTACCACTGACATTTTCCTCAGGAAATTTAGAAAAGTAATTTTACAGGCTGACCATCTACAAGTACAGGTTTGTATGGTTATATATTGTTTACCTGCATGTTTATGTGAGTATGCCAACAATTAAACATTATCTAGTTTTATTTTAAATTCAATTGATTTAAGTTCTAATGTGGGTTTTGTTTTATTGACAGGATTACAGGTCTTTCGGTTCTATTCCAATGCAGCCTCAGCACTGGAAGCAAAATTTTGCTGCTTTTTTAAGCAGTAACTTTCCAACGGTAAAAATGTGTTATTTAATTTTTTTTCTAATTTATTGCCTCTATTCTTATTTACATAATTATTTATGACCTTGTGGATCCATGTGCGCTCATCAGGGCTCCAGTTGCAGTAAGAGGCATCATGAGCCTGAATCCACACCCCCAAAGACAAAGAAATGGAGATCCAATTCAGAAAACCAAGAATCAGATATGGAGATAGAATCAGGTACACAACTTCAGCGTTACTAGATTCTGTAGCTTTTATAAGTGCAGATTGTTCTGAAATGCATAAACTTAAAGCTGACCAACTGGTGCTCTAGTGCCAAGTGCTCTAATGCTTCACACAGCTTGCGTTGTCACCCTTTTTTCTGTTGTATCTTACTATGTGACTTGCACTATTTTTCATCTATTCATATCAGATGATACTACACAAATAATAGTGATGCACTGAAATGATAGTTTTTTTGTTTTGTTTTTGATTAGACCGAAATTAAAGTTACCATTTAGCCAAAAAACTAAACAAAAAACTGTTAATTTACTATACAGGGCTCTAGAGTGCGACCTAATTTCTCAATGGTGCGACTAAAAAACCAGCCGTTCCAAAAAAAAAAAAAAAAACTGTGGTTCAACAACAGACACACACATTAGGCTCATGTCGTGGTCTAAACCAATCAGAGATAGTGAAGGGCGAACCCCTCCTCTGATTGGCTGTGGTCCAGATATTCCTGTACATGTGTGTAAGTTTGAAAATGCGTGTGCTGCTGCAGTCAGACAGAGAGAGAGGTGAGTAGTAGAGATGCGTGCAGTGTTGCCGACTTAGCAACTTTGTCGCTAGATTTAGTGCCTTTTTAGACCCCCATAGCGTTTTTTTTTTAAATAGTGACAAAGTGACAAATCTAGCTACTTCTTGGACAAACTTTAGCGAGTCTCTGTGATCGTTGGTACTGCCGCAATGGCGCGAGATCAGTGCGCACGCAGCTCTTTCTCTACATCTGCTCTGTTCAGTGAGTGTCTGAGAGGAGCAGCCCATTCAGTTGAGTGGATGGAGAGACAAGCAGACTAGCTTCTTGGAAGGGAGAGCTGGTTATGTATTCTTAAAGGGCTGTGTTTCAGTCACTATTTCATATTTATCCCGTTGTCTGAGAAAAGAAACAGTAAAATATATAAAGTATAACCGTTTTATTGAGAATTTGGCTGAATTAAAATACAGTATGAGCACAGAGAGACAATTAGAACAGTTTTTTTTTTCTTTACTTTTCTTTTAGTCAATTAGCAGACACTTTTATCCAAAGCGACGCACAAATAAGAAAAAGAAACTAAAATTAAAAGTTAAAACAATAAATATTATATATACACATTTAAGAAGATAAAGAAATTGACAAATGCATACAACAACATTTCAAAACTAAACATTTCAATTAAAACAAAAAATAAAGCAAAAAACTGGTATGAGTGAAGTGTATGAGTATATGAAAGGTATGAGTATAATAATGATTATAGCATAACACTAAAGGCCTAAGTATACTTCTTTTTTACATAATAAGAATTGGTTATAAAAACTGTAAATACTTTTTTTCATAATGTTTAGTGAAAGTATTTGGTAGTCTGAGGTGGGATGGGGTGCCGGATTTTTTTTATAGGTTTGGGGGGGTTGAGAACCACTGCACTAGAGCATCCCTTCATTCAGACACAGTGGAAGATCACATCAGTGTAGAGGGGCAAGTCTGGAAAATTTTGATGCTAGAGAGAGTGTGGCCAGCTGGTTTAGCCAAGGCCAAAGATCAAGAAGGCTAAACTACAGGAGTTGGCCATCCGAGGGGCATGTGACTGCAATGGAGGATAGTCCTTAAGACATTGAGCCACGAGATGTTCAGTTTGACGCCCGTAAAACACTTAATTTAGATTTTATTTTGTTTATCTTGAGATGTTTTAAGTTTAAATCTCAGCTCAGTGAAGCACTTTAAGCACCAACACTTTTTCAGTAAATTACCTTTCTTGTAGAATTGTGCTTCAAATAAAGAACGTTATGTTGACCAGATTGTTAGTTAATTGTTTACTAGTCAATATTGCCTATATGAAAATTTGGGTGCACCTAACTTTTGTGCTGGTGCACCTAAGAAAAAAGTTAGGCGCACCAGTGCAACCAGTACAAAAAGTTAGTCTAGAGCCTTGCTATAGGTTAACACTCAAAAAAAAAAAAAAAGTCATGTCCAATTGTAGAGCTTCAAAACCATATTAGTTGTTTGGACTTTATAAAACTGACCAAATTTCAAAACTCAGACTTAGTTTCATATCAAAAATAACAAAGCTGATTGCCCTAGCATCCATGCAGCTGAATGAAAATTTGCCATTGGAAAAGTCCTATCTAAACATCACTGTTTAGTCAATAATTTTGGCCCTCCAAAATTGATTGTGATTATTGAATGATAAATATGCTAGTAATAATGTTTAGTGAAGTTTTGTTAACACATCAACTAAAAACAGCATAGACTGAAAGATCTTTATTGATAAAATAAAGATCCAATGAAAAGACATTACCATCTGAGAAGCGCTAATTAAATGTTACAGTATCGTTCACTGATTTTGCCCACCCAAAAAAATATTTTCTGCCAAATATTTTTTGTCGCTTAAATTTTGTGCATCCCTAAAAAATACATAATTATCGTGAAAAAATATAATGATTTAATTTTTGTTTTACAGACCAGGATACGTCTCAAATTAGATCTGATGGTTTCCAGTTCCACCCTCCACTCCCTCCTGGCACTTCATCTTTGAGCGTTGCTCCACCTCTGCCGCTGGGAACGCCTCCATCCACACCTCCAATCCCTAAAGGAACTCCACCCCCAACTCCACCTACAAATTATTCTCCATCCACTCAAGCCAGACGGTTGACTGAGAGGGAAGAGTCAGAGGATGGGCTGACTCTTGAGGAACTGGAGGAGCAGCAAAGGCTTCTTTGGGCAGCCCTCGAGAAGGCAGATACTGCAACCAACAGTGATTCTGAAGCAGGAACTTCTGAATCCCCCATCCCAAGTTCCCCTAGTGTCGTCACTTCACTTAAACTTGACTCGGAGGAAGACGGAGAAAAGATGGAGGACTCGAGTCATACATATGAAATCAAAAGCACACCAACTGTACCTGTTGAGCCAGTAACTAATGTATGTGAGGATGAGAGGATAGATGAAACCGCCAGCGGTGGACAAGAAAAACGTTCAAATAACGAAAACGTGATTGATTTGCAAGCGGAGATGGGTGATATTATTGTCCTGGATGAAGTTTACGAGGAAAACAGTAATCATGAGGCTACAAATGGAGCTTCAGACACTCCTCAGATAAGCACACAGGAGTCAAATGCGCAACTGGCCGACGACATGGAGGATCCTGTTGTAAATAACGTAACTTTCGTCCCACACCGTAGCAGATTTGCTTCGGGAATAATTCCATTTGAGGATACGCCTGAGTTTACGGAGGTTGCTGAAGCAACAGGGGTTTACCTCAAGATTCGAGATTTACTGAAAGGCTCCCCAAGAAATCAGGCCAAGAGCAAGAAATAATCAGTCATCTGTTTTATACTGCCCAGTGCCCACCTGTGGACAACAAGCAATGTTTTTTCTTATTACAGTCCTTTTCTATGTAGTTTTACTTTAGTGCTTTGTATATTTTTACTGCTATTGTGATTTTTAAAAACTTTGTGGGTTCTTGTTCTGTGTGTAGTTTTCTGTCATTACACTTCTACATCTCATGGCATGCTGATTTGTATGTCTACCATAGATCATCTGTTTAATTTGTGAATATATTTCTGCAGACATTTCTTAAGAATTCTCACTGAATTAAAAGTTTTAACTTGAACTTGGAAGTAAAATGAAATTGTTGCACATTATACACATTTTAATGGTAATTATTTTATTTGCACATTTGTTAATGCAATTTTTACACCTTGTGCCCTTCCTTCTACTGCTTTTTTTATTTTAATCTTTATCAAAGTATCAAAGAATTTTAGTTTTTGTTGACAACAACTTATTACTATATTTTAATTTTGCAAACTGGTGTTATATAAATGTTCCACATTCAAAGTCTTTGTTGTCAATTATTGCAGCAAATTTAGTCTTTCCCTCAAATTTTAAACACAGGAAAAACATGTTTAAAATGTAATTTATTCTTTTGATTTCAATGCTGAATTATTAGCATCATTCACTTAGCGTGGTTCTTTGTCTCCATGTCGTGCATTTAAAATCCTTTAATGCACAGCAAGCCGTTGATTATCCCTTTCATAAACATTAACTCAAAGAAAATATATAAAATTGTATTTCAGCTAATAATAATAATGAGGTTTCTAAAAAAAGATCTGGGCCCGTATTCATGAAAAATCTTAGTGCAAAGAGCCCTGGGCCCGTATTCATAAAGATTCTAAGAATCCTCTCAGAGAGCTCCTAATTTAGCTTAAAAATTTCTAGCTAGGAGTCAGCTTAAAAGTGATTCAGGACCAATCTGAGAGCAACTCTGAGCGAGGAAAAGACAAAAACGTTTATCTTAGTGAGGAGGCGGGGCTGACCCCGTTGCTAGCTATGACACAGTCTTTTGAAGACTGTGATTGGTTGGTTGTCCAAGAAGGAAGTAAGAGCGCTTTTAAGAGTAGGGTTTACTCTAAGGGGTCTTTTAAGACCCCTTCACGGTATACGTCACAGGAAAATTTGAAGTTCGCAGTGCGCATGTCGGGGTCAGAACGTTCATTCCATCCCATTGTGTTAACCAGAGAATTTCTCGTCAAGACAAAACTTAGGGCTGTGACGGTGGCAGATTTTTACCACCGCGGTGGTAATGGACCAACTACTACAGGTGGCGCGGTGTTGTGATATATATATATATAATTCTGAAACGCAAAAATAAATAAATGAGGCTCAATCATCTATTAACAAACATACGTGTTTATTTTAGCACTTACGTCAGTGAACACTCAGCCTGCAAAACACTAAAATAAATATCAAATAAATAATACAGTTAAATAGGAAAGTAGCCTTAAATGAGAAAGTTAAATACACCCGGTGTGTGACGTCACGTGCACTACCGCCGGTGATGCGGTTGTCACGGCCACCATCACAGCCCTAGATAAAATGCCTACTTGTTGCGTCGTGGACTGTGAAAATCGCACCAGTTCTGGAGTCAAGTTTTTCAGGATTCCTGCAGGATTTCATCCGTTTAAAAAAATAGACGACATCTGTGACTGAAAGCTATTAAACGGGCAGACTGGGACAATACTACGATCAAAGAGGCTCGTGTTGGTAGCGCTCACTTCATATCAGGAAACGTTAAAGTCATCCTTTATCATCCCTTTCTGTTTGCTTAAATTCGAAAGCCTGGATTGCATGAACAGTTTTCTGTACGTTAAGCTATGCAAGTTAATAGTGTTGTAAATGTCATGGACCTGTGTCATGCTACAGACGTAGCCAGCTGCTAGTAGTTAGCCGCAGGCTAGCGCCAACAACGGTAGAGTTAAGCCATGATAAGTAAACAAATGTTTTCTGTAAACTGTAGACTGATTTAATAGTTAGGTTAAGTTTGATATCTGGCATAAATTGTGACCTGTGGCATGCTACAGACTTAGCAGATAGCAGACTAGCTTTACATTAGCGCTTTCACTATGACAACAGTAACGTTAGATCGTGTTGTAATCAATGTGTGCAATTCTTTTTTGTAGGAGAGGCATCACTTGACTCCAGTAGTCCTGACTTTGTGCCCTCCTTGTTTGTGTACACAAAACAAAGCCAGACACCTAAGGCAAAAATGGAAAGGTACAAATAATAATAAAAAAGTATCTTATCTATCTATAAGGCTTGTCTTTTTCTCCTTGACACAATATGCCGGTCTATTAGCCGCGCCATTTTTCTGACCCCAAGCTGCGCGCGCACCCAACCTAGGCTTTCGATGTTTACAAACATTGAAGGGGTCTTCACTTTGAAATTACAAGCGTAATTTTTCCTGTTTTACCGTACTCTCTCTCTCTCTCTCGCGCGCGCGCACACACACACATTATATTCTTTATTTTTTATTTACCATGCTGTCATACTTAACGTATTTTATAGGAAATGAACAGCGACACAATAAGGTTCTGAAAGTGCTGTAACAGACCCAAATCATCGCTGCTGCATAGTTGCATTTTTCCAGTTGCCAAATATGTTAATGTAGTGATTACGTCCATTTCTGGTGCTATGGCATTTCTTTGTGGTGTCGGAGATGTTAGCATGTCTTTAATAAGATCTGTCACAAATATGATCCCTGCACGATCTAATGTGCAGCGTCTTATTAACTCACTGTCATGCATTGTGTGCAACACATTTCTTCTCCCTCTTCATGTTTCATCCATTTTCTCCACTGCTAAAGAAACTCTTAACCTCTTAAAAGTCCTCGTCCGTACTCCTAACAATTTCGGACCTTAAGACCTCTTTTAAGGGTTAAGATGCTTTCTGATTTACTTTTTTCTTTACTAGGATCTTTTCTTTAAATTTAAGAGGAAAGACACACATTTCTAAGAATTTTCTTAGAATTTGTTACTAGGAGCAACTCTTAGCACTAAGATTTTTCATGAATACGGGCCCAGCTCTTTTTTAGACACACACATTTTCCAGCTGTTATAATAAAGGATCTGTTGGGTACTTTGAGCTGAAACTTCACAGACACATTCCGGGGACACCCAAGACCAATATTACAATTTGTAAAAGGGGCATAAAAGGTGCCCTTTAACAGTACACCTCAAAGCGCTTTATAAAAATTTTAATCAAATGCGTTGAAATAGAGAGGAGTAAAATGCATTTACAGTCCTTGTGAAATCAAAATTAACTATATATATTTTGTTAGCGCACATTGCTATTTTTGTCAATCCACAAAAAAAAGTGTTTGCCTAATAATCTGCCATAATCTTTAATCCAAATCTGAAAATGCTCCTCCACTCTAAAATGATGGGCCTTCACTGATGACATCAGTTTGACGGCTTGGGCATGAGCATGACATCCTGAACCATGCCCCTCCAACTGTGTTCATTTCTAAATGAAATATAGACAAGGCTTCATAGACAAGGCTTAAGCCTAGTCCCAGACTAAAATGTAAGTCTGAGCTGTTTCAACTGAACAAAATTGCACTGATTGAGCTGGAAATATATCAATGCCTTTATTTTATCTCAAGATGGACACCAGTAATGTTTTTTGTCTAAGGCACGTTTATGAAAATTACTTAAATGTCCTAGCTGTGGTCTAATCCTGGTTTAGTCTAAGCCCTGTCTGTGCAATCAGGCCTAAAAGCCAGGAACGGAGAACACACTTTGGGGTGCAGACAGTTTAAAGTTATGATAGATATTTTGGGGCCATAGCATGAAAGGCTTTATAGGTAGAGGTATGAGCTAGTTGCCAGTGATTTATTTATTGTTTCTCAATTTAATTTAGTTTAAATTGGCGTTAATTATAGCTAGTACTAAATAAACTAACTCTAAACATATAACTAAAAACTATGAACATTAATAATAAACATGACTAAAACACAACATTACTAACACTAACAAAAATTTAAAGTGAGAACAGAAAATATAGAAACAAAATCTAATTTAAAATACAACCCCAATTCCAGAGAAGTTGGGATGTTTAGTAAAATGCAATAAAATCAAGAATCTGTGATTTGTTCATTCTCTTTCAATTGTATTTAATTGACAAAAGTACAAAGAAAAGATTTCCAAAGTTTTCCCTGACCAATGTAAATGTATTTTGTAAAAACAGCTTTTTGACAGCTGCAACACATTCCAAAACAAGTTGGGACAGAGGCTAAATAAATGTAAAAAGGTTATAGAATATCCACGTTAAACTGTTTTGAAACAGTTCACAGTAAGCAGGTGAATTGGTCATAGGTAAAGGCATTTTGTTTGGATATAAAAGGAGCATTTCAGTCTTTGCAAACAAAGCTGGATCATGGCTCATCACTTTGTGCCAAATTTCACGAGAAGTGTCACACAAAAAAAATAAAAATGTTCAATGCAAAATTGCTAAGAATTTAGGTCTTTCACCAAGTATCACACATAATGTAAAAATATTCAGGGAATCCAGAGAAATCACAGTACCCGCAAGGCAGGAAACCTCAGTTGAATGTGCTTAAACTTTGAGCCCTCAAATGGCATTGCATAAAAAACCATCTAGCTGCGATGTATTCAGAATCAGGAGTACTTCAGAAAACCACTGTCATTTACCACAGTCTGCTGCTGCAACTTGACTACCTGTTACTCTAGGAGAAAGCTATGCATCAATTATATGCAGCGATGCTGCCGGGTTCTCTGGGCCAGAGCTCATCTCAGATAGTCAAAAAGACTGTACTGTAGAAAATGCTGTATTCAGATGAGTCCACATTTTAACTTGTCTCCGGGAAAAATGGCTTTTGAGTTCTCAGTCCCAAAGACCAAAGGGACCATCCAGACTTTCATTAGCGACAGAAGCAAAAGCTTCTTTTGGAAGAAGGACATCTACCTCAAACGCTGCAAAAGCAGAGCTGCTAAAATCATCAAGGACCCAAATCACCCCGGTAACCGTCTCTTCGTTTTACTGCCATCTGGTAAGTGCTTCCATAGCATGATGGCAAAAACTGAGAGACTTAGGAGGAGCTTCTTCCCTCAGGCCATCAGGCTCCTAAACTCAAACTCAGTCTCATAACATCAACATGACTCCATTTAATAATCAGTAAGATATTCATTATTCTCCACCATTCGTATATCTGCAATGCATATACCCTATACAACCTGTTTGCACATTCCTCTTGTACATTCCTGCTTATATTATTATTTATTAAGTCTACAGTATACTGCCCTGCAAATTTTTTTTATTGCACATTTTATTAATTTGTATTTATTATTCTCTTTTTTGAATACCTATATTTATGTATATTCCCTTGTGTTTGTGTTATATATAATAGCACTGTCCATGGAGCAGACCTGACTTACATTTCACTGATGATTATATTCTATATAATTGTGTATGTGACAAATACAATCTTGAATCTTGAAAAGCAAACATCTGTCACGGTATGGCGGTGCAGCAGAGCAAACAGCATGGGTGACTGGCAAATGTGCGAAAGTACATGGAAGCATATATTGAGGTTGTACAGATATATCCTGCCATCAAGAGTATGTCTTTCATGGGAAGTCCATGGTTATAAGATCAAGACTGCCAGCTCTCATTCTGCATGTGCTACATCAGTGCTTTCGTAGAGACTGTGAATATGTTAGACTGGCCTACCTGCAGTCCAGATCTTTCTTCAACTGAAAATGTATGACCAGTTATGAAAAGGAGAATCAGACAACGAAGATCACAGGCTACTGAGCTTCTGGAGTCTTGTATCAACCAAGACTGGATGGAAAATGTACAATTAGTATCCTCAATTCCCAAACAATGAAACATTGTAATTAACAGGAAGATTGATGTGACACAGTGTTAAACATGCCTCTATCTCAACTTTTTTTGGAATGTGTTGAAGAAGCCAAAAAAACATGATTATATTTACAAAATACATTTACGTTGGTCAGTGAAAACTTTGGAAATCTTTTCTTTGTACCTTTGTCAATTAAATAAAAGTTAAAGAGAATTAACAAATCACAGATTCTTGATTATATTGCATTTTACAAAATGCCCCAACTTCTCTGGAATTGGGGTTTTACTAGCCAAAAATATAGTAGCAAGCCTATATCAATGATACTAATGATTCTCTCTACGACTTTCTCCAATTTAAATATTTAAGTATCTTTAAAATAGCATATATATCCCATTATTTGGTCAAAACTAAGCTTTTCACTTTGTTGATGATTCTTAAAAGTCATCATATAGTGTTTTGAATACATTCATGTCTTCTACTACTGTGACTTATTTTAGTCTCCTGCCGACCGATTACGTTTGCTTTTGTCATCTGCCCGCCTCCAAGCTCTTCAGGTTTCCGTTGGCCTGGGCGGAGCAGAGAGAGAGTGTACGTCATTACGTCACTCGTGTCATTGGTGAAGTGGGTGCTTGAACGCACCAGGTTAAATCCTCAACCAACGCGGCGGACGTCAAGCTAAGTAGATCGAAGAGAATCCCGGCGCAATTCATTTTTGGTAGCACTACTCCGGCCAGAAGCCTCCAGGTGAGCACGCGATCGCTGGGTTAAGTGCTCAGATGAGAGGGTGGCGTGTATCGCGAGGAGATCACCGCATTGTACCATCGGAAGTTGTTAAGTCAGAATTTCCCATCTAATACAAGGTTGCTCCTCGGCCCTCGGTGAGCACTCGCTAACCTTAGATAAGTTACCTTCGCTAGATTTGTCATCAACTGTCCTTCCTTGTAAAGAAAAGCTGTGGTGCAAACGCGTTGATGATAGATGTGTGGTGACTAGCACTGCGGTTTTATTGACTGCGGCTCTCTCTATTTTGGTTCGATTAGTCAAGATGTGACATTGCGGAAAGTCGTCATAAGGACTAACTGTTAGTGAACTTTCTCCATGTTCATCGCGTATTGAAAATTGCGTGTAACTTATTTGAAGGGGAAAGTCATGTGACGCCAAAATATATCGGTTTAGTTTTCGTGACGTGGTTTCTTTAGTTTGTGTGGGATTCTTTAAACTTTTTCTGAACTCCGTAAAAACGTTATTGGAAAACTAACTTAACTCATTAAAGCTACTCATTTGGGCTTTAAGGTCGAAACTGCCAAGTATTCGTCGTCAAACCTATAGTTTATTTAAAGGTTTTGTAAATTATATCCTGTTCTTCATATTGGGTCGTTGTTTTGGTTGAAATCCAAAACCGGGCTTGCATTGGTCAAGCTGTAGGGTAAATCGGCTCAGATGTTGAAGCCCCAGATGTGGCGCCTGATTATAATACTGCACTAGATTTTATGCCAGAATAAAATTATTCGAGGACAAGATTCAACTTTTGAGTAAAGTTAGCTTTTCCATTTTTCATTGCCACTGCAAAATGAAATATTTGATTGCCTTAACGAGTTGTTAGTATTTGTTGACGTTTGTCTTGTTGGTCAGTGTTTTTTGTATTCAGTGTTTTACTGGGAGCTTATTTTGGTTAAGAGTAAGATCATATAAAAAAAAACTGAATTCTGAATTGCCATCTTTTATATTAGTTTCTACTTTATATTATGTTTTTAACTACCATGTATTTGTGTTAACACCTGCTGCTATTGAGGTGGGAAATGTTACAGGTTTGGCGGTTTAGTTAGGTTCAAGGGTGGGTTAAAATGTGGGGATCGGGTCAACAGTGCAATTATTGATGTAATTACATGCAGGTATTTTAAATACCTTCATGATGGGCATGTACACGATTGTATTAAATTATTAATTTAAAGACAATAAATACAAATCGGGTTGTACAATTATTTGGAAATAGTCTCCTTAACCACCACAAGTGCAGGACTAGATAATAATAACTGTCTAGTTATTTTACTAAAATATACAGCAATAGTTTGGACTGCAGATTTTTTGTATTTAATTTGACATATCTCATTTAAATCTCATACAAAATGTCTTATAACATATTTATTTTTTATTATATTCAATCTAGTAGAGTAGTATAATTACATTACGGATATTTGTCTTAACTTTGTAAATAAAATAAATAAATAATTTAAATGCTTTTAATTTAAAGTGAAATGGTGTAAACATCTGTCCACAAAAATGATGTTAATTCTGTAAATGTGAAAATAAAGTGGTTTCTAAGTGGATTTTATTGTAAGAAATTCAAACTGTGTAACAGCACATTAAATATTTTTGCAGACTTTTGTATTCACGCTAAGTAAAGATGCATGATGTATCATCATGATACAATATATCTGTGGCTGAAATATTACTGACCAGTAGTTGGGAAAAATGAAATTATTATAATTTTATTTCATCAGTAGAATTTCCCGGATGTTAACTTGTTATATTTGCGTTCACTAGAGAATTGGTCTCTAAGTATCTGCAGCTTTTTTCTTTTCGGGATGATCTCAATCACATGACCAGGAGTATGTGTAGCCAAGTTTTCATGTCATTTCACTCTGTGAGGATTATTTCAGCATATTTGAACTGTTGTTATTTTTTGCACTCATCTAAACCATGTTAATCTGCCATAAGTAAAGATGTGGCATTTGAAGTGCTTCGTTTATGGGTCATTCCATCTCATAGCGGTTTAGAAGAGGTTACTTGACCATTATTGTCAACCATTTTGAGTCTGATGAAAGAAAAACAATATGTGTTTTTATATATTCTGAGTAGAAAATAATATTTTAATTCACAGTTGTTTACACATTTCCTTATTTTTAAATTGCCATTTTACTTTTTACAGGTTGTTTGTTCCAACTGGTTTGTTTCAAATGACTTTTCACTTATTGTCGTAAATGCTTGTGAAAGGCAACCACAAAAGATAATTATTACATTGAAAATGGTGTGTTACAGTTTGAAGTGGAATACAGCAAATTCTACAATAAGGGTCAGACTGTTTTCAACTATGCACCCCAGTGACACCATTAGTAAGCAATTTCATGAATGACTCAAAATAATTATTTAGTGAATTCATTTAAATTCGGCTAATGAATATTTGTCACTCATATGTTATGTGACATGCGGGATCACAGAATGAAACGGTGACAACAAACCTCATTAACTCAAGTGAATTAAATAATCTGCCATATGCATTTGCACATGGCTTCATTTGAATATTTCAGTGTGACAGACATACTGTGAAATCAAATTGTTAGAAACACATATGCAGTCACATCATTATAAAACAATCTGTGCAAAGGAAGGGCTGCAATTGTTTATTGAAATGAACTGTCTGAAAGAACAAGTGACAAAATAAAAGAGGAGTTGATTTCCTTTGATGGAATCGATTCTTGATCCCAGTGCCTTGGAAACGATTTTTTTCGAATTGATTCCCAGCTCTGTGAATCACTGAAGTGACACTCACTTTATCTCAGCACAAGCTTACTAAGTACATTTTATTGGCTAATTCTTTAAAACCGTTTTATATATATTAAGGCCTTTACTTAATTTAAATACTTGAGTGTAGAACTTACTTTCTGCATAGAGTTAGCTTAGTTGCGCAGTAAAAAAAACACTGTGATAGCACATCGGAAGTTTGCTGTTACTTATTGCTTATGTGTGCCGTGTGAAATAGGCGTTACACTCAACTCCACCAACATACCAATGAAACAATGTGTTGTGTTGGTGACATTACTGAGACGGCAGAAAACAAGACACATCCTTGCAGAGGCCTATTTCAGGCACGCTGTATCATAATACGCTGATATATTTCTCTTTTATTTCTCTCCACAGACACTGCTGTCACAGGCACAGACTTTCTCCTTCACTTTTTTTTTAATTTAACGATTTTTTAAATTTATTTTACTTTTTCCTACACTGTTGCTCCAAACTCAACAGTCAATGTGTATTGGAGAGGAAACGTGCAAGTTTAGACAGACCATTTCAGAGCAACAATGAGCACATCAAAACCCAGTGGACTCAAAGGGCCCAGTAAAATTGGCAGACCAGCCAATGCTGGGGTCACAAAGACATCTCCTTCTGTAGGTAAGAGACATTTATTGTTACTATACATATTTAATAATAACAATAATCCGAAGTAAAGTCAATTTTTTTAGTTTTTATTCATTTTTTGGGTGAACTAACCCTTTAAGGTTCACTTTACTTCCTTATTTGTGTAATTTCAAATCTCATGTTATTGTAACAATTTCTTTCTGCAGTCATATCATATGGCTGTCTAAAATGAATAAAGGACTTATTAGGTTAACCAGACTTGCAGTGACCTAGGGCTGTGCGATGTGACAATATATATCGGATGGACAAAATAAAAAGTCTATCGTTTCATATTATGTTCTATCGTTTATATCATGGTGTCGCAAAATACATTGTTTCCGGTAATACTTTTTCATCATTTGAGAGACTGCGATCTTTATACGCCGCCCACCACGGGGCTTGAAGGGGTGACAGAACGACCAGCCAGGACAAAACCAAGAGTTCGTTCCTAAATGATGGACTACATCTGTAGCATGGTCACGCGTTTTTAAGCACTGCAGTTTTAAAACAATCGATTTTAAGCCGTTGAAAATCAAACAACAGAGCTATATCCGTCTCTTTCTGTGTGAGAGGAGCGCGCCTTTTCTTTTTTGCCAACTTTGAACAATTACATACACACTTATATGCGTCAGAATACCCGGCTTTGCAAGTATCATTAAACACAGTGATTTAGGTCTTGAGAGAGAGTAAAAGGCAGAAAGAGAAAACGCAATGTAACAGTGTATTAGATCCGGACTTCGGTCTTAAAGGGGAAGCTGTCCAATATTCGTTCTGTCTGTCATTCATGTTAATCATAGCACACTGCTAGAAAATCTCTCACTGCTCTTGACTAAATCACTTTTGAAACTTTAAATAACAATAATAATGATATAGTTATATGTATAGGATCTATACATGATACACGTGTTAATTATATCTATCATAGATAGATATAATTAACACAGAAAAGACTAATTAATTTACACAATGTATGTAGTGTTTCTTATTTATTGTAGTTTTTGTTCCTATTGCTTGCAATTAGTTTCTTATCCTTATTTCATCACTGACTGTTTATTTATCTTCAGCGAGGTTGAGTTATTTTTTCTCTCTCTCTTTATGCTTGTATTAGTTTGATATTGACATTGGTGTAAAGGATTATGACAATTATATGGTATTACATATTTGTATATAATAAAAACCTTTTTAAAAGAAAAAAAAAATCACTATACCGTGATATATATTGTTATCGTGAATAAGATTTTGGTCATATCGCCCACCCCTACAGTGACCCATTGCAGTAATGAAATCAGGTCAAAAATAAAAGCAGCCTATGTTATTCTAAGTTTTTTTTAATTATTTATTAATAATGACAGTTTGTATATTAAGTACTTAATCGGTAAGAGCATTGTGGTAATTGGAATTTTAAACAAAGCCTATTTCTTTCCTTCCTTTGGAACAGGTGGTACAAAACCAACACAAGGTGACAAATCCCCAGCCGAAGCCCAAGAAGCAGGAGAGCAGTTCAAGATCGGGGATCGTGTCTGGGTTAACGGCAACAAGCCAGGCATCATTCAGTTTTTAGGAGAGACCCAGTTTGCCCCGGGCCAGTGGGCCGGAATTGTACTTGACGAGCCTATTGGGAAAAACGATGGTTCAGTGTCAGGTGTGTGTTATTTTCAGTGTGAACCATTGAAGGGTATTTTCACACGGCCGTCCAAGCTTTCGCGCACAGAAGGTGAGCCGGATGGCACAATGACGGCTCCTCCATCCCGTGCTGCATCACCTACACCCTCCACTACATCAGTGTCTGCTTCAACCAAGAAACCAGCTTCACCCACTAAAACCGCTACACCATCCTCAGACCTGGTGCGGTCAAAGAGCGAGTCCGTGTCCAATCTGTCAGATACTGGCTCGGTCAAGAAAGGTGATCGGGAGCTAAAGATCAACGATCGAGTGCTGGTGAGAGTGTTGTGATGCTGTAGTGATGAGCATTGTTGTGTGTCAAGTTAGGATAATTCAAGGATTTAAGATTGTAATTTAAAGGTGCACTAAGCGATTTTTGCCAAATTATGTTGATATTTAAAAGCACCAAAACGAACACGCCTATACCCATCAGGACCTCGCACTTATTTTAAAATCTCGTCCCCAAATGTACGTACACAAAAATGGCAACGTCGATTGCGCAAACAAGTGAAGATGACACACAAGCATATTCACAAGGGTCCTACCTCTTGCCTGATCATAACCCTTCTTTTTAATGTTTTGTTTCTTTTTAATCTCTCTCTATCTGTAGTCGATCTGCTAATACCAAAAGCGTTTTTCAAAAATTGCTTAGTGCACCTTTAAAGTGGTTCTCAATTTTAGTCCTGCTCAGCACATTTTGTATATCTCTCTTATTTGACACACACAGTTCAGTTCATGGATCTCTCTTCTTAAAGCTGATGATATGAATCCGGTGTTAAATAAGGGAGATATACAAAATGTGCTGCACAGAGGATTGGAATTGAGAACCAGTGATTTACAGCATAATTTAAACAGCATTTTACAAGTTATTTTATACTCATTATTTATGCATGTTTTAGGATTAATTGAGAGATTGCAGTCCATTTCTATGGTATTTTTAATGCATAAAAGGGCATTTTAAGGCATTATAATGCATTTATAATTCCTTATAAAGATGTTGTATCATCTGAATAATCTACAACAGTTATATAACACTGCAAGCTACCGTACAAATATTTATCTTGAATTTGTGTTTCCTCAAGCTTTTAAACTACTGGTCAAAAGATTGGAATCAGTAAGATATATTTTTACAATGTAATCTATTTATGTGATGCAAAGCTGAATTTTTTGCTTCATTACTTAAGTCTTCAGTTTCACAAGCTCCTTCAGAAATCATGCTAATGTTTTTTTTTATTATATATATTTTTTATTAAAATATAAGTTAAAAAGTAAGATAAATCAATACCTTTATTCAGCAAGGACACATTCGATTATTCTAAAGTGACAGTAAAGAAATATTTCATTTTAGAAAATATTTTATTTCAAATAAATGTGGTTCTTTTGAACGTTCTTTTCATCAAATAATCCTGAAAAAGTATGTTTTCCAAAAATATTAGGCATGCAGTTGTTTTCAATATTGATACCAAATCTGCATATTAGAAAGTTTCTAAAGGATCATGTGACACAAGCATAAAGGATGTCTTTTTACAAATAGTTTACAAATCTTTGATCGGTAGTGTAGAAGCTTAAGGATTTAACATGTTAAATATGACAATTTTAAACTGAAGCATTCAAGATAAATATATGTACTGTAACGTGTAGTTTTAGCTGGTTCTTGTGAAAAGTGAACCCAAGTGTGAACACGCTGAAGTAACAAGTTTACCTAGCAGTAGAGTCAGTTGGTCTTAAGTGTCTCAATTTCTCAGCAGTAGCAATATGAGAACCCTCATATGAAATGTAATGTTAGAGTTTAAGTTGCAATATATGATAATTAAAATAAAATAATCACTATATTTTTGGCAAAGTTGTGCAGCTGTATAATCTAATTGTAAAATCGAAGCAATCAAAATAAAATATATTTTATGTCTTATGTTATTATGTGTGCATTATAATGCATATCATATGCATTATAAATACAGGCTTCATAATAAAAATAAGTGACAGTGAGCCTCTTAATATCAATCAGAATAAACAGTGTTAACCTTTAAACTCTGTATCGAGAAACATTGTACCAGTGAATTATCAGGCTGCTACTGTGAAGCTGCTGTAACAAATATTCCACTGTTTAGGAATCCTGTGAATCGGAATGCATGTTAAGTCCTTGTTTCCTTCACATATTTTAGGTTGCTGGCACAAAAGCTGGTGTAGTGCGTTTTATAGGCGAAACCGATTTTGCCAAGGGTGAGTGGTGTGGAGTTGAACTGGATGAGCCCTTGGGAAAGAACGATGGTGCTGTGGCTGGAACCAGGTACTGTGGCCTGTTCTTGCATTTACCATCTATCCAAAAAGGTAAATTATCAGAATGCCTAGAGGTTTTCATTAATGAATTTGTGCATCGTCAGGTATTTCCAGTGTCAGCCCAAGTATGGTCTGTTTGCACCAGTGCACAAGGTGACCCGTATAGGTTTTCCCTCCACTACCCCAGCCAAGGCAAAGACCACTGTGCGGAAGACTGTGGCCACACCATCAGGACTAAAACGCAGCCCCAGTGCCTCCTCCATCAGCTCCATGAGCTCTGTGGCCTCGTCTGCTAGTTGCAAGCCAAGCCGAACCGGACTGGTGAGTTAGATTCTTCCTCAAATGCATGCATGTCTTTGGTTGCATAACTTTAGCATGCTTAAGAGGGCCAAAATGTGTTATTTCTGGTATTATTTGCAGCACCAAAATGCAACTACAAAATAATTTCCCATACAGTGTTTTTCCATCAGCTATTTTTTTGGCAAACATTATTGTTTGGCAAACTCAAGCAATTGATTGAGCCAGTTGACAAGCCAGGTCTCAAACAAATAGGGCAATGTTTTGATAGCAGAGTCACATGAATACATTTGCTGATCTGTTGCACTGTTTTAGTGTGCAGCATTTCAGGGAATCCAGCTTACAAATGGCCTTCCTAGGCAAATGCCTGCTTTCTACCCAAATAAGGCTTGTTATAAAATGCTCTGGAAATAAAGTTGATGTTTTTACACTTTATCCATGCATGCTAGCATCAAATTGGTTGTTTTCTATGAATCCATTCTTAATTTTCTGAAAAGCATACTAACTATATCTTGTGTGCACAAAATCCCCAAAAATCTGAATAGCTTGTATTTCTGTAAACATTTTCATTAAACCTTTCGTTTTCATTGGAGATTCAATATTGTTTACTTTGCAGTAAAAACACACTGTATTTTAAGATGTACAATAAAACTGTATCACTTAATCGTCCACATGGGCTGTTGGTGTTTGGAGCTCGATAATTGCTGCTTTCATGTATCATATCTTATATAAGCATAAAAGCAACTTCTAGTCTATAGCATGATGACAAAAGGTTATCCAAAGCACATTGATACATCCCGGGGGTTGCAAATATATTTCTCATGGATTCAAATCTGTGTAAATGGTTGAAAAGATTAGCAGTGTAATTATTTAATATGTAAATGTGCTACTCAATCCTAGCTTTGGCTGTGTACATTGAAGTCTTAAAGGAGGAATGTACCTTTAAACCGAGTGTTCAAACCAGAGGGTCAAAGGTAGAAATTTATTTCAAAATTATGACTTCCTTAATGTAAAAATCTTACCAACGTTATAAGTGGACCGCAGGGAATTTTATGATATAATAATAAAGAAAAAACGTGCTTTTAAAGGACACCTATTATGCTCCTTTTTTACAAGATGTAATAAGTCTCAGGTGTCCCCAGAATGTGTTAGCTCAAAATACTCAACAGATCATTTATATAATTTTGAAAATGCCTATTATTTTGAGTGGAAGAAGAAACGCACCGTTTTCGTGTATTTTTCTTTAAATGCAAATGAGATTCTGCTCCCCATCCCCTTTTCCAGAATAGGGCTGTGCCTTTACAGCTTATCTCAGATACTCTGCCAAAAAATCTGTTTGGTTTTGATTATCATGTCTTTTGCACTGAAATTATGCATATTAAAGCCATATTAGTTTAAACTTCTGATATATGGTTTTCTGAGTGCACACATCCAAATCTCGCCCACAAAGCGTGTACTCACACGGCATCTGAGTACTAAACTAAACTAGTTCTCTTTCATGTCTTATTGTGCTTAAACTGTCAAATACATACAAGTTTGTTAAAAACAAACATAAATTAATATAATATATAACTGGTAATATGACCGAAACTGATTTCTGTAGCTTTAATAAAGGAAAAATTTAAAAAAGCTTAAATTTCGCTCAGGGCGGGGTTTCTGCTAATACGACCATGTCCATAAACAGTTGTGGGTGGGGCCTGTAAAATGTGACATCACATTTGACAGATTCTGCGAACGGCTTGTTCTGAGACACTGCTTATGATTTAATGGGCTTAAAAAAAGGATCAGGTGGATTTTTATCATAAAATGGTTGTGTACACACTGCCAACACACAAGTTCAAACAACATGTAAAAGTGAATTTTGCATAATAGGTGTCCTTTTAAATTGCAGCTTTTTACCATTTGTAATCTAAGCCATTCAGTGATTCTGGTTTTATTTTGATAAATTGTTCAGCTGTAATTATAAAAATGCACATAATGTGTTGGGTCTGATAGCGGGATCAAATTTTCTAGCGTTTTATCTAAACCTATAAGGCTTTTCTGCAGTTGTATAGAATCAAAGCCCAGTGTAAATGTATCTTTAATGGTTCTAAAAATGGTGTGAATATTACCAAAGTCTCTTTAAGGCAAGTCATGTCCCTCTGCGGCCATATTTGAAATGCCTTTCGGGCATACAAGTGCAGCTCCTATCTCTTTGAATGGGAAAACATTAAATTCTCCAAAACTGTTCGCCAAGCTTGAGATTAAATTTAATATTTGAAATCACCAATGAAATCTGACAACAACTGTCTCATAAATGTTGTTTATTTTGCTCAAATAGCATTAAAAAAAGCTTATTTCTCAGGCTAGAACGGTCAGTATGCATGCGCAGACCTGAGCACCTGTCTCAGAATGCTGACTGTTTCTATAGACAGTGGGATTTCTACCGGCAGCTGCAGTGACACGCTGACTTTACCTATTAGCAATTGGTTCTTTTGGTTAAAGGGCGGGGCTTTGTTCGATAGAACGGCTATATTGAGTGTTGCATTTTTCCCCAATCAAAACTATATGAGTGACATCTCTTGGGTATTCTATTGTCTTTGATATTACACACCTGCTTACTTAGTAACAACTGTAACTAATTCTAGCTTTAGAGCGAAGGTCATATCTGAAAACTATATCGGAGTAAATATTATATGAAACGGGAAATACAGTATCTGTAGTTTTTAAGATCCTGAATGAATTTCTCTCTGAAGTTGACGGAGACGTCTACGAGGTATGCGAGGAAGATCTCTGGCACTACGGCACTTCAGGAAGCCCTGAAGGAGAAACAGCAACACATTGAGCAACTCCTTGCCGAGCGTGACCTGGAGAGAGCTGAGGTTACCAAGGCAACCAGCCATGTGGGCGAAGTGGAGCAGGAGCTTACGTTACTGAGAGAAGGCCAGGAGCAGGTTAGACCCAGCTGTGTCGTCGTATTTTATCTGTTTATTTATTTTGTATCAAGTGAGTAATTGATAACAGTTATTTTTTCTATAATTTTCTTAATCAGCCTTTTGTCAGTTACCACACCAAGACATTTTTCAGGTTTTTGTGCTTGAAACGGTCTTCTAAATTAGTTTATTACATATTGCATCTTAATGCTCCATTGCGATTTCTAAACTATATTTTTTGAACTAGTAACATATGATTAAGCCATTGTATGCTGAAGGCTGCAAGGCTTCTTGAAATTATTGAAATCATTTAGCAAAATGCTCTAGAAATATAATGTGGTCAATTCCCCAGTTAAACTACTTTAGCCTTTTTAGTCTTTCTACTTCAAAATTGTACATTTAATTCAATGTTGTACGTCATTTTTTGTATTTTGTAAAATGTGCAAGTAGTTACGAAGTACAAATTATTTCTACACCATTTTTTTTTCAGTGTAGAAAAATAATTAGCAGCTTAAGACTGGAATACACAACTTTTAAACACTGAACCGATTTTAAAACGTGCACCTTGTTTCTAGGAAATGCATGACAAATTAAAACATTGTTCTAAATTCAGCCCAAAATATATAACATGTTTGATGTCCTCTGACTGGATGCATTCATAGTCTGAAACTAACAAATCAGAGACTGTGGCGATCATACATGGTGTAATTTTCTATGAAATCTGTCAACTCAAATCTGCAGACTGGCTCTGACTTTCGGCAAATAACATCAGCTTCACCAGACTCCTAATCTGGGCAAAAGTTGTGTAGTGTATTCCAGCCTTTAGAATGTTTGTCAGCTCATCAAGTGCAATCATTCGGAGTCCTTTTTTGGATACAATTCAGAAATTAGCTGTAGCCCAATGTGTTTAAGCTGTAGATACTTTTGAGTGTGTAACAGAAGAGTACGCTAGTTTTGGACAGCTCATATTGATGTTAGAGTTCTGGGACTACTTCATTTATATTAGTTTGGTTACCATTTTTCAGATGATTACAACATAAGTTAACATTAGCCCCTGATGTTTCCATTTTTTACACCAAGATAATATTAGCAAGGCAAAACCATAACATAAAACAATTACTTATGGATTAATTTTGAAACATAACATAAGACTAAATCATGAGTGGTGGTCAACCGATATAGTTTTTTTTTTATGTCTAATGCAGATCTGACATTTTGGAAAGCATGCATAACAATTTCTGCAATTAAATTACAATTTATTTTACCTAATATTTAAGTTATTAGAAATAAATCATTTATTAATAAATAAATACATTATAAATTAGAATAAAATAAGGTGAACTTGATGATACAAACTAAACATTTACAGTTCAAGGGTTAGTTCACCCCAAAATTCTGTCATTAATTACTCACAAACCCATCGTTCCAAACCTGTTAGACCTTTTTTCATCTTCAGAACACAAATGAAGATATTTTTGGTGAATTCGGAGAGCTCTCTGACCCTCCCATAGACGGCAAGGATTATAACACAAACAAGATCCAGAAACGTAGCAAGGAGATCGTTAAAGGATTAGTTAACTTTCAAATTAAAATTTCCTTATAATTTACTCACCCCCATGTCATTCAAGATGTTTGTGTATTTTTTTTCTTCAGTCGAAAAGAAATTAAGGTTTTTGATAAAAACATTCCAGGATTTTTATCCATATAGTGTACTTCAATGGACTCCAAATGGTTGAAGGTCAAAATTACAGTTTCAGTGCAGCTTCAAAGGGCTATAAACGATACCAGACAATGAATAAGGGTCTTATCTAGCGAAACGATCGGTCATTCAAAAAAATAAATCAGGCTTGTCCTCAGCCCACTCCTGTACTCCCTGTACACACATGACTGTACAGCTACACACAGCTCTAACGTCATCGTCAAATTTGCCGATGACACAATGGTGATAGGCCTGATCACCGACAACGATGAGACGGCCTACAGAGAGGAGGTGAGTACCCGACTAAATGGTGTCAGGAGAACCACCTCTCACTCAACATCGACAAGACCAAGGAGCCGGTGGTGGATTTCAGGAGACAGAGCAGATTACACACACCCATCACCATCGACAAGACACCTGTGGAGTGGGTAAACAGCTTTAAGTTCCTCTGTGTTCACATCACCGAGGATCTCACATGGTCTGCTCACACACATGCAGTGCTGAAGAAGGCACACCAGCGCCTCCTAAGACGGCTGAGGAAGTTTGGAAAGAGCCCCAGCATCCTCAGATCCTTCTACTCCTGAACTGTGGAGAGCATCCTGACCAGCTGCATCACCGCCTGGTTTGGAAACAGCACCGCTGGCAACCGCAAAGCTCTGCAAAGGGTCGTGCGAACTGCCCGCCACATTGTTGGAGGTGAGCTTCCCTCCCTCCAGGACATCTACACCAGGCGGTGTATAAGAAAAGCCTGGAGGATCATCAAGGACTCCAGCCACCCGTCCCACAGTCTGCTCTCTCTGCTGCCCTCAGGAAGACGTCTCCACAGCATCCGATCCCGCACTAGTCGACTGAGGGATAGCTTTTTCCCTCAGGCTATCAGGCTAATGAACAGCAAAAACTAATACACCCCACAGCACACTCCTACTTTACAATATGCCATGCACTGCACTTTAACTTGAACTAACACAATTCAACTGGACTACACAGTACACACCTATCTGCTACCACTGGATACCATCCAATGCACATCCATGACATTGCATATCCGGCCTATGTATAATCTGTTGCACCTTTTTTCGCATATTATTGTGTGTATATATGTGTACATAATGTAGAATGTGTATTGATAACTGTAAGTATGTCTAATAGTATACTGTGTGAACTGAGTATATGTATGTGTATTCTGTACATTGTCTTCTGTTTAAGTATGATGTGACAATAAAAGTGTTTTGATTTGATTTGATAGGGTTATGATAACCAAAAGAGTCCTGTAGCTAGATCAAGCTTTGATCTCTATAGACCAAACTATCACTTTAATTCAATAATTTTTTGCCTTTAAAAATATTTGATTATTAGCTAGCTCCACACTGGAGAGCTACTTTATAACAGAAAATCAAGTTGTAATTCTAACTGAAAGTGATACTGACTGATACTGTTTTTTCATGTTTAATACTGTAAAGCTGCTTGAATTAAGGCTATCTATTGCATAAAGTACTATATAAATAAACATGATATGATCGGACTTTACTGGAGTACATTACTGAACTGCAGAGCTCATGCAGACATCCACATCGTTGTAATCAGATGCATTTAAAAATTATGTAAACTGCTGCTTTCACCCCGCTGTAAGATTTTTTTGTTATTGAGAGGAAAGCGAGCAGCATATATTTACATATTCATCCAAACACCGCTCAGCAGCTTCAGGTTCGTTCGGCTGGGTTTGAAGTGCTGAAGCACTGTCTTCACTTGAATTGCATCCAGGACGGCTGAACCAGTCTTGCGCTACAGCGTCTCACTGGTCAAACCGCAGTATTGCAGGGCTCTTACATTAGGTCCTATGAGATCAATCGACTACTCGACAACAATATTTGTAGACATTTTTTTGTGTTGTCGATAATGTCGTCTAACCGTTGCAGCCCTACTTTACTGACACACACACCCACACACATCGATGAGCAAAGAAACTTGTCAACGCTGCTCTGCAACTTCTATTAATAACATAGATTAAATACTGAATCACTAGTTTACATTATATTTTCCAGCAACGAGAGGATATAATCGCTGTTTTTGAAGTAAACTTACTCATCGTAAAGAGAGATGCGTGTACACACAACTTTCATCTCTCTCTCAAATTGGCCATATTTGAGAAAAAGGTTTAGCGATTTCTAAAATCTTCATTAATGCCCAAAATGCTTATATTTATGTTTCTTTTTGTTCGCTTGGACAGCCATGTTGCCGCTGTAGCCAGTTTCTGCTGATGGTTCTCATACCCCTTTGTTTGAAGTGTGGCCTCGGAAAATTCTAGTTTGAAGGGCTTATCAGACTCTTCCCCCTACCCCTCCAATTAAAAGAGAATTGACATACCCTTTACCCTAAACCTGAACATGTGAAACGTACGGGGAAGGGGTAGAAATGGAATTGGGCCTAGGAGGATTAGGCCTAAGAGTGTGTCTTCCTCGGCTCTTGATTGTTGGGAGTAGCATCACTTCAATGAGTGAAGTTTCATTTTTTTCAAGATTTCAAGTAGTCAAAGCACTCCTATTGAAGAATGAGCCATAAAGGCATATCCACATATAAAATACAGTTTTGATTAAATAAGGGAAGAGCCAGTAATATATCATTTGCAAAATAATTTCTATTAATTTAGTCCGTCAGTTCAGTATGTTTTTCTTATAGCTATGGAAAATAGTAATGCAAGTTATACGGTTAAATTAGGTAAATGTGATTGTTTTGAATGGTTTCTGTAGTATGTGTTGGAGGTTGATTCCAAAATGGACCAACTGCGAGCTCTTGTGGAGGCTGCGGACAGAGAGAAGGTGGAACTGCTCAACCAGCTGGAGGAGGAGAAGAGGTGTAGTAATAATTAATCAATTTAAGATTTTATCATATTAAAAACTCCATGAAATCAGTTTACATTTTGTGAGTTTTCATGACTTTTATGAATGTATTTGCATATACATAACCTTAGAGCTAGTAGACACAGTATTCATTTATAATGAATATTGATATTGTTGATGCAGGGGCATATGAAGAGTTCAGATGCAAAGTGCCGCCTGAAATGTTCTTATAAAATGAGCATTTTTCTCAGGCTCCTATATTTATGGTCTGTTATTTCCCTTTAATGACAGTGAAAATAACCTATTCATTGGCATTAAAGTGAAATTACTGAAACTACACATGGCCTGAGAAAAATGCGAATTTTAGAAGAAAATTTCAGATGGCACTTAAAAGCTTTTGCCTTTTTGTTCAATAAAATGCATAGAACGAGAATAGGGTTCACCCAAATATTTAAAAACATCATTTATGCGCCATAATGCCGTTCTAAACTTGTATGACTTCTATCACTAAGAATTCTGGTAATCAGTTTTGGTGACCTTTAACTTCGATTTAATGAAGAAAAAAAGGTCATACAGGTTTGGACCAAAATGTTTTTTTTTGGCATGTCAGAATTCTGTCTTTCTCTTTCTGGTAACTTTATAAAATAAAATGTACTATAAAATACAACCAAAGCTATTTTATGGTTACTAAATAGTGCATCAGCTGAAATGTACGCTATTATTTATTTAAATGTTTTTTTTATTTCTCATGCCCTGCAATGGAGAAAAAAAAAAAAAAAACTTAAAATACAGTTGACAAAGGAGTAAATACTTAAAATGTATACAAAAATTGACAATGATAAAAATTATTGTCCCAAACAGGAAAGTGGAGGATCTGCAGTTTCGGGTGGAGGAAGCTTGCATTACCAAAGGAGATTTGGAGGTATTTGAAGTTGTTTGCTCTGATATAACATTCAGACCCACAGCTGTTGTCACACTAGACTTTGACCCATTCACTGAATTTAAATGACAAGATGCGACCGATAGAGGTTCTAAAAACCACAGATTGACCGCTAACACAGACTTCAAAGCTGCAGGTTTGCAGTGCTGTGGGAAAGGAGAGTAGATGGTATATTTTTCACATTTTCAATGTTATCCATGTCTGTTATTTACATGTTGCTTGTTTAAAGCAGAAGGCAGGAGTGTCCAACCCTGCTCCTGGAGAGCTACTGCTCTGCAGAATTCAGCTCCAACCCTAATCAAACACACCTGAACCAGATAATCAAGGTGTTCAGCATTATTTCATAATTACAGGCAGGGTTAGAGCTTAAGTCTGTAGGATGGGTGCTGTCCTGCAGCAGGGTTGGAGATCCCTGCTTTAAGTTGTGGCATCATATCCATATTTACTACTCCCTAATTTAAATATCGAGCCAGATAAAGATAAGTAGATTGGACTGCCAGTTTTTTTGTTGACCTAACTATGAAAAAACTCCATGTATCCATTTAGCAGAACTTGAAACATATGTATTTTCAAATATTATACATAAGTCTTGGTCACACTACTTTGAGTTCAACATATTTGTATGAATCATCTGCAAAATAATATTTTAAAGAGCCGTAATATGTCTGTTAGTTTATATGTTCTGGTTTTGTTTTCTCTTGTCTTATTCATGAATCAAGTACTCTTTATAGGTTCACTGGTTGTTTCCAGCCTTCATTTTTGCTCTTTTGAGTTGTTTTCATGTCTTGACCTACTTATTCAAAAATAACTCTTAGGTTATTATCATCCATTCAAATTCATGAAAGTGTTGGCTAATGATTTTAGGTTATGAAACATGCAAATCAGCAACCTAGACGATGAATTATTGTGGAGATGCTTTACATACTTGAACAGGTGTAGCAATACTAAATAAAATTGTTTAATTATTTTAAAATAACAAAGATCAGTTGTTTTACAAGTGAATTTCCATTTAAAATGGATAATACATTATCACATTTTTACTTCCTTTGTCAAGTTGATCATCCAGCCCACGCAATGTACATGATGTTAAATATTTTTCTTTTTAAATAGTCTTTTGGAAGTCTGTTGAATTTGGTAGAGTAATAAATACTGAATTAATCTGTAATGCCGTAACAAGCCACTAACCTCCATGGAGATCTCATTGAGTGAACTTCATTATAATCATGTTTTATTTGATTTAGTGCTTAATCATTAGGAATAATTTTTTGTATTGTCCCTCTCCTCTTTGTTGTGGTAAAAGTACCATATATATGTATATGTTTTTTTTTTTCTAACCCCAGTCACTATAATGCTGCATGGTGTTTGGCAATGTCTGGCATTTTGTTTGTTTGGCCGGCCATCATCAGCATGTCTATAAGCATTGACCGATACTCTGTTGCAATATTTCCTCACACTTTCCTCAGCGGTTGCATTCATCACAATCTTCCTGCTCCTCTATTTCTGTTACATTTCCACAACTGTCCTCCTCACCCACACACCCCTTTCTGCATCAAGCTGGCATGTGATGGTGGCACTGGTTGTGTTTCTTCCTCTTCACTTTCTGTACTAACAGACGCAGACGCAGCTGGAGCATGCCCTTCTTAAGGAGCTTGAACAGAGTCTTCTCTTTGAAAAGACCAAAGCTGACAAACTTCAGAGGGAGTTAGAAGACTCTAGGGTAATGGATCTTCACCTGGGCTATGGGTCAAGGATCAATGAAGATATGCTACAATGCTCCACCTAACATTTTTTTCTATGTCAGGGCATCATTGAGGGATCTTTACTGCATGTTGTTCAATTATTCTAATTAATAACTAATTTGAGGAATGATTACTAACACACACTAAATATCTAATTGCTGTAATATCTTAATATACATATAGGTACGGCGAAAGTAAATTTGTTTTGTACCAGGGTTCCCACATAAGTTTATAAGTTGCACAACTTGTACAATCTGTACAAACTTAGCAAGTTATATAGGAAGTATATCTTTTTATATACGGAATGCATTGGTTGGTTCTGGAATTTGTTTTTTTCCATTCATTTTTCCCAAAGGGATTTTTTAAATGTTTTTATTAAAGCATTTTAAGCCTTGAACCAAACCACCGGCTATAAAGTTAATTACAACATTACAAAATTGTATTTGAAGCACAAAATTATTTAACAATCAGAAAAAAATACAAAGGTGTAAGACAGTGTAATTAACTTGTTGAATGTAAGCAAGTTTAATGAAAAAGCAACATTTTGAGCAAAAAGCTGAGTAAATCGAATTGTTTTTCAAATACTACATATACATATGTATCATATTCAGTATGACCATCAAAGCAAAGATTCAGTAGATCGCTTCCGTCAGCACCCCCAAAACTAGCACAGTCCTTTACCACTTCCAGTACTGACATTTCACTCGTAACATTTCATCAGGACATTCTGGACACTTTCAGGAGATGCGTAATAGCGCCCCTGAGCGTATAACAGTGGAAGCCTCCTTATTTGGCAGGGAACGAGTTAATGACCCTACAAAATCAAAATATATTGAAGAAAACACTTGCTTAAGGTTTTTAGCTGACACAATTATTTGGCAAAAAGCTAACTACAGCTTATCATGGAATGTGGATTTTATTTGACTATGCACAGAAATGCATAGAAAAAGCTTACAGAAGAAAGCATACATTGAATACAAGAATATAAATAATGAATTAATACTTTTTTCTTGTATGACACACTTTGTTGTTTTTCATTGCATTATTACAAATGAAACAATTAAGTGCATATATTAGTTTTACACACCTTAGAAAACATGTAATAAAATGTTTTAATACATTTTGTCCATTTTCCTATACTGGAACATCACTTCTGGCCACTTCTGTATATAGACAATACATGTTATGTTTATTCAAAAATCACTCATCACTACGTCACATTTTCTTCAGAGCATCATGGGTAATGTACGTTTTTCACCAGGTTCAAAAGGATTCTGCTCTTAATCAAGATTTTTTTTAAACAAGTTGAAATAAACTGATGGCTTCAACTAAAGCATATACTGTCGATTAACAACATCAGAGCTCACAGCAGGTTTAAAAAGTTGTATAGGTTATTGTTAAAAAGCAGTTCTCTTTTGAAAAAAAAAATTAGATTTTTGTTTTTTCTTTCTGAACCCAACTATTGCAGTCTATTAGGGAGAGGTAGTGTAAAGCAGAGGGTTGAAGGCCTTACTAAATTTGATTATGAAAAATCAAACAAACTGTCATATAAACTTAAACCTGCCCAACAATATCTATGAAATTTTTACAGACAAAATCATAATCCATTCAAGTGTGGGAACCCAGTTAGATAATCAGTTTTGGGTTGGTGGTTGTTCACCTTGTAAAGTCCTTAATCCTCCCAATTCTGTCCCAATTTCTTTTTACTTAGCTTAGGTAACATTGCTCCTATAAATTGAATGGAACTAAATTTCTATGAAAATAAATATATTTAAATGATCCACTTTAACCTGAAAAGATGATCATATCCATACCATGAGATTATTTCTCACTTATACATACAGCATAAATAGAGTAGTTAACTAAAAGAGCATTTTTTCTTCTTTCTTTTAGGTGGCCACAGTCTCTGAGAAGTCTCATATATTGGAGTTGGAGCGGGATCTTGTATTGAGGGACAAGGAGGTATCTTCACTTCGTAAGTCATTGGGAGCTTTACCAGGGCAGGATGGGGTTACTGACTCTGCCATTGCAGTACTCCAGGAGGAACTCTGTTCCCTCCGTACACAGCTGGACACTCAAAGTGACAGTCACCAAGCAGAGCTGTCTTCCTTGCGTGAGATGCTTGCGGCTCGAGAAAAAGAACACCGTGAATCTCTGTCACAGCTCCAGTCATCCTCCGGTCGCTTATCGAAGGATAACGAGCAGCTTATAGTTCAGCTGGCAAAATACAAGGAGGAGAATTCAAATATCATTGAAGAGTGGCGTGCTAAACTAGCATCAGTTGAGGCCTCACACCAGCAAGCCTTGGAGGAGCTCAAAACCTCCCACGAGCCAAGCAAATCAGAGCTACTGGAGGTACTCAATGCTCTGGAACAGTTGAAATTAACACATAAACTGGAGCTTGAACAGCTTGCTAACAAACATGCTTCTGAAACCATGGGGTGGACGGGTGAAGCCAAAGAGCACAAGGCACAGCTCCTGAAAGTCACCGAAGAGAATGAACGGCTGGTAGAAACGCTACACACCAATTTGGAGAAGGCTGAGGAGCAGCACCTGGTGGAAATGGAGGAGGTCTTGGGAAAACTTCACAGTGCCGAGCTCAGGGTAAAAGAACTAGAGGACACGGGAGTTAAGTTCGATCAGCAGTTGCATGAAAAGTCACAAGAAGCTCTGGAGCAAAAAACAGCCCTTCAGACTCTGCAGTCACAGCAAAGTCAAGGGAACCAAGAGATGCAAAGGTTACTGACCCAAATAGAGGAGGAAAAAATCCATTCAAGATCTCAGAAGGAAAAGGTAGGCCTTCATGTCCATTTGCATGTAGAATATGCATAACAAGGAATCTACAAAGGCTGATAATGAAGAATCAACAGCAGTTGCCAAAGATTTTGGCACAAATGCTATATTGTTTGGAGTGCGAACTCCATTTATTTTTTAGATATTCCAAGACACCCTAAACCATTTTGTGATTAAATAATGGTTAGATTAATAACAAATGTAGATTGTAAACACAAAAAAGCACTATTTCAGTGCTATTATTTTTATTAATAGTATGTCTATTTATAATTTATATTAAATGTTAAAGTTTTAATCTCTTTTATTAGTTGTTATTTGTGGAAAAAATTATTGCATGCCTCATACAATGCAATGAGAGTAAATATAAATGTAATGCTGTAATCAACACATACCATTAGCAGAATGTCCAAGTTGCTCTTTTCTATTCAGCATAAATGAAACTGGGTCTGTCAAGCTCAGTGACAAAAGCCATTGTAAAAGACTTTTAGGAGCATTTCAGCTATTCTGAAGAAACACAATAGCTTTAAATAAGAAACAGGCAGGAATCATTCCGTCTGCTATAGTTTTCAAATCTCATTAGACACATTGAAGGTGCATTGTGCCAAATTTGACATCAGTGGTGTTCCATGGCAATTATTTTTCAGTGACAACTGCAGATAATTCATTCAGTCATACATTCTTATTGTTCGATTATATCATTTGTGCATACTGCATAATAGGGCTGCATGATTAATTGAAAATAAATCACAATATGGCTTAGTGCTATTGTCAAATTTCCAAAACTGTGATTTAATTAAGTAAATGTATGCGCTGTGTTTCAGAGTGAAGCGCAGCACTGTGTTCTTACACATGAGCAGCTTGTGATCTGCCATTGTTTGCAGCATCTCAGAGCGCCTCAGTTCACAGTAAATGCTGCTCCAACCAAACATCTATCTATCTATTAGGGCTGCCACTAACAACTATTTTTAATTCGATTAATCTATCGACTAATTAATCGTTTAATCCAAATGATTAATTCCCTCCAAAAATCGACAATTTTACTTAAGAATATTTTATTAAACTATGTTATTGAACCAAATGAAAGCCACATTTTTATGAAGTACTTTTTTAAAGCAAAAGTCCAAGAAGTGTCTTTGGAAAAAAATTAGTTTGGAAATAAAACTGATTTCATAGGGCCCTATGATTATAATAATTTTTTGGGTGGTAATAAAAATAAATGTAAGTGAACAAAAGCTTTTAAAATGACTTAAAATACATATATAATAGCAATGATGCAATAATAATTAGTTCAAATAAAGTATCAAAAGCAATTTTTTTATTTTAAATGTACGGTGTACACTAAAGTATCCATGCTCACAGCATCCCAAACATAAATAATTTGAATATTTATTAATTTATATTTATATTTTCATTGTCTGGCTATATGGGATTTCGGTGTAGATTTAACTGTTAGTATTATAATTTTTTTGGTGATATTATATCACATTGTGAGTGTATATTAGCACCTTTTATTGTTTCCTCGTGGTATCTGATTGAGCGTTTGGAAGCGGTGACGCATGACGTCAGACTTAAGCGAATAGGGCTAATGTAGATTACGCATAACGTAAAAAAATGGGTTTAGTATATCGTGCAGCCTTGGAAAACAGTCTAATAATGTGTTTTATGGATTCTCGTCCGTGAAATGCGCCACTTCCGGTATTTTTCCGGTTAGTCGATGCAAACAAAATTAAGTCGATGATATTAAACAATCGACTAGTCGCGACGAACCGCAACAGCCCATCTATCGATCTATCTAGCTGTGTGTACACACAAATGTTTTTCTTATTTTACAGTGAAATATTACAATAGTTATATTTCTTTATTTAGTATTTTCTATATTTTTATTTGGTAGTAATAATTCTTATTCTTATTATTATTGTTTTATGGCCATATCAAACATATACAATTACAATATTCTTGCTAAATTGTGTGACCCTACAAACAAGCACGGCAAACCAAGATTATAATTTTTTTTAATTTACATCACAATTTTTATCAGAATTTTTTTTCTTCTCCAAATCATGCAGCCCTATACATCCGTGGTAACTTTGTTCTTAACAGTGTTCTGACATTTTATTTTACATGATATTTCAGGCCTTCACTTTTAAGTTCCAATTTGTACGACTGGCAACTTTTTGTGTGTGCCATTCCTCATGTTTTATCCCCTATCATTTCCCTCCATTATGGTTCTACACTTTGCTTTAGGTCACTGAGTTGAACTCAGTACTAGAGGGTAAACAGCAAGAGCTGAATGGCCTGTTGCAGGAAAAGAGCTCTCTGGAGCAAGCAGTTAGTGAGCTGGTAAGTGACTATGAAAATATACCTTAATGGAAACTGACTAGTTAAATTATCTCATGAGAAAAAATACAGTAAAGGCATTAAAGTAACTGATAGTAGAAGGACTTAAAGGGATAGTTCACCCAAAAATGAATATTCTATCATGTACAGTTTTTTTTTTTTTTTTTGTCCATACAGTGAAAGTCAGCGTGGTCCAATATTGGTTATACCCCACTGACTTTCAAAATATCATCTTTTGTGATTCACAGAAGAAAGTAAGTTACAGAGGTCATTCATCTTTGGGTGAACAACTTATTTAAGTATCACAAGTACATGTGAAAGGCAGAAATGATGACACCGCTGATTATAGCCTGCTTGAGTGGCAGGGGTGATGGTGGGGTTCTGGCGTCTATGTTTAGGATATGTGGGAATTAAACTCAAGAACTGCTCAGACTGATTCAGTGAGTGATGATTGAGAATGTCCAACTATTGTGATCTTCTGATGCATAACACAACAACATAACAACGCAAATACAAGGAATTAAGCCAGAGAATGTTTTGGCCATAATCCTCAAATCAATTCACATTCTTTAAATTTTCTAGAAACAGAATCTTGAAAAAACATCTAATCATCAAGCCAAATCTGCTCAAGGTACGTGGATGCACAGATTATGCAGTTACGACTTGAAATATGTACTATTTTGTAGAGCTTATTGAACTATACATTCAGCGTGACTGATTTTCTGTCTATTTCAGAGTTACGTGAGGAGCTCAGGAATAAAGAGGAACAATGCACATCTCTCTCTGCTGAATTACAGGATATGAAGAGTAAGTTTGCTGGTCAGTGCCCAGTTCATCAATGAAATATGAATCCATGAAAGAAGTGATTAAAATGTAATTTTTGTAATTATGTATGATTGGTATCTTGTTCCATCTTAAGGTTTACGGAGACATTTGAAAGCAAACGAAGAAAGGATACTGCTGCTGACCAAAGATAAGACTAAACTTGAGAATGACTTTATGGACATGACAAAGTCATCGGGAGACAGTTCTACTCTAATAACAAAGCTGAATGAAGATATCAAGCAGAAAGAAAGGTCTGCTTTAATATGTTTGATTAAAATGCTTAAAAACAAAACCACACAAAGTAAACTGTAGTATTTACCTCAGTTTACATATATTAGCTTGATTTACTTTGTGGGGGCCTAATATTTTGGTAGATTAAATTTAAATCTTGTAAATTAAGCCTTTTTTTCAGGAAATAATAACTGATTCTCAAATCCTGTCTAATTTCAGGAGACTAGATGAGCTTCAGAACCAGCTTGAAGAGGAAAGGGAGAAGGCAGCGCAGGCTGAGGAGAAATGGTCTCAAGCACAAGTCCAGGCTGAGAATGAAGCCAAAAGCCTTGAGAAGAGACACCAAGCAGAACTTTCCAACCTGCAGGAGAGGATCGAGCTTTTGGTGAGAATAGTTAAACTTCTCCCATCACACACGTATTGTTACCACCCGGAATAAAGGCATCATCTGATTCTGGTGTTTAAGTGTAATGATTTGAATGGATAGTTCACTCCGAAATTAAAATTATCATAATTTCCTCACCCTCATGTCATTCCAATCGCATGGTTCATCTTCAAAACACAAAGTAAAATAGTTTAAATGAAAACTGAGAGGTTTCTGTCCTTCCATTAAAGGTCCAGGTAACCACAATTTTGAAGATCCCAAAGGGTCATAAAGGCTGCGTAAAATGAATCCATACGAATCTAGTAGTTTACTCCAAGTCTTTTGAAGAGATACGATTACTTTATATGTTGAACGGATTTAACTTTGTGGATCTTAAAAGGTCTAAGTTTTCTAAGAAACCTCTCTGGTTTCATTAAAATATCCTCAATTGTTTCAAAGATGAACCAAATTCTTATGGATTTGGATCACCATAAGTAGGCTGAATGGTGATTTCAATGTTCATGTTTGGATTAACTATACCTTTAAAGGGGACCTATTATACTCCTTTTTACACATTTAGCTCAAAATACCCAACAGATAATTTTTTATAGCTTGTTAAATTTGTACTGTGCATAATAAATTAGTGTTTATGAATTACACAGACAGGGAATACAGTGCGATAAAAATAACAAGCTGGTCTCATGGTGCATGGAATGCTATCACAAACTTTATAAGTCCCACTCGTGATTATAAGCTCAACAAACTCAAGCGATCAACTCACATTGCTTTCATATGCAACTTTTAACTACCAATATCCTATTCACAATCATTCATGAAGACATTACCAGTGAAAACAGACAGAGACGATGGTAGCTTTAGCATCATTAGTCTTACAGAGTGCTAAGAAACTCTTTCAGAAAGGCAATTTGGAAAACAAACGCATGATACTTACTTTGTCTGGAGCTGACGTTTGCATACAAAGCATTGGTATTGATTCCTATACGTATTGGGGACTTCACCGATTTTTTTCCGGGACATTTCCTTAGACAATGAAACTTAACCTCAGTGTCCTCAGCGGCTCAGAGGGAGGGGATCTATGGAGACTCCTATGTTTGTTGAAAAGCCTCTTTGGCTCTGACATTTGTATATCTCCAGCAGCTACAGCAAGTAATCAGTAATGGCGTACTGCTTCTCACTCAGGGCTGTGTCTATGCTTACAGGGCAGCGTCAAAAATGGGTGGGACTTTTTCCCCTCGGTGACGTGAACAGAGGGAGAATCTGAAACCGCTTGTTCTAAGAGACTGTTTATGATTTTTTTTAGATTATAAAATTTAATCCACATTTTAAATGTGGATTTTTACCAATACAGGCTGGTTTTCACTAGGGATGCATCAAAGACAAAAAAACACCATAAAGGACCATAAAGTGTTTGCACACTATATTTCAAGTGTTCTGAACTCTGTTCCATAGTTTAATCTGAGGTACAGAAGAATATTTAAGTCGTTAAATTCAAGTCCACGTGAACTTCTCTCGCTGCGTCTGTCTGTCTGTCATCTTCCGTTCAGCATTCAAACCGCGCGTCGTGTTCGGTTACTAACGTTACAGTCAAACTCTTCAAGAGCGCACAGTACTGAGGTTTAAAACTGTTAAAAGAAAAGGCTCAAAGTAAACTAACTCACAGATTTGATACACTTCTCAGCAATATCTCTTCCCTCTGTACTTTTCTTCTCTATGCGGACTCGGAGGGCTGCGCAGCCTGTGTGCTGTGACTCCGTGTTTCAAGAGCATCATTCTGCGCACGGGATACGCATTGCGCCGCTCTGTAATGGATCATTTCGTTTTATAATACTTCTGCGCAATGAAAGATAATAATAGTCTTTCTTGTTCTGTCCTGTCTATAATATGTTGCTGTCTTATTATTGTGTTATACATTTAAAATAAGTTTATTTTAATTTTATATTAAATATTTATATATAAATGTATTTGCTTGTTTTTAAAATGTATTTTATAATACGAAGAGCAAGATTTATTCGTAGACTTATTCACTTTTATTTGTAAATAAAAATGTTTCACTAGATTTTTATAAATAAATAAATATATATATATAAAACAAAGCGAGTTTATTTCACAAAAAAATAAGTCAAAACTGTTATGAATATATGACTGAATAAACAGCCTATAACACAAGGCTATTAAATAGCCGTCCAAAACTCATTTTTTGTTAATACAATTAATTTGGTATGAGCCAGCACATTCATTTAAAGCAGTGGATCTCAACCCGCGACCCACCATGCTGACTAATCAAAAAATACTTTCAGTTCTACAATTCATTTTTAGTATTTAGATTAATAAAAAAATATACGAAACAAATAAAAGCTATGTTTTTATGTCAAATAATTTAGTTTTTCATATATTATTTTTAGACATGAGCAGACTATATGCACTCATGTAATTAATGTTACGCATTTAACAAGCGCGCACTTTGGCAGAATTTAATTCAGCAGCCATTCATTCGGTAAAATTGAGCATCAGAATGGACACATTTGTTAAGGGAGGAAACGAAATGTGGAAAATGCCAGCGAAGGACCAATAATAGTGTCAGAATCCGCCGTAAAGAGAGTGCTTGCCTCACACTGAACATGTTCAGGTATGGATCGGTAACGGCCGATCCTCAGAATTTGCGGTATCGGATTGGTTCTGAAAAAATGGTATCGTTGCATCCCTAGTTTTCACACACTGCGGCCACACAACTGTGTTCCTTATAATAGGGATTTTTGCATAATATGTCCTCTTTAACACTTCTAATATTATAAAAATTCCTGATCATATTTGAATTGATGTAAACTTTTCTACCAGTTGTAGCAATTTTCTCCCCTTCTTCATTCTGCTTGTTATCAAGTGCACTCTTATGACTTGAAAATTGACATTTTCCCATGACTCCTCAGGAGAAGAGTGCTGAAGACAAAGCCAAAGACATGCTTGCATTGGGAGACAAAGCTCTTGCAGATGCTGTGGAACAGCATGCAAAAGAAATGCAGGAACTGAACAGCAAGTTTGAAAAAGTGCAACAGGAGCTCCAATTGTCTCTGGGTGAAAGCCTGGAGCTGAGGAAACAGATTGAAGAGTTGAAGACCTTCAAAGAAAAAGCTACGGTAAGACCATAATACTTCATTTGTGAAAGAGAATGGGGCTTTTTTGGCAATTTATGTACTGCAGTTGGAAATATAGGTATTTAACTTTGCAGAGAAAATACACTTATACATTTACAGATTATTAATCCATAAATGCTATTTGAAGAAATTGTAAAATTCTAAAATAATTTAGCTTTTAAAAACATCTATACTAGAGATCGACCGATATATCGGTTTACCGATATTTTTCCCGATATTTAAGCATTTTACCATTATCGGCTATCGGTTTTGAAAAAAAAAAATATCGGTTTTGAATTCTTATTTTTTTTTTTTATTTTTTTTGTCGTCACATACATAATTATACAGAGTTTAACCAGCAGTGAAATTTGTTCTCTGCATTTCACCCATCCAAGTGTGCACACACCTGGAGCAGTGGGCACACACACACACACACACACACTTGGAGCAGTGGGCACACACACACACCTGGAGCAGTGGGCACTGTTCACTCAGGAAATGCTCCAGCACAACCACCGCATGTAACTTTATACAAGATTAACTTGTTTGAAACACGCTGAATTATATTAACATTTACTATCGAACCATTATTTTACCAATAAACATCTAAATAAATACATCTCTATCGAAATTAATTATTTATTATCTCTGCAAGCGATCGCAGTTTGAGTAGTTCTGTGTAAATACATAGATAAACCGCGCTGTCAGCAGTTTTCATAATCTAGAATGACAAAAACATTTGAATTCTGATATAACATGCCAGTTGAGCAATGCAATAAAATAGGCCTACAATGTTTTGCTTGTTATAGCTTATTTCAATATTCCAGAGAATATAACAGCTTATGAACCTAAAACTGTAGTTTAAAATGAAGTTGATATTTTGTTTGAGTTTTCCCTCTTTTCCTTATAGGTTTTAAATAAGCCTGTAAGTGCCGTGCGCGTTTTACTTTGACTTTATATCAGCAGCAATTCGGCGTCAAGCAGTGTTTAAAATAAAAATCAGCAAATACTGTGGAACCAAATAAATGAGAAACAAATGTTTTTTTTTTAAACATTATCACTTAGATCAGGGGTAATAGATCGTATTCACCTCTCTACGTATTCTGTGTTTGGAGAAATACGGTTCTCATGGCGCTGTGAATACAGACTGAGCAGGCTCAAAGCCGCTGTGAGAACATGATACACAAACTACAGCTCTCGATGGATAACAGAAGCCAGTGTCACACTAGTACACACAAGTTTGGATGGGCAAGTTTTGTAATCAAGGTAAAGCTGATTACAGTGACATGATCGTGCATTAGGTGCGCGCTGTGTCCGTTATAAATGATGCGCAAACGAACCGTGTATGCGTGCTCTCGATCACTCATATTTCTGCTTGAATACAGCTCAGTAGGCTATATAGTTGAATACAGCGACTTGAATAATAATAAAACACTATTTTATTTATTATTATTAAATTAATGCAACATAAAGATACATCACAACAAGCCTTTTAAATTATTTATTTAATGTGTATTTTATCATTTATTTACTTTTCACTTGGTAGATCTCGGTGAGTTTTCTCCTTGACTTAGATTAATGTCAGACTCAGAAGTCAACAGGCTAAAAACGGGTGCTTTTACATTTCGTTTTGAAACTCTTCCGCATCTTGTCTTGTCTATCTCACTCTTCTTGTCAGTTATCTCTCTTCACGTGATAAATGAAATCTGATCTGTGATGTAGAGGTCTGCGCGGGACTATTTTAGGTTTTATTCCGCTCCCGCGATATATTCTGTTTGTTCACATTTCTGCTGAAAGAAAGAGAGCTAGGCTAACAAATAAAAGTTTAATCTGCACAAAATTATATTTATTTTATTCGTCTTGTCAAGAGTCTTGAATTTATTGACTGAAAAATGTCAATAACATTTTGCTGCCAACACGGAATAAAGTTTCACAGAGAGGAAAAAAGTTATACAAAAATTGTAATCCCTATTATAATTTGTTTTGTCAGGATATAATTCGTTTATGCTAACATTCAGCCTACAACACAATAGGAAAAAATGTAGGTTTAGCCTAATAGCTATTTTATTAGTCTTGTCAAAACACTAAATTAATTTAACATCTTGCTGTTAACACAGTGAAAAGTGCAGCAGAGAAAAAATAAATAAATTCGACACAGTCTGTCATTTAAAATGATAGGATAAGCATAATACAAAAAAAAGGGAAAGAGAATTGCACGTCCTTCAAGGACAGCGGAGTAAGAAATCTGCTCGGGACAGCCGGCAATGCAGACCTAGACTGCTGTGATGCAAGACTCTCGTTCATCAGCCGCGTTCAGTTTTAATTTTAGTGTCCTCTATCTGAACGAATTTATTTGTATTACTATAAAAACAATCTAAACGACTGTGGGGGACGGTGCCACGGTGAGCAAGTAATGTAACAGTGTTGCGGCTTAACACCAGAATAACCGTCATCACATCTATGGCAGCAAGCCTACTTCACTCTGTTATTTATTTACTTTATAACAGTAAATAAATATCGGTTCTGAATATCGGTTATCGGTTACATAAACGTATAAATATCGGTATCGGTTATAAAAAATCAATATCGGTCGATCACTAATCTATACTATTCCTAAATGCTCTGTCTCATGATGCTTAATCAGAATCAGAATGTGACCCCAGGCTTAACTCTTCCCCTAATGCTAATTTGCACCTAGGTCTCAGAAAGCAGCACAGACTGTGCAGGCCTCATTGGAGAGACTGGCCCAGGAGAACCAACAACTTCATAAAGACAAGTCTGAGGCTGAGGCTCTGGTAACGCAGCTAAAGAACTCAATGGAAGAAATGCAGTGCAAGGTAAATGATGCTGAGGTTAGGGAAGAATTATTCCATGGTATAACTTTCAACACCTTGGTCATAATAAGGACAAAAAGGGACGTGGTGTCACAGTCCTGTCATCTTTGTGGGATTTCTAGTCTTTGGCAACAGGATTGTGACACTTCTGCCATGTTTTGTAGTTCCGACACTAAGGGTGCTTTCATACTTGGTTCGATTGCCTGGTCCAAGCCAGAGTTCAATTCCTGCCCCCACTGGACTGTTCATATTATTTTATTTGGGTCCGAACCACGGTTTGTTTGTGTCAAGCCAGCAGCTGTTTACCCCTGTTGCTTAGTAACTCTGGCATCAATCGAACCAGGGTGCGCACCAAAAGTGCAAGTGTGAAAGCACCCTAAAACCCCAAACCCAGACTAGACCCAAGAGAATGCACTTTAAGGTTCACTGTACACATACTACTACTACTACTACTACTACTACTACTACTACTACTAATAATAATAATACATTTTTTAAACGTTTTATTTCCTGGATTCATTTTTATTTATTTTTTCGATTCTTAGTTTCTCAATATTCATATTTGTAAATTCAATTTTAATGGTTAAATTACATTTTGGTAATCAAAACCAGGTCTAATTGAAAATCAGCCCTATGATGTCTGTTGTATTTTTCTGTTGTATTTTTCCCAAATTGAGTTTTTTCCATTTTAATATTAGTGTATTCTTTGTTAATGGTTTACAATTTTAATAATCAATTTAATAAAACTATTATTATTATTTTTTTACTACATAGAAACTTGAGTTGTCTGTTATAACTTTTCTGAATTTATCATTTTATAAACCTTTATTATCAAAAATGGTGGTGAACACATCATGGCATAAACATTAACAACTTAATTACTCTTTTAAAATGTGAACAAAATAATTTAACAATTCCTTTCATTAAACAGAGTAACGGAGGTGTACTGTTAAAATTTTAACTTTTTTTTTTCTCAAAAAAGAAATGTTTTCATACTTTTCCTTCTTAATATTATTATTACTTTGAAAATTACATTCGACTGTACATTAGTAATCTATTTGTCACAAAATGGAAGCTTAGCAGGCAAGTGTGTAGCACCACATATAAAGAAATGTGCTGTACCTATCCTTGAAGTACTGTTTACAGAGATGGAAAACTGTAAAAACTTTAAATCAGTAATGTTTAACCAAACATTCATCTACTTGGGAAAGTTGGCCTGGTAAAAGCACAATTTATACAAATGTGCAGTTCAGATAATTTGAATAATTTGCGTAAATGCCAATATGAGCTGCACATTTGTTTTTAAATCCTGCATATAGGCTATTTCTCCTCAGATATCTGTAGAATAATTTATATTTACTAGTGTCTGCTTCAAGCTGCTCATTGTTTTCTCTGTACTTGTTGTAGCTGGATGCTTTGAAGCAGCAGAACTCGCAGTATCAAGAGAATCTGAGTTCTGACAGTCAGAAGATCAGCAGCCTCAGTAAAGAGATGTGAGTGTCTACACTTCAATTCCGTTTTCTTTGGAATTGTGTAGATTGAGTAACTTCTGTATGGTATTCATATTATTATTAGGATAAAGTGTTAATTTCTACAATTTAATATTTGTCTGTGAACATGTTACAAATAATTGACGCCATTAATACAACATCTGTTTTTTTTTATCCATGAAGTAGCTATATAAATGTCTTTTCTCCACATTCTTTGGTTATCGTTACAGTAAATATTGATTGGTATTGGCACATAAAAAAACACATCACCAAACACACTATAAAAGTTCAAATGTGACATCATTGTAGTGGGGTTTTGTGGGAAACGGCATAAAACAGTGGTTCTCCAGCAGTTCAAAAGAGGCCTTAATAAACATAATAATGTTGTGTATTACAGTGAGGAGTTGAAACAAGCAGACAGTGAAAAAGCCCAGGCAGTTGAGGCTCTGAAAAATGAGAAGGAAATGCTAACCATGGAAATTGCCAGCAGCCACAAAGACAGTAACATTCTGTTAAATGTATGTTAAGTGAATTGTTTTATTTTGTACCAGGAGAGACTCAATATCCAGATGCTTAAACAAATTTTTTTTTTAAACAAATTTTGTTTTTAATTTGAATATTACCTTGTTCTTATATGTGCTATTTTGTGAGAAGTCCTGAGTTATCTTCACTGTTATCTTAATGCAGCTCAAAAAGGAGTGTGACAGTCTCAACGACCAATTGAAGGAGAGGAAAATGAGGTAATGAACTTTTACGAAAATAAATGTCTGTACAGGGGAGAATTTGCTACAATATTGTCAAGATGGTGGTACAGACAGTGAAGGCGTTTAATGTTTCAACTAATCTGTCCTATAGCAATTTATTAATTATAGATATATAGGCTGTTTTTCTAGACTGTTTTAGGTCAGGGCCTGATTTTTAGTTCCAGTCAGTCATTGGCCTACTATAAAACTCAAATGACAAACTTTTTTTTTCTGTGGAACCAAAAAAGAGATGTTTAGGAGAATGTTCAAGTTGCTCTTTTCCATACAATGAGAGCATAAAGTGACCAGGTAATCTCAAACTCTGAAATAAATTAAAAATGCATAATAAAATTAGTCCATCTGATGGACTTCATCATGGCTTGTGAATTATATTCCAAGTCTTCTGAAGTCATGCAATAGCATTCATATTCAACTCCAGTCACTCAGGTGGTGCAAGAATGTGATTTGAAATCTGAAAAATTATGGCGCTTTTTGGAGCTGCATGCTCTTTACTTTATAGAACGCAGCAGTGTGAACATTTCACTAAAGTGGACAGCTTGAGGGCGAGTAAATGATGACTAAAGTTAAATTTGTTCCTTGCATGCAGAATGCACATATCATACAATCTCTCTTTTGTGCAGGGAAAGCACTTTCAAAAGTGAATCAGAAAAGGAGAAATCAGCATTTCAGCAGTCTCTTCAAACTCAGAGTGCCCTGATCTCAGAAAAGGACAAAGAATTAAACTCTCTGAGAAATGAGGTAACATCTTCTAAAAAATTATGTAAATTGATAAATCACCTTTAACTTTATAATAATTTAGAATAAAAAAGAATTGTGCATTTTGATTTCATGGTGACTCAGATACAGATTGTTTTGGAAGTATAGCCACAAAACTTAGTCAATATACATGTTTACATGCGACTAGTGTGACATAAGTGCTTACTAATCTTAAATATATAGTTATATTCAGTCTTTCAACCACTAGCTAGGATACTAGCTACATGGGTAAAATTTCACCCACCAAAATGGTCAGTAATGCTTAAACAGAAGTTTATCCACCTACAAAGTCAAAGTTGATTTTTAGACAAGTTTACAGCTCAAATAACATGTATTGGTAATAATGCAGTATTTGTATTACTGAATAGTTCACGTAGATCAGGGCTTCTCAAAGTCCGGACTCCGGTCCGGATCTGGACCGGGAGGGAATTCAATCCGGACCCGCCTCCACTTGATATTTCAAGCGCACTTGTATCACTCAGACCTCCGCACGGTGTGCGTGGCACACACACACACACACACACACACACACAGACACACGGGCCCATGAACCAGTGTTGCAGTGATTACAGACTCTTTTGTAAGACTCTTTTGTAAGACTCTTTTGTAAGCACATAGCAACTAGCGACATTTTGGATAAACCTTAGATTTCATTCAGTAGAATAATGTCACCGGTTTCGCCCTGCGAGCACGAGGTTTCGCCTTCCCGACGCAGTCTTTCTCCACCAGCAGAGTTAGCAGCATATTCACCGAACCGCAGCAGACTTCTGAATGAACGAGTACAAAACAGCGTTTCCTAAAACCAATCACTGTTGACTGTCTGACATATGAACATGAGTGTAGTTCATCTGTAAAGGGTTGAAATACGCACATAGTGCACATTTGTGCTCCATGAAATATATATATATATAAAAAAAAAATGAATTAAAGATTTTGGCAATTCAGTTGAAGTGACTGCAGGTTACATTGAAGTACTATTTCAGAAACATTAAATATGTAGACCTAAATGAGAACTGCTTTATTGGGCATTTAGTTGTATAAAAATGCAGTACTGTTGAGTAACTTATGAAAAATAACCATGGTTTTATTATAATAAAAGTGTAGTAAAAAATTATTTTTCTTTTGCATATTGATTACAATTTATATAACCAGTTTTACTACAAATACAATGGTTAAACTATGGTTAGTGTAGCAAGGCCATGGTTAATTTGTGATTATCAAGGTTTAATAGTAAACAGTTTTTATTTGTATAAAACTATGGTACATTTTGTAAACACAAGTAAACCTGATGACGTCATAAATATGATAATTAAGCATATGTCAAGTTGAATTGTTATATAAAGTAATAAGCATGTTTATAAAAACAAGTTTTGTAATAACAATTATTTCTGACCTTTTGACGTTGATGATAATTCCGATTCGGACCTTTGAATGTAAACTTTGAGAACCCCTGACGTAGATGCTTGAACAAAAATATGAACCTTCACCATTCTGCTTTTAAACCTGCAGTTTCTATAATTTTTTGCAAACTGGAGGAAGAGTCTATTTATGTGTTATCTGAAAACATGAGATAGCAGAATGTTATGCAAATATCTTGTCAGATGTGTGCAGAATTTTACATATTTATCAGTGCCCGCTTCAGGTTGTCCTTGTCCTATAATGCGTATATTTTTAGAAGATCAGAGGATGTTTCTAAATGGTTTTCTCTGTACTTGTTGTAGCTGGATGCTTTAGCAGCAGAACTCACAGTATCAAGATAATGTGAGTTCTGACAGTCAGAAGATCAGCAGCCTCAGTAAAGAGATGTGAGTGTCTTCAACCATTTGCCCACATTGCTATTCTTTGGGTTGTTGTGAAATTTAAGTAATTTCTTTTTGGTATTGACTGTTTTATATTCATGATAAATTCATGATTTGTTTGTGATTCAACCATGTATACCACAAGTTTATTTGTGTTTTTTTTGCAGCGTTGAGTATTGTAGCCAATCTCTGTTGAAAGGAATGGCCTGATAGGGGTGTTTTCTGTTGGTTAGTCAGAATCTTCTCTGAACTCATTTTTTTCCCCGCAAGTTTACATAGTTCTACACACTCGCAAATCTACCTATTATAACGAGAGAGAGAGAGGGAGAAAAAAAAAGCATACACCCGGGGTAAATAAGAGGTTGACTGTGTAGTTAGTCATTGATTATATCAGGAGTTTTTGCACGAGTAAGCTTGGTCAGCTGTGCTATAAGAGGAGCCCTTTGCTCGGTTTCTCTACATAATCCATTGACAATTTGAAGAAAAGTTTGTTTGTCTAAAAGGACCGAACATCCATGTATACTGTTTTAGGAGTGACAAACACAAGTCAATCCTTTAAATTGTTCCGCCAGTCATTGCAATGGTTGACAGTGATAACTGTAGCACTGGGCGGAACAAACTATCTGATAAGCTGATAGACCTGAGCATCAAGTGATGCAGAGTAAATTCCGAGTAACAAAACTACAACAGCAACAAGTCTGTGTTGGCTGAATATATTTAGCAGCTTCTACAATTAAAGATAAAGCACTTTTTTGATGTGTTCTTTTTAAGGCAATGTTTAGAAAATGCACTTTTAAAATTAAATCTAAAAGTATTTAATACATTATTATTTAATTGCACTTGCTGTACTACTTCAGTACAGTACTGAAATTTTATAATAGTAATCTTATAATAAATTCAACATCAAGACATGAAAACTAGGAAGTGGAAATGGCAACTAGTTCCACCACGATTTTTGGCACATTTTGTAATGTCCTCTCCATGTAACCCCGGCATCCTAGCCAAATATGCCTATTGGCCTCAGACCATTATGGCCTCCTAATCAACCCCATACACTGATTGGCTTCATCACTCTGTCTCCTCTCCACCAGTAAGCTGGTGTGTTTTGGGAGTTTTGGTGCACTATGAGTTGCACTATGGGTGCCGTCGCATCATCCAGGTGGATGCTGAACACTGGTGGTGGTTGAGGAGATTTCCCCCTTGTACGTAAAGCCCTTTGAGTGCCTAGAAAAGCGCTATATAAATGTAATGAATTATTATTATTAATAATGAAAAGTGAATTTTACTGAACAACTGTAGAGTAATAAAATAAACACTTATTGGCCTATTGTATAAGTGTTTTAAAAACAGAGATGTTTTTTTCTGTTTGGATTGCGTGTCTTTGTCACCTTTTTAACTCATGAGGAGTTTGCATTCCTGGTTTTAAGAACAAGTGGAATAGGAATACTTTGTGATTTTGTTTGATTAAATGCTGGTTGTGAATTACAGTGAGGAGTTAAAACAAGCAGACACTGAAAAAGCCCAGGCAGTGGAGGCTCTGAAAAAGGAGAAGGAAAAGCTAACCGTGGAACTTGCCAGCAGCCACAAAGACAGTAACATTCTGTTAAATGTATGTTAACCGGTTGTCCAGATCTTTAAGCTCAATTCATTTTGAATGCTAAAAAATGAAATGGATCAATGTTGTGCAATGTGTTTTATGTAAATATTTTAGATGCAATGTTGCAATGATTAATGTGTTAATCTGAGAGGTAAATTCGTTTCACCCTCAATACAGCTCAAAAAGGAGTGCGACAACCTTAATGATCAATTAAAGGAGATGAAAATGAGGTAAGGAACAACAGAGAATTTATTTAGGGTGTCATGTATCAATGAATTTGTTTTATTGTTTCAACTATAGCTGTGCTGAATCTGCAACCCCAAATTAATGAAAGCAGAATGCACACAACAACCTACAATCTGTCTTCTGCACAGGGAAAGCACTTTAACAAGCGAATCAGAAAAGGAGAAAGCAGCACTTCAGCAATCTTTCCAAACACAGAGTGCCTTGATCTCAGAAAAAGACAAAGAATTAGACTCTCTGAGAAATGAGGTAGTGTGGCTGTTTATGTAATACTTTTGTATGATATTTGAGTAGAACTGTCACACATTACATAGTGGTTATCTCAGTTTGAGAACATAGTAACATCCAAAATAAATTAATTCAAAATTGATAGACCAAACTTGGTGTGTTCTTTGACAAGCATGTCCTGAGGGTTATGGAAAGTTGTCAATAATGTAGATTTGTTTTCAGAGCATTGTGAAGATATAAGCCTAATTCGTTTTTCAAGCGATACTAATTTGCCTATTTGCAGAGCACAATGTCCAAGTTTTACAAAACATTATACACAGATATCAGGATCTTTTGAAAATACTACAGTTTGCAACCTCTACACCATGTAACTTCGCTACTTTTTGATCCATAATGTAGAGATGTTGGCCATTATGTTTGTGCGAGAGGCCAATTATAACATATTGGCCTACATCTTGTCAATGCAATTTCCTAACTTCACCAAACTTGGTATATGTGGCCAATAGAATAGCCTGAGGAAACCCACCAAATTTCACAAATTCCTGATTTTCATGGCTAAAAGCTAATTTTGCGTGATCAGTGATTTATCTGTATTTATATGTAAATGACGGATGAGAGGCTGTAATAATGTTGTCCACAAGCATGTCTCTTTTGGTACTTTCTTATAATTTTCTAAGCTGTTTCGTCAAACCCAAAATTACTGGAGATTCTAGATTCAAGTTGACTCGCAAGTACAAACTGAACATTTGCTTACATGAGCTTCTTCACAAGCATGTATTTCAAATATATAATACAGTAATACATTTACACACCATATTTGTAAAGCAATTCTCCAAGCTGCAATATTTTTTTTTAAATATATACAATTCTCTGTTACATGATATTAAGCTATTATTACTTTTGGATAAACAGTTTTGTAATTCATCAGTTTTCTAAATCATAGGCTCTTTTACTAAGTTGCTACATTTTTTGAAAATATGAATGCAAAATAATAATTTTGTACTTTTTGCATAAATTAAGTTCTGTTCCTCCTTAATGTAGTTCAAAAAGGAGTGTGACAGCCTCAATAGCCAGTTGAAGAAGATAAAAATGAGGTGAGCAACTACTATAAATGTAATAGAATGTTGACTCTACTGTGTGTAGAAGTCTTTGCTTTGTTTTAATATAGACATTCTTGACTACATTCCTGCATGTATGAATGGAGAATGCACACATCATGCAATCTGTCTTCTGCACAGGGAAAGCACTTTAACAAAAGAAACAAAAAAAGAGAAGGAAGCACTTCAGCAGTCCCTCCAAACACAGAGTGCCTTGATCTCAGAGAAGGACAAAGAATTAGACTCTCTGAGAAGCGAGGTAACTTCTGATTGAGTTATAGTGTGCGTGTACAAATGTCAATTTTACTTTATTTTTTTTTATTTTTTTTGTGGTTCTTGCAAGCAGATAGCAAGTCTGCGTGATACGACACAGGTGCTGCAGTCCAATCTGAAATCTCACAAGAGTGAGAATACGTTGCTGCAGGAGCGAGTGAAGAATCTTGGGACGAGTTTAGCTGATGCTCAGATCACCAGCAAAGGAGATGATGCTTCAGGTACAACTCTACACATGACTATTGCATGCGTCTATTCCAGACTGAAATGCGCATTTGAAAAAAAGTAAAAATAATTATTGATTACATTTAGAAAATGTAATGTAAAAGAAAAATAACAGAGGGATTCATTTAGGACTTTAGATTGATTTCATTGCATTTAAATTTTACCAGGCAGACTGTAGTTCTGCTATTGCATTTTGGGATCAAACTATGCTTAGAAATAAATATATACTGTAAATGTTACCTTAAACTGATCTAAATCTAACTTATTATTAGTGTGTTGTATTTATGTTTAATCTACATGACCGGCTTGCATGTTTTACGTCCCAACCAGATGATTCTGCTTTAAAAACTTGGAAGGAGGCAAAGGAGAATGCTGAGCGGCAGGTATGCAGAGCGGAAAGTTATAATTAATATTTTCTCTTTATAATGTTTTTTTTGGGTCCATTTTAATGGAATACTGTTCTTTTGACCCACTGTCCTATAACATCAGATACAACGAATTACAGTATTAGTGTAAAACCTGCTTTAAAAAGGTTGTTCTGTGTACTTAAATTACACTAGAAATTTGTAAAAAAGTCTTTTAGCCATTTTTCTTTCTTTTTATAAACTAAATGTTTTGAGTTTCTAAGCATTTGACAAGCTGAGGACATTATTGGTCTAAACGGTCTACAAGTTTGCCTAATTAAAAGTTGCACAATTAAATTTAATCAATATGTTTATTATAATATATAGGATATTTTTGTTAGAATCTTCTCATGAATGACTTTACTTTTGTTGTCCATGCTTGGTTAAAACCTGGCTTTTACACATTTACAGATATTTTTATTATGTAAAAGAATTCCTACAAATGAAAATATAATTTTAACAACTAGCCAAAGGCATTCTTGATTACCACCAGCAGCGGAGAAAACTTTCCATCATACACCCCAATCCTGTATCTGGATTAACCGTGATTAAAACGTAACAAGGGCTAGAATTACTGCTTCATATTTTAAAAAGCAGAGTGCTGAGAGAAATTCTATGACAGAATGTTTGGATGAATGAATTCTATAAATGCATGAGGGGGAACCGACAATAGCATTTGCTAAGGCTGTGCAATTAATCGAATTCGATTAACATGCGCATCTCGACGGTAAAGCCTGTTCTATTATTGGCGGTAAATCTCCATCACCTGTTCTCAAATGGAGCGGCAGTTAATACACAGAGTCGTGAACTACGACTCTGTGTATTAACTGCCGCTCCATCTGAAAACAGGTGATGGAGATTTACTGCTAATCAAGAAACCGGCTTTACTGTCGAGATGCACATGTTAATCGAACTTGATTAATAAGACAGCCTTAGCATTTGCTCTTCTTCTCAGCTGCTAAACAGCGCTGGTTTGTTTACAAAGGTTACCAAGGAAACTGTTCTGTTTCTGCTGTTCCATAAGTGCCACTTGCTGTCAGACATTGGAGTTACATTTTCATTCAGCCTGTCTGCCATTTTTGTTGGACAAGCTAATGTGCATTCTAATTAATGTAACACTGCAGATAGGGCTGGGCGATAATTCTATAACGATAATTATCGCGATATAATTTTCCTCTAAAACGATATGAAAAGTGCGAAAATTTTTCGATATAATGTTTATGCTCCAAAAGCGGAACGAAACCACGTGACTCATTTGAATCGCGCCACACGGACCGTTTATCCGCTCGGATCACAGTTCAAACTGCCGCGCGGCACGAGCTCACAAGAGCAGATGCGTTTACTCGCGTCACGTGATCACTAAGCAGCGCTGTGAGATCCAGTCAGTAGGCGTGTTCGACTTAAAGCGGCGCTGCACAGAATGGTCAGTGTAAGATATCAAAGTACCACGAGAGCCATTCGAAAGCATAGGTTTCATCTGCTCTTATCGCTCTCGCGGTACTTTGATGTCATACACTGACCATACTGTGCAGCGCCGCTTTAAGTCGAGCACGCCTAATGTGAGAACACAAGCCGAACAGGAGAAACACTGTGTGCAACGAGACAGTCAGAAGGCTTTTCAATATGCACATCGCCATTATTTACCATGGATTTACTGTAGTAACATTCACTACACTATGGTATTGTGGCAGAAATGTGGGATATTCACATTTAATATTATTACAGGAGTAATGGTATATAATTATAGTAAGTATGTGTGGTTAAGACAGCTATAACGTGTACATTTATACTGAATGGTTTTAGACTACTGTCTTTCATACCAATAGACTACTTAAAAACCATTTAGTTATATTTTGACCATGTTATTGAGGTGCTATATGTGTGGTTTTAACTGTTTATCATTATTTAAATGTATGCTACTATGGGGGACCAATGCTTAGTAAAAATAAAAACTTGGTCAGAATACATTATACCATATAAAACTGAGGTTGCTACAGATGTTACTGATTTTGATAATGAACAAAAATGTAACTGTGCATCCTAACTCAAGCTACGATCAAATGTGTATTTCTAAGAGACAAAAAGTGATATTATTATCATTAATATTATGAGGCAACCCAAACCGGTTTCTTGATTTTGAAACAATATCACTCATTAGAACGTGCAGAAACTAAGAAATACATATCTATTTAGATCATTATTGTGTTAAGGAAAATTAATGGTCTGGTTTCTAAAACTTTAACTTTGGAGCAAAAATCTGGCTTTAAACTTGAAAGAAATAAAGATTTGACATTTATCGTGATAATTATCGATATCGACTGATATGAAAATAATTATCGTGATAATTTTTTGGGCCATATCGCCCAGCCCTAACTGCAGATAATAAGGTAGCCTATGTACAATTGTTTATGGAGCAGATAAAATGCCTATAATGTTTCATTATGTAAAGGATGAATTGTGAGATTCGTAACTGTATAACTTTTATCTTAATTTTATTTGAACATGTAGTACTTGTTAGTAGATAAGTTACATTTTAAGTCGCCCGACCAATATTTTGTTGGTTTAAAAGCTACCATAATTTTTAATGGTATTATTTTAATGTTACTATTCAAACAAAAATGCAGTGCTGCTAATGTTTATTTATTTATTTTTGCTTTTTGACATAAAACTCAAAATGATTTCAGTGTGTGTACAAGTAGTTTTTGAACATTTCCAGCACATTTTAACAATAATATTGAGAACATGATCATTTTGGTCACTATAATCGTTTCATCTCTAATCTTGGGCCCTGGTCTCGGCCGACTTTGTGGTTAACCATCACAAACGTCGAATACAGATTCCCAAGCATAGATCAGGTTTCACTGCAGAAGCCAGTGCTATAATTTTGGTATTGCTGCAAAGCTTCTCAGCAACAGAATTCCCTAATAATAATCATGTCTTTAAACCCTGGCATCCTTCAAATATGAACCACCAGCATTTGTGGAAATTTGAAATGGGCTGTGGTCCTTGGAGATAACATCATTTTTTGATGAATCTCCAATCTCACCTACAAGTTTTTGTCAATGGGTGGATATCTTCCTTTTTGCCCCTTATGCCAGACTCCATTATCTCTAGGGCTGCCACTAATGACTAATTTTATTTTGATTAATCTAAAGACTCATTTTTTGATTAATCTAAACGATAAATTTCCCTCAAAAAAAATCACAAATTTTACTTAAGAATATTCTATTAAATCAAATTAAATCCAAATTTCAATGAAATATTTTTTATCAAAATTAACGTGCAACATTGAGTGCAAGAAGCAAATGTCCATCTCATAGTCCAAATCACTGAAATCAGTTCAGTATCAGTAAGAAAATCCAAACTTTTCAGGAAATAAGGGAAACCAGAATTTGGTAAAGATAAAGCTGTAAAAGTCAATTAATTAGACAGGCTTTTTAAAATTTTATTTAACCATTAAAACGGAGTATAGAGAAATTTTAATGGAAAAACTCAATTTGGAAATACAACTGGTTTCAAAGGGCCCTATAATTACAAAAAATGTGTTGTGGTAATACAAATAGATGTAAGTTAACAATAGCTTTTAAAATGACTTAAAATACATATATAATAGCAATGATGCAATAATAATTAGTTCAAATAAAGTTACAAAAGCAAGAAATCATATGGATTTATTGAAAAAATCTGTTTAAATACATAAACAATAGAGCTAATGTTCTTTACACAACAAAGGCCTGCAGAGCCGCCTGATAATTATTTCTACTCATTACTGTGCGATCTAATCCTTGTTTAATATTGACCAAGCACTATTCAATTCAAATGTCCACTTAATCTTTAATATTTGGCCATTTCTTTAGGAAAGAAATGTTATAGCTGCTGTAATTAGATGAATATGTGGACATCTAAACATGTAAACTCAGAGTGAGGGTTTGAGCTTTTATTTTGAAATCGCGATTTATCCTGTGTTTGCATACGTTTATAAATGATTTTACAAATCTGATGAAATGTTGCATGTTTCGTTCCCAGATGAACGTTATGATAAACACAAACTTACAACAACATGCAGAGATGGAGTTTGAGATGCTCCACATGTAAATGATAACAGTTTCTGTGGAGCTACTGTGAACTTAATCTACACGCATGTGAATAATTAAAGCGCATATAATTATTTAATTCATAGCGTTTGTGAATTCACACTTATGCTTAATTGTGATTTTTAAATGGGTTTAATACATCATGCAGCCTTGGAAAACAGTCTAATATGTTTTATGGGTTCTCGTCCGTGAAATGCGTCACTTCCGGTATTTTGACGGTTAATCCACCTGAGCAAAATTAAGTCGACGATTTTTAAAATCGATTAGTCACGACGAATCGCGACAGCCCTAATTATCTCTGAAGGATATATTGATGGACTGTGATGTCTTGAACTTCTATAGGGCTCTTTACTTATCTCAGTCAACTCTTATTAAGTGAGACTAGATTTAGTTTAGGTTTATATAGTTTAAATACGTTGTCTATTTTTCACTTGTTTCTCACCATGAAGCTAAATTATAAACTATCAATCATATGGTTTGATTTAAGAGATTTATAAATGTATGAATTGCACATTTGAAACACTTGCTAATTAACTTTTTTTTGGAAAGGTTGAATTCCTGAACTCAGTTATTGTGGAACTTCAGCGGAAGAATGAAGACCTAAAATCGAAACTAGAGAAGATGGCTGAAGCAGCGCTCAATGGAAACGGTGCTACTGAAATGGACAGTCATAACAGGTGTTTTGTTTTTAAATCTCAGCATACAATCCCGAGAATGAGCTGAATTCACTTTTTCTATTTAATCTTTCAACCATACATTTTTCACTTAATTGGTAGCTTTACTGGTTTTATATTAGTTGATTTTGGCTATGTAAAGATTTTTTAGACTTAGTGATGGTTTTCAATTCTTCAAACAAAAATGTCATTCTGTCTACATTAATATATAGAAAAGTATTTCTAAATTTAAGGAGAGTTACCTTTTTTTACTTAATTCCTTTGTATTGTTTAGAATTAAATCGATTATTTCAGCTGAGGTTATCCATGCTTCATCCATCATTTTATTATGTTGATATGCAATATGTGTAAAAACGGAGTAAATGTTGAATTAAAAAAGCTGTTAATATACTGTTACACAGTTTCTCACACCCTTGTCTTCTCTACCTAGTCACACCGAGCCAACAATTAAAAAGAAACCTCCTCCCCGTCTCTTCTGTGACATATGTGACTGCTTTGACCAACACGACACAGAGGACTGTCCCACCCAGGACCAGATGCTAGATTCCCCACCACACACCACCTACCACGGCAGTCCCAATGATGAAAGACCTTACTGTGACATCTGTGAGGTCTTTGGCCACTGGACGGAGTCCTGCAATGATGATCAAACTTTCTAGGGTCCTGCTTTCATGATCTCGCAACAATTGTACTTGCAATACTATGCCTTGAATCAAAAAGTGCACAAAAGATTTGTGTGTTTACCACCATATATGCCTTTCAGTCACTTTAAAGCAAGCATCTGTAGTTTACTCAGTGACTATTTTACCTACCTTTATTGCACTGAATGACTGTTAGGAGGAAAGAGGGTTTTAAGTTAACTTTGAAAGAACATTGTAGTGATTGCTCATTCTTTATATGGTGGTAGAGGTTGTTAACCATGAGATCTGGAATGGACGGTTCTTTTATAGGATTAAAAGGTTGTAGATCATTGAACTTCATTGCTGACCTCTAGTGGAAGGGAGGCTTGACTTCTCAACAGCCTGTCACATATCAACGAGTTTATATACTGTAAGAGAAGTATTAATATAAAGAGTAAGTTATTCTAGAATTGTGAACATTTCAAAGTTTATATACAAAAAAATACATAAGTATGTTTCAATCATTTATTATCTTTAAGAATGCCAATTAGAAAAAAGAACCATCATCTTACTGTTTTTGTTACTTCAATGTCAACATATGTTTCCCACGTTGTTTGTGAGACATTTATTTGTACAAATATAAAAGGGGGGACATTTTTGGGAAATAAACTTAAAGAAATATCTTTTAAGTGCAACAAATATTCTTTGTTGTGTTGTATGTTAATGCCAATGTGCTGCTTAAAAAGAAAAGTGTGTATGGCACTAAAGAGTATCCTGAGCTGTCTGCAGAAAATGTAGGGCTATTGGTCTCTTGTCCGAGCCAGACATTGTTTTTGACAATGAAACTGCCTGACAAATGAAGCAGTGAGTTACAATAAACATTGTTTTCAAATAAGTTTTAAACCGTTTGATGTGGTCAATCATAACCATTGTTTACCAACCTTTTTTCGTCTTGTGTAAAACAATAAAGCATAATTTTAACTTAATTGCAGTTGGCATTCGAAAAAAGCTGATGTAAACATTCTAACACAAAAGTGTAAATTGTATAACATGACAAACAATGTTACGTCTAAAATTGTTTGATTATCATGTTATATGGTAAATAAGAAATAGTCTTGTGTTCAAGCTGCTATTACCTAAACCAGGGGTCACCTAGTTTGGTCCCGGAGGGCCGGTGTCCTGCAGAGTCTAGCTCTAATAGTCAAACACACCTGAAGCAGCTAATCAAGGTCTTACTGTATACTTGAAACTTCCAGGCAGATGTGTTGACTCAACTGTTGAGGCAAGTTGAAGCTAAACTCAGGACAACAGCCCTCCAGGATCAAGTTTGATGACCCCTGATTTATACTATGCTGATTGACACTGGTTCATGGGAACATCAGATTGACGCCCCCTAGCAGTGGACCCATTAGAATTTTAAAACGTTAAGAAAAGTCTGACATAACTCGTTTGCTAAAATCACTTGTCTAGTTTGATATGCACTCTGAAACACTGGTTTGAAACCAAAGTTTCATAAACATTTCAAAGCTTCATGAAACAGGTTAGCAAATTATTTAATTGTATCATCAATCTGAACATGCTTAGCAGCCTGTATTGGACCATCACTGCCACTTGCTGCTCATAATAAACAGCCTAAAATGTACTTAATTTTTTTTAATGTAATGTCAACCTTTTTGACATTCAATAGTTTGATCAGCATATACGGTTTCATCTGATCTCAGGCGTTATGATATAGGTTCAGTTTTAATGACAGATTTGAGTTTTATTTGTCACTAAATTGGCCTGAATGCAAGTCCTCTCTACAAACAAACAAGAACTACAAATGAGTAAACAACACAAGTTATAGACTCACCTCAGAGTTAATGATTTGTAGATTGCATTTAATAGATTACACTTGCATGAAAACATGTGCATTTGATTAGTAAAAGCTGTCATTGTCATGGTGTTTGGGCTGTTAGAATGAGATAATGATTTGGCATTCGGTTCATTTGATTCTGGGTTCCAAAAAGCTTTGAAGACAGTGGCTGGATGAAACATGGTGAAGAATCAAAATAACCTAAAAAATTATGTATAGGCAAGGCTCGAAATTGCGACCATTTTGGTCGCATATGCTCCCGAAATGTAATCTGTGCGACTTCAAAATATATTTGGGAGCATTTGTGCGAGTGCAAATAATTGCTGTGGTGCGACCTCTACAGTTCTCTGCTAAACGTTCAAGAATTACTGCACAGCATGTACCACGTGACCGGGAGCTAAAGCAGGTTAAGCTTTTCATTCGCGCGCTCGTCTAAAGTGTGCTTTTTCTGAGCCCGTGCACCCGAAACGCGCGAACTAAAAAGCCTGTCTAACAGCGCCTGATTACTCAACTAAGTTATCTTTTGAGCCAATACTGTCAAAACACACAAGGTTTACATATTAGACTCAGTTGGTTATGATTAAAATGAAATTAAACCGGTGAGTGGAACCGAAGCGTGCCTGTATATTAGATGCGTGCAGCTCTTAAAGGGACAAAACTAAACATGCAGCCGACTGTCATTAAAGGGATAGTTCACCATACAATTTTATTTCTGTCGTTATTTACTCACTGACATGTTGTCCCAAACCTGTATTAATTTATTTCTTGTGGTGAACACAAAAGAAGATATTTCAAAGAATGTGGGTAACCAAACAGTTGCTGGTCCACTTGATAGTAGGATATAAAAAAATACTATGGAACTCACTGGGGACCAGCAACTGTTTGGTTTTCCACATTCTTCAAAATAGCATGTATGTTCAGCAGAAGAAAGAAACTCACTCAGGTTTAAAACCAATTTTGAGTGAGTAAATGATGGTATTAATATAAAACACTATGACAGAATCGATGACAGATGACCGAATTTATTCTTTAATGTTAAAACAACAAAACCATAGAGAAAAACATAACTCACTATTCTTGACTGAAAAAAAACATTACAGTTACTTTAATAGGAATCAATCTATAGTGTTTTTTTTATTATTAATTGTTCATTCAATTTCTTGAATGCTCCTACTAAATATGCCTATTGTACCTGATAATTAAACACTGTTTGTATATTATGTGTAGTTGTAATGTGTATCTTTGTTCTTATTTTTCATAACAAAGATAAAATAATGACAAAAGATGTTTTATCTTCGCCCACTTTGGCCTAAATATCCACAATTTTTATTTATATTTTGTTTCCTTGAAAGGCTTTGTCTTTATAATAGGGAAATTAGTTTGGCAGTACTGCTCAGACAAACTGGTAAAACTAACATGACAAAGAACTGTGATAAAATCGTGAAATGTCTAAAAAATAAAAATTGATATTATATTTTTGCCATATCGCCCACCCCTACTTGGAACTGACCGGTTTTGTGACCGCACTTGCACAAACTGCATTGAAATAATTTTCCAAATTTCCATTCGTGTGGAAATATTACCAAGTCTGTAAACAGCCATTAACAGAAGCCAGAGACGCTGAAGACGGACACAAAGAACATAAAATACTGTAGCAGCCTGAGCAAGCTCAACGTTCACTATGCAAAATATAGAAAGGAAATCCTAAATATTGAATTGGGAGTGGGGGTCTATATGAATGTATTTCTGAGGGGAACTGTTTTGAGAAAAGTTTAAATTACATTTTCTTCTCATCTTGCATGTATAAAAAACAAAACACTGCAGCTTAAAGATCAGGTTCAATTGATGAAGCTTTTAATCATCAGGAAGGATGTTCCCCGCCCTTCCGCTCAATTGGCGGTTGTGTTGCTCCTTAATATTCAGTGGGGGCTCATAAAACATTTGTGGTGCTCCCAAGTAAAAAAGTTAATTTCGAGCCCTGTGTATTGACAGTGTATTGAGTAGGTTTTTCTTTAAAATGCTGTTGTTTTTGTTTTCATTTGTAATGAAAATTACATGGAAATTAAAACATAAAAAAGTAACAGTCTATACTTAAACTGATCTAATATTGACAAACTATATATCGTTGGAAAGCTCTAAGTGTGTACTTTTCAAATTTGACCACTGTTTTGGAGGAAATATTATGTAGTGACAATAATTTATTAGTTTGTGATAAGAGAAGGTAGCAAAAAAATCAAAAGTATACCAGGAGTTATGAAAACACACTTACAATCACTTAAACTTCAGTTTTTATGTTAATAATCCAAACAAAAAAAAATTTCTAGTATTTGTCCAAAATATTTTACATCTTAAACACAATGTTTTAAATAATAAAAAAAGGATATCAATCTTTGCTGTGGTGTGAGGTCAAGTGGTCTCCAAGTGTCCTTTAGGAATCATCAATTGGACATGAATGTCACCTAGTGGCCTTTGTTGGTATAACAGCTCACAAAAATCTCATTTTTTATGATATCAGTCTCAAATTTGGAACACAACTTCTTTAGACCTATAGCTTTTATTTCATATCATTTTTAGGGTGAACCTAATTTTTATTTATATGTTATTTTAATAAAATATAAAAGTTTATTTATTATTGCTTTTTTATTACAATAAACTTAAACAGCTATAACTTTTTTGTTAACTAATTTTTTTAACTACAGACACCTGAGCAAGAAACTTCAAAGTCTCCTCTTTAAAACAAGACCAGAATGAGGATCATATTCAAAAGCGTTCCGGAATTATATTCATTTGAATTTCGACATTACATTTGCAAGCCTACACTCAAAAATGGGCGTGACAGTTAACAGGTTAACTTAAAGGCTATTTAAAACCGTTTTTGTCGTTTATAGATTACAGTTAGGCTCACTATTGTTAATATGCCTGTGGCAACATGAAATTCTAATGGGTATGAATTGTTTTACTTTTTTATTGCAGGTTTTCTGGGAGTCCAAATTGAAGACATCAAGCATTTATTGAATGATGTTGTCCTTAACCTGTCGACCGATTATTACCAAATTCTCTTCAGAATTAAATGTATGGAAAAACATAAGAGAGGGACATAACCAAGTAGGAAAGTAATGTTAATTTAACAATGTGCGCATTGCATTAATCTGTTCTGTTTTCAAGGCTAACGGTTCACGTTTATTGCCCGTTACGTTTTGTCGTGCTGGTCTGACTAGTTTTATTTAATTATTTTGCATAGATTAACGTACTTTGGTTAGTTTTCACATGTATTCCAGGAAATATCTTTTTAATTCATTTAATTTAAAATACTGTATTTATAGTCTTATCTGTACACTACCAAATATCCTGATATGAAGATTATCCGTCTCTCTGAACCTTGAAGCGCCCCCCAAAGGAAAACACATGTTTAACACACAGGAAGTAGTTGTTTTAGCTCCACCCCCTGCATCCGCCATCTGCTGATATTACAGGGGAAGGCGGGCGAATTTGAAAGAAGAGCATATTCGTATACATCCAAAAACATATACATTTGTATTATTTGTTTTATACAATTCTATATAACAGATTGGACAGTGTAAGTAAAACTACAATTTTTAATATAAGTTAAATGCAACGGTTTTGTTGTAATCGTGGCATTGTAAATTTCTCGTGTGTTCGTCGTGTTAGCTTAACTTGCTGACTAACGTTAACAGTTAGCAGCAGTTTCTGGATCTGTATTGTCTTGCAAGATGAGCAACAAAACCACTCGATTGCCGTCGAGGAAAAGCAGTGATGAAATCAGAAGTGAGTGTTATTACTGTGAACATGATATTTCTTTTAATAAGGCTTTTATTAAGTTAACGTTATCTGTTATGTTAGCGAATGTCGAAGGCAAAATTAATGCATAAATGAAAGCTAAAATGGCTGTATAATACTAAAGTATGTTCTGTTTTTGTGTTAGTTGTGTTTTTCTATAAAAGTGTATTGTTTGTACATATAGAGTCAAATGGAAAGAGTCCACCACGAAGGAGGTCTTGCAGGTTGTCTGCAAATGATGAAAATCTGGCCTCTAAAGTTGTGGTAAGTTCACTAAAATCAGTCACTGATTGATGAGTGGAAGGAATAAATGAAGAAACAAAAGACACGTCTGGCATTTACATCTAGAAATGAAAGCAGATGCTTTTTTCTGTTGTGAGTTGATAAATATATCAAATTGTCTTTTGTTATGGTCGCGTCTAAATATTTGTTATGCTTCTTACACTGTCATGTATGAAATGGTCTGTGTGCATGTGTGTAAAACAACACTGACTGTTTATATATAATCATTTGTAATTGTATATGCATTGGTGTGATTAATTGTGGCTGGAAAAATAATGTAGTTGTACAAATAGTTGCCTGCTTAAACTTTTATTTATATATATATATATATATGTTTTTTTTTTCATGACTAGATAGACACGGTGACTTTTTCTTACCTATAACTTACAAGTTAGATGTGAGTCACTCAAACGCAGTGTTGGGCTAGTTACTGAAAGAATGTAATATATTACTAGTTACTCCTTTCAAAAGTAATATTGTTACTTTACTTATTACTTTCTGGCAACAGTAATTAGTTACACCACTAGTTATATTAATTTTTCTTCACGCCCCACCGAAGTTGTAACTATTTTCTGTGTATCTTTACCAAAATCCACATTGGATCAGAGTCAGAAGTTATTACAGACACTCAATAGAGATCGATGTTGGCGTTCAAGTAGAAGTGTTGTATTATCCTCATTAATTGTCATGTGTAGCTTGAAGCTAATTGTAATTTCGCTGTTACACATATACGATTATATTGCATTTTATGAAATCACGTAAGTTTGTAAGAAATGGTTTAATTTTCCAAACAGATTTTTAATTATACTAATATAATGTAGCACGCTGATCAGAGGGATGTAGTGCCAGAGTAAAGTAAAGCCAGAACTTACACAACAGTTTTCAGATCATATTTTTTCCTGACAAAATCAATGTAATGCAATATTTCTATCTGCTGAATGTAAGCTTTTCCATATTCCAAGCTTGCTTGTTGCACTGGGGACATCACATGCATGTAAAATTATTATTATTTGATTGTTGAATTTTAAATCAGCGGGGTTGAGGCTTCAAAAGTAACTGAGTAACTAAGCTGTTTTATGGATGGTAACTAATATTATTACAGAAATCTTATTAGTAATTAGTTATACTACTAGTTACTGCAAAAAGTTATATTATTACAGTAACTAGTTTCTGCCCAACACTGCTCAAACATAGGGAATGCCTTCAGATCGACCATCCTTTGAGTTAAAGCTTGTGCAGGTTCGGCCAATCTGGTTTCGTCTGTTAAAGTTAACCTTTTCAAATAACAGTCGCAGTCCCAGACAGTGAGTGGCCTTACATATGCAGGTAAAATCTGAATTTTTACAGTTATTGTTAAAATAAACAAGCTAACAGACTTCATAGCTAGCGTTAGTGAAGCGGTCAGGGGGATCTTTCTGCCTCCACCTAAGCTCCACCCACAGAAAAACGTCACAATGTTTACTAACAGAAAAAGTAATTAAACACTGCATCGTTAGAGTTGGTATTGTGGTTTTATCAGACACGTGCACTTAACATTATATGAAAATCAAGCTCAAATGGATTTAACAAGGTTTTTGACCAGCAAATGACGGAAATCTGTGTTTTTTCATAAGTTATTTATTTACCCTTGCATTGCGAACAAGTGGAGACCTGGCCGGAGCCTCCAGGCTGTGCATGGCGCGGGTGAAGTTACAAGGTTTCGCTAGTTTGAGGATCCAATGGCGTTACGAAGTTTTACTGACAAGCTCTCTTAATTGCTTTTTTATTGATTTAATATTTGTAAAAACCTTCAAACAGACATTAGGAAGACCATTAGCACTGATTTAAAATGATAATAACGAAATAGGCTATTATAGAGATATATGAAGTTTGGATAATTTTCCACAGCACACCTGACTGCTAAGGTATGGCGTCTGCCCCAGCTTGAAATAACCTAACAAATCAATCGGGGCTACAGCAGTTATAAACGTCAATGTAAGTCCACACTATCTAACTAATTTGTGCATGCTTATTCTTAAGCAGCCCTTAATGTCGACAATGGATCAAATCGGCCGTATCATGGCCGTAATGGAGATAATGAAAATTAATGTTAAAAATAAAATATGACATGAACACATGTAGGGCTGTGACGGTATTGGATTTTTCCTTACCGGTGATGCAGCAACAAATATCGCGGTTTGGCGGTTAATCGCACGACCCCAGTAAAAATTGACGTGGACGCACTTGTGCAAGTGCATGGTCTGCTGCTCAAAGCCTCTGCGCGCTGCAGAGCCACAGCACATTGTAGCAGGAGTCAGATTTCACTGATCACATGAAGAGATGTACTTTCAGAGCGAGCGCTTCGTGGGTAGAGCCTATACTCACTGCATCAGCACGAGCGCGAAGGTGCACGCAGCCGACTAAGCAACGGAGGATTTGGTTTTCAAACTAAAGTAAAAGACTGCTTCTTAAACCAGAGAAGGTGACAAATAATACTGATGAAAAAGAACGGGTTGAATGTTGAACACTTTCGTTACCATATAGCTATATTAATCAATGCATGCTGATTAACTTTTATCATAATGTTGTATTAAAAAGAGAAAGTTGCGAGCAGTGGGAAGAATGAGTAGAGCCCTGAATGACTTGATCAAGAACGCATGCAGCTTGGAAATGAACATGGAAATGAATAATAATAAAGTCGTCCTCTTTATTCTTAAAACAGCAAATTAAATTAACAATAATAACAAAATAATATTAATCTCTATAACTTTTTTTTTTTTATATCTTCTGAGTTTAATAGGAATTATGGAACAGTCTTTGTCATCGTTTGTAACCCATTCTTTGTACAACAAATTATTAAAAGAATAATAACCTGAGCAAGCTGCAGAAACAACAAGCGAGCTTAACATGCCCCGTGCTTAGTTCTGGTGATTTGTGCTAAACTTCGATTCCTATTTCTTTAGACATTGTTTTTCGGGTAAGAGTCCGTGGATATAAACGCACTTGTCCAAACGCAACTTGTTGCAAAATGTGTTCGTTGAAACGGATAGGTTATAACAGCAAATTAGGATGTAATTAATATTATTTGACTATTCGTTAGGCTACATTTATAATAACAACCTTTTTAAAGTGCAACATAAAAGAGGCTTTTTCTTCTTCCTGACCCGAACGCTCCCGCGAAATATATCTCGTTTCCAGAATCTCACAATGACATTTCCTCTACTGAAAGAGAGAGATAACAAATAAAAATGTAGTCTGCACAAAATTGATTTTATTATAGGCTATTTATTTTATTCGTCTTGTCCAGAATCAAATTAGTTTTACATTTTGTTGTCAACGTAATAATAAGTGTCGCAGAGAGAAAAAAATAAAAATAATGTAGGCCAGTTTGTACAAAAATGTAAAAATAGCATGTTTGTTATTTTTATTCGTCTTGTCAAAATTCTACATTTGTTTAACCTTTTGCTGTCAACACGAAAAAGTGTCGCAGAGAAAAAAAAATACATCTGTCATTTAAATTTATATGTAAAATATGAACAAACCCGTTGGCTTACATTGCAAAATTAAATCTCTTTTTCATGAAACCAAACAATTTAACTTCCCTGAGAAGAATGTCCTGAGTCAGACTTGCCTGTCATGGGTTTCCTCGCAGTAAACTGGCCATTTTCAGCATCCACACTGTGCTTCATCCTTATTCTGCTCTGTCACTCATGTACAGGGCTCTATATGGGCAAAACCCTGCCGTGCTGTCCCCACTTCACTCAAATACGATTTTAAAGATGCATGTGAAAGATTGGATAATTTGTTTATTAGCAACTACATTAAAATAAAAGCAAGCACGGGCATGTGCTATTAGCAGTCAGGGCTTAATCTGAACAAACCCGGTCCGGATCGGCACCTCCGAACTCCGATCATCTCATCTGCGGATCCTCTTCCTCCAGAGAAATACGTTTGTGTCAGGGTTATTGTAGTTTTGCATTTTTAAATTCGTTTTTATTTTAATATTGCTTTCAATTTTCGCTAAAAATTTAAGTTTCATTTTTTTATTTTTTTTATTTTAGTTTTTATTTTGTGAAGTTTTCTACCCTATACAGGTTTTAATTTGAGTTTTAGTAATTCAAGTTTAGAAGAATTAACAGAACACTTCCAGAGCACAGACCAAAGACATTTTAAGTTAAACTTATTGACGCAAACCACTAGCGACACTAAATTAAAGCATGCTGATTAGAAAATTATTAATTGATTATTTTATTTAGTTGCTGTTGGTTTCATTTTGTTTGAGCTTGTCATTGTTTTTTATTATTCTTTCTTTCTTGTCTTAATGCCTTTATTTTTGTCAAATACAGTTCTTAAATATTTCCGTTTAAACGTATACAACATTTCTTATTTTTAAATTCGTTTAACAAGCATTTTAGAAGTAAAAATGAAACTTTCATAGTCGCAAAAAAAAACTGATGCGGCTCGTTTAGATGACTTGGTTTGCTTTGCATAAAATAAAATAGTTTACTGTTTTATAGATTACATGAAACAAACCTATATTTGACAAAAAAAAAGTAAGTGGCACTGAGAACTGCTCTCACCCGAAGAGAAGGCAAAATATCTGCGTGCACTCAATGCAAACACAAACTCTGCGACTGTCATAGGATATGGGTTACACAAAAACTACCCAAACATTACAAAAAAATGTTTAATAAAATAACCGTGATTTTTAGAGTATATGCACACAATAAAAGCAACTGATGCAAGCTGGTAATCACTTAAGTGGGTCAACGGAGTGATTGCGTGAATTATCCCTTACCTCTCCATCCTCTGATGCCGGATCGGTCTCCCCGCTTTATTACACAAATTAAACGCTGCGTAATAAACGCTAAATATTGAGTATTCCACTTGGCTAAAACACAACAAAACACGGTTTTGGGTGTACATAAGCCTATTTAATAGACAATATTACACTTGTGTTATCTCCCCTGCGCTTTCTCTCTCACACACATACATAATCAGCTATAATCTTACCTTTTAGAAGCGCGTGTCTGGCTTTAAAACTCATCAGACAGCACCAGCAGCAAAATGAATTCATGTCTGGATAGTTTTATTCGATTTGATGACATTTATGAATGAACATTATAATGTTTTGCATGTAGAGTAGCCTATTGATGACGCTCAGTTGGGGGGCGGCGCGGGAGCGGCATTACTATGAAGCAAAGTTAATTTAGATGTAGAATAACTAAGCAGTGATAACGAATGCCCAAAAGATAAACTACAAATATCTGTCCCTTTGCCCCTGACCGTGTTGCTGCGAGGCGACTGCCTTGTTCGCTATATGCACATGCAGATCGCCTGTTCTGTCAGGGTGCCGTTATGCACATGCTGCGCACTGTGCGCAATAAAACACATGACGCAGAAGCACTGGTGCATGCCTGCAGCACATGAGCGAGATATGAACGGGAACGGATATTGTTAGACCGCCCACTCCCGTTCAAATTACACCAGAGTTACCGACCTTACCGTGTTTATTCCCACGTTGCAAGAAATTTGGTCGGATCCCGCGAAAAACAGTGCGGTGATGACGGTGATGACCTCAACACCGCGGTCGCATCTCATTACCGCGGTGAAGCGGTAATGCGGTTATCGTCACAGCCCTAAACACATGATTAGATGTTAGATTGTGATTATGATGCAGCAATGTTCAAAAAGAAGCATCTAAAGAATAGCTGCCTGAGGTGAAGCTGATTTATGACAATGAAACCCCTTCAATGACACTTCCTATGGTATTAATCAAATAACTTGGATACATAACAAAGATGTAACATTATAACTTGTATCTGCACAAAAGGATGCATATTTCAGTGAACTTTAAGTTACACACTATAGCTAGAGAGAGAGCGCTCCCGTCGTGATGTGCTTACAACGCACTGACTGAGACACGGGCAAGGAGAGGGTTTACTATAGATTTCACATCCTATAAAGTTCTCATTATAATGCTTGTTTATGGCAGATTTGTGCTATATTTTCATCTACATTATCAAGTGATTCCTAAAATCACCAGCATGTTTTCAAAGCCGTACGAAAACATGCACACTGTTGAACAAATATGACAAAAAAAATCCAGTCCTCCCATCAGTGTCTGCTGATACCGATCCAATCTGATACCAGCGCAGTTTTCTTTTAAATAAATGTAGAATTTCAATACTTCTGCGTTGACCTGATCGTCACTCTTTTGTGTGTTAAACACAATCTACTACATATAGATAACTTCCTTTTAATGAAAAATAACAAATGAAAAAAATATATAATCATCTATGACAAAAGTACTATTATAAACTAGGTTAGTGGATAATTCAGGATCAAAAGGTACTCTAGAAAAACCATGGGTTCACAATCATTTTATAAAACCTAGTGAAACATTTTATTTACAAATAAAAGTGAATAAGTGTACGACTAAATCTGGTAAAATGTTACACTTTGCTCTTAGTATTGTTGTTAAATACATTCATGAAAATACATTTATATATATCTACTATAAAATTAAAATAAATGTATTTGAAATGTATAGCACAGTAATGAAGGCAGCAACATGTGATAGGACAGAACAAGAAAGATTATTAATAATCTTTCATTGCGCAAAAGTATTATAATATGAAAGAAAGGCTCTAATTAAGGGTGGGCGATATGACAAAAATATAATATCACAATTTTTTTTAGAAATATCACGATTCTTTGTCATGTTAGTTTTACTATTTTGTCTTAGCAGTACAGCCAAAATAATTTCCCTATTATAAAGACAAATCCTTTCAAGGTAACAAAATATAAAAAAAGATTGATGGATATTTAGGCCAAAGTGGGCGAAGATAAAAATCTTTGTAATTATTTTATCTTTGTACAAAGACACATATTACAAATACACACAATATGCAAAAAAAACAAACAAAGTGCTTTATTTTCAGATACATTAGGTGTATTTAGCAGGAGCATTCAAGAAATTGAATTAACAAATATAAAAATAAAACACGTTATATATTGATTCCTATTAAAGCAGCTGTATTTATTATAAACATCCGTTTACCTGTTTACTTTCATTTTAGACATAACCAAACCAACTGAGTCTATACATAAACCAGGGGCATCGCTAGATTTATCTAAACGTGTCTGTGACAGTGTTTACAGGGGTTTAATGACGATGACTCGAATAAGTTGACTATTAAAAAGTATATCTGAACATCAGTTTACTATTAAAAAACGGATTGTGTCTATTACACTAACTTTGCCCAGAATTTATAAGGTTACTACACAGGACAGTAAATACTAAGCAAGTATAGTGGAGCAGATGGTAAAGCACGTACCAAAGTCATTTTCGATGCGATTGACCCGGGTTCGATTCCACTCTTTACCGAACTTTTTTTTTTTTTTATATCTCACATCACATGGGGTAGGTGTAGAGAGGCCTTATATTGCCCTAATACGGTGGCATCCATTTAATAGTTTGAAATTATAATTTACACTCCATATGTTATTATTGCATAGGCTACTGTTTTCTAATGTTCTACAATACTAATGTGCAGATAATTGCCACTATTTGAAATAAGTCGTGTAAATAGTATCTATAATTATTTGCACTTATTGTAAATGGTATATCGCTAGGAAAATACTGCTATTTTCACTTCATGTAAATAGCATTAAATAATTATCTCTGCTTTTATTATTTTCATACAGTGCATGCCATTTATGCCGTAAACAATGTAAATGTTCATGTTAAGTTTGTTAAAGATACTTAATTTTATTCAAACAGACATGTTTACCTTCCTCAGTATTGTTGCACTGTAAGAATAGTGGTTTAAGCAACAGAAATTTGTACAGTTGCACACAGCAGGCTTTCAAGAAAAAAGTGAGAGAAAAAGTAATGGGGGGCCTGTGCCCCAGTAGAGCCTCATGTCTAGCAACGCCCTCAACACAAACCTTGTGTGTTTTGACCGTATTAGCGCAAAAGATAACATAGTTCAGTTATCAGTCGCTGTAAGACAGGCTTTTTTGTGTGCGCTCTTTAGGTGTACGGGCTCAGAAAAAGTGCACGTCAGACCAGCACGTGAATGAAAAGTTTAACTGGCAAGGCTTTAAAACAAGCAAATAATGTACTTTTGTGATTGCGAATAAGTGCAGTGAGTAACTCTACGCTGAGTTAATACTGAATGGATGTGGCGTTGTACAGTACACCGAGACAGAGGCGCCAGAACTGTAACTGATATAATGTGTGCTGTAGCACGATACTACTATATTTCTCCAAAAGCAGATCGTGGAGACATTTTTATCGTCCACGATCAAAAATCGTCATATTGCACACCCCTTGTTCTAATACAGAGCAGCATAAAGCAGCATGCATTTTTTTAATATATATATATATATATATATATATAATAGATAGATATGTAATGTTATGTCTCTTACTTTTAAGGTTCCACCTGTACCTGTGAAACGGTCAATCACTGTGAGAAAAATTGCACCCAGGAAAACTCAGGTATTTCTAATACACTCTACCCAGTTTTTGTTTAGTTTTTCTTGGTTTTTTTTTGGACTCTACCAAAAATGCATAATGTTATAACTTAAAAAAAATATTTCACTAGGCCCTGTCTGACAGTAACAAGGAGAATGTGGAAAGATTATCTGAAGTGCCGACAAAGCTGTCCAGAGTCTTGACATCGTCCCCAGCTGTAGCAACAGTGCCCAAGACAGCTGTCCTCTCGCCCATCCTGCCTCCTTCATCTCCATCTTCTCAGCCCAAAGAATCAGAGCAGGACCCGGCTTGGTCCCAAAAAGTGCGACGCTCTTACAGTCGATTGAGTATAGGGGACAAGTCCTTTGAAAGCCCCAAATCCCATCCTGCACCTTCCACTTCTCCCAACAACCGAAAGACCCTGTTTGGTTTTGAGAGGCTTCAGACACCGGAGGTGATGCGTAAAATGGAGGGATCTAGATTAGCTCTTCTGGGCTCTATGTCCATCTCACTGGGTTCTTTCAACATCTCCACTGCAGATGACAGCACTTCAAACCCACCAGAATTTGATCCAAACATCCCGGGTGTGTCTTTGGGGAAGAAGACAACCAGGCGGAAGCGCGTACAACAGATAAAGGTGAGAGTGAGTTGGGGAAGAAGGACAGTGATATAAAACATATCTTTAAATTTAAAGGTTGAGTGTGTAAAATGGAAATTTGCTAAAAATGTACTTAATCTCAGGCCATCCAAAATGTAGATGAGTTTGTTTCTTCATCAGAACAGATTTGGAGAAATGTGTCATTCCATCCCTTGCTCACCAATGGATCCTCTGCAGTGAATGGGAGCCGTCAGAATGAGTCCAAACAGCTGATTAAAAACATCATAATACAGAATGAATCCACACAACTCCAGTGCATCAATTAATGTAGTGTGAAGTAAAAATCTGTGTGTTTGTAAGAAACAAAACCATCTAGAAGATGTTTTTAACTTTAAACTGTTGCTTCTGGCCAAAACACGAGTCCTCTATCCATGATATTGGTTTCTTCGGTGAAAAAATAATCTTGTCTGAATCAGGAGAATGCATAGATAAGTGTTATTAGACTCAGAAGTAGTGGTTTATAGGGAATATGCCTGAACACTGGATTTATTTCTTACAAACATGCAGATTTTCACTTCATGAGATGTTAATTGATGGACTGGGGTGGTGTAAATTGCTTGTGGATTATGGTGATGTTTTTATCAACTTATGCCAAGTTCACACTGCACGATTTTCAAAGTCATTGGATCACTGCTGTTTTCACACTGCACGACTATCTGGGGTAGCATTCAGTCGCTGCTGCTTTCACATTTCATGATGGATCACAGGAGGTTTCACACTACATGACTTTACAATAAGAAGAATCGCCGACAACTCTGTCTGGTACACAAACTACAGCCAAACGCACACGAGAATTTATTGTTATGTAGCCTACCTGATCTGTATAGTCTAATGCCAAAATGTATGCAAAAAAAGTCCTCCCTGAGCATCCAGCTGCCCTGTATCTTGCTCTCTCATTGGCTGTAGGTCATCACTGATGTATTTTTCAGTCAGAACCATAGACTGTAAAAAGATGGAAGACGCATCTCCGCTTCCTTTCACTATAGAAAACTGAAGCGAATACATCTCAGTATGGCTGCTGCCATCTTGAGTAAATGACGTCACTTGGAGCCCGAGTCTGCGTAGTAGAGGTTTGTTTGGAGCCAGAGTCTGCGCAGAAGTGTAGCGAGGTGGAGCTGTGGAATCAACCCAACCCCCCCAAAACTCCCACAGACCCAATCAGCCATAACGACATGCCCCGTTTTTATAGCATCAAATTACTAGCTAAAATCAAACTTATCACAAAAATGAACAATTAAACATATATCAGCGCGATAACAACTACCTTAAATGACCAAAACCATATTTCTTCCATATTGTATTGGAAGTTTAATTCATTTTTAAGTCCCATTCGTTTACATGGAGAGGGCTGTTGTTATGACCTGTACTGCAGCCAGCCACCAGGGGGCGATCAAAGCAGCTTCACTTTTAAGGACGAGTGAGACACACCCGGTCAGAACTCATTCACACAGCAGGATTGTGAATCGCCGACAGCTACAGATATTTAGCATGCCAAATATTTCACGGGTGTCGGCGACGCATTGGCGATTCCCTCAGATCGCGTCTTTGATGACTCACACTGCGCGATTTGTCTTGCGTGAACGAGCACCGATTTGTCCCGATGTCGGCATTTGTTGGCGAGTGAAAAATTTGTTGGCTAAAATTGTGCTGTGTGAACTTGGAATTAGAGTTTTAATTCTGATAGCACCCATTCACTGCTGAGGTTCCATTGTGATATAATGTAAAATTCCTCAATCGTATCTACATGTTGGATGGGCCGAGGGTGAGTAAATGTTTAGCAAATTTTAATTATTAGAATTAAAATTATTAGAATTAATAATTATTAGAAATTATTTTAAAAATAACAGTTCCAAAAGGGAGTTTTTGCAGCGAAGCCATAAAGAATATTTTTGGTTCCCCAAAGAAACTTTTCAGTGAACAGATCTTAAAAGATTTTATTTATTTTTATTCTATGAATTAGAGGTGCTCCGATCAGGATTTTTTTGAGGCCGATCACAAAGCAGTATCTGCTGATCCGTTCACTGATGCCGATCTGATTAAAGCCTTTTTATCATGTAGAATTTTTTATAGTGATGATCCAATCAAGATTTTAGACATTTATTCAGGGCCTGAATTACATTTTTGAAAATGAGTGCCCCTCTTAGGTAGGGTTGGGTACCGAAACCCGGTACCAACACGGCACCGGTACCTATGGAACCGGTATGTACCGAATCAGAACGCAGATTCCGGTGCCTCATTTTGGTGCCATGCCTGAGCGATCGGTTGAAAAATTTGTCCTTTGTTTCCAAAACGGACGTAAGAAGGATCATCACTGGCACCACACGTGCAAAATAATTTTCCGACTGAGAAAATGCACATGAACTCAATTCAAAAAGCTCTAATAATACACGTTCAACAAATCTTTATAGTAACCCGAGTGTGCGGTTATCACATTCAGACTTAAAAGCACAACTCGGGACTTCTGGTTATGGCGCGCAGCTGTTAGGTCATGCTGATTTGAGCTGACGCTAACTTTCTTAAAATTAATCCTACAAGACGACCAAAATGTACCTGCAAGCGGTGGAAACTAAAATAAATAACTCTGCAAGCGACCATGCCACCAAAAAACATAAAGTCGGGGCAACAGCCAAAATCTCAGCCACAAACTGGCTCTGACACCGTGGAACAGGTGGGCAAGCTATCAGATATCGAGCAGTGCGAAGCTAACGGAAACGACTCCACAAGTTCAATTCTCTCGGCCATCCAGTCATTAAGGGATGATATGACTAAGCAATCCTCCGATATGCTTGAAGCTATCAGTGGTTTTAAAACAGAGCTGATGTCACATTCCAAAAGAATCGGAGAGGCCGAGGACAGGATATCACAAACGGAGGAGGATGTTACTAGACTCCGGCAGAAAGCTAAGAAACTGGAGCAGACGGTCGAGACATTAACCAACAAGATTCAAGACCTGGAAGATCGCAGGCGCCGTTCAAATCTAAGGATGGTCGGCCTACCGGAAAAAGCGGAAGGCTCGGACACATGCGCTTTTCTGGAGGATTGGCTCCCCAAAGTTTTGACAGACTGCTTTTCCACAATTCCTACAATCGAACGGGCACATCGGGTGGGCCAAATCAACGCGAATCGTCCCTAGGCCAATAGTGATGAAGTTCCTGAACTATAAAGATCGCGAAAAAACACTGAGAGCGGCCAGAAAATTAAAAGAGCTACGATACGGGATCAGCGAGTTAATCTGTTCCCGGACCTGTCAGCGGAGACCCGCCAACGTCCAGCGCTGCTTCGATGGTGTAAAAGCCCAGCTGAAATCCATGGACATCAGGTACGGAATGCTCTATCCTGCTCACTTGATAGTGACCCATGCAGACAAACGGCAAATCTTCAAGACCGTCTCAGAAGTGGAGGAGTTCATTCGGGACTGAAAACTACCACTTGAATGAAGCTAATTTGATAGATGTTTGAACTAACATTACTAAGCTAGTTCCTTCTTGCTTCATTTTCAAAAGGACAACTTCTGACTTTACTAGTTTTGGCTCCTCTTGCCAAAACATTGAAAACTAAGCTTTGCTGTTATAAATCTCGAATATTATACAGGTACAGATTTGGAATTTTCAGATTTCTTTATTTCTTTTGTTCTTTATAAAGTTTTTGGTTAAGTCGTATTATTTTTTTTAGCGTTTTCATTAGCTACAAATTGATTACAAAGTCATATAGGGTTGCTCCACATATTGTGGATCTATTTTTTTCCATAACCAAAGTTTGGAATGGGGGGTTCTATTTGTGCAGTCTGTTCAGGGAAATGCACATTTGTTTATGGTGTTGGTGGTGTTGTTGTTTTTTTTTTTGTGTGTTTGCACTCTTTAATTCAAACAAACAGTCAAATCATTCGAAGCACAGACTCCTTATTCCACTCCATTTAAGCTTAAACATGCATGTTAGAGTTAAAATTTTGTAGTTGGAATGTAAGGGGATTGAATACAATTGTCAAATTGAAACAGGTATTAGATAGGATTAAGCAACTGAAGGTAAACATATTATTTTTACAAGAAACTCATCTTTTGAGAGAAGACACAAGTCGAGTTTCAAAAAGGTGGCCTGGGCAGGTTTTCTCTGCCCCATATACCTCTCATGCTCGAGGAGTTATGATACTTATCCATAAATCGGTTCCCTTTCAGATGCACAAACAATATGTTGATCCACGGGGTAGATTCATAATTCTTAATGGATTAATCGTGAACACACAAGTAACCCTTATAAGTATATACGCTCCCAATGAAGATGATCCCTCTTTCTATCAAAATCTTTTTTATACAATATCAACATATTCAGGACAATATGTAATTGGAGGGGATTTTAATTGCGTATTGGATATACAACTTGATCGCTCTACAGGCATAGACAGCACTCATCAGAAATCAAATCAAAAAAAATTGTAAAAGCTTTAAATTTAACAGAGATCTGGAGACATTTGAATACAAATAAAAGAGAATACTCATGTTTTTCAAATACTCATAAAACTTACTCAAGGATTGATTACTTTATAGTCTCTAGCAATCTGTTGTCTAAAATAGAAAGATGCTGGTATGATAGTATTTTACTGTCTGACCATGTTCCAATTTCACTCACAATGCAGTTTAGTAACTTAAAACCTACTCCATTTAGATTTCAAACAAGTTGGCTTCAAAGTTCTAAATTTGTAGATTTCATGGATAAAAGAATAGAGGAATATTTTAGTATTAATACAGATCAGACAAGCGCTTCAACAAAGTGGGAAGCATTTAAGGCTTATATAAGAGGTGAAATAATGAGCTACACAAGCAGAAAATCCAAAGAATATTATACAAAATTGGGAGACCTTGATCAACAAATTAAAGAATTGGAAATAGAACTTATTGATAATAATGACCCCGAGAACAAAAAAAAGCTTTTCATTAAAAGCACAATACAACGAGCTGACTAGTAATAAAATAGCCACAAACTTGATGTGGTTAAAACAGTCCTACTATGATCAAGGTGAGAAACCTGGAAAGCTTTTGGCTTGGAGAATAAAAAAGATACAAACAAATAGGGCTATAAATTCTATTTTGCTAGATGATGGACAAGCATCGACGGATCCATTGGAAATTAACAATGCTTTTAAATTAAATTACGAAAATGTATATACTTCTGAATGTTTGGATACATTATTAGAACAAATTTTTTTTTTTGATGAACTTGAATTTCCTCAATTGGCAGAAGATGCTAAATTAGATCTGGAAAACAATTTAAGTATCGAAGAACTGGTGGATGCAGTACAAAGTATGAATAGTGGAAAAGCACCTGGGCCTGATGGCTTGCCAGTTGAGATCTATAAAACCTTTTCTAAAAGATTGATGCCCTACCTTCTGGAAATGTACACTGAATCATATGAGACAGGAATACTGCCCCCCTCACTAAGATCAGCACTAATTACTCTTGTGTTAAAACCGGGCAAATCCCCAACAGATAGAGCATCTTATCGGCCTATATCACTCATGTCTTGTGATACAAAAATATTATGTAAAGCCTTAGCTAAAAGGATTGAAATTCATATACCAAAAATTATATTGAACGACCAGAATGGATTTGTTCTTGGTAGACAGGCCTTTAATTATACTCGTAGAGTCCTAAACGTATTATATAAAAATCTAAATGCTAAAGATCACGCAATTCTGTCTTTAGATGCTGAAAAAGCATTTGACAGAATTGAGTGGAACTACCTGTTTGAAACGCTTAGACGATTTGGATTAGGAACAAAGTATTTAAAATGGCTTCAACTTTTATACAATGAACCAAGAGCTCAAGTTATAACAAATAGTAATATTTCAAAGCTATTTAACCTGGCTAGAGGTACAAGGCAAGGGTGCCCGTTATCACCTTTATTGTTTTTATTTGCAATTGAACCCCTGGCCATGACTATTAGAAAAAGTCCATGCATAAAGGGTATGAAGATAGGAGAGAGGGATCATCGTATATCTCTGTTCGCAGATGACATTGTTCTATTTCTAACCAATTTAAAGAACACCATTCCCGCACTTATAAATATTATGGGAAAATTTGTAAGATTCTCGGGCTATAAAATCAATAACAGTAAAAGTATTCTGCTATTACTAAATGATCAAGAGAGAAAAGCCCCCTCGAGTCATACACAATTTACCAATGAATCTGGTGGTTTCTCTTATTTAGGGATTAAAATCACGCCTAATATAGTCCCCACTAATTATGATCCTTTACTGAAGGGAGTTATGGAATCCTTGGACAAATGGAGCACAATGCCCATTTCCTTAGTGGGACGTATAAACATAATTAAAATGTCGATCTTACCTAAATTTCTATACCTTTTTCAATCTATTCCTCTTCCACTACCCAATACTTTTCTTTCAACCCTCAAAAAAGCCTTTACCAGGTTCATATGGAATAATAAACAACCTCGGCTACGTCTATCCCTCCTCTACCTACCATACGATCGAGGAGGGCTTCAAGTGCCAAACATAAAACTATACTACTGGGCGGCACATCTTCGAACAGCTATGTTTTACTTCTCCACTGACCACCCATCCTGGGTTGATATTGAGAAAGAAGAATTGTCCCTCCCCTTACAATCATATATATACTCTGCAGAAGTTAAAATACTTAAAAAAAATCACTCTTAATCCCTTCCTTAAAAATACCCTATCAGTTTGGCATGAGGCCCATTCATTTTTGGAGGAGACAATATCCATCTCTCCTTTCTCACCAATATGGGGCAATAACTATTTTATCCCTGGAAGAAATTATATGGGGTTTAAAAACTGGCAGATGAAAGGATTAAGTATGGTTGAAAACTTGTATGAAGGAGGTACACTCATGACCTTCCAGCAGTTGGTTACAAAATATAATCTTCCAAAAAAACACTTTTTTAAATGCCTTCAAATTAGAAGTTATATATATTCAAGAATTAAAGCCTATTCAAAACCCCAACACTCTACTTTAGAACAAATTACTTTAAATCACATAAAACAAGGAGACCATTCCTCTATCCTTCATAAGACATTACTGGCTGGACTAAAGGAAGGCTCTCAATCATATCTTTCAGCATGGAAGAGAGACCTTCAGGTGGATATCACTGTGGAGGAATGGGAGCATGCCTGTCTTTCATCTCAAACCCAATCTAATAATACTAGGTGTAGAATACTACAATACAAATGGATGATGAGGACATACATTACCCCTGTTAAATTACATAGGATTAATCCTAACATTCCGGATAATTGTACAAAATGTAAAGATGAAATTGGTACATTGTTTCATTGTATGTGGGAGTGTAGGAAGCTGCAAATGTTCTGGAAGGAAGTTCTTGGTGTGGTCTGTGAAATGACCGGAGAAAATATTCCTTTGTTTATTGCATATATATCCTGAAAATATGTCAGTAAATGCAAGCAAAAAGAAGCTCATAGATTTCAGTTTAATACAAGCTAAGCGTGTTATTGCTTTAGTATGGAAAAACATCCAAAGACCTGTTCTTTCACAGTGGATTAAAGAAATGTCTGACAACCTTGCTCTTGAAAAGAAAAAATTAACATATGCAATAAGAGGTAAAGCAGAGGTTTTTAAAAAGGTGTGGCAATTTGTAAATAAATAAAGTGGAATATGTAATGATGACTGTAATTTGACATTCAAATTGGCTATGTTTTATTTTTTATTTTATTTTTTATTTATTTGTTTTACATCAGTGAATGTCATTTCATTTTGATATATTACTTGATTTTATTTATTTTTAAGGTTATTTTCTGTTTGATAAATGTAGGGGTGGGAAAGCATACTCTGTAATGTTATATAATTTGATATTCTGTAGTGTTCATGGGGGGTTGTAACACAATTCATTAAAAAAACTATTGAAAAATAAAAAAAATAAAAATAAAAGCACAACTCGGGGAATGAGAGCATCTGAGGAGCGCGTGAATGCAGTGATTACACTTGCTCTGATGGCAACAGCAGCTAGCCGCTAGCCTCCCATTAACTAGCTAAGCTACTACTACTCCATGGGCTACTAATACATCGATTAGCAATGGATTATATATATACTTAATTATTATGAAAATACCCGAGATGGCTTGAATAACACAGATAAACTATACATAGTTGTATTCGTGTGTTTATTGTATTTATTTTATCATTCAAAACGTTTATATCTTCTGTTTACTTATCCATCGATCAAGAGTTTGCTACTTCTGTGACTGGATCTGTGGGTTTTCTGTGCGAGGGTGCCCTCTAGTGTCCAGTATAAATGAAAAACACATCATCCCCGGTTTCACAGACCAGGCTTGAACCTATTGCTAGACTAAAATGTAACTCTGAGCTGTTTTAACTGAAATAAACTTGCACTGACTGATCCTAAAATATATCAGTGCATTTGTTTTGTCTCAAGATGCACACAGTAATGTTTTTTTTTTCTGAGCGCGTTTATAAAAATTACTTAAATGTCATAATTGAACTATGATCTAATCCTGGTTTACTTTTACATTTAGTCATTTTGCAGATGCTTTTAAAGCGACTTACAATTGGGGAATACATAAAGCGATTAATCTTGAAGAGGCAAACAGACAGAGGAAGTGCGTGTAACACCAAGTCTCAGGCATTGTTCAAATAAGTACAAGCTAGCAAGGGAAGGAGAGAAAGATGAAGATTTAGAAAAAGTGAAAAATCAAATTTTTGATAAAGAGAGGTGTAGTCTAGGGTTAATCTAAGCCCTGTCTGTGTGTCTGTGAAACCTGGCCCATGTGTTTATTGCTAATGGCCAATCCAATTATTAATTGTTAAAAAAATATATATAAGTATCGGTTCAGGCACTGTTTAGGCACCGGTACTGTTTTAAAAGTATCGATTTGGCACCGGTATCGAAAAAACCTCAAACGATACCCAACCCTACTCTTAGGTGACTCTAGTGAGGATTTTGTAATTTGAGTGGTGGAAGGGGGGCATTTTTTTTGTACATTTTTCATAAATATGTATTTATCTCAACTAAATGTTTGATCATGTACTGCATTTTTGTGTTGACAATCGTGCAATTGTTGCACAAAAGCTTACATACAGCACAAGCCGGTTTTTGGGAGCTGTATGTGAGGTGGTCTAAGCCAGGTTCACACATGCTCTGTTTACAGTCCATGTGTGGTGATTTGTAAGCGGTGCAGAAGCAGCACAGACTCTCATTGTGCTTTCACACAGGATTCTGCAACTGATCCATGGCTGTTACTACAAACACAACATTTATCCATTATTTTGATTTCAAATCCAAACATTGCTATTTAAAATGCCTTTTCAGCATTGTGATTATTTTTTTTTACACCGTACAGTAATACAATCTTTCATAGACGTGTTTAAACGCCAAAAAATATAAGAAACACATTATTCAATGCTTTTTACTTCTAGATTTTTATATTAAGTTACTCAAGCAATTGGCAAAACATTTAAGCTACTTTTCTTACATTATCACAAACATTCTAAATTAAAACTTACCATTGACAAAGTCAGCTCTACTGCCTTTTCTTTAGCATTTAAATCTTTATTACAAGCAATCATGCAGTTCATAAAGAACTTTCCGATACCTCAACAAGTAAGTACCATCTATTTTTGCCTTGTCTATCTGAAAGTGCTCTTTTCCTTCGAACCTGGCCAAAAAGCCATAGGCTATCTGTGAAACACAGCAGACTACTACATGTTTGTGTCAATCCATGTTCATATTTACTGCAAACAATGCGCTTTAATTCACTTTAATTCAGCGCTTGCAGCACAGCAAAAATAGACTCTGAGGAAACCATCTCTTTACTTCTGCAGATGCATTGCTCCTGGAACGCTCAAATGCATTAACATTAGCGTGGGAAAAATACGCACCACATACGCACTGCAAACAGTGTAATGTGAACCTGAGCACTGAATGGTTTAAACACTGGCAAGATTGAAAAAGAAATGCAATTTATAAATTTTAGTGATGATGCAACACTGCCTCGATTGTGCAAGTGACAATTTCTGTCAACCGTGCAGCTCTCTTATAATGCAGACGCGATTTGATTTGAAGCCATTTGTGCATTTTGAGAGGGAAAGTGTGCGGGGTGATTCACTCACCCAGTTTGCGAAATTGTCTCACAGAAAGTTTTCAAATTACTTTATAAATTATTTAATGAAGAAATATGAATTGTACTTCACCTTTAGCATTATAATTATTTCACCCGCGCCGCACAGAGACTGAGATGGTGCCAGTGCCACTGAATGTCGTGCCAAACCTCTAACTGCAGGTGCGTCATCAGCCAGAGATTGTTTTTTGTGAGTGATCGGTAGCCGATCAATCGGAGCACCCCTACTATAAAGAACCTTTTGTGTAATGAAAATGTTCCATGCATGCATTTATGTTCCATAAACCTTTAAGAGTATACTGTAATTTCTACTTCAAGTGGAATTGCAGAAATGACTTTCAAACAAGATAGACTCATTAAGTGCTTCTTGTTAGTTTACTTGGATTTGGCTTTATTTTTTTTCTTCTCTTTCAGATGCCAGAGTTGGACATTCTTGCTGCAAAGATGAATGCTGAGTTTGAGGAAGCCGAAAGTTTTGAATTGGTTGTTGAATGAAATGTCTAAAGAACCCCCACATGCTCAGGACATTTTCAGGGCACTTCATACTTTTCAACTTGTTACTTTTGTTATTGTTCTCTGTTTTTTCCAGCTAGCAAAATCTTAATTTACTAAAAGCATGTTTTAAGAGATCAAACCATTTAGTTGTTCTGATAATTTTTCATAATGCTACAATCATCAGTAAATCTCTAAATGACAATGTTGGAAAACACATGTTTTTCTTTGGTTATTTCAGCGTTTTATTTTTTTCATAAAATATTTTGTTGTTTTAATAAATGGCATTTTGGAGTAGTCGCCTGTTGAAAGTGTGTATCCTTTTGTTAAAAAGTATTTTTCCTATGATAGAATGGCGGCAGAAGGGATGCTCACTGGTACAATATGTAATACTCTTTACTTGACTTTTTAATTTTTTTGTCATTTAGCAGACGCTTTTATCCAAAGCGACTTACAAATAAGAAAAAGTAACTAAAACTATACGTTAAAAGTCTATAAATACTATATATACACATTTAAGAAAATGGAGAAATTAAATAAAATGACAAATGCATACAACAACATTTCAAAACTAAACATTTCAATGAAAACAAAAAGTAAAGCTAAAAACATTTCAAAATATTAAAACAACAAAAGGTATGAGTATAAAAAATATTCTAACATGACACTAAGCCAAACACCCATATATATATATATATATATATATGAAGAGCCCCTTTTCCAAAACGCTATAAATCCATTTTAATAGTTTTCATGAAAATGACATTTGTTTACCTAGACCCATACATTTTGTTAATATTCAATTTATCATGTTAAAATGGTCTGTTGGCTCAGTCTGAACATGTTAAACAATGATTGTTAAACCCCCCCCACCGGGTCCGCACCATCACACCGAGCGGGTCTCGAACCCGGGTTTCTGGCGCGGGAGGCGGGCGCTCTAACAAGGAACGCCAAAGGCTACAGCTTTTACCGTCAGTCGCTAGAGTGCCTCTTTGTGAGGTCAGGAGAGTGAGGTACATTTTAAACAAGGAAATATAGCGATTTGGCATGAAACATTGATGGGGCAGTGAATAGGTTCAGTACACAGCAAAATGGCATCACGAACTCATTTTTTTTTTAAATTTGGCGTTTATCGCGTTTTGGAAAAGAGCTCTTCATATATATATATATTAGGGATGAGCGAGTACAGCATTATCTGTATCTGTATCTGTTAACCATATGAATTATCTGTATCTGTACTCGGACTGGGCGGGGCCTAACCCGGAAGTGGGCGGGATTTAACCTGGAAGTGGGTCGGGTTGTCTTGAAATGGGCGGGGCTTTAACCGGTATATTATTTTCAATCATGCAATTAATATGGGTTGATCAGAAATTGTTATATTTATTGCTGATTAGAAAACTATTTACATGACAGCATCAGCATTAAGCTTCAGATCAATGGTTTTGATCACGATAACAAACGAACTATATACAGAGCAAGTTTTGCAACAATGAATACAACACATGCGGTTGCAATTATGAAGTAAAATGTAATGAAAAAGAGTTTTCATCTCAACATAACTTTCTTTTTTTAACTTGTAATTTTTTAATGATCAGTGTGAATTTTTTTTTTTTGGTTCTTTTTTTTTTTTTTTTTTACCAGGTATGTGTGTGTGTGTGTGTGTGTGTAGCTAATTAATTTGTTATATAGTTTTATACCACTACTTCCTTTTTTTTAATGAAATACAGCAAGAAAGTGTCAGACACTCTCTTGGTTTAAAAGGTTAAAAAAAGAAAAAAAAATCTCCGACAGGCAGAGACGCGAGTCGCATTCTACCAAGCACCACGTCTGAACAAACCCCACGTTTACCAAAACTCTACTGGTTAATAAGTAAGTACTACAAACCAAAGTAAAAAACAAACCTGAAGCTGAAGAAACCCTAACCGTTAACGGAAAAACCCGCGAAACTGAGTGACTGAGGGAGAGACAGAGAGAGAGAGCGCTGTTCTCTTCTCTTCTCAGTGTTCTGTGTGTGAGTGAGCAGAGGACACAGCAACACAATAGGGGTCGTTCACATATCGCGCCTAAAACGCATAGAAAACGCTAGGCGCTGCTTTCTCCTTTTTTCCAAAGCGCCGGGCGGTTGCGCCCGAGGCGTTTGTCGCTAAGCAACCATCAGCCGCGCCTCCGTTACAAGAAGGTGCGGTGCGCTTGCGGCATTCTGAAAAGTTGAGATGTTTTATCTCGATGCGGCGCGGACGCCGCCTGAAAACGAGCGTGCCGCACCGCGACCGCCGCTTCCATTATGAGCGCGCATACCGCGCTTCTACATTTGAAATAACGAACTTGAGCGCAAAAGACGCGATATGTGAGCGCCCCTAAACCTGTATGTGTGTAGGAGAGGCGCTGTGACTAGCCTATCACAGAACGCAGACACAGTCAGCTACCCAATGAGAATTTGTATTCAATCCGAGCACAGATATTGACTCGGATTACTCGTATGATACCGTACGGCAAAAGTGCTTTATCCGTACCGGATACTCGTTTCAGCCGAGTATCCGGCTCAACTCTAATATATATGTTATTTCATTTCCATGTAGTATGTTGAAGTAATGTTACTAAAATAAATACAATTTATTAAAACTAAAGAAAATACCTATAAAGATATAATAAATTCATACATAATTTATCTAAAATTAAAATAGATAAATCAAATGGCATTAGTTTATCAGTAATCCTAAAAATCGAACACTGCCAAGCACACATGCTAACAAACAACAACTTACACATAGTAAGAATTGGTTATACAGACTAAAACAGAAGTGAAACAAGCAGTAAGAAAGGATAAATAAAAAGCGATACTTATATCCTTTGCCGTGTCCCTTCCCGGTGGAGTCGCATGTAGAGTCGATGGTCTTTACACTCTTCGGTCTTCTCACGAGGAGGGCTTCACACAACGGCTGCCTCGGTAAACTAAGATTTTTATACGCATCTAACAAAATACTACTCCAATTCAGCTGAACACAATTTCCTGTTAATCACAATAAATGGCCAAGCAAGTGCCCGACACTGACAAGAGAAGCGATACAGTAGAGACCAAACACGATTTCAACAGTCTCCACACAATAAACAAAACAAGCGTTTCCTAGCAACAACAACTGCGCTAAACACCAATGTTTTTTTTTTTTTTTTGCTTAGAAATACAAATGTAACAGAACATATGCCAAGGTACGGTGACGTAATACTGCCATCCATATAATATTTTTTCCAGATCTTTTCTCGTTATAACGAGATCTTTTCTCGTAATAATGAGATCTTTTCTCGTTAAAACGACATATTTTCTCGTAATAACAAGATCTTTTCTCGTTAAAACGACATATTAATAACGAGATCTTTTCTCGTTAAAACGACATATTTTCTCATAATAACGAGATCTTTTCTCCTTAAAACGACATATTTTTCTCGTTAAAACGACATCTTTTCTCGTTATAACGACATATTTTTCTCGTAATAACAACATGTGTGGTTATAATAGATATATGGTAGAGCTGAGGTGAGCGAGTGTCCGCGCTGCTCAGTCTGACATAAACGAGGATCTGCACGCTGCTGAATTGAAATACACTGTTTTAAATGTATTTAATGTAATGGTTTTAATTATAGCAGCATGTTTATTAGGATTAATCTCCAATACAACATTATCCAATAACAGCACTCAGACCCATGACTTGTTTAGGCTATATATGATCAGATCAAAACAGTTATTTTTGAATAATTGACTCTGGGCTTGGAATATTTATTTATTTGAATGACTGAAGTTTGATTGAACAACAAATCGAAATATGAACATAGATAAATAAAGAGATTTTCTCATAGGTTAATTATAATAATAATAATAATAATAATTATTATTATTATTATTATTTCGTTCTGTTTGAAAACGGGCAAACAAATTAAGCTAGATTTTTCGTAGGCCTATTTTTGTTCGTGGGTAAACAAATGAGCTGCTTTAATATTTGTTTCACATGTGTGGGCGGCCTTGATATACTTTAGTCTGATTATATATTAATTATGTATTAATGATTTAATATTATTAAATTATCTTTAGCTGAATCATCGCATCACGTTCTTCTTATGGGTTAAATTGCAGGCTTTGCTTTACTGAAGGAACAGTCTTCGCTGCACCTGGGTGTGAGCACTGAACACAATAGTACAGATGAAAAGACTGTACAATATCTCTTGCTGGATTTAGGCTATACGAATTAAATAAACACAAACTTGTTTTCGATTGTTTTATTTAAGTAGACCTCATATAAGCCAGAAAGCGCACGCTGTTATTTTACAAAAGCAAGTAACATTTTGTTCTTATTGTGGAAGTATATAAAATTGCTTTCCTCGGTTATCACAATTTAAGGGATCGGCGTCGGTGTCGCCGAATTGAGAAGAACAGTGGTGTGCTTTATATGAGATAAAGCAACATCCAGACTGTATGAAACGTTATTGTGACTAATTTGCAGAGCGGTACATATGCACTCTTATTCTGCGTGATGGGATAGACAGTAAAGACAGGCTGAGTTAAAACATTGCTTTTTAGGGGCCGCCCTCGGTTCACAGCAACCCGGGACTATCAGAGATGGATAAAACAGTTTTATTAACATTAAACATTTAATTTAATATTTGTATATTATTAGTATTATTAGGTTATGTTAACTTGTTAGGGCTATAGGCCTATTTCTATTTCATATAATATAATATTTTATTACTTTCCCATTTAAATTCGTGTATTGCTTTACCTAATTAACGTTTTGTACCAGAGCATGTGAGCGAACGCTCCGCTCAATATTCCGCTGTGTGTGTGTGTGCGCTCCGCTCAGTCGCTTCACGGCCAAATCAAACGCCTGCTAATGTTCCGCCACGCCAGGTGAACCAAATCCCGCTCAGATCACGCGCTCACATTAAATGTCTCCAGTAACGTTAGGCCTATTTATTTTTCCCTGTTTATAGTGAAATTATTGAATAAATGTCTCAATTAAACAGTTATGTTTCAGGGTGAAATTGTTTTAATAGGGATGTTCATTAACCGTTAACCGACTGATAAGAATTTTGACCGATTACAATCAGTTAAACGGTTTAAAGTCACTTATTTATTCATTTTTAGTAATTTATTAAAATATGTTAAAAGGTTTGCTGCATGGTTAAAATAAGCTATACGCGTATAAAAAACACGTTTTTTAGAGAGAGCGAGAGAGAGAGAGAAAAAACCAAGTCGCCTATAAGTCGCATTTTATTATTTAATTCTGAACATTTTTTGTAAAATAAGACAAAAACTAGAATGCAGCTTTCTGCCGTCTGCTTTAATTTCGCGCAGCACAATAATGAAAAAAACTCTGCATACTCTAAAAAACACTGGGTTAAAAACAACCCAATTTGGGCTGGATAAATATAGGACAGAACACATTTGGGGTTAATTTTACCCAGTAAATCGGGTTGTTTATTTAACCCATCATAAATGGTTGATTTAACCCAGCTAATGGGTTTATTCGTTTCTATTATAATATTAGCTTTTTTTTACTTTATGCATGAAATAATATTTACAGATTAATTTAAATCCTCTAAACTTTTGTAAAATATTCCAGAACCACTGGTTTACGTGATAACTTCTTTTATTTCTAATTTGCTTGCTTTTATCCTTTACACATTGCCCTATTTAATCTCGTTTAAAAAACATTAGAAGTAAATATTAAACATTAAACCGATGTAATTCACGAGTAAATGGACCACTCTGTAGTTCTGTTTTGACCATAACAGCGCTGACTCTCGCGCCGAGCTGGAGTCGTGTTCGGCGGGGACTGCTCACGGATCAGACCGCCGCCCTGCGCTTCACTCATGGACGAAATGAACTGCGATTGCCTTCATAACCTGCTCAACAACAAACAGTCAACAGCTCTGAGGACATGTTTTAACATCCAAAGTATTTGTGTTCTGTATCTTTATAAATACATCGTTTATTTTAAGCAAAGCATCAGATTCTTCATCAAGCAATAAAACCGACGCAAGACGAGCAACGTTTGTTTATTGATTCACACCCTGCGCCTGTATGTTGCTCTGCATACATTTGAACGATATTCTGCACAGAAACAATTTTATAAATAAAATAAAATGTACACAAACTACCCAAACACTGGAAAAATAACCCAAATAAATTACCCAAAAGGCTCATCTCAGCATTTGGGTTAAAAAAAAATAATCCAGGACTTTTTTTTAGAGTAGGCTGCTTGTTGCACAGCATTTATTTTATTTTATTAAATTATTATTTAAGTCAAAATATATTTTTAGTATAGGCCTATTTATTCGTTATAATATATAACGCCTAGCTTTATTATGTTGTTCTCTGCTTGCAGAAGTGCTGCAGGTGGGTGATATGATCATGTAAATCACTGTGTGCACATGCAGTTTTATTTTATGTACTTTATGTAATATTAGCCTATTCCTGATAAACTTGAATGCTGTGTACATCGCGTGCCATTGCCTACAGTCCGGTAGCCTATGGTCAATATAATAATTAATTATGTAATAATTTATATAATAATTCACAACGGTCAAGTAGGTTTGTTTATGCATTAAACGAGAAATGGATGTTGTTCCCTCAACATAGCCAGGCCACGACATGAGGAGGCCTTTACCGTTATTGTTCATATTTCGATTTGTTGTTCAATCAAACTTCAGTCATTCAAATAAATAAATATTCCAAGCCCAGAGTCAATTATTCAAAAATAACTGTTTTGATCTGATCATATATAGCCTAAACAAGTCATGGGTCTGAGTGCTGTTATTGGATAATGTTGCATTGGAGATTAATCCTAATAAACATGCTGCTATAATTAAAACCATTACATTAAATACATTTAAAACAGTGTATTTCAATTCAGCAGCGTGCAGATCCTCGTTTATGTCAGACTGAGCAGCGCGGACACTCGCTCACCTCAGCTCTACCATATATCTAATATAACCACACATGTTGTTATTACGAGAAAAATATGTCGTTATAACGAGAAAAGATCTCGTTTTAACGAGAAAAATATGTCGTTTTAACGAGAAAAGATCTCGTTATTACGAGAAAATATGTCGTTTTAACGAGAAAAGATCTCGTTATTACGAGAAAAGATCTCGTTATTACGAGAAAAGATCTCGTTATAACGACATAATTGAGTGGAAAAAATATTATATGGATGGCAGTATTACGTCACTGTACCAAGGAAAAAGAGCCAGGAGTTCAAAGATAGCCAAACAATACATAGCAATTACAAATCAAAAAAGAAAGAATGAAGAAAAAAATAAGTTAAATGAAAACTAAAGGAGATAAATAAATGAGAAAAATTAAGATAAATAGAATGGATAAGCAGATCACATTGCAACTAACATACTCTTCCCTCAAAACAAAAAAAATCAAATACCAATTATATAAAAACACCAAAAAGTGAGCATACATTTAAAGTTTTGATTGCATTTTTGTTATAGGAGGTAGATAAAGATTTAATGTACATTTTAATATCTTCTTGAAAGAAAGAGAAGTTCGGGGTAACTTTCATAACCTTGCATTTGTGGATAAAATATTTTGCAAGCAAAATAATTAGATTGCAGAGAAAGTAAATATTTCCATATTGCTTCTCAGAAGTGAAAATTCCAAACAAAACATCCTTAAAGAAGAGCTCAAAGTCATTGTGTATGAAATGTACAATGAACTGGCAAATGTCTTGCCAAAGTTTTCTTGTATGAACACAATGCCAAAAAAGATGCAGAACAGTCTCTGGTTGAGAGTCACAAAAAGTACAGTTCACATCTATGCTTAAATTGAATTTTGACACAATAAAGGTTTTAACAGGATAGTACTCATGAACAAGCTTAAAAGAAATCTCTTTAACCTTATTTACCAATAAATACCTGTTAGGAAGTGTCCAAACCTTTTTCCACAGAATATTTTCAACTGACCTATTCCATTTTGAAACAGCTTGAGGAGTGGAAACATAATCATTAAGAAAAAGAAAGCGAATATTTCTGTTATTTTTCAAAGTAGATTTAAAACATATCCCACCTACGTATGTGTCAACTGGGTCTGGGAGAGACATTTCAGAACTCGTCAATGCACTGTTATAACCTTTAAATAACATAATTACACCATTCGGGATAGCACCAAATACAACGGCAAATTGTTTTGGAGTAACAGGAAAATTATAGTGAGAAAGAAATTCTTGATAAGTAAACAAGTAACCATTCTGATGAAATAACTGACTAACCCGATTGATACCATTCTTAAACCAGTTCTCCAAAAATAGGGACTTATGTTTATAACAGATATTCTTATTATTCCAAATGAAGTAATTAGTTGGAGAAAAATTGTGTTTGAAAATCATAGACCATGCTAAAAGTGCTTGTTTGTGGAAATTAGAGAGAGCAACAGGGATCTTCTCAATACTGTAGTTACATAACAATAGAAAATTCAAACCGCCCAACTGTGAAAAGACATATTCTGGTATAATATTCCAAGTATTGTTTAACGTTGCAAAATCAACATAATTAAGACCGCCATTACTGTAGCTGTTGGATAAAACAGATTTCTTGACATAATGCGTCTTATTTTTCCATACAAAGTTACATAATTGTTGATCAATCTTTTTACATATTGCTTTATCAGGTTCTAAAGAGATGGCTGCATATGTTAGGCATGAAATGCCTTCTGCCTTGGAGAGGAGAATCCTTCCTTTTAGAGACAAGTCTCTCTGAAGCCACTGATTGAGTTTTCTTTTAGTTTTCTCTAAGATAGGCAAGAAGTTTAAATCGCACCTAAGTTTTGGATTTTTGGATATTACTATCCCAAGGTAGGTTATTGTCTCTTTGACTTGGATATTACATATACTGGAAACAGAAAATTGCTTAACTGGCATTAATTCACATTTGTGCACATTAAGAAGAAGCCCAGAAGCATTGGAGAACAGTTTAATAGTATTTAGAGCTAAGGGAATCTGGTCTGAATTTTTTAGGAAAAGGGTAGTATCATCCGCCAATTGGGTGATGATGATCTCCCTTCCCATGACACTAATCCCTTGCAAATTACTATTCTTAATTTGATTAGCTAATAATTGAGTAGTCAATATAAATAAATATGGCGAAATGGGGCAGCCCTGACGTATTCCCCGTTGCAGATCAAATCTTGGAGAGGTCCCATATTTAAGCTTAATTGAAGAGTTACCATGAGCATATAGAGTTTTAACAGTTTTAATGAACAGGTCTCCGAAACCAAATTTTTCTAAAGTTTTAAATATAAAGCCATGTTCTATAGAGTCGAAAGCTTTGTAAAAGTCCAGAAAAAGCATATAACTATCATCCTTCACTAACTCTGAATAATCTAACAAATCAAGAACCAACCGAATATTATTTGAGATGTGTCTGTTTTTTAGAAAGCCTGATTGTGTTTCTCCTATTATGTCCTGTAAAATAATTTTTTAATGTTTTGCAAAGATTGTAGCAATAATTTTATAATCACAATTTAAAAGACTGATTGGACGCCAATTGTCTATTAGTAATAAGTCTTTTAGGCTTGGGGATGAGAGTTATTAAACTTTGAGTTAGGGTAGGTGGGAGAGATTCCACCCTAATGCTTTCATATAATTTCTAATAAAAAGGGCCAAATCTCGTGCAAATTTTTGGTAAAATTCTGAAGTAAGGTCTATACCTGGCGATTTATTAACCTTTAAATATTTGATTGATTCAAGGATCTCAGCTAATGTGATGGGACGATCACAAAAATCTTTATCAGAAGCACTAATATAATTAATATTATCTATAGAGTCCATAAAGGATGTAGTGCTGTCATAAGAGAATTGACTGCTATAAAGATTCTTATAGAATTCAGAACAATGTTTGCCAATTTCTTTTGGGTCTTCAGAGATAGAGTTACCGATTTTCAACTGATGTATATTATTTTTAGTTAGAGATTTTTCCAACCTAAAAAAGTAAGCCGAATTTTGTTCTCCTTCTTCAAGCCAGCGTCTTCTGGACCTTACAAAAGCACCTTCTGCTTTTAGTTTATAAAGTTCATCCAATCTGTACTGATACTCAACAAGACTATTACTCTTCCACAGATAAGCTATCAGGACTTTTAGATGACAGGTATGAAATTGTAGAAATTATGTTCTCTTCTTGTGCTCTGTTGAGTTTAGCAATAGTACTACAATAACTTCTGAAAACTTGCCCAATTCAAATTTAAGCAACTCCCAATGTTTACAATAAATCCTTTCTGCTTTAGCTTTAGTCCAAAATGAATGAATTAACTCCTTTACCTTAAGAGTAACGGTTTCATGTTTGAGTACAGAGCTATTAAGTTTCCAGTAGGAGTTATGAATTTTAGAAGTAGATATTGGCAATAAATCAATATGGATTCGTATTGTTTTGTGATCGGTTAACGGGGTAGATAAAATATCAGTATTCAGATTATCTTCAAGTGTACGGGAAACTAACCATAAATCTATTCTCGATTGCTTAGACCTTGAGTTATTACACCAGGTAAAGGCTCTTGTATGAGGATGCTTAACTCTCCATGCATCAATCAGATCAAATCTTTGCATTAGCATGTTTAGCTTTACATTCATATTAGTACAAGAACCAGGAGGCCATCTGTCAATCACATTATCTAATGTGATATTAAAGTCACCACCTAAGAGGATATGTGCATCAGGGAATTTGGCTAACCAATGAACAATTTTTTCTTCTAACTTATCTAAAAGAACATCATTCTCTGTCTTTAAATTGTACCCATAGATATTCATAACAATGAAATTAAAGTTCTGAATTTGTATAACATGACATATAAAATGTCCATTAGTGTCAAATTCTGTATACGGAAGTTTGCCAGCAAATAAGTTTTTGAGTGTACAAACACCTGCTGACCGTTGAGAAGCATGAGAACAAAAATGTCATTTCCACTGCGATTTCCAAAAGGCACATCCTCAGAGATGCTGTGAGTCTCTTGAAGAAAACACAAAATCTGTTTTGTATTGTTTGGCAAATAAAAAAATGGCTTTCCGTTTTAAACTGTTCCTTAGTCCCCTGGCATTAAGTGAAGTTATAGATAAAGACATCGATGTAACAAGATTTGAAAAAAACAAAAAAAACAATGAAGTCACTTGAACAAGTTCCTTAGAACAAAAGCTTAAAGACAGCTATAACCCGTGGTGAGAACATAGTGCTGCATCAACTATGACTACTTTGGACATAAATGGCCAAATATAATTTTGGCCATCGACTCATAGCATGAACATATGGTCCTGGACAAAAAGGAAGCCAAGAAAGAAACAATTTGTTTCTAAAGAAAAAAAATGTGTACATAAACAGGAAACCTTAACTCAAAAATGAGATCAATCAACCTGATGGAAAAATCTCCTTTTTTTCCACGAAAGCACGACCGGCTACAAAATAGGCATTTTTTCCTGCTTTCCGTGCCTCATCTACTAGTGGCCACAGCTTCATCCTGCTTTCTCTGTCGGTTTTACATAGATCCTCTCTGAAACGTAGACCTTTTTCCCGTAGATATGAAGAATTTTTGGCTGCCGCCCATACTGCTGCTCTGAGTGTACGCGAGGAGAACTGAATGATTACACCGCGGGTATAATTCACTTTCTTCATTCCAACACGATGCACTGTATCAATCACATCCGGAAGACGATCACTGTATTCTGGCAGTAAATTCTGACAGATGCGAATCACTTCTTTCCTCACATTATTCTCATCTATGTTTTCTGACACGCCCTGTAATTTCAGATTCCAGCGTCTAGAGTACCGTTCCAATTCAGTAATGTTTGACTCCAAGACGTCGATTCGCTTACTCCACTGACAACATCGAAAATCCCATCTTCTCTTCTGACCCATAGTAGTCGTGACAATTGTCAATTAAAACGTTGCAGGCAGTAGCCGAGTTATCTGTCGTCTCCGTGTCAGCAGTCATTTCTTTTTTCTTCGTCGCAGAATTCTTTCTTTTCTTATCAGCTGACATGTTTCTGGACAGACTGTGGTGCACGAATAGCACTTAATAACCAAATAAAATGTAGAATGAAAAAGAAATGTCCGTTTTATTCCTCAGATTCAACTTTGTTGATTGGCACTATAACTCAACACTTGTGCTCACGGCGCCATCTTGCGCCGACAACCCACCAATGGTTGTTAATATGGTTAATACTCATTTTATATTACCCTTTATATTCATAAATTCTGTCAGGCTAAATTACATGTTTAAAAATATAGTTTAGTTGAGCTATAGATATTTTAATATATATATATATATATATATCTTTTTTTTTGCATGGGAAACGAATACTAACAGACATCAGTATGTTGAGCAATCATTGCTGCATGTTGTGATTTTACTAGGCTTCACCACTGGAGTGAGCACTTGATCATCATACTTATTCATATGTGCATCTATTGTTTACTCTGTTCCAACATGGTTCCCAGAACATTTGTTTTGTGGTATGCAGTGTGATCAGCATGTCAACAAAATCCATCCATCAATAATCTAACAGAACATGAGTGCAGCTGAAGTGGATCGCTGCATGTGTTGAGTCCGTGAGAGACCGATCTGTTGACATGCTGCAGCAAAACTGATTGAGCTTTGCTGCCATCCAAATTTTTTAATAAATAAATACATACATTTTGCCTTATTTAACATGGTCTCTTCTCATCTTTTGTTATGTACTGTGAGGGAATTTGTCTTTTTTCCCATTAAATTGAAGAGCTTCACAGTTTCCTGTTTAACCCAGCAAACCTAATAGCTTCAAAAATGTTTTGCTGTTTTCCAGAATGTAAAATTAACCCTGTAAAGCCTGACATATGAAGTAATATAAACGAGGTTAGTTTCTTATTTGTTTCTTTTTTTATAATGGAATGTATTCAGACTAAACTAAATATAATATAAATACAAAACAAAATGCATGTTTTTCGTTTATCAATCAAGGTGGTGATTGAGGAAAGACCCCCCACATGATTCTAAAGCGCATTGGGTGTACAGCAATACACAATAAAGCGCTATATAAATGCATCATTCATCAATATGCAATATTAACATTTATATACAAACTATGTGGCAGGATACGCTTTTCTGGATCACTGGCACCATTTGATGTGATCGGCGGCTTGATGTAAGCTGGTGAGTTTGGGGTCATTGTGCAGCATGTCAAGCTAGTGCTGCTTCGGTCATCCGTTTGGTCGCTGGCCTTCCTATCGCACGTGAAGCTAGTCGTTATACTTCACTTTTATACTTTGCAGCATTTACTCGTGTAGTGACTTCATGGTTAAGAGCCATGATGCTTGAATGTCTCGGGTCAATCTTAATCGTACCATACTCTTCGGGCCTGGTGTTAATGTACTGTCTTTTTCACATTGAGGCATAGGCCGAAACCTGAACTCACATTTTTGGTTCCTTGTATAGGTTCAAGGTTCAAGGTTTGTTTATTCGTCACATACTAAATTATACAGGGTATAATCAGAAGTGAAATGTAAATCAAGTCAGGTCCGCTCAGTGGTCAGTGCAAAAAAAATAAAAGTTAAATAAAAGTAACACAACACAGGAGCATATATATAAATATAAGTAAAAAAAGAGAATAAAAAAGAGTAAAATGTGCAATAGAATAAAAAAGTGCAAAACAAATAAGATGTGCAAAAAACAGTATACTGGGACTTAATAAATAGTAATATGAACAGGGATGTGCAAGATGGATGTGCAAACGGGTTGTACCAGGTATATACATGTAGCTGCAATACGGATGATGGGAATAGTGAATGTTTTACAGTTAGTAAATGAGTCTTGTAAATGTTTATGAAACTGAGTTTGTGTTAAGGAGCCTGATGGCCTGAGGGAAGAAGCTCCTCCTAAGTCTCTCAGTTTTTACCATAATGCTCCTGAAGCGTTTGCCAGATGGCAGTAAACAGAAAAGATGGTTACCGGGGTGATTTGAGTCTTTGAGGATTTTTGCAGTTCTGCTTTTGCAGCGTTTGAGGTAGATGTCCTGCAGAGAGGGGAGAGCAGACCCTGAGATGCGCTCAGCCAAGCGCACGACTCTCTGTAGAGCTTTGCAGTCCTGATTTGTGGCGATTTGTGGTATAGCAGCTTTACCAATTCAATGAGTTCCTCAGGAACTTAATAGGTTTGAGTGCCAGATGGTCTTATAGGGAACATGGTCAAACGTCTTTTTGAGGTTGAGAAAGACTGCTGCATGGGCTTTTGTTTCTCTTGATTCTTCTCAAACAGGAGCTGGATTTGGTGAATTGCATCGACTTTCCCGCAGTTCTTTTCACGAATTTGGTTGACTTGTTGTGAATTTATTGATCCAAGACTAATTCAAAGATCTTCGTGGTGTGCGAGAGCAATCAAATGTCCTGGTAGTTGACACAATCAGTTGGGTTTGCCTTTTATCAGATTTGGATGGTCGTGCTGACCTTCTCTGAAAAATACCTTGTTGATGCTAGCCTTTTACTGAATACCAGCATTGTGAAATCCACCAGATCCTTTGGTGCAGTTGCTTTACCCAGCTTCACTCTTCTCCACTTTGGCAACCTTGTCGACTGCGATCGGCTGCACTGGACTAAAAACAGGAGGAGCAGATGCAATCGGCGGATGCGGAAATTCGTTGCAAAGTAGTCCCGCCAGCATTCGACGGCCTTCTAACAGCCATTGATCCATTGCCCATTTTCGTCACTGACATCCTCAGTTTGATGATGGCGTGACTTCATGAGGCAATAAATGTCACGTAGGCTTGTCATAAGCGACCAGCTATTGCAACAGATACAGCTGTCTTTGCTCTGCTTTCGGTATCGCAATACTTCTGCCAGATTTCATGATTCGTGTCAGCAAGAAAAGCATAGTAGAGACATTTCTTCTCACGGATTTTCACCTTGACTTCCTCTGCCAACAGCCATACTTCCTTGTTAACCCTCTTCGTCCAGGGATAGTCATGCCATTTTCTGTGTGTATGCTTCTTCACCAATCATTTGTTTCACTTTCCTGTATTTTTCTTCAGCTCTCGTGATTGCTGGCAGATTAATTCACGAGAGGACCTTGACCTCTTTTTCTATGAACCTCCACCAATTAATGCGAGGTGGTCTGTTTCATTCTATAATTGTTTTTTAACTACAAGGGCTTTTATTTGCTAAATAACAGTATAAACTCTCAGTCAGATGACACAAGGCTTTTCACCAAAGATTTTGATGTTGGTAATTTAGAGGCCTTAGAATTCAAATAGGATACAGTAGGCTTTATAGAGTTAATATTTTATTTTTCAGAATATTGATTTGAGGGGAAAGTAGAATCGTTGAGCCTATTTGAGAATGTTTGAGACAGTTTAGGTTGTATACAATGTTAAAAAAGATCAGACCAGTCAGAGATGTTGATTTCATGTATAGGCTATTTATAAAATCTGGCAGAGAATATTAAAATACTTAGACATTTGTTGTTGGCTTTCATTAAATCACCTGGTCTGATTTTATAGTTGTGAGACCATGACAAATATTTATTGGAATCAAGCAACTAAAAATGTGATTCACTTTACTTGCACATGTGTCTCTTATTTGGGTAGAGATTTGTGTCAGTTATCTTGCTTGCAAACTTCACCTAGCCTAGGTTGTTAAACAATTACTGGGTGAATACTTATCAGTTTCTTAATATTTCTATTTTAATACAGTTATATACTTTATTTCGTTTTAAAATGACAGAGAATTACACTGGGACAGAAAAATCCAATATGGAGCTGCAGCACAACAGTAAAACAATAATCAGTAAGGGGCGATTAGTTCCTGAAGACACGTTGGCAATGAATTCACATACTGCAATGTCCTTTTGTGAATTCTGGTATTATATAATAAGATGAAGTTGATAGGAAACGATCGCCCTTGTATGGCTTTTCATTTAGGACTCAGCTGTGATAGGGTCTGTGTTTATTTGTTCTTTTTCTGAAGGTTAAATTTCATTCCAGTTTGACATTGATTATGGTTGGGTGCCTGACCAGTGTTACATAATCGATCATTGATGGTTTCTAGCATGGAATGGAATGAACACAACTACTTAACAGTTAAATATCTAACTTCATCTAACTTTATATTTGCAATAAAACACAACCTCATGCACCTTATTTAAGTAAAAAGGGTATAAGTGGTTGTGCTATTTTGGAATACAGTCACAAAATAAATAGCATCGTTAGGCACACCATAGCATGGCCTCTATTGTTATTAACAAAATAAATCATACATATAAATTCAAAACGTTTTTTTGCTGCAATAGTGTATTGAAACTTTAGAAAGAAGGCTGTTCAGATACGCTACAGTCAGGTCAAAGCAGTTGCATTGCAGGCTTCGAAATATACATTTTTGTTATTATAGCATGGATCAGTGGGCTTTCAGGATTTTACAGAATCATTCAACTTTTAGGGATGCCGGATGACTGCTCTGAGATGAACATATTCAAAGTTTCAAACCTTCCTAGCTTGCTGGGAAAGATGCTCAGAAAAGACAAGAAAATCTAAGCAATGGGCTTTACAATGGTGAAATTTCTACCCTAACTATATATGTACAGTATCATTTTAATTATTAGAATTAGGAATGTACTATTAATACAGTATAATGAAACATAATAGAAATCAACCCAATTACAAAATAAAAAAAATACAGAATAATCCAGAATAATAATTAACACTGGGAAAAAAAAGAACTTATAACAGAAGTCTTCAACTGTTTCTCTAAATCTTATTTAGTTTGTATATCATAAGGTTTCATGCTTTTTTTCATAATAAAAGTGATGTGCTGTGATTAGGATGTTTCACATTGTTAAATGGTGGCACGGACGGTGAGGGACAACGTGCCTGTGAACGTGTATTATGATTAATGTTGTAAATTCAAATTGATTCTCAATGATTCCGTCCTCGGATTGAATCATCAGTCCTGTTGCATTAACATATGCATCAATAGTGACGACAGATACAAGCCCAGGCCTGAAGCAAAGAAAACTGAACCATAGTGCACTATGTATTGTGTCAACTTACTAATTTATCAGTGTTTTATTCAAATGAAAAAAAATCTACATGGTCAAATTAAAAGATGAGACTGTCTCTTAGTGAAAACTCCAAAAATGTATTTATTTATACATATAAACAATTCCTAAAGACCTAAAAGCATATTTATAAAACATTATGCATTCAGCTTATTTTATCTGATGGCCCCCCAAATTAAGAGGCAGCCAGTAGTGCATGGAAAATAATCTCCCCTTCAAACATTATTTTAGCTGTGAATTGATGTTATTGGCATTGCTGCACAAATTTGCCATGGGCACTTCAGACAATGGGATAGGAATTATTGACATCTGGTGCTCACACTGTGTTGATGACTGCTGGAAAATCAGCCATGTCAGATAAAGGGGACGGACAGACATGGATAGAAAAGTTGTGAAAATGTGAGAGCTCTCATCATCTCTCTTGAATCCTTCAAGAAAGCAGCATTTGTTTGCTCGGTTGCATTTGTTAATTTTCTTTAGTCCTTTGAGGAAGTCTGGCTTCTTTTCTCTGTTGGCATTTTTTAACATTTTAAGGTAAGATATTGCAGTGTCACATAGCTAACTTGTAACAGTTTTTATTTTATGTTAATTAAAAAAATGAGGTATTACAATTTTATTTGAAACCTGTAAGTATTCATTAAGTATTTTATTTTAATTCCTGTTTATTGTTCTTTCTTAGATCAAGTATACTGTATATTATATAAACCAATTTGTTCAAATCTAAAATCTAAATTCCAATTCATAAAATGTCAGTAATTCAGTCAGATATTCCATGCTTTACCACATGCACAATATTTGTTGCTTTGTAACTGTTAATACATATTATTACATTTTAAATTACCACTACCAAACCTTTAACATCTATTATGTATTCCCAGAGTACTTTCCATTACACCTTTGGATGATTTGTTGCTCAGGAAAAAAAACAGTTTTACAAAGCAAGAACAATTTAATTTAATTAAATTTCTGAGGAGAAGCAAGAATATAGACAATGGCTCATCATCAGATACATCCCCATAGTCAACACCATCATCATCCTCATCATCAGCATCACCACTCATCTCAGCGTCACCATAATCACCATCAAGGTGCACACCTGCCAGAGGAACATGAGGATAAGAGGTAATAGAAATATGACATTTACATTTACCAGACGCTTTTATCCAAAGCGACTTACAGTGCATTCAGGCTATACATTTGTATTGTCAGTACGTGTGTTCCCTGGGAATCGAACCCACAACCTTTGCGCTGCTAACGCAATGCTCTAACCACTGAGCCACAGGAACACTGTCAACATATGACATTTGTAAAAAACAACAACAACATAAACGCATTTTTAAACTGTATATATAAATATAAACATGCACAATGTATATACACATGGTTTTTATATCTTGAAGCTCAAAACTGAACAATATTAGAAACAATTACAGTATTATCTTAAAGCTGCATTACGTTCTTTCTTTGGTTAAAAATTATCCAAAATCAATTATAGAGCAATTACATGACCATTCAGTGTTCAAATTATCTACTTCCCTTCAACAGTTCACAACAGTAAGCTTGTAATAATGTTTTCCAAGTTTGCAGCTATTCATCATTATGTCACATCTTTATATATAAAATAATCATAGCTAGTAGTAGGCTATGTTGGATGTATGAATGCTGTAGGTGGCGGATTATTTGTAGCCTCTTCTTACAGCAGCTGGAATAATTTAACTTTAAGGAGTTTTAAGGAAATTGCTTTTTGAGGCTAAAAGAACAATTTATTTCAATGACATTTGATGACAATTAGATATTATCTTGTACAGAAATTTAAATCTACAGATAACACTAAAACATACTAAATATATGTAGTCACACAATGCTGATGTTGTTAACATTAACAATTTGAGAAACTATAACAATAATAATTTGCACTGTTTGACGTGATCTAAGCTAAATTTGCGATTGTTAGATTTAATCACCATTGGTGGCACAATTTGTTGTAAAACTTTTTTTTTCAGTTGGTCAGAGCAAAACTGGCAGACATGTTACTTACTTTTCAGATGACATTTTCCGGCGAAACTTTTTATTTTTAGAATACTTCCAAGACGTAGTATCTATAATTCCGAAATACAGTGAATATCCACGCTGATGAGTTGAGGGACAGCCCTCACGTACACCTCAAAACTTTAGATTCATCAGCGCTGAGGAGCCGTACCGATGCACAACCCACATAAGGATGATAATTCCACAAATAACTGCAGGTTTCAAACATGGTGACAAAGAGGCAAAACTTACGGACTGCAGCTTTAAAAAATGGGAGTGTTGCTGCTAAACAGTTGCTAGGGTATTCAGGGTGGTCGCTAGGGTGTTTAGGGTGGTTTTTAGGGCTTTGCTAGATTGTTGCTAGGGTCTCCTGAAGGGTTGTTGACTAGCACAAATCAAAAGAAAGCATATGGTTTTTAGGTATCATTCATGTCTATGCAACCCCTCTGGTTTTATTTGCCACACACCAAGCAGCATTCCAGCTGGTGTTTCCAGCATGGAAGGTGGGCACACTAACAAAGATGCCAAAAGACCACAAGCTTTAGTGTTAGTCGTTACTGTGCCTCCTGAGATCAGGGCAGGGATGTTTATCTGCACAGCTCTTACTAGCTGGCCTCTTTTACACTCACCCCCTAGAACTCCACCCAAGTCACGACACCAACTCTACTTGACCCGCTGTATATGTGATTCGAACTGGGGTTTCTGGCATGGGAGGTAGGCACGCCAACAAAGATGCAAAAAACTGCATCCTCCAATGTCAGTTGCTTGTGCCCATTTTGAAATCAAAGGAGCGAGGTTTACCTCCACAGCTCTTACTAGGTGTCCTCCATTACATATACAGCACAAATGTGTGTGGGATAAATTCATACATAAGTAATGATGATTTAATAAATAATAGTAGTAGTAACTAATAATTAGTGCCTTAGTAAGATCCACTAATTATTTTTTCTTCATTTTATCTATAGTGCTTCAGATGCCAGCAGTGGTCGCCATCACATTCATGAGCATTATAACCATCATCACCCCCAAACTGATAGTCATCATCATCATCATTCACAAGATCAGCATAAACATCACACACTGAAAAAGAAAACTCACTCTAAAGCTTCAGTCACTTCCTCAAACTCTTCTGGGTCTTCCTCTAGTTCTTTGTCAAAATCTTCATCAAGCTCATCCAGTTCTGAATCCTCTTCTTCGGATTCCTCTTCCAATTCCTCTTCATCTTCTTCCTCCAAATCATATTTCTCCAATTCTAGCTTTTCTTCTTCCTCTTCCTCTGGTTCATGTTCTTCATGCTCATCTGAAGCCAGTCTGGAAAATGCCCCTTTGCCTACTGCGTCCAAGCGAGCTACTCAACATACAAAGCACTCACAATCATGTATGGATATCAGCAGAGAACGGAGAGCCTTTGAGGATGACGAGGATGATGTAGATACAATGCTTTTATTGGATGCTGATGGCCAACTGAAGAAATCCACAAGCTTAGAAAAGAACCTGAATGTCAAAGAAAAAAGTGGAGGCACTGCCAAGAAGACTGCAACAAATTCTCAAAAGAATGAAAAGGGTAATAAGGGGCAACAACATAATCGTGCTGAAAGGGCAGCAAACATAAGAAAGACCAAGTCTATGGAGGTTTTGTCGAGGCAAACAGATCATGCTGTTGTTGGAGATTTGGATGAGAAAAGGCTGGAGAAAAGGAATCAAGAGGCCCATAAGAATTTCAAGAAGGAGAAGATGAAGTTTTCTGCCTTTCTGAATGAAATCACAAGGCAGGTACTTAGCCCATCAAGACTTACATCACTTGGGGTAACAGATGTTCACAGGCCCTTGAGCCCTGGTCAAACTTCAACGCCTCCAAAGACATTGTCTCCTAAGCCTGAACATAAAAGAGAAAAGAAGTCAAAAATGACCAGAAGCCGGCCAGGAAGTAGTGCTAGCTCCATAACATCAACTGCTCACTCCCATGTCAGCAAATACTCACACTCTAGTAAGCATTCTCACTCAAGTAAGCACTCTCATTCAAGTAAGCCCTTCCATTCCAATCGGCACTCCCATTCAAGCAAGACCTGCTCCTCGAACGAACATTCTTATCCTGAAAGGGACCTCATCAATCAACAACAGCACCAGGGTGTTCCCAGGCATCGATGTGACAGTGCAAAAAGTGATACAAGCTATACTAGTTCTTCTTCAAAAGGTCTTTCATCTAGGACTGAACGTGGCCACAAAAATCAGAATAAGCACCAAACTGCCAAAGAACATTTCAATTTAATAAAACATCGAACTTCACGCCACAAATCATCTCCATCACACCAACATTACAACAAAGATTATCATAGCCCACCTTCATGTCCTAGTTCTCCAGAAACAGAAAACCACCATCATCATTCCCATCCAGAATCTCATCACCATCATGCCCATTCAGAATCACATTACCATCATGCCCATCGAGAATCGCAATACCATCATGCCCATCCAGAATTTCATCACCATCATGCCCATCGAGAATCCCAACACCATCATGCCCATTCAGAATCTCATCACCATCATTCCCATTCAGAATCGCATCACCATCATGCCCTTCCAAAATCTCATCACCATCATACCCTTACAGAATCTCATCACCATCATTCCCATCCAGAATCTCATAACGATAATTCCCTTCCAGATTCTCATCACAATCATGCCCATTCAGAATCTCATCACCATCATGCCCAACCAGAATCCGATCACCATCATCATTCACCTTCGCCGCCACATCACCACCATGGAAGTCACCATACTTCATCTTCACACCATCATTCCATCCATTCAGAAACTTCCCACCACCATTCCCATCCAAAATCTCATCACTATTCGCTTCCTTCTCCTCTCCACCACCATGGAGAACACCATAGTAGTATATCTCATCTTTCTGACTATGAGTCCTCTCATCCCAAGTCTCACCAGCACCAACACCATCATTCCCATCCTAATCCCTCATCCAACCCTGATCATCACCATCATACTTCAGTTTCAGAACCAGAGCACCATAATTTACGTGATGATTCCCACTCTGAAACTGACCATTACTCACATGATGCATTCTCTACACCTGAACACCACTATAATTCTTCTCACACTGACTCTCACCATAATCCTCATCATCATCACTTGTCTGACAGTCATCCAAAAATTCCTGTACACCCTAATTCACCCCACCATTGTGAAAATCACCCCAACTCATTTTCAGAGTCCCAAAATCACAGCATATCACATTCTAAAGGACACCTTTCCAATTTGGAATTCCACCATCAAAGTGATCACAATTCTCCAGAACCTCATCCTAACCATTTCCACTCAGGAAGTCATGATAAACCCCCTGTTGCTTCAGATCATAACCATCAACACAAGTCTCAAGAATCCCACAATTATTCCCATTCAAATGCTCATCACCATTCCAATCTAGAGACTAATCTTCCTCAACATCATGAGCATTCAGAATCGCATCATCATTCCCAACCAGAATCCCACCATCATCATTCCCAAGATCACCATCATAACCATGACCATCCAGAATCGCAGAATCAGCATTCCCATATGGAACATCAGCACTTTCATTCTGAATCAAACCATTATAATTCCCACTTCAAAGAAGATGATCAACCAAGCCATCTTCGCCACTCTCCAGTTGGCCAACGGTCTATTTCTCCACTTTCTAACAAGTCAGATTCATCTGCTAGCTCCACTATCCAGGACGATCAATCCACAGTGAGCTACCAAGAGTCATCCTCATTCCCAAAGGTGATAATTGTTTCTTTAGTGTTGAAGTAGAATGAAAATGTATAAAACGTATAGTTTCGGTCCTTGATTCTGATTGGCTGAGCTGCGTTTGAAGCTGTAGTAAATTACTCTACAAACATACACCTCTTTGTTTCTGTGTGTTGCTTGGTAAGCACTTTGTTGCAATCTACAACCATTTTTGAGGAACTACATTGTTTGGCGATTTTTTTTATTTATTAAAATCATTACATTTTATTTGCCTTGTTTTATTTTGTGAAACCTTGCTGCATATATGGAATAACCATTTTATAAAAGCAAGGAGTCCAAAGAAGCCGTGGTTTACAGTGAATTTATAACAGCTAAGGGGGCTTTAGGCACTCCGCTCCATGTCGTGCCTAACAACGCCTCTTAGCTGTTGTAAATTCACTGTAAACCACGGCTTCTTGGGACGTATTGCTTTAATATACATTTATATATACTGATTATTTGCTGTTGTGGTTTTCCACGTTTGACCCTACTTTCATGTTTACACAGGAAAAGGAGTCAGAATTGGAGAGGTTAATGTGAGTTTTTGTTTACTATTGCATTCTTTTTTGCATGCTGCCTGCTAAAGTACTAATTGCCTTACCTTTGGTTCTGAACATGGTTTTTCAGCTTCGTCTGGGTGGTAGAGAAACAATTGGCTTTGTGACACACTCATGCTAGATGGACTGTCTGTCTGTTTATTCCATCCAGGATGTTACAGGAGCAGAATGAGGCTCTCCACCACAGCTTGCTGCAGACCACTATGAGAATGGAATGTATGGGAGCTGAGTTCAAAACCGGACACCAGCTCCTTGAATCTGAGTTCCAAAGAACTCGCATAGAGCTTAGCAGTTTAATGGAGCAATTCACAAGGTGAGACACAAGACTTAACTGTACTGTGCTATTCTATTCTATTGATATATAATGCATGCACATTAAATAGACCTGCGTAAAAATACTGTTTTTTTTAGCATAATTTGAGCTAAACCTTTCAGCCTTGTTTAAAAACAGTTGGGTTTCTTGGTTCTGTGAGCAATGAATGCACGTTTCAGCATGCACTATATACATACACTACATTAACTAATTTAGTAGACCCTATATTTTAATGTTGAATAGATGTATAAAGAGGATATATAAGAGGGCAGTCTCGACCATGCTGAATTTTAAAACAGAATAATATTTAAGATATTTAACAACAAATCTGTTGCTTTAGCTTTTGATGGTTTTGTATAAGATTTGCTCTAACAAGAGAAACAGTTCTGAAGATTTCACTTTTTCATCTGAGCTAATCCATACTTTACTCAAAAATGTAGTGAGCTTAATGTGCATTTGTAGTGTACTTATTTACACTTAACTGCACTTAAATACGGACATTTTCATGTGTCTTAAACTTATGTACATTTAAAAGGTGCACTTTGTAATACATTGTACAAAAAAGTACATTCAAATCATTATGTTTGAATAATCTTTTGTTGTTCTTTAACGAATTAACTAACTAAATAACTAACAAAGCAAACAAAGGAAATGATGAGTTAAGTAACAAGACAGGTGAATATAATGATGAATAAAGACAACTTAGGAAAACTTGGTCACAGGGAGCTGAACTAAAAGGAAAGCTCAATTGAGGAGGGAGGAGGGTGCAGAGCAAAAGAAAAAGGCTGCATTCCACTCACATTTAGACATGCATTTGCAAACTTCCCTAAGCACTTTAAGTTTGTGAGTGCGTGTCTAAAAGTGGAGTGGAACGGTAGCCATAGAATGGTGCACCAAACAAATTCATAAGGGGAAAAATGTAGACAATAATCCAACTCTATAATAGATTTAAAGTGATCAAGGGATTAGGATGTTTCAATTCAGCCCATTCCAAGTGTTCCGCCAGTAGTGGGCACTCATGCAACATAATCAATGACGTACATCCGAGTAAATGAGATGGAGGGAAGTTTGTGAATGAAGGGCATTTCAAATAAATAGATAAATAAAAAAAGGACTGTAATGCAGCCAAATAGTCCAGGGCAGAAGTTACAGTTCATGGGGGCGTGGATAGTGGGAGGAGCCAGTAAGGAGCCAAGAACAGGATGGTAATCCAGAGGCCAATTATGGAGACCCAGGTGGAGCCACTGAGCTGAAGAGCCAATGCAACGCTGATGGTGCTGGAGACAGAGGTGGAACAGGGGAACCAGAGGACAGAGGCTGAACCGATGGGACCGAGGATGAAGGTGGAGCCAAAGGTGCAGGCAGGTTGAAGGCTGACCAAGGCTGAGCCGCAGGGACGAGGGAGCCCAGAGAAGCCATATGGCCGATGGTTTTTGGTTGTACCAAGGGATGGGCTAAGGTGGAGCCGAAGTGTTGACAGGCCGAGGTGGAGCAATTGACATGAAGGCTAGAGTTGGAACCAGGGGATCCTCTGTGCTGGGTGGAGCTGATGACCTGAAGACACTGGGTAGGTCTTCCATGTTAATGGGAGCTGCAGAGGGGCTGAAGGACAACAACGGAAGTTGGGCTGAGGAACTGGTTGATTGAGGAAGTGGGAGAGGGCGGCTGGGTGGGAACTCGGGAGGCACAGAAAGCTCAGGTGATGCAGGAGAGCTGGACGAAACCTGTGGAGACTCAGGAGAATTAGCTTTTACCACCTTAACCTGACAATAACATTCTCCTAATAAATGTCCTTAAGTTCCTCAAAATATCCACTAGAAACCATATCAAATTCACACAAAGCAAGTGGGCAGGGCTTTCCTCCCAGTCCTCGAGTGCCAGAAACGCTGCCTTGGCGATCTACGGTGTTGTCGGCTCACGCACCTGGTCAGACTCATGCTGTGGAATGGGCTGCAGGGCGATGGCTCCCTCAAACCTCTTCCTTGGTTCAGGCTCATCCATCGCAGTAGGCCATGTGCTGTGATGGGGTCTGAATGCATCCCTGTCGGTTCACTCGCTGGTGGATGGCTGGTCTCTCGCTGTGCTGGAGTCAGAGCGGGGCTGGTGAGTTCTTCTTCATTGAGGCAGACATTGTACGGGGATCCGTTGCACACCAGCACCCACTTGAAAAAAACTGGGTGAAAGATTCCCACACTGGGAAAGGACCCACACTGGGCAGTTGTGCCTTTGTTTGCTTGTTCATACTGGCCAGGTAGAACAAGCACAAAGAGCGATTGGGAAAGTTTAGGCTCACTAGATCCAGGAATCCACTGGTGTGGGCCTCGAGTCTTTTCTGCTCCTGTTCCAAACATAGCAGTAGTACAGCAGGTGAGTCAATGCTGATCAGTAAAGGGTCCTTTCTTTGGTAATGTTTGGTAGTATAAAACACTCACACGATGAAGAAGAATAAGACTATAATACGAAGAAAGGGACTATAATAATAAACCAGTAGACACATATCAAATAATCAACAAGTAAGGACAGAGACAAAGGGAGAACTAAGGGTTTAAGTACACAAAGCAAACAAAGGAACTACTAATGAGTTAATTAACAAGACACAGGTGGCAATTATGACGTATAAACACAACTCAGGAAAACTAGGTCACAGGGAGCAGGACTAAAACCAATGAAAACAGAACAGACTAGACATGTAGCAACATGTAACGAAGCTGGTTATAATCCCAACGGTAGTGATATTGGTATTACATTTAAAGAAAACATATTATTTAAATGTACAAAATTGAAACTTTATAAAAAATGTGTAATAATAAGTTATACATGATGAGCTATCAATTATTAAAGTACATATAAAGATGTACTTAAGTCCTTAAGTGGTTCAGAAAACACTCTAAAGTTCAGCTAAACGTTAATATATTTTCATAAAATTGCAATTAAACGAGTCAATTAAAGCACCATATTCAGTTTGCACTTAAGTATATTATTTTAAAATATATTATTTGCATAATAAAAAAATATTTTCAAAATTTGGTTAAAGTGTACTTATTTTTTTATAAAGGTGAATGAGCTATTTATGCTTTAGATCTCTGTTTAACCATGAGGTAAGCTTGCACTTTTCAAAAGGGTGATTGTAATGTTATTTTTGTAATGTTGTTGTTATTGTGTTGTCATTGTGATTGCTATTATTGTTTCTTTTATTGCTGTTTTATATTGTTGTTAGCACATTGAGTGTAAAAAAGGTGTGCATTACAAATAAAATGTATTATTATTATTATTAATATCTTTTTAGTCAAAGATAGATTTTATGTTTGTGGCTATTTAAAATAAAACCTGGACCAATTAATTTGCTCTTAATCATGATTAATTTAGTGCAACCCAGTCTGTGTTTAGAACTTTTTCAAAGCATTCATGTGAATATATAAAATAGATTTCGATGTATTTCCATTTCATCAGACTTCAGGACAACTACTCCTGCACAAAACAAACCAACCACCTTCTGGAGAAAAAACTGCATTGTGTGGTAAAGCCCAATTTAACCCTTCAGACTTGTTTGTTTAATTGTTCCAGCCTAATTAAGCCTGTTTATTTAAATTGATTAATAATTACATTACATCATTGATTGACCATTGATTTACACTAAAACTTTAAAATCCACAACAATGTATTGACTTTATTCACTTTCCTGTCTGTTTTGCTACTTCAATGTAGGCTCAAAATATGGATGGAGAGCGAGAGCGACTGAACGAGCGGATCTCAGAGCTCACAGAACAACTGTCTGCAGCAAAGACAACCATCCAAAGTCTAGAGACCATTAATGTGACAGTTTGATTTCATTATAATTAGTAATATTCATATTTATGTAGATGTTTCTTCATAGCTTCCAATATTTCCTTTAAAAATGATCATAGCTCAGTCAAGATACTGAATATGATGAATATAAGGGGCTATTCTACAAAAATAAATAAAGATTAGGAGAGAAACTCACATTGAGGGATTTTATGATTTCATTCCCTTTAATAACAAATTTATTTTAGAAATAAAAGTATATTGACATTTGTATCTTTGCTTTTGGAAATGTTCCTCACAACATTTGGTCTTATTATTCAAATCTTTTGTATTACATGAATTCTTATGTACAGTAATGAGTTAATTCATGCTTATTTCAAGTATGTCTTTACAGAGAACGAGCAGGCTTAATTTAAGACATTCCTGTATCTTTAGGTGACATCAATGCTACAGGATGCCCTGGTGAAACATTTGAAGTCTGATGATCCCATCACTCCCCTTCCAGTCGCACCACCTCCAGCTCAGTTCATGGACAGTAATCATTATGACAAAGTATCCATGCATGCTGATGACCAATCGCTGGGAACTCTCCCAGAGGAGGAGGAATCTGATTGGTCAGAAATGGGAGAGGAGGCACAAAACTGCATCCCAAGAGGTTCACAGGGAAGTCATGGAAATGCATTGTATTTCCAGTGGCAGCAGAGCCAAGGAGTTTGGGAGGGGGTGAACCAGTATTCGAAGGGAATCATAGATACAGAAAGTGATTCTGGGGGTGAGGAAAGCAAATTTCATCAAGTTCATCCTGGCCTACAGATACCGCATCTCAAGTTCACCTTTCACCCTGAAACCCTACCAGTTCCTATCGAGGATGTCAGCTTGGCTCACTTCAAGCAGAGTCCTGATGGTCCAGTATGCGATGGCTACCAGATCACAGAGGTACGTAACCTGGGCTCTCCCATTCGCGTGCTTTCCGCTAGCCTGGAAGATATCCATTCCATTGGGCTTCTGAAGCAACAAGAGCAGCAGCAGGATCATCACGGCCATCTGAGGAGCAATAAATCCATGATGGACATCCACCAGTCACAAGCCGGCACCAGACAAGTGTCATATGCGGATGAGATTTTATGTAGTTGGAGAGAAGCGAACAGCCATGTTGCTGGAGAGGATAGAAATGGGATGATTGGTCTGGATTCTGCTCAAAAAATGCTCAACCACTTTATTCATGATGGAGAGAGTACACACTTGTGATTAAAAGGACATTTTAGAATTAGGAATGTTTACTATATATTGATTATTATAGTCCTTATGTAGAAAATATTAGTGACGAAGTACAGGTTAGCCACTTAAGCAACTTACATTATCACTAGGGCATGAAAATAAAGAAAGAAAATCACAATGTGTTTATTTTTTAAAGGGCAAAAAGTGAGATTTTAAGTAGAGATTTTGTTAAGTTGTAACTTTCCACCTGCTATTACATTTGACATAATTTAAAAAGCAATAATGCTTTAATTTTTAATGTTTGAGTTATGGAACATTAATTAATTAGTCTTTGTAATCTTTCACCAAAATGTAACTTGCTACACCTTTAAAACGACTGTCAACTGGCATCACTTGCTAAACATACAAAGGTTAATAATAACCAAATAGATATTTAGGCATTGTTTTAGGCTACTGTATATTAGTATAACATCTTGCCTATAGTTAATGCAGCAATTTAATGCTGGTTGATGTTTATTAAGATAAAATAGATTAAGTATTAATTAAATTAAGTATTAGCAATCGTATATGCCTAGATAGTTTAACTTGGCTTTCAGCCTTGCTTTCCAGCAAATAGAGGCTCCAATAAATATGAGGATCAGCTGTATGCTCACAATTTAGGACTACTTGCATTCTGTTCACGTTCTAATTAATTCCCATTGGATAAAATCAAGCCCCCACCTTTTACCCTGAACCATGCAGTTTTTAGTATAGGAAAAATATCTCATTAGAGAAGTAAAAGGGACTGCATTTGCTTTTTCATTGAAGATTGTTCTGTTTAGTTTAGAAATGACAATGACAGATATTTCTAAGGTTCTCTCCCAGTATCTGAATGTCCATCTTGATTTGACCTTTGTTGTTGAAGTATGTCATTGTTGTTTTTTTGGTTGGTACATAACTAAATACTGCATCAAATATTGAACAAAAGCTACAAAAAAAACCTGCTCCTTAGATATTTATTCCTATTTATTCTATATAATGCTTTGTTTGTGTGCATGTGCTAATGTATTTGTAATTCTTCTAATACTCTTACATATATATTTTACTCTTTATTTCTATTTTAGCTTTATTTGTGTATGACAAACATGGCAGCATCATAAAGAAATAATATGTAAAACTATTTTTTTTAACATATAACTATAAAAACTGTAGTTAAGGGAAAGAGTAGGGAAAAGGGAGTCATAAGACTACTTCACATAGGTGTTTCCTTTGTGAAAGATTAAAAGATTATAGGAAAATGTTACCCATGTGATATAGTTCATCCCATATACATTTTCTCATTAGAAAAATGCGAATGTATGTTTCAGATGTAATAATTGTCTGTAAAATGTCTGTATGCTAGTTATAATAATGGCAATATAATAGAACATTAAATAAAATATATGGAAAAATTAAATATATGACATTTGTATTAATATCTGTACTTATTTACATGTTGATATAAATAAAAGTAGAACAAACACACCACACGGATACGTTTTCTAAGTTTTGATTTGAACGAGAACAGCATATCCTTGTGGTGCGGCTGACACAGCACAACATACGGTATTTGCGTCCAGCGGATATTCTCCAACATGGGGCTACGCTGATGCAGAGGAGACAAATTGTTGAATATAGTTGCTATTTTTATTTTCTTTGCATACAAAAAGTATTCTTGTTGTTAGTTTTTACATTTAAGTACAAGAACAGGACCTGCCCTTTCATTAATATGAGCCACATTTTAAAATGAAAGAGTTGTTTGTGAAGGGTCAAGTTAGCGCTGAAATTATGGCTGCTCTCATTATCTTCACTTCTGAACCGAGAGACTCTCTAGAACTAGACTAAACTTTGAAGGAAGGCAAATCACAGCCATTCCAATCTCTTCCTTGTCGTTATTCATCATCTTTATCCTCTACAAATGTGACGCGATGCATCACTGGCTTTGCTGAGCAGACAGTGGCCTTGTTTCCCATTGGAGAGGGCCATTGTAATAGGATAGTTTAGGGATTACAGGTAAGACGCCCAAGACCTCTAACTTTGGCCAAATCCAGTGTGTCTCACCCAACCATGGGCATGGAGGTCACCACTCTCACCACTGAGTGGGCATCTGGCTCATTTTAGCATCGCTACGGGGGGATCACCACCAAAAAATCTGGACTGACCTTTGCTAACGGAATTATTGACCACGACATACAGAATATCGTCTGCGCTGTTTGGATGAAATTGAATTGATCTCCTATTATAACAAAGAAAGGGAACATAACGGATTTAAACAGTTACCTATTTTTTCATAGATCACTTAAAGCTCCAGCAGTTTCAGTCTGATTCTCAGCACCTTTTTCAGAGAGTTCACATTTTGACCACGTTTGAACATCTGCATTTTTTCCCACGCTCTACTAGTCTTCCTTTTTCTCAGGTTTACACAACAATACTCTTTCACAATGGTTGTGGGTAAGATGAAGTTCACTTTTCAGAAAAGGGTCAAGCTGGCCCAGGGTTTGTGGCTGCTCTCATGGTTTGCAACTCTGGGTGGAGCGGTTACCTTCACTTTAGGATGCTTCCTAAAGACTGAGCTTCGAAGAAGGGGAGAGGTATTCATATAACCCTCATATTTTTTATTTACTTGTTTTTTGCCAATAATTTCATGCATTACATAATGATGCACTGATTAGTCTGAAAATTCAAAACATGGCATGGCATTGACATTCAGTGTTTAGCAATTAAGGTTTTGTACAGTTTGCATGGTTTTCAGTATCTTTGGCTTAGTTTATATATATAAGTCATTCATGTATAAGTTTATAGAATCTTTATTGTAAATTGACTTAATAAATTGTAAGACATTGTAAATGTCTTAAATAAATATGTTAAGGGCTCAAACGTTTCAGAAATATCTGTCAGGGATTAACCTATGTGAATATAAATATTATCTAAGCCGGTCATAATAGGCTTAAGGAGCTGTCCTTTACAAAGGAGCTCTTCAACAGTCTAGATGGGTCATTATCAACCTGATGATAAGCAGTCTTAAGCAGGACATATTTTGTAGTTCTTCACACCAAATTTTAATTGACATGCACATGTATACACATCGCATGATACTACAAATAGTTTTTGCATGTTCTTCATTGTGACCAGTCCAAAAATGAGAATGATAATATTTTGTGCAACATAAATTAATATATTAAAATTCTAATATATATTCAATGACAAGTTAATTAGGTAATTCTGTGTTAAACAGCCATAGATCCAGGCTTAACTGAAAAACTATTTTTTTTGACTTAAATAAACTTTAAATTAAATAATGAATTTTGTTTTCCTTTAAAGAAAAGAAAGAAATCCTAACATGAAGCTTATTGACTTACTAATTGGTTTACTACAGTCCTAATGGATTATGAAGTTTACCTAAATCATAATGGAATAAAATGCTGTTAATATGAAGCAAAACCTCTCCCATATTCTCCAAATGTATATTGGTTATTACCGGTAATTTAGAGGTTATTTTGCACTGTATTACAATTAATCTACTCTAATAAAAAGTATCTAATAAAAAAAAACCTAAACAAGTAAATACAATGTTCACAGCGAGCGCAATGCAATCTGAGCTCAAAATGGACTGACATCAACATTTTGTCCTTTAGGTAATGGACAACACAGACATCCACTGTGTGCCCAACACCTTGATGATTGTGGGTCTGGCTTCGATGGGCATCAATTACTTTGCTAGTCGAATCTGCCAGGACGCCCTAGATCCTGGGCGTATCCCACGATGGAAGACCTTCCTGAAGCCCTATTTTGGATGCTCAATATTCTTCACCACCCTCATGCTGATTTCAGTCATCTTGAGTTATGCCATGAAAGGCAGCCTGGAGACCTCTCTGAAAATTGGCTTGAAGAATGGCATCCGCTTCTACAAGGACACCGACACTCCAGGCCGCTGCTTCCAGAAACAAACCATTGATCACCTTCAGATGGAGTTCCAGTGTTGTGGTAATAATGACTTCAAGGATTGGTTTGAGGTGCAGTGGATCAGTAACCGTTATCTGGATTTCAGCTCTAAGGAAGTTAAGGAGTGAGTAAATGGAATGTCAATTCAAAGTATTAATATGATACAGTAGTTCATCCAAATATGAAAATCGTGTTATCTTTTACACATCTTCTTGTCATTTCAAATTTGTATGACTTTCTTCTGCAGAGCACAACATTTTGAAGGATGTTTCTACTTCTTTTATTTTCCACAGAATAAAGGGTCATTCTTTAGTTTGGGGACCGATTCTCACTATTAACTAACTATTAACTATGACTTTTGCTCCTAATTTGATTATGGGGTAGGATTAAGGGATCTAAAATATGCTCATTCAGAATAAAGCATTACTATGTGCTTTTAACTAATAAACAGCCAATATGCTATAAATATACATGCTACAGTAATAATAAACTGATAGTGATAATTGGTCCCTAAACTAAAGTTTTACCAAGTAAAGAAATGTATACAGGTTTAGAACAACATGAGGGTGTGCAAATGAAATAATTTTCATGTTTGGGTCGACTGTCTCTTTACCATCTCTATTTGCTCTATTTAAGACACCTAACTCACATGAGGAGAACTATATTCATCCATTATAAATCACTTTCAGACCAATATGGCTCATTTAGTTCTAGGAAAACTCTAACATCATTCATGTGATATTTTGTTTCTAACGCAGTGGCATTAATGATTGTTAAGTGTCCAAAACCATTCTTACTCAGTATAGTTACAACATCATCCGCAAGAGTCATGTTAATATCTGGTGTGAAAAGTTTCTTGCCAGGGGAGCAGTTGTGGGTTCGGTGACTTGCTCAAGAGCACCTCAGTCGTGGTATTGAGGGTGGAGAGAGTGCTGTACATTCACTCCCCGGTACAATTCCTGCTGGCCCGAGACTCGAACTTGCAACCTTTGGATTACGAGTCCGACTCTCTAACCATTTGGCCATGACTTCCCCTATGGACTCTTAGACGTATTTGTAAATACATGATGTAAGAAAGTTTTAAGTGAACTATTGGTAACTTTATGAGCAACAATCTTATACCAATTTGCAATGATTTAAGCTTACTTTCTTCCATTTCCTTCTCAATCTTCCAGCCGCATTAAGAGCAATGTGGATGGGCGCTATTTGGTTGATGGTGTGCCCTTCAGTTGCTGTAACCCTAGTTCTCCTAGACCCTGTATCCAGTACAAAATCACCAATAACACTGCCCACTACAATTACGACCACCAGACCGAAGAACTCAACATCTTCATCCGTGGTTGCAGAGAAGCCCTGGTCAACTATTACATGGGACTGATGAACACTATTGGAGCTATGGTTCTGTCTGTCTTTCTGCTTCAGGTACACTGTTAAAGGTTTGCATGTAGACAATTTACCTCATCAGGGTATAAACAATTTTTTGTTGGCATTAATGAAAACAAGACTCCAATGGATAGACATACATTTCTTCAATCACCTTTCAAGACAGTATAACCCACCGAGGAGACATTGAACAGACCACCGGTTTGTTTTCATTCACATCAAGTATACTACCCTGACTAAGATCAGTTAGTTTGTTGACAATTTAATTTGCCAGTTTAATTCCTTTAAATTTCTTGTACCATGTATCATGTGCTACAAAAGCTAAATTTGGGAACACTTTACAATAAGGTTTAATTTGTGAACATGAGTTAACTACATTATTTAACATGAACTAACAATAAAAAAGTCACTTTATTTTAAGGTCCAATTCTTGCTAATAACAAACCATTAACTACACATTTTGCATCAATACACTCCGAATTTGCTGCTTATTAATAGTTAGTAAGGCAGTTTTTAAGTTTAGGTATTGGGTAGGATTAGAATGTATTAGGGATATTCTACATTAGGGATGTAGAATATGGTCATGGAGAATATGTGCTTTATAAGTACAATATACAACCAATATGTTAATAATAGACATGTTAATAAGCAACTATAGTGAGAATTGGTCCCTATACTAAAATGTTACCAAAGATTGTTCTAAGCATTTTATTAATCTTAGTTTCTTAATTTCAACATTTACTAACACATTATAAAAATCTAAATTTGTAGTTGTCTATATTATATTACTATATTACTAACGTTAACATGTTATAACAAATGTTTTGTTCCTTTTTAGTTCATGTTAGTTAATGTAGCTTTACAGATTTAGAGCAATTTATTGCATAGCATTAATTACAGTGACAGAAATGCATTTTTGCATTTAGCAAAAAACAAACAAATTTTGTCAATTGCATTTTTTTCTTTCTACAGAGTTCAGTGTTGGCCAGTGTGCGTCTCCTGCAGACGTCTATGGAGGCCGTCACTGGACAGGAGAATGTGGAGATTGAAACCGAGGGCTACTTGCTTGAGAAGGGAGTGAAGGAGACCTTCATGGAGTATGTGGATCCTGTGCTGAAGCTCCTGTTGCTGAACCAGGTAACCCCTGCTGAAGCCGAAATGGAAGCAGGGGCCACTGGAACAACCACCATGAGCTAAAGAGTCATATTTATCTGACCACTGAAATGTTTCCAGTTGGTGGCTGAGAGTGCTGACAACTAATCAAATAATTCACGTTTTGGTATTTTTATATATCAGTCTTAATGACCTACATCTCAAAGAGTTTTATATTTCATGAATACATTAAAATGGTTGTTTCGAAAATAAATTAACGATATCAAAGTTTCACCCAATTTAATGAGAAATCTTTCTTTTGATGAATGATCCCACTGTCAATTCTGCAGCACCCTACTCCTCACTTATGTTTTATGGCAAACATATGATATTGCTAGTCTTGGGGTGAGTAAACGTCTGTTACTTTACTGTCAGGGAAAACCTGTTGCAGCTATGCATGTGACTTGACTAGCATTATGCTTAAAATTTACACCATGAATGGTTGAATATTTGAATGACTTAGCAGTTTCTTAACAGAAAGTTCTATTTTAATTCTTCCTATTTACAAAGTCATGCCATACACCTAAAAGAGGCTGATTGAGTAAAATAGCCTATGTTGTAATACTACGCTAACACATGAATGTATGCACATGATTGGAATAACAGAAAGATGCAAATCAATGTCCTTGTGAAAAAGAAGTGCGCTTAACTGTGCGAATTTGCACTTGTAGTGTACTTCAAATCTTAAAAGTATATATTTTTTAAAACTGTACTTGCAGGTAATATAACATTATGAACATAATGTTATAAGCCCACTTAAGTGTACTTATTCAACTTGCATAACAATGTTTCTTAAGTACACTTTAAAAAGTATTAAGTATTCTTTTAAAGTATATTATTTCTGTAATAAGTACTCTTTTTTAAAGTATGCTAAAGTGAACTTCTTTTTCACAAGGATAAGCCCCTTCTAATAATCTGAATCTTACACCGTATACTACCCAGACGTGAGAAGATAAAACGTTCTCTTCCAAAACAAAGTTTTAGTTTTAACCATCCACAACCTTGACAAACACTAGGACACATTGCTACTTGGTTTCTATGTCTTCTATGTCTTCTATGTTCTATGTCAAACTCCACATTGCTGTATTGTATATTCTAATAGGTTTTGATTGCACTGTATTTTCGCTTGCAGTGTGGACAAGCAAATTATTTAATGCTGAAATTATTATCTAAAATATATATTATAAATTATATCTGAAGAAACACAATTTCATATGTTAATACTCTCTATTATTATAATTTTCTCATCCAATGTTAATTGCATGCTAATTCCAATGTTAATTGCATTATTTACAAATAAATACTTCACTGTCGTTAAGCCTTTTTTTGTTTTGCATTCAGCATGGAATTATGCATTGTAAGTGTTAAAAGATGGTGTAGATAATGCTCAATGCTCTGCTATGAAACACTGTTCTGCACTCGCAGAACTGTCAGAAAACTGTCAGGTCTAATAAAATCTGACATTTTTAACCGCTTTGTCGTGTAGTGATATTTTGTGGAACTAGATGCATTCCTCTGCTTCTGTCTTTTTATTTATTCTTTCTTTCAAACTTCTACACATCTACGTAATAGCATTCAGGTGCATTTTTGCACATAATAAACAAGCAGAAAGATCTGCACAATCGCATGAGCCAGGTAGACATGCACCCACTTTCTTACATACATAAATAGCTGGATATCAAATACAGATAATAAAGGATGATGATTGATGGCAGCATGCACAGTGAAAGCCCAGTGTGTCTGCATCCTTTATCCTGTAACTTGTACTAATCTCTTATTAGGGAAACTGCTGAACAAGCACTCAAACTCACTGCATCCGATTATACCTAACAAAGCACGTTAATACATGAGGCAAGATGACTATGCAGTATATATGCATATATGTCAAGTGATCATCTACGATTTGTGAAATATAAAAACACTTTTAACAGACCAATATTATATATTGATGTTGTCATTATAATATCAGAGACATGGGTTAGATGGCACATTTTTAACAAAGCTGTATCTCAATAGCCAGAACATTTTGATTCAAAGTTCCAGCTATATGCAAATGTGTGGTTTCTCTAGCAGTGGTTATCATCGTTATATACACTGACCGGCCACAATTTTAAAACTACCTGCCTAGTATTGTCTAGGTCCCTCTCGTGTTGCCAAAACAGCTTTGATGCATGAAGGCATGGACTCTACTGGATTTCTAAACATATATCTGGCATAAAGATATTAGCAGCAGATCCTTTAAACCTTGCAAGCTACGAGGCGGAGTCTCCATGGATTGGATTTGTTGGTCCAGCACATCCCATAGATACTGGGTAATTTGGAGGCCAAGGCAACATATCCTTAAACCTTTCCTGAACAGATTTTAATGCGTGACATGTCAAATTAACATCCACATGAATTGCAGAGATTAAAGTTTTCCAACAGGCGTGCCTTCTTCCCATAGTGCATTCTGCTGCCATCTCTTCCCCAGGTAAACAATGCATGTGCCCCCGGCCATTCACCTGATAACCAAAATGTGATTTATCAGACCAGGTAACCTTATTCCATTGCTCCATGGTCCAGTTCTGATGCTCACATGCCCATTGTCGCTTTCAGTGGTGAACAGGGATAATCATGGCTACTCTTGACTGGTCTACTGCTATGCAGCCCCATACTCAGCAAACTGTAATGTTCTCTGTGTTCTGGCACATCTCTATCATAGACAGCATTATTTTTCCAGACATCTGATCTATAGTAGCTCTTCCGTGTAACCAGACAAGCCTTGTTTACCAAGTGCATCACTGAGCCTGAACGTGGTGTAATAGTTTTCCTTTCTTGAACTTTTGGTAGGCACTAACCTGCATACTGGGAACACCCAACATGCCTCACTATTTTAGAAATGCTGTGACTCAGTCATCTATCACTATTTAGCGCTTGTCAAAGTCACACAGATATTTTCACTTGCACATTTACCTGCTTCTAATACATGAAATTCAAGATCTGACTGTTCACTAGCTAGTCATTAACACTTATAGCATATATAACACTTATAGTTATATTTATTAGTATTATTCGCTTCACCTGTCAGTGGTTTTGATGTTGTTGCTAATCAGTATATTCTATATAAATATTTACACTACAATACTAGGGTAGACTGAGTACTGTCACGGTTCATGGATCTGTGTGCTCATTCTGTGTTCGTCTATGTGGGTGGACCCGCTCGTTGTGCTTGTCAGCGTTGCCTAGTAACCGTGCACCTGACGAGGTAATCAGAACGGTTACAGGTGTAGCTCGTCTGCACTGCCTATATCTGGCTGGCGTTTCTGTGGTGCGGTGTCAGATCGTTGTTTCTCTGGTGGTTCCTTATTTCTCTGTGTCAGTCTTCCAGGTCCGGAGGCTGTTCGCGCCTGGTCACGTTTCAGTATATTCCCTAACGGGTCCGGACTGTATTCTCTGCCCGGGCTGGAGACTCTCTACTGCTGGGTTTACTGCACCTGCACTGCCGATGAGATCTGCCCTGCACGGCCGATAGATCTGCACCTGCACGGCCGATGATATCTGCACCTCCACTGTGTTCTGGAGTCTGCACCTGCACTGCCAGCTCATCTTCACATCCACTGTATTTTGGAGTGTTCCAAATAAAGATTCTGTTTTCACTCGCAATTGGATCTCGAGCTCTCTGTACCGTGACAAGTACATTTGAGATGTGTACAGTTGAAACACCTTAAATAACTTGCTTACACAAGAACCTTGTGTACTGGTATTACCTACATTATGGGGACCAAATGTCCCAAAAATATAGTAATACCAGTAAATTCACCTTATGGGAATATTTTTTAGGTCTCCATAATGAAACAAGCTTATAAAACATACAGAATGATTGAAAATGGAAACATGCAGAAAGTTTCGAGTGATGCGTAGGTTTAGGGGTAGTTTTATAGAATACAGGTATGTATATTGTTATTTTTACTGTTATGTTTACATTTGTACTGTTTGCCATATATATTCTAGTGTTAAATATTTTGTTTAACTGAATCTGAATTAAATAAAGCAAATACATTAATATATTCCTAAACTGTAATTATTTAAAATTGTAATTTTGTAATTTATTACATTTGCTATAAATGGTTAGCCAGATTTAGAGCATTAGTACACAAGCAACATAAATCACTTAATTTCAGCATCTAGTTTGAAGTGAAAACAAAAATATTTAAAGAGTTATTTAAAGATAGTTTTACATATTTGGCAGAGAGTGTAATATAATCTGACACATAGTTTTGAAGTTCCTCTCACTGTCAAGTTTCCATTTTACCCCAATATATATCAGGGTTTGGGAAGGGATGAGGCGAGGACTCAATTGCAGGAATGAATTGGTTTTATTTAGTAAAAAATAAACAACACAAATAAAAAAAATTACTCCATGGGGGAAAAACACAGTTGGCAACTTGACAGGCTAAGCTGAGACAGGAACAGGCAAGGAACATGACTGGAAACATGCAATAACAAACTGTCACAGGACTTCAAACACAAGGAGAATAAATAGGGAGCAAACAAGGCAGGTAACAAGGGAAACATAGGTGGATCGACTGACTGAACCAATAATCAGGTAACAATGTGTCCAGGTTTAGTCAATAGACATAAGAGCACATGGCACACAGAAACAAACAAAACAATGTGCTTACACAAAACAAAAACGCAAGTACATGGCCAATGAAAGCATTCACAAGCCATGTGCTCACACAAAACAAGACATGAACATGCAACTATGAGAAACTCATAAGCTGCATTTTCACACAAACACAACATGAACTACTGCGTAGGCGTAGCTATGACTCATTGGGAACGCCCTCTGGGTGTGCCGATTGTCTGAACAGCCCTTATAGAATTACGGCAATTCATTGGTTGATGGTGCGGATTCAGTCCTTGACGTTCTTACGTCGCCATCCTTATACTGGTGAATGCGCCATCCGCTCCTAAGATTTTTCTGCCGAAAAAGGCTACTTGTTGGCAGCGCTAGGAGCTTGGCACCGGATGCAGAGTCTCGTTCCCTACTCAGAGAGCATGGGTTACGTAAGTAACCCGAGACGTTGGCTTCATTCGAAATCGCATACTCAATGATTAGGTACTTAATTTCAATAAGTACTTACTTAACGAGTGCTAAAAGAGTACGTACTCTAACTCTACTGCCAAATCTCGCTGAATATGATTGCGATCTGCCATGTTTACGTTATCATGTGACCTATGACGTTTTAACAAGCGCAACAACTTAAAAGATAGAAGCGACAGGTTTAAATCTGTAAATATTTTGATGTTTCTTGTTGAAATTAAATCTCGTGTCATCCCTCAGGCTTATAACAACAACAACAACAAAAATTCAATTTTTGATGCATTATGATCATATGAATATTATGATTATTCAAAGGATTTAACCTTGTCATTGTGCTTTTTTTTCTGTGTATGTAATCTCATACTTTGATGTGTTTTCCTTTTTTTGTCATTATGATTGATTTTTTATTGTTAGATACAACCTTCTTTCCCTGATCTTGCATGCAATTATAAGTTGTGCAATAAATAAGAAAGAAAAAAAGATAAAAGCGACAGGTGCACGAACACCTCATAGCATCAGTAACTCGACAACCCTACCTAGTTCTGTTTTCCTCAGCCTTTGCAATGCCTGCATAAAGGAGATGTAGTGCAGCTGCTCGAAGATCTAGCCTTTGGAGAAGACTGTTTATTTTATACTGGAAAAATGTAAGTATACTTTATCTGCATGAACAACACGACTGTAGTTCAGTCACAAGCAGATGCTGACGTGAATTGGAGGAATTGTTTAATGATAGTATTATATTTTAGAAAAATATGTTTACTATCAAAAGGGGGGTGATTCTTTATAATTTATAAGAAATGTGTTAATGGCATTGATATTGGTGATTCTTTATAATGTATAAGAAATGTGTTAATGGCATTGCTATTTAAATATAATGTATGAAAAATTATTGCTTTTGCTGTTATGTCTCTCAAGTGCTCCTCTCCCAAACCCCCAAAAATGTTTGTATGTCATTTTGCCAAATTTGAGAAAGTCTCTAGGACAAATTTTGCTTAATTGGATGGAGCGATAACCAGTGTGCATGAGGTGATGGGGGGACAACCTAAGACAGGGCTTCACTGCCACTGGGCACCTACCCAGGAAGGGAGGTGTAATCTGTGTAAGGGAGTGGATGTGATGCTTCTTTTGTGCCAAGAGCATCAGAGAGGGGACTGTAAGTATCTTTTGTCTGCCTCGACCCAGATTCCACTCCACAATATATGTTTTATCATGCTCATTTCCCAAAATGGCTTAATTATCATAGAGAAGAAGAAAGTCAACAATTATGTTGTTTGTAGACCATTTGGGATGATCACATCCTGAGCAAAATCACCAATTGTAGAATGGGAAGGGTGTGGGACACAGAGAACCACCTCAGACAAAGGGGTGTCAGAACTTAATTAACATACAGACTACAGCTGTTACGACAGGAGCAACTTCATTTACATAAAGGGTAGTAAACTGAAAATTTATAAAATGTTAGGACTTTAGGATGTTCGGGGTTCATTCCAACCTAAGGTACAACATGTACTTTGTCACTGCTATGCTGCAATAAACATCTTCATCAAGATCTTTAACGTCTTAATAATTTTTTCTTACAACATCCAGTGAAGGGCGATGCGATGTGCTATAGAATAATGACTGTGTTGGCCCCCATGCCTATTAAGAACATAATGTAATAGGCACAGTAAAGTCTCATGGCGCAATACAAAAAGTAACAATGACTGTCAGATTCACAAAAGTACACAAACAATCAAAGTCTGGTAAATTATGTTAAGAGATACCAAACACAACAGAGCCCAATATATTGTAACCTATAGCCTAATGACAAGGCTATAGCAAGACACACAATCTCTTTTGCAAACCTGGCATACATTGGGTGTCCATGCTCTTAGAGGATTAGGCCTCAATGAATACGGCTCAGTCATTTCAGTCCAACTTAAAAATAAACATGAAGTCTAAACAAACAATTGCTACTAAATAAAACACAGGCCGAACAGAGGAACACTGCTATTTGCCACACAAAATATAGTATAAATGCCTAAAATGTAAAAGGCTGGTAAAATTTTAATCACTTAGAAATAGACCTATAATTAATGACTCTCTGTAGATATAGCATATTTTTCAAGAAAACAAGAAGTAATAAAAATAAAAGTACTTGGATCTATTATGCCTCATAAGAAATACAGCTCAGTGATTTCAGTCCATCTTCACAAAAAAACATAAGCTTGGCTGTATTAAACACACACATATAGGACAACTGAAATAAAAAAAGGCTCAACAGGAAAGCTGTTACTACCAAATATACAATAGAGGTAGAATGTAGCCAAACAAGGCTTGTAAATAAATAGAACTCATGGCTTATGATAAGCTCACTAGATAAGAGCTCACTTATCTTATAGCCTACTTATGTTTCTATGGTGGAGGGCTAGCCTATTTCACTACCCACTTGACTGAAATATCTGTTGAAACGCATCAGGACAAGTCGCTGAAAGCGTTCATCACCAAGACGGTTGCATTTCGGGGTGAGCACAAGACTCCCAAGACTGAAAAGTTTTTCTACTGGTGCACTGGATGGTGGTGGGGCATTATAGCGGAGTGTTTTTTTTAAATAATTATTGGAAACTTGTGCAGGCTTTCCATTGTGACTGTCATATGCCTTTAGGTGAGGCCTTCTCTCTAAGAGCAGTTAGCATTCAGATTTTGTGAGAACAAAACCCTTATGTAACTCAAGAAACCAAACCACACACAAAAAAATTGTCATATGAATAAATAAGCATCTGTCACTTGCTAAGATTTTTTCTGTTTTGTCCACTTTTGGCAGATTTTGTAGTGTCACCTTGTTGTAATGTGATCACAATTAAGAACCATTATACTACATCCCTTTTGAAAAGGTTATAGACATAGTCGTTTATACAGGAAATATGTATGCACAACATATGAATATATATATGAAGAGCTCTTTTCCAAAACGCTATAAATCCATTTTAATAGTTTTCATGAAAATGACATTTTTTTACCTAGACCCATACATTTTGTTAATATTCAATTTATCCTGTTAAAATGGTCTGTTGGCTCAGTCTGAACATGTTAAACAATGATTGTTAAATGAAACAACAATATCGTCGATTATAAATGCAAAGTATTTTTTATTTTTTTTTACGCTAAAGAGAACATGCAATATATAACATCAGGGACTCATACTATAAACCGGTCGCACCACCCTTGTGTTGATGTAACCCTCCGCACCATCACACCGAGCGGGTCTCGAACCCGGGTTTCTGGCGCGGGATGCAGGCGCTCTAACAAGGAACGCCAAAGGCTACAGCCTCCAGCATCAATCGGTTAAACACCACCTTTTATTTTTTGTGATTTTCTTTGTCCAGTCTGCGTTTTCTACCCCCAGGTGTAGGTCTCACTGGCTCATCCAGGCCATCAAAAGTGTTATTAGAGTTTAAAGCACTCATTTTGAAGACTGAGCACAAACAAACGCTTCAAAGCGTCGTCATGTTGGATTGCATCGAACGAATTCTGATTGATCGAGAGGATATATCGCATTTAGGCTAAAAACAGGTTCGGCGCTTATAGCGGTTTGGAAAAGAACTGCATCTTGCAGTACATTTTAAACAAGGAAATATAGCGATTTGGCATGAAACATTGATGGAGCAGTGAATAGGTTCAGTCCACAGCAAAATGGCATGACGAACTCATTTTTTTTTTTTTTGGCGTTTATCGCGTTTTGGAAAAGAGCTCCTCATATATATATCAGTATAACAAATACCTAATACTGACCCTCTATTCTAAATATATTTACAGTTTTTAGTTTTAATGTTGATTTTTGATGTCCTACCCCAATGGCTCTATACTTGTTTTCATTGTTTGTTTTTATTCTCAGAGTTTGGTCAATCATGCAGCAAGTGTTTGCAGGAAAACAAATACAGTAAAAGTTAATTAAATGAAAGTCAAGAGAGTGTTTAAACAGCGATTATACGTTAGAGTTTTTTTCTGATCTGTCTACAGATAGGCCATGCGACACAAGGCCTCTCTTACTATTTCACTGTTACATGTACATCTATTTAATTTAGAGCACATAAAGTTACGCAGTACAAGTTGAAGATGGTGTGGTAATACTATTTTCTCTGCACGCGTCTCTAAATGTGATTTTAATAAATCACTGTTGTTTTAAGTGAACAGTCCGTTTTATTCAGTCGTTGTGTTTTAGGCATCCGCCTTTTAGTTTTGTTCCAGGAACAACAGGTACAACTGTAACTGTCTGTTGTTCTTTAAGAAAACATGCAACCAGTAGTTTTTAACATTTTATTAAATTTTCACAATTGTAAATGTTTGTTTAGCTTAAATGTTAGTTTTTATCAAAAGTCTCAGGCATGATGCCTGAGTATGTATTTTTTAAATAATTACGATAACGTTTCAGGTTTCTTGGGCGAACACTTGACAGAGCGTTTCCCAATCAGTCCTCTGCGTTATCTTTTAATAAAATATTCCATTGAATGTCACTAAGACAAATTTTGTAATAGCGTTCATAAATGAATATAAACGTACAAATCTTTATAGAGACAATAAGAACAATACGGCCTAACAATGTAAATGCTTGTTCTAACTCTTTCACTCACCTAAACTTGCAGGTCTCTGGTCCCTGGTAACTATGCCTAAAACAGCTAGATAGGCCTCTCTTGATTTTATCCGCGTGTTTAAAGGCGCTAGGCCTTGTCACACCGTTGTGAGATATAAACCGCAAAGTATTTCATAGAACAATTCCATGACTTTGCGCATTATTTCTGTTTGAATGTGTTTACTGCAGTTTCATCGCTCTTGTTGTATTTTCTCATCTAACGGTAATTGTCAAACCTTACCCTTTGTTTCCTAGATTTTGCTGTTATGATTTAAAAAAATATGGCTTTAATCCGTCCTCTTCATTCGAGACATTTATGGTTTTTCATTAACACTATCCTAGTTTATCATGTATGATCGTTTCTTGATAATTATTTCCGTCTATGCTCCTATTCCGAATAATCGTTTTCTTTTTAGAAAATGTATCAAAAGAAAAAATAATAATCTGAGATTTCCATTAACTACTATTATTATAAATTATCTAATAATTTAAGAGATAATATCATGCGTTAAAGCGCACGCCGTTGAAGGCGTTACGTCCTTGGTTGTTTGACACACCTTTATTCGGAATTCGGTATTTAAATAAGGCTTTCTACATCGTTACAACAGCTTCCGCTGCTGCTGAAACAATAGCTTTGTCTGTAACACCGCCAAGAAGTTGTTGAAATGGACGAAGACGCGCTCCATCTGACGAAGATTGTCCATGAAGATTTTGTGAGACAAGATTTCCCAGTGTCTGATGATCATGTAGGTAGATTTGTGTTTGACACATCATTGCAGACTGTGAAACTCTACGTTTTGGATTTTTATGAGGAGTATACATTCGAATGCACCTACCTGCTTTTGACCTCTATAGACTGGACATACTTCTACAATCAAATTTGGAGAGAATTTTATTTTCACAGCACAAGACATAAACATGAATGCTCGCAGCCGATAAAAACACGAACTGTGTGCAACAAGACAAAACACAGCACAACACATGTGGACAGGAGAGCGCACGGCCGAGCGAACTCAAAACCGCAGGCTCACACAACAAGATAGAACATGGAGCGCGAGTGTCCGAACCCCGACACGAAACCGAAACTCATGAGAGCCGGGATCCGAACACCACGCTCCAACATTAAACAAGATACACAGGCAAGAGAGCACACGGCTCGAGCCGAGTACACTCGAAGCCATATGCTCACATGGAAACAGGACATGACGGGAGTGTCAGGGCTCTGTCACAAAACCCATGAATGACACTAGACCGAAGTGATAGATAGTGGTGGGCAGAGCGAGACAACGTGAAACACTGAAGCAGTCGAAGCAAATGTGTCGAGGAGGCTTCAAAACATTTCGACACCTGTCTCTTGAGTCATTTTCCTAGTGGTCATTTTCAAGTATTGCTCTGAAACAGCGTCGACAAAGAAACAGTTAAGCGAATTGACGAATTATAACGTATGTTTTGTTAGTCGATCCACCAAGTGATTTGGGGGAGTGGTTAGTGTGCTCGACTGGAATGCTGTCTCCTTGAGTTCGATTATTAATTAGAATGTGTGTTTTTATTGTTCTGTTCTTGTAAAGTGTTAAAACATCGGTCTGACATCTGAATTAACTCTTTGTGAATAAATAAGTGGTATTTTGGTAATGAAAAATAGACAATTTTTTTTTTTACCTATAGGCCTAACGATTTTTATTAACAATTATTAATTGTTCTGCTGTCGATGGACTTATCCTACTTATTTTTTTACGTGAAATTTCTCCAACCTTTGAAGAAATCGTAGTCACTATTCTCTCTGTAATCGCTGATGAAATCTGCCATATTTTCTCTGCTTAAGCGCTGTTTTGAGCTTACTGTTTGAATTCGTTCACTGGATCCTTGGACTTTCCAGGAGTTTACGGTTTAAAATGATGTGATTGCAAAAGCCTGTTTCTTTTCATTTTAAGATATGATTTTCGTTATAAAGTACTGATTCAATTTAGTAATCAATAATTCATTATTATTCTACAACGCACGTCTCCCCTGACACCGCCTCCCCTTCTCGCGCACCACACAATGAAGTAACGTTAGACCGACTCTGCTTGCGTTCATTCACGTGATGGGTCGAGATGAGAGGTGATCCCGCCTGGGTAGTGTGCTTTACATAGTTTCTATATCATTTCTAATCATATATGGGATCATATAGCCTAATCACACAGACCCTGACGATTTTACTCTGAGTACCGGTGTTCTGACAATCTGTCCTACCCGCTCAGGATGTGCTACCAGTAGTTCAAGCTGTTGTGTCAATCTAACGACATGAGCTTCTTTCTCAGAATGAACTACCATCTTAAGAAATGATGGAGAAACAGAGGTAGCACATATTGTCAGCTATTAAATAGCTATCAGAATGAACTACCACCTTAATAAATGATGGAGAAACAGAGGTAGCACATATTGTCAGCTATTAAATACCTATCAGAATGAACTACCACCTTAATAAATGGAGAAACAGAGGTAGCACATATTGTCAGCTATTAAATACCTATCAGAATGAACTACCACCTTAATAAATGATTCAGAAACAGAGGTAGCACATATTGCCAGCTATTAAATACCAATCAGAATGAACTACCACCTTAATAAATGATGGAGAAACAGAGGTAGCACATATTGTCAGCTATTAAACACCTATCAGAATGAACTACCATCTTAATAAATGATGGAGAAACAGAGGTAGCACATATTGTCAGCTATAAACACCTATCAGAATGAACTACCATCTTAATAAATGATGGAGAAACAGAGGTAGCACATATTATCAATCGCATATTGACAATCAGTTATTGTCAAAATGTACGCATGACCATCAACTGTCTTGGGCAGTGGTCCAGTCAAATCAATACCCAGCAGTTCCCAGACTGAGGAGACCTAAAAAAAAGAATGGCATGCAGTCCAATAAAAATATAATTAAAAAATAATAAGTTTGCAGATCAGAATGCATTATGCTAAAAATTTGCAATTTGAAAGCAGAAATACCTGAATACTTTCCAGTGTGCTCTCTAGTATAAGAGGTTTTCCCACCCTTTGACACTGGTCACATTCACTCACCTAGAAAATATGACAAATAATGCCCATAAAAATTATGTACAAGCTATAACAATAAACCATATTTATTTGTCATCGAAAAATGTACATTTACATTTAGTCATTTAGCAGACACTTTTATCCAAAGCGACTTACAAATGAGGACATTATAGAAGCAATCAAAACCAACGAAAGAGCAACAACATGCAAGCGATATTACAAGTCTCAGTTAACGAAGTACATGTAGCAAGGTGTATTTTTATTTTATTTTTGAGTAGATTGAATATAGAAAAAAGAAACCTAGTTTTTTTTTTTAAGAAACAAGTAGATGGAATAGAAAAAAGAAAACTAGTGTTAGTTTTTCAAGAAACTAGCAGTTAGAGAATAAATATGAAATTGATAGAGGGTCAAGTCAAGTGTGTGTGTTTATATATATATATATATATATATATAAAGACAGATAGATAAAATATAATTAAAATTGAGAGAGTTAGAGGGTCAAATAAATTGTACTAATCTTGACAATAACTCATCAATGTATAATCGATTACCTTACAAAACACAATGCACCAATTCAAAACATTAGAAAAGGTATGACATATGGACAAAATTATTGAGACAGAACCCTTCTATTGAACAGGTTTGACTACTTTTGTCATAGCCAAGAGCACAAATATACATATTACATCATATCTTCAATATAGTGTGGTTGTCACGGTTGCCTTCTGTGGCAAAATGAAGAACAAGGAGACGTGGGCCAAAAAGTAAACGTCAACGTCGACTGTCATCCCTGGCCAATAATACCTGGCACACAAGGCATTTCGAGTTTTAAATACCCCACTGTGGCCTCCCAAAGGGATACTGTGGAATTCCTCGAACAATGCCCTGCATTCGTCCTTGGTTTTAACTGCCTTCCTTCTCCCATAATACAGCAAATCATCTGTAACATTGACTAAATTTACTAAATATGTAATACAAATTAACCTTGGAAACTTTTTGCAAAACACTGCCTTCATACTAACCTGAGACTCTGAACTTTGATGAGTGTCGCCTCAAGTTTTGACGTTCAGTTTTATTATATTGTGTTGGGTACACATTTGTAGTGAGGAAAGCGATCACCTCTTCGTATCTTCTCTCCATGATACTATACAATGCTTTCAGAAGAAAATAAAAATAATTCAGAAGCAAACAGATTACTCACACAGACAGTTATTGTTTTTTATTGGTTATGTCACAACCGTTAAAAATTATACAATAAATAATGAAAAAATACTATAGTAATTTATAGTAAATACTACAGTGTTTTTGAACCATACTATAGTAAAGCACTTTAATTTGTTGTGGTAATTCTATAGATGCTGTGGTAATATAACAACTATAGTAATATAAACAAATGACTTTACCCAATACTGTACTAAGTTTTCTACAACTATAGGGAAGATTATACAACAATACACTATAGTAAAAACTAAAGTATACTACAGTATTTATTACAGTTTATCAGTTCGCAATAGTTAATTGAACAGTATGCTGTAGCATTCATTAACAAAATGTTGTAAATACTATAATATGCAGTATAATGCACTTTACTATAGTGGTTAAAAACAATAGTGTTTACTGTAAATTACTATAGTATTTTTTTCGTGTGGGTGCTAACAAAAACAATAATTAATATATATATATATATGAATGAAGAAGAGTTCACATGCAAAAATTACAGCTAACTAACACATGATCACATTTATATATTTCATATTGACGGAGCAAGACCATGTCAAAGCTTAAAATCATAGTGAAATTAATGACTGAAAAACGTTACATATTTAGCCTGAATATCACAGGCTCACAAATAATCTGTTTTGAAGAGTAGCCCACTTAAAACGTCAACAACTACCTTGTGTAAAAATAGAAAGTATTCCACAAAACTTTAATATAGTAGCCTAATAGTGTTGAGCTATAAAGCCCAAGACACACTGCACGATTTTTTCAGCCGAAATTCGTGCAGTGTCTCGGCTTAAGACAAAAACATTTTTGATAACGTTATGCTCATCGAAATCACAGACAATGATGAAATTATCACCCATTTACTGGGAGCCATTCGGTTTTGAATATAGTATTTTAATTTAGCAAGATCGATTGGCTGCTCCTCAAGACTGCATATACGTTTTAGGGAGAATAAACCATTGTGATAAAATTAAGCGTTGGAATGAGAGACAATGGAAAAATCTCATATTTAATGTAAAAGATTCGACGTTCAGTGAAAATGTATTTTATTTAGTATGACAAAGACCAATTTTTTTAGTAAATCAGGGACTCGTCAAAACCGCATGCTTTTTTGAAGAAGCACCCTCTTAGTAACGTTAGAAAACTCGTTTTTGTTGTTATAAATTATTATACAATTTAGAAATGATTAATTGTTTAATGAGAGAGAATCAATTTTACAAAAAAACACAACTGTAATTAAGCTAAATAGATTTTACTTACGCACTCGTTCACAACTCAGACAGGGTAGCCCAAATTTATGGGCGGGTCTTCAGATAGAGGGTTTCCAAGAGTAGTAGGGTACTGCGCATGCGCATTGTGTATGGGTAGCTCATTCTGAGAGGTAGCACAGAGTGTCAGAACACCGGCAACATGTCAGAAGAACAAAAAAGAGCAGGTACTCTAAAGGCTAAAATATAGAAGTGCTCAGAATGACCTTACACATAACATAGGGATTACGCAGATACATGGGCGTAAATTTCATTTAACAGTAGGGGGGACAATAAATATAAAATTTCTCATGAGCAATTTTTGAAGGGGACACAAATAATACAGTCAAATTGTACTTATAAAGATATGTCCCCACAGTGAAAAACTTTGCTTCTATCATTATTATTGTAGCATGGAGACTGCGTCATTATGGTTATTTTCAAAGTTTTTATCAGGTTCAATGACAAAGCAGATTAACACATTTCAAACAGCCACAAACCAAGGATAAGAAATAATAAAATCCCTTTTATTTCATCCATGCTGATGATTGTAATGATGCCAGGTTGTTTACCTCAGTTTAGAGCGCTCTGCTCGTGCTGCTTCTCAGAATGTTTGGTCGTGTAATGATAACATATAATATATATATTGTTATAAGGGAAACAGGTCAATTTAGCTCAAAGGGAATCATTAATGATTTTATAGGGAATTTGAACAGACTCACTGTTTCACGGCGATTCACTGAACAAGCCGTATAACAAACTCTGCACTGGATATTAAAATCCCAAAATATAGTGAAAACACTATTAAATAGCACAGTAACAAAATCGACAGATTAAGACATTAACTTATGAGCACAAAACACAAGATATTTCTCTTTTCAATATAAACAAGACTTTATTTATATAACTAAGACATGTAAACTAATCTACACATGAACACAAGCATTCACACATTCACACATTGCAGAAAGAGAGAAAGTGAGGAAAGGATTAGATTAAGAGAATGAGAATTTGATATCCCACGTTTACAGCAATATGTGCAATTGCATAAACCTGAACAATCAATCACATATTTAACACTCGCATTGACTTTTTCAATGAGGCTAAAATCTATTTTCAATATTACACCAGTTTCAGCAAGAGTCTGGGGTTTGTACTTGCAGCTTTTGTGTTTAAAGATTCCCCTTTGTCCTCCGTCTTTGCGGGAAAGGGTTTCTCCGAAGTCGCTGATTGGCTTAGAGTTCAGGAGTCGTTGAAGTGGGCGTTGGCTCTTGGCTGGCCCTGCAGAGTTTTGGGCTGGTTGTCCTTGGCAAACACAACTTAGCACACGAACTCAACGGAAAGAAAATAAACTAAAGTCAAAGAACAAAAGGATGTAAAGAGACTAGGTGTTTTTTCTTCTCATCATGGTATCAAGCTGGCTCGTGGTCCAGAGCACATGGCTGGAGAGAGAGAGAGTTCATTTTTCCAGAGAGAGAGGGCGTTCAAGGGAGAGAGAGAGCATTTTCAGGAGAGAGAGGAATTCAAAAAAGGGATTCAAGAGAAGTGAAGAATTCAAGAGGGCGAGGAGAAGTGTGTCCTGGGTATTTACCCTCTTCTTTTAGACACCCCCCAATGGTTGTCTTGACCAATTAGATCCCATGCTGGCTCTGGGTGCCGCTTTGTTTCTTCACCCAATCAATAAATCAACATGTCATGTTCAGTCACATTGCCCGAATTTTACATTCTCTTGCAAAGTATCCTTTTGAATGTGATTTCTATAACCAGAATATGATGCATTTGACAGGAAATCAATCAAAAGAAATGATTAAAGCTAGACTTATGACACTCATACATACCAAACATGACATTAACCCTTAAGGCTTACGCTATTCAATACTAATTAAAAGCACGATAAACACAATGATTAAAACAAGGATAGTCAAATTTGTGGGTCACATACATAATATGCAGTTATGCATATAAATTATTATTTTCATTAACAATGAGAATGAAAGTCCTTTAAGATGATTTTACAGTCTGTAGCTGTGATTTCTATCACAGATTTACATGTAATGGTCACATGTTGCATCTCTTTGACCATCAATATTTATTCCTCAAATGTATTACCAAATTCCTGCATTGGAATTATCATTAAGTGTTCCTTTGGTTTTGCTGTTGCAGGCTGTATTCAGACGGGCTGGAGCTAGGGTCTGATTTATGACTTCCTGCTGTTGTCTTGTGGAATTCGGCTCCTCATGTTTCAACCATGCTTGATCGAATCTTGATTTGTCTGATTCGTCCTTGATATACTACACACCCCCTTCGTTCGGCGAGGTGTTTAGCAGAAGACATCGTCGAGCGCTGGAAAAACAAAGGCAGAAGAAGCAGACAAAACACAGCAAACAACAAGACAACACCTCCATGACAGTTACTGTACTGGTGCCGGGCATTAGGTTATTCGGGTTATTCAATTGTGGAAATTATTGTTTTAATTCGTCGATCAAATTTTGCGACTAGATTTGGGTGTTTCTTCTAAGTTGTCTTAACTTAAGAATGTTCACATTTAGTTTCTAGTGAACTAATTTGTGGTAAAATGACTCGACCTATCGTGCATGGAGCTCTCTGGCTTTCCTTCAGTCTAGAGTGGCTTGGATATTAGGTGTAGCGAGTCAATCCTAATATCAGACCTTTGACCCTTGCAGGGTGTCTAGGTGTTTCACCTACTAAAGAAAGAGGGGAAGGAAAAGGATAGGTAAAGAAGAACAAAACAAAACAAAGCTGCTGTGGGTTTTCCTAGCATGATTTGCAACTACTGTTGAGCTAGGATGTCATGTGCAGCTAGGGGCCATGCACCTTAACTTCATGTCAGGTGTTCTAACTCTTGTGAGGATAGCTATATGTTTCTTCATGGTGGTGTATGTAACTGTGTTGCTAAATTTGGATATTCTACTTGTGGGAAGAATATGTTTGTTGAATGTGTTATCAGTAGATGTGGTTACCTCTGGGTGTAGGTAATGTTGTGTGTGTTAATGGTGTAGTGTATGTGTGGTCAGATCTGTTCCAGTCTGTGTTGTCTCCCCCCTTTTCAGGTATGTTAATGAAGACTGACTCTCTTCATCCTTGGCTTGGATGTGGGCATGTCCATGATCTAATGGGGGTCAGTCCAGAAAGGCAGGAAGTTCTTTAGCAGACAGTCGGAGGTAGTTTGGCATGGCTGTGTGAAGCTGGGCTGCAAACTTTGTCTCCTTTGTTGCATTCCTCTTGTGCTACCTTCTGGATGTGGCAGACTTTCTGACCTTCTGTCCTTGGTGGTTGCTGTTGCACAGAGGGGAATGTGGTTCTAGGAGTTGGAGTTCATTTAGCAGTTTGCTAGTGAGTGATGGGTGAGTGAGGTGATGTTCTCTGGTACCTCAGTTTTCATCAACGGTTGGCCGTGAGAGACTTGCTCGTCCTGTGTGGTTGTTGAACAGGTGCTTGTCATCTCGGATATGGTGGTGTACCATGCGATCGTCGGCCTTCCGCTCTGTCGCTGGTCACAGAGCATGACTCAATTTCGTAGTCATCCGTGTTCAGCTTATCTTGAAGGAACTCGTTCAGTTGGCTCATGACTTGTTCCATGTCTTCTGACGGTAAGCTGTATGGTTCTGGAGCATACTCAGCACTGTGCATGTCTGAGTAATGCTGAGGTGGGTTTCGTTGTCGCTAACCCTACGAGATGCTCTTGGATGAGTCAGGCGATTACCTTTGGATGTCTGGTTAGGTTTCCAGTTGTTGCTATCTTTTGCGTTTCTTGAGAAGCGTGCCTAGTCCCATGGATTTTCCAGAAGTTGGGCTGATAGCTTTCGTGGACATGGGGATCACGTTCTCTGTGCTCTTGATGGAGGACTCTGGTATTGTGATGCATCTGGGTGTCGTCAGTGCAAGGCTTGAGTCTTTATTGACAGAGTTCAAGAGTGTGGATGTTTTGTTACCTTTCTTTGAGGCCATCTTCTGCTTGTTGTAGGCCTTCTGTGTTAGGTCACGCAACTGTTGGATGGTCATGGAGCGTGGACAGGCCATGACGCCTAGATGGTGGCTGACTCCAGGGTGCAGATTTCTAGGAAGAGGCTTTTGAAGTTCACATCCTCTTCAAGGTCAGGTTCGTTGTGTGCACCAAAGTAGGCTTGTCGGAGTTGGTTGTAGTAAGCTTGTGGAGCCTCTTGTCGACCTTGTTTGGTTTCTAAGGCAGTTAACAGTCCATGTTCGAGTCAGGGTCGGTAAACTCTTTAATCAGGACCTCACGGTAGCTGGTAGTCTGACTTCGTTCGACTGGGCTGTCGATCTAAGAAGTTTCTTACCTCGGAACTGGACGTGGCTCTAAGGAGGTATAACCTGTCTCTGTCAGTCACATGAGGTCTCATTTCTAGATAGAAGTCGATATCTTGAAGGTGGGCCTGGATGGTGTGGCCTCCTGTGGAGTTCGGGTTGAACTTGCTGATCCTTTTAGACAGCTTGTCGAGGTCTTTGATGGTCATCCCAGGTGCAGCTCCGAGGTCTGCTTGGATGGGAGGTTTTCTTTCGTTGACAGGAAAGAGTTCTGTGGCGAAGGCAGGTGAGATTTTGGGTTGTGGCCCTTCGCTTCTTTCGCTGTATACGAGTTCTTGGACATGGGACTCTGCTCTGCTCAGCAGTGGTGAGGCTGAGTGTTGTTTCTCTCGCTTTGGCTCTTGCTTCTGCTCATAAGCATGTTTGAGTTCTCTTCTGACCATGTAGAGCTGATCGTTGGTATCGTCTAGTTGTTTGGTCAGATTGTCCATTTCAATTCTGTATTTTTCAAGGTGGTCTTTCAGGGCACTTATTTCAGCATTCTTGTTGCTGATGTCATGCTTGGCTTTCTCTAGTAGCTGGTTGGCATACTGAAGTCTGTTTACCAGGTCTTTCTGGGCAGCCTTTGCATGTTGTTGATCAAGTTGAGCTGCTGTCAGGGCTGCTTGGAGCTCCTTAACTTGTTCCGTTGTTTCCTGCTCGCTCTCGTTGGGTGCTTTGAGTTGATCTTGAACTTTCACTTCCAGCTTGTCTATGCGACGTTGAGCACATGTCAGTTCCTCTTGAAGGTGGGTGATGTGCTTGTCGCCAGTTTCAGCTGGGTCGTGAAGGCATAGCTTAGGAGCTGGCAATTTTGACTAGCTCCTCATGGTTGTTATTCTGGCTTGAATCTTGTGTCAGGAATCTTCTCAGACCTAGGATTATTATTAAAAATAATAACAGTTCAAACGTCTTGGGGTGAGGCTGTCTGTCGTGCCTCTCAGCCAAGTGTTCACATCTTCCCCTTGCCAGGGGGTCTGCAGTCTGCGGCATGTTGGCACGCTGGGGAGAAGAGAGGCTGACACAGATCTGTGTGGAGTGGAAGCTTATGTGTGGTGCGACAACTAAGTGTTATGTCAGTGATTTGAACCACTGGTGAAGTGTGGTGATCACTGTGTTGGTCTCAGAGTATCTACGTAGACTAGCAATGTGAAGACTCACTCTAATGAGGAAGAGGGAAAAGAGAAAAGAAAAACACATTTAATTAAAATAAACAATTCCTTTTCTATTTTCTTTTTTAAATGAAGAAAATTATTATTTTTTATTAAATGTTGTTATCAAGGAGGCAAACAATATTATTAAATCTTTGTCTTAGACAAACGAATATAATAATAATTCTGATATCTCTTTTCTTAGTCTGACAGAATTGACAACGCACACCTTACAGTTGGACCAGGGAGGCTGCGAAGCGACAGTTGCTCAACACTTATCTCTATTAAAATTGATCTCAGCATTGCATGAGTTGTTAAAATTTGGATTGCTTTTAAATATAGGGAGGTTAGGAAGAACAAAAGAAGGTTTGATTGCAATCAAATTCGTTAGGATGATTCACCTTTGACAGGATTGTGTATCTCATACACTTAGAATTGATTGATGGTTCTTACAGGTCCCTACAAATGTGAAAAGTGAAGAGGAAAGAAAGGAGGATAGAACAGGAGGGAAGAGAAAGAGACAGTAAGTTGAGTGGATCGTCCACTAGCAAGCAGTTATGCCCGACTACGCGTATAGTGTTGTTTTCAGTTGCTACACAACTATCAACAAAAATAAATTTTGGGTAAAAGAGATTTGTCTCTCTAATTTATTTGAACTCGTAGTGAGGGATAACAATGCGTCCTATTAAGGCTCAGGTGGGTCGTTCCCAAGCTAGGATACACAGAGGAAAGAAAATGGTAAGACAAAGTAAAATTGTAAAGTAAAAACAGGCAAAATAAGCAAATATGAAATTAAGTAAATGAGGAAATAAGTAAATAAAATAGTGGTTATGTTTATAACCAAAACAGGAAGAATTGGGGGTAAAACACAATAAAGTAATGAGTGAGTATAAGTCTGAATAGAATCTACTTATATGGGTAATAAATCAATTAGGTAGAATAAATTTACTTAAACTTTCAAAGTTCAATACTTATTTGTACCTAAAATGATTATGCCCAAAAGGGAATACTAGAAGGAAGGATCATATTAAACAATATGAGGGTGAAAATTAGAATGATTCCAAATAAATGTAATGTTTTAATTAAATTTGAATTTGGCACAATTAATAATTGTAAACTAGTATTTTCCTTTCTAGTAGAACTACAAATAAGTGGTAAAAAGGGAGAAATAAGGAAGAGAAAGACCAACAAGTATATTAGTTGAAATATTTAAAGGGTTAAACCACTTTAGCTTTTCAAACACGCACTTTATTCAACCATTGGATGTTAATGCTAACTTCTAACCTTTGAGGCTAATGGCTTTAGCATAGACTTCAATGTAAACACAACCGTGCCATTAGCAACAGCATGGAGTTTGTTTACAAAGCGTCGATGTACTGCGCTGCGGCGCAGTTCAAAGTTGCTCGAAGTATGTTAAGACTTTCGTGTCACAATCGTATCTGTGGCAACCAAAACAAACTAGTGGCTAGCACATTAATTGTTGCATTACAAATACAGTTAAGCATGTTACATGAAATGTTGGCGCATCTCAACACTGTACAAATAACAACACCGCTTGTTCTGCGATGTGGCGCTTAAACTTTCAGTTCGTTCAGAGTTAAACTTAAACCTTATTCAAATAACAGCTTCGTGCTGCGGTTGAGGAAACAGTGATCAGTGTATCACAAGCCCGTGTCCGTTTATATGGACATAAACACAACAGGGTTTCTTCGCTGTTGGTTCAAAGGTAAACTTTACTTGATAAAGCTTTTAAAACTCCCATTCAAATCACTCTCGGACACACGCAGTGTTTCGCGAGATTTAATTCATTTTGTGAGCAGTGTGCACAAACAGGCAAGCATTATTCTCTAATGTTTAACCCAGGGAGTCATAGCATATATGATCTGACAATGGAACACGCACTGACGATCAAACTATGAATAATAAGGCTTTGATAAATAGAATTGAGGAACACGCTCAAAACTATTCTTTATCCACTGATTTATTTCCCTTTTAATTACTGCAGTTTAGCTTCGTGCGGCTAACAGTTACTGAGATTCTGGAGTAACGTTATAGCTATTAGATGACCTGGAACACGCAGGACATTAATTCAGCTATAAAACAAGGCATTACAGGAAGAGAGGAAAACGCTCACATCCGACCTTATTGTACGATCTCAACTGTTAACTTTGAGTTCCCTTACTGCAGTTAAACAACGGAGAGGCGGACTCGAGTTACAACCTTCTCTGTGCTCATTCATTCAAGGAGGCGCGCGCTGCTGACGTCACTCACACATACCAGTCTCGATCTCAGATCTCATCCGTAAGAATATAAAAGATTAAATAACTTGGTTTATGCTCATAATTTAGATTAATCTGCCCGCATTTCCTCCACCAATATGTAATGATAACATATAATATATATATTGTTATAAGGGAAACAGGTCAATTTAGCTCAAAGGGAATCATTAATGATTTTATAGGGAATTTGAACAGACTCACTGTTTCACGGCGATTCACTGAACAAGCCGTATAACAAACTCTGCACTGGATATTAAAATCCCAAAATATAGTGAAAACACTATTAAATAGCACAGTAACAAAATCGACAGATTAAGACTTATGAGCACAAAACACAAGATATTTCTCTTTTCAATATAAACAAGACTTTATTTATATAACTCTAAGACATGTAAACTAATCTACACATGAACACAAGCATTCACACATTCACGCGTTGCAGAAAGAGAGAAAGTGAGGAAAGGATTAGATTAAGAGAATGAGAATTTGATATCCCACGTTTACAGCAATATGTGCAATTGCATAAACCTGAACAATCATCAATCACATATTTAACACTCGCATTGACTTTTGACCTGTAAGAGGGAGAGAGAGAGCATTTTCAGGAGAGAGAGGAATTCAAAAAAGGGATTCAAGAGAAGTGAAGAATTCAAGAGGGCGAGGAGAAGTGTGTCCTGGGTATTTACCCTCTTCTTTTAGACACCCCCCAATGGTTGTCTTGACCAATTAGATCCCATGCTGGCTCTGGGTGCCGCTTTGTTTCTTCACCCAATCAATAAATCAACATGTCATGTTCAGTCACATTGCCCGAATTTTACATTCTCTTGCAAAGTATCCTTTTGAATGTGATTTCTATAACCAGAATATGATGCATTTGACAGGAAATCAATCAAAAGAAATGATTAAAGCTAGACTTATGACACTCATACATACCAAACATGACATTAACCCTTAAGGCTTACGCTATTCAATACTAATTAAAAGCACGATAAACACAATGATTAAAACAAGGATAGTCAAATTTGTGGGTCACATACATAATATGCAGTTATGCATATAAATTATTATTTTCATTAACAATGAGAATGAAAGTCCTTTAAGATGATTTTACAGTCTGTAGCTGTGATTTCTAATCACAGATTTACATGTAATGGTCACATGTTGCATCTCTTTGACCATCAATATTTATTCCTCAAATGTATTACCAAATTCCTGCATTGGAATTATCATTAAGTGTTCCTTTGGTTTTGCTGTTGCAGGCTGTATTCAGACGGGCTGGAGCTAGGGTCTGATTTATGACTTCCTGCTGTTGTCTTGTGGAATTCGGCTCCTCATGTTCAACCATGCTTCGATCGAATCTTGATTTGTCTGATTCGGTCCTTGATATACTACAGTCGCTATAGACCCCTTCACGGTATACGTCACAGGAAAATTCGAAGTTCGCAGTGCGCATGTCGGGGTCAGAAAGTTAATTCCATCCCATTGAATTGTGTGTTAACCATTGTGTAATGGACCAACTACCGCAGGTGGCGCGGTGTTGTGATATATATATATATATAATTCTGAAACGCAAAAATAAATAAATGAGGCTCAATCATCTATTAACAAACATACGTGTTTATTTTAGCACTTACGTCAGTGAACACTCAGCCTGCAAAACACTAAAATAAATATCAAATAAATAATACAGTTAAATAGGAAAGTAGCCTTAAATGAGAAAGTTAAATACACCCGGTGTGTGACGTCACGTGCACTACCGCTGGTGGCAACCGACCACCGCCGGTGATGCGGTTGTCACGGCCACCATCACAGCCCTAGACAAAATGCCTACTTGTTGCGTCGTGGACTGTGAAAATCGCACCAGTTCTGGAGTCAAGTTTTTCAGGATTCCTGCAGGATCTCATCCGTTTCAAAAAAATAGACGACATCTGTGACTGCAAGCTATTAAACGGGCAGACTGGGACAATACTACGATCAAAGAGGCTCGTGTTACGCGACTCCTTTGTGGTCAGATAGTGATTTCAAAAAGCTGTTAGGGGAACAAATGGACCTAATAGTCACTGAAAAAGTTAGACAAGAACTAACGCAGAAATATGAGATTCATCCAGACAAGACTTGGTCGGTAGATGAGTGTAAAAAGGTACTAGGAGCAAGTATTCGTAAGAACAATGTGAAAGGCATTATCTGTTATCACAGAGAATTCAGTGTAACACTAGCTACACAACAGTCTCAGCGTAACTCAGAGCTAGAGAAACAGAACAATGAACTCCGGGCTAGAGTATCCACTTTGACTAAGAAATTGAACCTCAAGAAAGCTGCAGCAAAAACTGATGTGGAAGTTAGTCAGCCTGATAACATTTACCCTGATTTACAAGCGTTCTTTGAAACAGATGCTCTCCAATCAGTAACTGATGTGCCTGTAAATTCAGTCAATGTGTGTGGTGCTAGGAGAAGATCTCAGGGAATTGAGGAAACCTATAGTGTTCCTCTCAATTCTTCTGTTGTGCAAACACAAACTGTTGCCAAAGCTTTATGTCCTAAAGATATAGAGAGACTATCTCAGAGTTTACCGTCAGCACGCACACATTTTTCTGAATTTAGAAGAACATTGATCAGTAAAATGCGTCTTTATGACATGTCGTTGGCAGAAGTCACGCAGCTGATGTCACAAATTCTAACTGAATCTGAATTCAACAGTTTTGAATCTGCTGTTGCTTCTGAACTGCGAAATGCCAGTAAGGGTGATTTAAGAGAAGGTATTTTGAAAATCCTAAAGAATATCTTAGGACCCAAAATAGATTGGTCTAGAATTACTACCTGTGTGCAAAGGAAAGAAGAAACTGTGAGTGAATATACTGAGAGATTTTGTCAGTCAGCTGTAATCTACAGTGGAATTGTTGATGACCCTGAAAGTGTGCTAGATGACAAGGGACCCCTGGTTCATATCTGGTCAGATGGCCTTGTAGCCGAATACAGAAAAGCTTTACCATTCTTAGATCTAACTTGGTCTAACAGAACTCTCAGAAGTAACCTAGACAGGTTAGCTACATGGGAAAGAGATGCTGATGTCAAGGCAAAAGTAAGAGTAGCAGCAGCTACGTTTAACACAACGAAACAAGACAATAGATGGTCTAAAAGAGAAAGCAAATGCAAATACTGTGGAAAATTAGGACATTGGGAGAAAGAGTGTAGGAAGAAGTTGCAAGATAGTAAAAGAAATGCTATGCATAATTCTGCTCCTTCTCAGCCTGCACACAACCCTGAAGTAGTTCCGCCAGTGACCACTGAAACTGTAGGACAGCTAGTTCAGGCTCTTCTAAGAGCACAACAAGACCAGGAAAAAAACTAATTGTTGGGGCTGTGAGTAGCTACCTTTCCCCTGTAATCCAACACAATGACCAAAGAATTTTTGTGAAGGGTAGCATAAAAGAGAAAGAGATTGATTTTTTGCTTGATACAGGTGCAGAAATTACAGTAATTCCTACAAAATTGGCACAAGGTTTAAACATCCCATACAAGAAAACCAAACTTTGTTTAACTGGTGTAATAGGTGAAGATTCTGTTTTGTATGAAACTCCGCCCATAGAGGTACAATTAGGCTCAAAAACTCTGACTACAAAATTGCTATGCGCTCCATTAAATACAGGTGCAATTTTAGGCATGGATCTTCTGAGACAAATAAATCTAACTTTAGACATGTCCTCAGAATCTACTAGCATAAAAATTTCCTCAGCACAGATTTCTACCAATAATGCAACCCCTCCCGAGTATGCTTTCTTACAGAATCATCCAATTTGGGCTAAAGACAAGGATGATTGTGGGTTGTTGACAGGTGTAGAACCAGTTAAATTGACAGGAACTCCACCTCCGGTCACCAAACAATATCCGATTAATAAGGAAGCTATACAGGGAATCAAACTTATTGTAGAAAATTTGCTGACGCAAGGAGTGCTAGTTAAAACCAACAGTCCATGTAATTCACCCATATGGCCCATCAAGAAATCTAATGGGACATGGAGACTTACAATAGACTACAGAGTAGCCAATAAACATATTGATAAAATCACCCTCCTAGTGGCAGATCCATCTACAATTTGTAATGGCTTACCATTAGCTTGTAAGATTTTTTCAGTAATTGATATGTCTAATGGATTCTTTTCTGTACCGTTGCACTCTGACAGCCAGCCATGGTTAGCTTTCACAGTTGACTATGAACAATACCAGTGGACACGATTGCCACAGGGATTTCAAAACTCCCCAACCATATATCATCAGGCTGTCAGACGTGATTTGTGTGACCCAGAATGTCCGGTAAAACAGTCCACTATGATCCAATATGTCGATGATATTTTGATCGCCTCAACAGATCATGAGGTACATCAAACTGAATTGGCATCATTGTTGCACTATTTGCATAAAAAAGGACACAAATGCAGCTTTCACAAAGCTCAAATCGATAAAAAGCAAGTCACATTTCTGGGTCAAACAATTGGTGCAGGAAATAGATCCATTACACAGGATCGAGCGGCTTCAGTCAAAGCCATACCTCCGCCTACTACCATTAAAACACTCCGCTCATTTTTAGGAACAACAGGTTATTGTAGACCTTGGATTGAAGACTATGCCTCGATTGCTCAGCCTCTCTATGATTTGTTGAAAGGCCATGGTAAAGATTCAGCTGTCACCTCCTCCCATTGGGGAAATTGGTTAGCAACTCTCACAGCCCCGAATATTGTTATACAGCGTGCACCAGTCACGAACCCATCCTCATGTATGATGTCTGCAATAACTGAATTTGTGTTAGAGGATGAAGGCGAAATGACTCATGATTGTGTTACGCTTACATATGCAGCGACAAGTGAAATAGCAGAAACTCCCATAGAGAACGCAGAATTGGAGTTGTTTGTTGATAGTTCAGCTCAAGTTATTGAAGGTAACAGACGAGCAGGATATGCAGTAACTTCCACCACTGAAGTAGTTGCTTCAGGTCGTCTTCCAGATCATTTTTCAGCTCAAGCTGCAGAACTAGTAGCCTTAACTAGAGCATGCACGCTAGCTTCAGGATCGGTTGCAAATATCTACACAGATTCCAGGTATGCTTTTGGGGTAATTCATGATTTTGGTGTCATTTGGCAAACCAGAAAATGTCTAACTTCTGCTGGATCCCCCATTAAGCATGCTGGATTAGTGAAAGATTTAATGTTTGCCATGAAACTCCCAAAGAAATTAGCGGTGATCAAAGTGAAAGCACATCTCACAACTAATACTACGGAAGCTAAAGGTAATGCTCTTGCAGATGTAGCGGCTAAACAGGCTTGTTTCTATGCAACTGTACAAGTGTGTTCAGGTAGTACAGCACAGAAGACAATTCTACCTCCTGAATCAATCGTTGATCTGTATAAAGACGTTCCTCTATATGAAGCATGGACATGGTTAGACAAAGGAGCCACTGTGGATTCATCCGGCTGCTGGACCAAAGGGGGAAAGTATGTTGCTCCCGAATCACTGTTGCCATATTTGGCTCAACAAATACACAGTTTGGGTCATAGTGGTCCAGCAACGATGAATCACAGGTTCTCAAATCAACAGTGGAATCCAAAATTCAGAAACGCAGCCACTGAAACAGTCAAGAGATGTGTTACATGTCAGAAAAATAATGATGTACCAGCAGCCACTACACCAGCAGCACATACCCCAGCTCCACCAGGGCCATTTCGTCATCTGCAAGTTGATTACATATCGTTGCCCCCTTGTAAAGGAAAAACTGACGTTTTGGTAGTAATAGACAAGTTCTCAAGATGGGTAGAAGCTTATCCAACAGGGCGTGCTACAGCTGCACATACTGCTAAATGTCTTGTCACTGATTTCATTCCCAGATGGGGATTACCAGATTTCGATGACTACAGATACCAACAGCTTGTGTTCTCAATAAAGAATCCTGCTGACGATCCAATCCGAAGTCTCCTGGTCTTCTCTTCTGAGTTTCCCACACTTTAGAAGAACCAAGTTCACAACACTACAGACTTAGCAGATAGCAGACTAGCTTTACATTAGCGCTTTCACTATGACAACAGTAGATCGTGTTGTAATCAATGTGTGCAAGTCTTTTTTGTAGGAGAGGCATCACTTGACTCCAGTAGTCCTGACTTTGTGCCCTCCTTGTTTGTGTACACAAAACAAAGGCCGACACCTAAGACAAAAATGGAAAGGTACAAATAATAATAAAAAGTATCTTATCTATCTATAAGGCTTGTCTGTTTCTCCTTGACACAATATGCCGGTCTATTAGCCGCGCCATTTTTCTGACCCCAAGCTGCGCGCGCACCCAACCTAGGCTTTCGATGTTTACAAACATTGAAGGGGTCTATAGCAACCAGTTGTAGTGGAAAACTGTAGGTCCAAAACAGAGCAGAACCGAACTGAACCGAACCGAGCTGGTACCAGTCAGTGGAAAACCCCCATAAATTGCAGTGCACTATGCAACAAGCTATTGTAAACAAGCTAACGTTAACTAGATAAGTAATATTTTAATCGCTAATATAGCAGATTCATGGAAAATTACATCGGTAACGTTAATCAGCATTTTTGCCGCAACTAATTTATGAATGAGTCTTCTGCATCAACTACATTAAAGAGAATCGCTTTATTTAAAGTGAATAAAGTACCCTACTTACTGGAGTTCAACATTAACTGAGCCGCAGCCACACACCTGACTCGTGTGTGGAGTAGGTGAGATGAACTGGGAAAGCAGGCAGTCAGTGTTGCCAGATCGGGTTGACGATTTCCAGCCCAAAAGCTCAGCAAAACCCGCCCACTTCAACAAAAACCAGCCCAAAATTTTAACTGCCAAAATAATGTGATATGATTTTATTACCATGTCAATCAAGGTTGATAAGGACCACTTTTATCTCCTCAAAATAAAATAACGACGAAAAAAGGTAATAAAGATAAATAAATTTCACAGGAACATGGATCAAAACAGGGCAAATGCGTTACAGACAGTAAGAAAATATGCTTAAAATGACCAGGAACCTTTTCAAAATGGCAATCAAGAAATTAACTGATAACCCCGGGGAACACATCATTTTCAATGTCCACAGTAAGAAAAGCTCATTTTGTGCAAAAAGTGCACAATAAAGTGATCAGAAAGCAATGTTAATTCACACCCACAACAGCCAAACATGTGTTATTCATTGATACATACTGTATGATAATCTGACAGCTAAAATAATAATAACAATTAACAACAATGCGCTTACCTTTCTCTTGTGCTTTATCTTCAGACAGCACGTATTTCATGAAGTAAACATTTTAGAACATAATGCAGAACTTAGCACAGTCAAAACTGTTCAAGTCCAGCAGCTGTCAATGCCAAGCATACAAGAGTTTGGACGGTTTAAAAGATGTTCTGATGCAGGACAGCATTGTATAGTCCCATATTCAGTTTAGATTTTTATTAAATCCTTCAACTGTTCTCTTATTTCAGTTACAATTACATTTAGAAGTCTTCTATTCATTTAATCCACGTTGTGAGATTTGAGTTACTCTTAGATTCTTTATCGTGTAACTTATATTTAAGCCACTTTGCCATGACAATCACTTAACTTAAATAAAATGAAAGAGTATATATAGCTGCACATTTAAATTTTGCCCTTTACAGCGCCAAACCCAATCACTCACGAGTCATCACATCTCACCAACATAAAAGATGGTAAATTGATTGACAAGTCTCTGTTAAAATGAACCAAAAGGGTTGCGTTAAGGAAAAATTAGTTGATGACTGCACTACACATTATTTTGCTGTGATACTTTGAGCTCGAGCATATTAAGATAACATAACTAAGATAAAAGCGAAGAAAAAAGCAGCTGATTGGGCGGCTTTTATTTTTTTTAAAGCAGCCCAAATTTGGTCTACCCGCCCAATGCGTTAATCTCCGGTCCAAGCCGATCAACCCGCCCAATCTGGCAACACTGCAGGCAGTGGGCCAAACCACTGTGAGGAAGGGGAGGGGGAACTCAACTGTTTCGAAAAGCATTTTTTGCGGGTTTTTTTTTTCTACTTACACAATTATTTTAGGTGTACATACATATATTTTTCACAATAGAGAGTGCGATTTTTTTTTAAATATTTTTTTTGGGGGGGACAAAAAAATCCCCGGGATTTACGCCCATGCGCAGATACAATTTGAGATCCAAAAAGGGTGTGCAAGATAAAAGCCCTGCTGTCGTTATTGGGAGAGGCTTTAGCACGGGAGTTGGCAAGTTGGATTGCACCAGCTTTTTTATTTCGCCACCTACACAGAGAACTAACCCACCCAACCAGTAACCACACGTCTGATTTACTCTAAACCGATTTCAATAGCGGCACTTCAGTTTAGTCAGAACCATTTTGGCGAATCGGTTTGTTCGAATAGTTCATTCTAATGAACCAATTCATAAAACGAATCATCAATTCGTTCACGGCATAAGTTAATACTTATATTAATTTTCGTCATGGTTTATAAAAAAGTAAACATATCCATATACAGCCGATTGCTTTTTATGTTTCCATCCTCACCTCACATTTTTAAACAAAACGAATACAACAATGTCCACATTTCGAGTGCTTTAAAAAGCGAATCGATTCTCTCAAATGAACCAGTTCAAAACAACGATTGGTTCGCGGTTTGAACAGCACTAACGTTACTTCGGCTTCCGTAGCTGAAAGGATCCTTACTACACTTTCTTCCAGGCATTTATCGTTCAATTCATTTCCGTTCCAAAACAAACGCATATGTTTACGCGAGTCAGGCATAATTACACCCGGAAGGAAGGAGCAAAGGACTAAAATACGCCCGTTCAGCTTTAGTGAATCCGCTGGGACATTTTAACGTGATCTGTCATGGTAGATGGTTAGCACGTACGCTACCAGTGTATAGCTCGTTAGCAGAGCTAATATCGATTTATTTGAAGTGTGTTTTTGGCAATACAGCGGTAACGAGATCAGCTCAAATGTGAACAGTCGCACTTGATGAACGGCGATCTTCACTGCAGTTGCGGACGACCTCACGACAGTTGTGTCGAAGTTGGAAATACGGAAATAACAGCCATTTATGGCCCACACAATCAATTATCTGTAATTCAAGTGTTAGAATACCGTATATCGTCGCCTTGTTTTGAAAGGTATTAAAGTATATGGCTGTGCGCGGGCCTTTCAAAAGTGGAGATTAATATCTAGGTCGTGCGCAAAGATTAGTGTTCGCAGCAGGATGTCAAAGGGATTTGTGAGCTGAGAGTATAACAAAAACATGTCATTCTCCCTGTCATAACGTGCACAGTTTCGCTTTATAAAATAAATCAGTGTGTCGACGTTTGCCGTACATAATATAGATGTTTGTGCGTAGGAAAAGCAGGCTGTCAAAATCACTTTACTGACTTTACTGATCAAATAGTCCAGAAATCAGACATCATGTCAGGGGAAAGTAGTGGCAGTGGCGAGGACTCCGATCAAGAAACCCACCGTAAAGTTTGCACTGTTAAACACGAGATCACTAATGGTAGGTGACTGACAGATTTCAACTGGTGTGTTTTTATTTCTTTACAAAAGTTGTTGTACCAAGGTATTTTGATGTGTATCATGACATTTGATTCTGCATTTATTTGCATTATTTTAATTATTTATTACCTTATAACATTTGATCATATACCATGATATTTAAATTGAATTTAAAGGTACTTCAAATAATGCTAGTGTTTTAACAAAGTTTTATCATTGTGTTTATGTGCATTTCCAAATAATCATTGCTTGTTCAAAATTATGGTGCGTTGTGAGTGTAATATTTCTCAAATCTGACTCTTCTTTTTTACCCTTAAGTACTGTGGTTATTTAAAAAATAATTGGAATTGGCATCAAATATCTTGGTATGGTATAATTAAAAATTTTCTATTACTCTGTATATCAAAGAATACCCATAGGAACATTGCAATAATTTGGTGCTTTTTGTTACATTTTCTGTCTGTGTTTTCTTTTGAGAAACTACAATTTTATCAGATTGCGTAAAACAAAACTGGTTGTTTATTTAGCTGCAAGGGGCATCATATTTGTTTCAAGTTGGCATATATATGTTTTTAATTATCAGTGTCAGGCAGATTATTTTTCCAGTTTAAGTCATTTTCTTTTTCTGTGCTAGGTTTCAGAAAAAAAGAAAATATTGCACCGTTTCTTTTCTGATATCTCTAATGTTAGTTGGAACTGGAAAATATATATATTAGGTATTGCCCACATTTCTATGTCATTGCATCTGCATGTACTGTGTACTATATCAAATGTATTTGATGTAGTAGAGCACCAATATGCTTGTGTGTGTGTGTGGATTTAAATGGCTGAGAGTGTGATTTGTTGTGTACATTCACTGTTTGTCCCTTCTCAGCAAACCTCACAGGATACACTGAGAAAGTTGGCATGGAGAACTTTGAACTTCTCAAAGTGCTTGGCACTGGAGGTGAGAACACTGCGCTGAATTTACAAAAGTATTTCTGTTGCATGCTACACTTTGTCTTTACTTGTTTGTCCATCCCGTAAAGGTCATTGTAAAAAATTTTACGTACATGATTATAAAAGCAAGGAGTAAATCTAGCACATTTTTCCTGTTGTTTGACATTATTACTGACATTTAGAAGTAAACAAGTACACCTTTAGGAGATTACAATTCACAAGCTCTGAAAAATTGGCTCTACACTTCTCTTAAGTCTATTAGGGTAATAATCAGCTAGACTACTAGAGATACCAGACCCGTAATCAGGCCTAGTGTATGCCCAAACAGCTTGTGCATGTTTAAAGGCAGGGTAAGCAATTTCTGGAAGCCAATGTTGATATTTGAAATCACCAAAACAAACAAGCCCCTAGCCCAAAAGGATCTCGCCCCTATTTTAATAGATCCGCCCCACTTATACGAAGCCTACGCAACCCAGGCAATGATTAGTTCTGTGAAACATAAGGAGCTTTTCCACCAAAATTACCTGGAAAAATATTTCCCAGGAACTTTTCCCCCAGACCTGTTGATCTCTCCGTTTCCATCACGGTCTAAACTACCAAGAAGATTAGGCAAATAGTCTGGAGACTTAACGTTAGGTATGCGCGTGTTTCTCAATACCAAGTACGCAAATTTTAGACTTGCATCCTCGGTAGTTCAGACTTTACGGGTTTGACTTGGGAGTGTGAGCTCCCGCGGACGGAACAGTCCGGTAATTCTGCAAACTGCAGCGTAACTTACTTGATAACATCAGTCAGCTCGCCTCGGCTGCTGCAATTTTCCTCACTGTATTTACAGACGAAATATATCAAACACCACTGCCTCTTTTTGTTTTCACTTAAACATATTAATAGCTGCAGAAATGTAAAGTTAGTTCAGGGAATGTACATTCATTACAATGAAACAAAATATTATATAAAACATTTCTTCTCCAGTGCAATAATAAGCATATTATGCAACTGCAATTAAGATGTTCATATACTGATTTGCATAATGTGTGGCTCTTTGGGGTGTTTAAAACATTGTTTAATTGGTTTAAGCATTGAAATTACTCATGCTCCGTAGTTGAGTTGTCTCAACCAGTTGTCTTTAAGTTGCTACATCTCTGTTTTTCCCTATCCATCAGCTTACGGGAAAGTGTTCCTGGTCAGAAAAATCAGCGGCCACGATAAAGACAAACTCTATGCCATGAAGGTTTGCACCGTCTGTTATCACATTTGAATTTTTGCTTGTCCTTCAGTTAGTAAAAACAAACAAAAATATGCACTTAAAGGTGTGTGCTTAATATGAAGAACTGAACATTTTTTAAACACAGTGTTGCCACTCTGCTCTGGCTCTTCAACTAGAAATCTACAATATCTACTATTAGGATGAAAAAATCAACAAAAATGACAAGTACAGTTTTTTCAATTTAGTTTCTTTGCCATTTCTTTCCCTGTAGGTTCTGAAGAAAGCAGCCATTGTTCAGAAGGCAAAGACTGCTGAGCACACTAGAACAGAGCGGCAGGTACTGGAACACATCCGCCAGTCACCCTTTCTGGTCACCCTCCATTACGCCTTTCAGACGCAAACTAAACTGCATCTCATACTAGGTAAGCAGCACAAGATACAGATTTCATCCTGATTCACTTGTGTTTGCTGATTTATGGATGGTATGTGACTGTAGCATAGTTGTGAATCGCCGTGATAATTCCGCTGCTCTTTTATAAGGAGGTGGAACTCTCCGTCCTCTATATTTTAGGATTAGATGGACCCAATACTTCCTTTCAGATTTTTTTTTTTTTAAGAAGCGAGCGCAAAATCATCCTCAATGCTTGAAGACTCCATTTAGTAGGCTACTGTTTTGCAAATTATTTCGCAACGGATTAATTAATATGCATCGGACTCAGTGTGCAAGGTTTCTGTGTGTGACGAATTTTAGTCTAGTGCCGAGACCTCTTAGTCTAGTTTTAGTCAACTAATGAAACAAGATCTGGTTTAGTCAACTATATACAGTAGATTTAGTTGACTAAAATATAATCGGTTTAGTTCCAGCATAATTCATCTCTAAAATGTCCAAAACAGATGTTGGAAAACATCTATTAACCTGGTAATATGAATGATATTAAGGTTTGAAGATGCAATATTGATACAGATTTAACTCCTGTGACACACAACATGTCTTTTTCTCAAAATTAAATAAATCAACTTTTCATAAACAAACAAGAATATATTTTCAATGAAATTAAAATGGTTTTATAATATGCATTCTTTATAACAACTTGCATACAACTTAATTCTTTCAAGCAGACATATTTATTAAAGGGTTAGTTCACCCAAAAATGAAAATTAGCCCATAATTTACTTACCCTCAAGGCATCCTAGGTATATATGACTTTCTTCTTTCAGATGAATCCAATCAGAGTTATATTAAAATTTGTCCTGTCTCTTCCAAGAATATAAAATAGAAGCTTAAATATTAAAAAATGATAAATATTAATAAACATAAGCATATATACATGATACTAAAATAACAAGCTGCAATACCTATTATTAATTTATGAATCATATTAATGTCTGTTCCAAATAAAAATAAAAATATATCAAATGCCGTTTATTGCCTGTAATGCCTATGGCATTATGATATAATTGGGTAAATGTTTTTTTTAGTTCAGCAAAATTAAGTATGTTGTGCTATTTGCCATTGCTGTGATGTAAACTATATTATACACCATGATGTAAGACACTGGTCCTGCCACCCACCTTATTTTGCTCTAGGTATATGTATTTTAGTAAATTGGTGTTTTTGGAAAATGTTGTGAGTGTGTGTTTGTTTCCGAAGACTATGTGAGTGGAGGAGAGATGTTTACTCACTTGTATCAGAGAGATCATTTCTCAGAGGATGAGGTGAGGATCTACGTGGGAGAAATTATCCTGGCCCTGGAGCATCTGCACAAGGTACTAACATCTACTGGAGTATCTGCTGCCCACGCTTTCATTGATAAGCACTTACACACTTATACATATGTAAGCTTGTGGAGTTAATTTCACTTATACAATTAATTAAATATGCTGAAAACCATACACTTAAAATTATTTAAGTTAATATTTTTATGCCTAAATTATTTGTAAATTAAATGCAGTCAGGAAAATAAGTAATTTGTAATTGCTGTTTGGAAGAAATGTAAGGTAACGCTTTATTTTAGGGTCTCTTTACCAGTTGCTTATTTGCATGCATATTAATAGAATATTAGCTATTTAATAGTAGTAATTAAGCACATATTAATGCCTTATTCTACACGACCGTAACTTATTCTACATCCCTAATCCTACCCAATACCTAATCTTAACAACTACCTTACTATTTATAAGTAACAAATTAGGAATTTATTGAGGGAAAAGTCGTAGTTAATAGCGAATAAGTATTCCCTTTTCTAAAGTGTTACCAAATGTAATTATTTAGAATTATCAATAATATTTTTACTATCCAACCTTTTATAATAATTTTTTACTAAACTAAATTTAATGGTTAAGATCAAACTGCTGATTCTATAAAAAGCGATTATGATTAGATTAAATTAGAATATAAATATTATCAGTTTTACTGTATTTTATTTGATCTTGTGTTTTCAGCTTGGCATTGTGTATCGGGACATTAAGCTGGAGAACATCTTATTAGACAGCGATGGTCATTTGGTTCTGACAGACTTTGGGCTGAGTAAGGAGTTTCTAGAAGAGGAGGTGAGAAAATAAAAACTAACAAATAACATATGCAGTTTGGATTTATATATTTTTCCATTGTATCCATGTTGCAATCCAGTGTTCAGTTCTCATACTGCTATGTTTGGTTCATGCGTAGAAAGAGAGGACTTACTCATTCTGTGGCACTATAGAGTACATGGCACCGGAGATTATCAGAGGGAAAGCTGGCCATGGCAAGGTGAGAGGAGATAAGATATTTATGTCATATTAAAACATTTCATTTCACATAATCAAAAGAAAAAAAAGTGAGCTATAGTAGCAAAAAGAGAATCAAGAATTGTTGCATTGTGAAATTCATTTTCTTCATAATTAAGCACTTTGCCAAATCAAATATATATAATGGATTCATCTTATTTAAGTGTATTTATCATTTACAAACATGATTCTTATTATTGTAATTACCTACAAATGTCTTAAACATATTTTACTTTCATGCATGTGAGGCTGTGATAGTTTTCATGTTTTTTTTTCACAGTAACGAGAATTTTATTTTACATTAGTGATCATTTTTATTGCATTACAGTAATGAGAATTTGTTTGTCAAATTTGCATTTAAATTTTTAAATTTAGCTAAATATACATTTATACATTGAAATAACAATAATTGAAATAAATACAATACAATAATTGAAATAAATAACCCTATTTGGATGGTAATCATAATCATAAATGTTATGCCGTGACACACCTCAGTGATTAAAATGGCATGTTATTTATTGTGGAAAAGGAGATGTATTTACGTTTATAATAGTAAATAATATCCTGTTTATGATTTTATTATTTTAATATCTTTTAAAAAAAATAGGAAAATTAGCGGTATAGTTTAAATGGATTTCTGTCAAAATTATGGATGTCATTTAAAAAAGTGGAAATTAGCAGAAATAATTTAATTCAAACTCTTATAAGATACACGCTGGACATGTCTATCTGTTTGACTAGTAAAATGATTTGTTGTCCAAGCCCTACATTATATAAATGTATATAATGAATATTAAAAAATATAATGCACATTATAATGATGCCCCACTTCAAAAGTTTGTTCTCTTTTTCATTTCATTTCTAACCGCTTCCACTCACTGTAGTGGAGCAGTGATATAATATTATTTTAATTAAGTTTTCAGAATTTTAGTAATAAAAAATCTATATTTAAATCGCCTGCATTTTATCACAAAGCACAGTTTTCCATAGGGGTCTTGGTAGTGGCAAAAAAGGTTTATAAAACAGATTTTGGATTGAGTCAAAACCAGTAGGTAATTTGGCTGGGAATTTTTATGCTGGTTGTGGAAGACAAACACCAACATTTTGGATTTGAATTGCAATAAAAACACCGTCTGGTCCTTGTAAATGTTGAAATTACCATGAGAAACAATTCCTGTCTGAATAGGTCTATTGACAGGGTTTTGTGAGATGAACCAAATTCTGATTATTTGGCAAGTTTGTTGGGCGAGTTACTCTGAAAATGTAATTCAATTACTGATTACTCCTTTTAAAAGTAATCACGTTACTGTTCTGTTTACTTTATTTCAAAAGTAATTAGTTACATTATTAGTAATGTTACTTGTTTCTGTGACGTCCATGAAATTGAGATGAAATCCCAGCATAAACGCTCATGATAAATATTTGTTATTATAGTATCAGCATTCCCAGAACACTTATTTTTAACTAAAGCAAGCATAGGCTGCTGCAAACATGGTTTGACATGGCAGAATGCCAGCAAATAGCGCTGCTTTAATAATCTCTCAATAGATGACATCTCAATCTCACAAAGCTCTGTTATAACAGTTATAACACAGTTAATATATTCATAATTAATCTTTCATAATGTCTACAATTCGTATGTTATAATGAGAGGATTCGTGAGCACGCAGATTTCAGCACTGCAATAAATAGAAACTGCCTACGCTTGCGCCTGTTAACATATTTTATTTTAGTTCTTGTTGCTTTTGTGCAATAGATGAATAACAATTTATATATTTTTTATGTTTAGATATTTCTATTTTGCGGTAGTCCCGTGAATAATTTTATTCTCCCGCATCCCACACACACACACACGAGTGTCTACCTGCCCGCACCAGCACTCGCCCATCTTGTCCCACGCCACACTCTGTTGTGTCGTGTGTCATGTCTCGTGGGGGTGCAGGTCTCTAATGGACTTGACAGTGCGTGTGCTAAACCCTTTTTACAATCTAGATAAAGCACTGCTTTCTGTTTAGCAATGTAACGCAGCAGTTATGTATAGAGACCTCGGTTTGTAACTATACTATAATTACTATTTTGAAAATTATAACGCGTTAAATTACTCCGTTACAATTTTTTAAAAATCAAATAACAGTAACGCGTTACTAACTAATGTTTTACTGCTCAACACTGTTAATGAGTGATAAAGCATGACGTGTATGATGGTGCTAATAGTTCCTTCCATCCTGTGTGTAGACAGTGGACTGGTGGAGTTTGGGGATACTTATGTTTGAGCTGTTGACGGGAGCGTCTCCGTTCACTCTGGAGGGAGAGAGAAATTCCCAGAGTGAGGTGTCCAAGTGAGTCTCGCATGGGTAGACCTCCATGACTCTAAAGATTTTCTCCATATGTCCTTATACACAGTCAACTCCCACAGTGTTTAAACTCCCAGTGATAACAACAGTTGTTATGACTGCATCAGATAAGTTATTTCCCTTGAAATGAACTTTCTGTCTCTGACAGGCGCATTCTACGTTGTGAGCCTCCATTCCCCTCGATCATTGGCCCTTTGGCTCAGGATCTCCTGCGAAAGTTACTGGTGAAGGACCCTCATAAAAGACTGGGCTCTGGTCCCAGAGGAGCCGAGGAGATTAAGTCTCATCCTTTCTTTAAGGTTCTCTCCATTCCATCTTCTTACTTTTTGCTTTTCAGCTGTTTTTTATTCCTCACACCTGAACTCTGTGTTTAATGTTGTTGTAATCATTGTAGCGATGTTTGGTGACTGAAAATGGATTTTCAGTTTCGATCTAAACAGTTTTGGAAGGGCCCAAATCATTGATCAAAATGGTGACATTTAATTAGCGCTTCTCCAGTGGCTCAGATTGAAGATGTGAAATTTCGTGCACACAATGTGGATAAGATATAACCGGTTGTAAAATTGTATATATTGTATTTACCTTAAGAAAGGTTCATTTAGTTTTGCCGTAGCCACGGCATATTAACTCATGGGTGTGATAATAATATGTCATGGCCACAAGATCAATTTGTCGAGGTAACGAAATCTGAACGAGTTCCAAAAGGAACAAGCCGACATCCATTTCTTGTGGCCGCGAGTTCTTAACTGTAATATAATACAATTATAATATTCTTATAATTATTATAATAATAAAAATAACTGATTAGGGCTATATTTTTATATTTATTGTTATATATGCTTATTTCTAAGGCTGCCCTCTAATAGTCGACTAACTGCCAGTCGACTAGAAGAGGTTGACAAATATTGTATTAGTGGCAGATTATTATTTATTTTTTTACAGGCCAAGTCATGCAGTCCATGATGGACAGATCATTAATGGCTGGTCTTTGTGGTAATACAGTACAGCGGGCAGGACATCCCAATGCTCGCCTATCATTCACCAACCTCAAATTTGGCTTATCATCTGAAATATGTTAGTAGAAGGAACTTTACATGGCCGCTTAACCCAGACAAATGTGTGATATTCAAGTGTCTGTGTGGAGTGTGAGCTCACTGCATGACAGATGAAGGTGCCGGTGCGGCCACCTGCTCTTAAAATACTCTGTAATTTTTGCTCAAACTTGAGCACGAAACTCTGTATATACTTGCCTTACAGACATGGAAAATATATCTATAGAGGGTGAAATGTCTACTTTCAAATGAACTAATTAAAATGGAAAACAAATATTCTCAGATTATGTAACCTATATGAAACCTGCATACAGTTCCATCCACTACTGCGGAGATGACGAGTCAGTGTCGCCAACTTCAAGCAGAAAACACAGAAAGCACTAGTTTCTCAATAAATTATTAATATGTTAAAGGGTTAGTTCACCCCAAAATACAAATTCTGTCAATAATTACTCCCCCTCATGTCGTTCCAAACCAGTAAGACCTCCGTTCATCTTCAGAACACAAATTAAGATATTTTGAGCTCTCAGATCCTCCATAGACAGCAAGGATCCTTACACGATCAAGATCCAGAAAGGTAGCAAGGAGATCGGTAAAATAGTCCATGTAACATCAGGGGTTCAACCGTAATTTTACAAAGCTACGAGAATACTTTTTACTTTTTAATCTTAATTTGTGTTCCGAAGATGAACGGCGGTCTCACAGGTTTGAAAGGACAGGAGAGTGAGTAATTAATGACAGAATTGTCATTATTGGGTGAACTAAATCTTCAATGCAGCCTCCTTACTGTCACATTCATAATCATTACTTCTGCCGGTGCGCTGTGGCAAGCTTTATGCGTGTGCTTGAGCGTTTATTATGCTATGTAGGTAATTAAAGGCTCATTATTATTATTTAAATTGTTTAATAATAAACGTGCGATTAGATGACTAATGCTTAAAATGAACGACTGCTAGTCAGCCAGAAAAATCTTTAGTTGAGGGCAGCCCTTCTCCATTTTTCCCTTTTAGGCTAATTTGTGTAGTGCTTTACCTAATTAGCGTTCTGTATAATTATGCTTGTATTATTAATATGCTACTATATATTTTGCAAATACTGTAAACACCTGACAATTATGCTAATAAAGTTTTAACATTGTAGCATAATTAAACAAAGCTATTATTTCAGCTCCGGGGAATTATTTATTAAAGATTCAATATTGCTTTGATTAAAGTGATTATTAATCTTTAACTTATGATTTATACTGTATTAACGACTCGTCCAACGATCACTAACATCAGTATATCTTTATCAATTTAGTTTATTTTGCTCTCGTGGCCAACGATAAACAGAATAAATATTTTTTATATAATTTGCATGAGGTAACGCAACCTTTTATGGCAATAAGGTTCAAATACTTGAAAATCACATCTCAAGAGACAATTCTTTATAAAATGAAACACGGTTTATTTGCTAACTGCTATTCTACGGTACATGATCTAAACTAATAAAACAAAACACATAGACAACACATAACATACACACACACATTCAGAGCTCTACGGTTTAACGTTAGAAGAAGAGTTAAGGTAGCACCTTATTTCATAACTGCAGCCACATAAGATCACGAAAGAGATGTCACCCTTTTCTGCATTCAGATCAATTACCGGTTCAGTTAGGATAAAAATGTTGCTTGTATACTTGCTTTATGTTGATTAAGCAGGTCGGATCTCTTATTCGTTCCACGTGGTGTTCACGTGTTTCCACGGAAGTGTCCGATCCTTTGTTTCAGATGCCATGTGTTCTCTTCGTGTTTCTTCGGTGGCTTTGTTGCTTTCCACGTGTTTCCTGGAAATCTCTGCTGCACGTTCCTGTTGCGTGACGTCACTGGGGAAGCCCTTGTCTCATTAGCGGTTGCCTGGTTCTGCTTTGAGATGGAAACGTTGAGCTGCTGGTTCGGTGTTAAGGCTTTACGACGTCTTGAGTTCGCTTAGCTAGTTGTCTCAGCCCGATGTTAGAGGCGAGAGTCCAGCGCGACCGGCTTCCAGATCGTCCGTGTAAGAGTTGAAGCGCGAGGATCAGAGCGAAGGAAGAGAGAGCGATTTAAAGCTGGTGTCCAGTTTTAAACAGACGGATTTCAGCACGCCCCCGGCGGCTGTACCAATCAAATTGTTCTTGTGGGGCAAAGCCGCGTGACTTCTTGGCCATGCTCACGTCATCTGATATTTAATTTATCATGTGAACGATATACTTATAGACCTTTTATACGTGCTGTAATCATACATTATGATGCTAAAGAATAATGGTCATTTACAACACTTATTTACTGATGATGATAGCTTTTTTTTAGAGACTAAACACTCCATTTGGCACACCAAGTATATATATGCTACACAGTTTAAGGCACAGATAAAAAAACATTCCAAATTCTAAACAATTTGCATTTACACCAAGCCTATGAAAGGCAGAGTACAACATTAATATCCATATGTTTCTTGCGGAGGTGGTTTTAATATTCAAGGCCATTAGAGTTGTTCTCGAAATCCTTTGTAGATTACCCTTTGTTCTCCGATGAGAAAAAGCGCGCGCTTTGCGCTGGATGAGGAGGGAGGGGCCAGATATATCCAGACAGAGAGGCGCCAAGTCCCTGTAGTTGTTTGAGCATTTATGACTTGGTACGTGACAGTAACCAAACTCCTCGAAGATGTGCTGTTCCTCAATCATCTTTCTCTACATGATTGAATTTACTCCCGTATGTGACGATAAATGAACTACACAGATGATTAATTCCTCAATGAAACACTATAGTATTTCTAAATATAATCTATTATTTAGACAAAATAATATTATAGGTTTAATTTCAACCTTTAAACCTTTTGCACTTCCAGTAAAAAATTCTGTAAGTCATAAAGCATAATCAAAGTTTTTTTGGTGTGCCGGCATTTACAGTTGGCTATTATTTACAAAACTATTCAGAGAGGAAAGAGATCGAAAGGAAAATAAATCAAATACATAACGAATATAAAATAAAATGTAAATGTAAAAATGGGTGTAAAATATAAAATGTCACCAATAATAATAATAGACATGGTTAATATGTCATGGCCATGACAAAACTAAGGGAACCAAACAGTCCAACTCCTCCCACTCACAGTACCATTCAATGTTAATCAGATAGAAACAAATAAACTCTATGGAGAGAAGCATTTTGCTAAATATAGGCCTATGCAATACAGTATATTACATTTTAAGTTAACCTGTTGTCTTCAAATGCTTATTTTTCAATAATGAATTGGAGTAGGACCATTATTATTATGACGAAGTTACAGCCATATACAATATATTGTTTTCCATTTCGTCTGAATTAAATTTTAATCTTTAAAATCCTTTTAATTAATAAATTTAGTTTTGGTAAAAAATTATTTTGGTGCATCACTGCTCTTAATAATGTCTTCATCCTTATCTCATATTTTCTGTTTCTCTCTAGTGGTTGTGTTTCAACCCATTTTATTCTGTGATGTGAATTTTATTATTATAATTTTTTTATGTACTAACTTAGCACTTATGTGCTAACATTTTCCTCAGCTAACATTTTCCTCAGCTAAAATGACTTTCTGTGCTTTGTCTGTATTTGCATTAAGTGAATGAGAATAAACTTGAGTTTATTCATGGAGAACTGATTTGATGAATAGTAGTGGTTTTTAGGAGTTGACAAACAAGAGGTCTTGCTGATGTCTGAAAGGAAAAGTAATTTCAGAGATGGAGCAAGTTATTGAATTTCAATGAATTATTATAGGATAAACATTAATGGATAAAATATCAGCTTAAAGGGGTAATTTTTTACACGTATTTGTAAAAGAAACAACAACTAATATTTAGTTTTACCTGGCTTATTTCTTTTCCATTCTCATGCACAAATGGCATGTTAAATGCTGTGTTAATTAATGAAAAGAAAAGCAAAGATCTTCATATACATTTTTGAAGCTTTGCTTCAGTAAATGCTTTTCCTTCCAAAACTGAGAAAGTTTGAGTGTGGTTTCAATATACATATACAGTGGGTACGGAAAGTATTCAGACCCCCTTAAATTTTTAAATCTTTGTTATATTGCAGCCATTTGCTAAAATCATTTAAGTTCATTTTTTTTTTCCTCATTAATGTACACACAGCACCCCATATTGACAGAAAAACACAGAATTGTTGACATTTTTGCAGATTTATTAAAAAAGAAAAACTGAAATATCACATGGTCCTAAGTATTCAGACCCTTTGCACTCTACACTCATAACTTTTACTCAGGTGCTGTCCATTTCTTCTGATCATCCTTGAGATGGTTCTACACCTTCATTTGAGTCCAGCTGTGTTTGATTATACTGATTGGACTTGATTAGGAAAGCCACACACCTGTCTATATAAGACCTTACAGCTCACAGTGCATGTCAGAGCAAATGAGAATCATGAGATCAAAGGAACTGCCTGAAGAGCTCAGAGACAGAATTGTGGCAAGGCACAGATCTGGCCAAGGTTACAAAAAAATGTCTGCTGCACTTAAGGTTCCTAAGAGCACAGTGGCCTCCATAATCCTTAAATGGAAGTCGTTTGGGACGACCAGAACCCTTCCTAGAGCTGGCCCTCCGGCCAAACTGAGCTATCGGGGGAGAAGAGCCTTGGTGAGAGAGGTAAAGAAGAACCCAAAGATCACTGTGGCTGAGCTCCAGAGATGCATTTGGGAGATGGGAGAAAGTTGTAGAAAGTCAACCATCACTGCAGCCCTCCACCAGTCGGGGCTTTATGGCAGAGTGGCCCGACGGAAGCCTCTCCTCAGTGCAAGACACACGAAAAAACACCTGAAGGACTCCAAGATGGTGACAAATAAGATTCTCTGGTCTGATGAGACCAAGATAGAACTTTTTGGCCTTAATTCTAAGCGGTATGTGTGGAGAAAACCAGGCACTGCTCATCACCTGTCCAATACAGTCCCAACAGTGAAGCATGGTGGTGGCAGCATCATGCTGTGGGGGTGTTTTTCAGCTGCAGGGACAGGACGACTGGTTGCAATCGAGGGAAAGATGAATGCGGCCAAGTACAGGGATATCCTGGACGAAAACCTTCTCCAGAGTGCTCAGGACCTCAGACTGGGCCGAAGGTTTACCTTCCAACAAGACAATGACCCTAAGCACACAGCTAAAATAACGAAGGAGTGGCTTCACAACAACTCTGTGACTGTTCTTGAATGGCCCAGCCAGAGCCCTGACTTAAACCCAATTGAGCATCTCTGGAGAGACCTAAAAATGGCTGTCCACCAACGTTTACCATCCAACTGGACAGAACTGGAGAGGATCTGCAAGGAGGAATGGCAGAGGATCCCCAAATCCAGGTGTGAAAAACTTGTTGCATCTTTCCCAAAAAGACTCATGGCTGTATTAAATCAAAAGGGTGCTTCTACTAAATACTGAGCAAAGGGTCTGATTACTTAGGACCATGTGATATTTCAGTTTTTCTTTTTTAATAAATCTGCAAAAATGTCAACAATTCTGTGTTTTTCTGTCAATATGGGGTGCTGTGTGTACATTAATGAGGAAAAAAAATGAACTTAAATGATTTTAGCAAATGGCTGCAATATAACAAAGAGTGAAAAATTTAAGGGGGTCTGAATACTTTCCGTACCCACTGTATATGTATATATATATATATATATATATATATATATTTTTTTTTTCAGGTGTAGTAAAATTTTTGTTTCTTTTATATGAGAAATGTAAGCCCAATGTGATTTTTACTTTCACAAACAAAAGTGTCTGCATATTTAGTATTCATTATGAAATGTTGTTTCATCATTTAAAAGCCTAACAATCTTCTTAATAAAACATTTTGAATCTGAAATTTTTTGAATCTTTAAAACGAACAAATCAAATCTAATGACACTTGATACTTGTATACAATGACAAGTGTTTTAAGTGTCCACATACTTTTTGAGATTGTCACACATCTCATCTGATTGATCTCTTCAGGGTTTAAACTGGTCCGACTTGGCTGAGAAAAAGGTACAGAGTCCATTCCGACCAGAACTGCGTAATGAATTGGATGTGGGTAACTTTGCGGAGGAGTTTACCGGAATGGAGCCGGTCTATTCTCCTGCCAGCACACCACCTAGTACAGACCGTCTGTTTCAGGTACTTGCACATGCAAACACACCTGTCCCTGTGCCCCTTTCATGGAGACAAACACATGCATACAGTAGATTACATCCCATTTCCTGCCACAGCCCTCAATTATTAATATCAACCGATAGTGTCACTTCACACATACATACACAGATGCAGTACAGCTTTGTAACTTAATACCCAAACACCCCGATCATGTCACAAACACACACACACTCACACTTTATTGTAACACCTTCTTTGTCATGTATACCCTGTTCCGTAATGTTTTTTCACATTCCTGCTGGAAAATAGAGTTTAAACAAAACTTAGCTGGCCAAAACAGACCAGTCTAACCAGTCTGGAAGACCAGCTAGACCAGCTTAAATAAATAATTGACTTATAATCATTTAATTTCAAATTACCATGGAGCAATATTTTTTTGTTTTGTTTTTAAGAATAGTCTAGTTCTTTCAGACTAGCCAGCCCAGTCACCAGACCAGTTTTTTAGATTTTACTTTGTATCTCTGTAGTGATTCTGTCTTCTCTTGCTCTCAGGGCTACTCTTTTGTGGCTCCTTCTATCTTGTTCAACAAGAATGTGGTGATGGCGGATGTTCTTGATGCTCATGTGAATGTTGACAGGCCTGGTTCTGCTACAGTTCAGCGCAGTGCTATGCTAAAGGTATACAGAGCCTGGAATTTATTTTGTGTACATTTTTAATTCATTGTTTTGGTTATAAAAAATGTTAAACAGCATTGTTTCTTGTGTGTTTTTCAGGACTCCCAGTTCTTTCACCACTATGAGCTGTGCCTGCAGGGGGCTCCACTGGGCGAGGGTAGTTTTTCTGTCTGCAGGAAGTGCAGACACAGGCAGAGTGGCCAGGAGTATGCTGTAAAAATCGTCAGCAGAAGGTAGAGACGTTAAACCAGATTTTTTTCATTGCCAAACCACATTTATGTCATTGCTTGAGTCACTATTTGAGGTTTTTCACAAATTAATTAAGGAATAATTCATGATTCTTTTTTGTTTAACTGAGCATTAAAATTAAATAAAAAACAAATAACATGATATTCTAAAAACCGATGCACCTCTTTTTAGTGGAAAAATTATGGAAGGCCACTTCAATGTAAAATAATATGAAAATGTTTAGTAAAGTAAAACAAATTGATCAAACAATTTCATTTTCTCAGCATGGTTTAAAAAAAGTAGCTTTTTCTCGTTTTAGTTAAACATTAGTGTTTGCTCTAAATTTGGAATTATTTAGACTGATTTTTGAGAATTACAGTGTCCCTTAAACAGTGTTTGCTTGACTATTATTCAGCAGCAGCACAAGAGAGAAAAAAGTTAAAAAGTTTATAAGTTTGAGTTATGAGATTGCATTCCAGTTTTAATAATGAATGAGAGACTGGGATGTTATGAAGTAATACATCAACAACAAATTAATTATTGTCCTAAGGGACTACTAACATAGTTCCGAAGTCAAAGAATGTGTTTAATGAATTAATAATTGCTTGAGATTATTCATATTTATATGTACAGCAGAACATCTCAATAAAAATGTCAGCCTAATTCATAACACAATTACTCCCCATAGCGTAGTAAAGTGGGCCTATTCAGTGAGTTCCCAAACACCAGCCAGAATACATTTTATTTCCAACAATGCTTTAGTCTTAGCACTAGAGGTGTTTGTTATTGACAAAGAAAATGATATCTTAATATTTTATGGGGTTTTGTCAGTAGAAAATATTTTCCTGATTGTGTTTTTGTGCTAGAACTTGGATTAATTTGGCCTGTCGTGGATCACTGGTTGTGATCAACACCAATGCTGTTGGTTAGTTCACAGCATTGACAGAATTTAACTTTTCCATTAAGGAGGGATATACTATATGCTCCCCAAAACTGTTTTCGAAGGACATTTTTTACCTCTGTAAGGGCAATTTGTCCTGACCTTATTATATGTGTACATCTTCTTTGTTAAATTCTTACCTTTAATCGAATAAATTCAATTAGAATAATAAGACAATATTGGGCTGTTTTCAACAAAATAAATTTTTGCACTGCTGTGGTGGTGCATAAAGTGCATCTGAAGTGGCATTTTGGTCAATCCGATCACAAGTAGACATGGTCACAATTACACCTGATGTTTATATCTGTCTCTTTTTTCCACTTCAAACTCCTTCTGTCCTGATTTTTTTGACAGAAGGGTCTGTGGGCAGGTATATGCATGTTTTTTTTAACTAATATAAAAGTTTTAATATTTTTCTAATATAAAACTTAACATAAGAAAGTGGAAGGAGACGAAGGAAAACGATACAGAGAGCAGCATTATTTGCTTCTGCTTCCATAGCCACAAAACTATGCTGTACTAGAATCAAGACTGGTCAGAGAATGTTGTGCATTTTATGTTTTTCACCTTCCAACCAAACTTACGATTTCAGCCAGCAAAGATTAAGGGTGAATCCCATTTCTCTGTCTTACCCCTTCCCCTTCGTCTTACCCCTAGCCCTTGTCCCTCGAAACCGAGAGGTAAGCGCTAGGGGTGAAAACATACCCCTATGAAACGAGATGCCACTTGGTTACTGTTACGTCATCATACATCGTCGCTAGCTGGCTGCTACATCACCAGAGGCGACAAGTGTTGATCGCAAACTCTACGTCTAAAAGTGTGTGTATGTCGATTGTGTGGGTTTTAGTGATGTTTTCTCTATTCAGAGAAACGCGGGACTGTTGTGCAAATCAGCAATGTAATGTTAGCGTGGAAAAATAGCGATTTTTAAAAACATTTCAATTAAGAGCATGGTTCCAAATATATATATGTAAGTTACAGGACTGTGTAGAGCATAAAACAAGACTGTCATATTTTAAATAAATGATTTAAGACGAAAATACTCTCTGGATGATCTGGCCGCAGTGTGTTCTGGGTACCCCGTGGTTTCAAGTAAGCTCGCGAAAATTCTTGGTTTTAAGGGCTATCTACCCCTTCCCCTTAGCCCTACCCCTCGATCAAAACGAGAATTGGGACAGCCCTTACTCTCACGTGAACGCGCAAAACTAAGGGGAAGGGGGGAGGGGTAAGACAGAGAAATGGGATTCGCCCTAAAACCTTTCTGGCTAGCACACTTCAACAACACGTCTCATAACGTTTAAGAATCAGGTCAGTGTGCAGCGAGTATGCAGTCTTTTTTGGCTGTTTGAATGCATTTAACCACACGCATCTGCACTATACAGTAAAAGTAATCTGATCAAATTAGTTTTTTTATCCCTCGTTTACACCTATATGTAGCACTGTCCACTTGTGATCGGACTGACAAAAATGCAACTTAATACCATGTGTAAACAAGGCCTAAAATTGCTTATTAATTTAGAAACTAAGCAAGCAACTGTTTTTATGGATGGGTTATTGAATCATTCAGAAATGCAGATTCATTCAGTAATGAAACACCTCTGAGTGTTGCTCTGAGATGACTTTCTAACTTTGTCCTAAAAGGTAACATCTTGCAGTGAAATATGTTAACTCTTGGCATGTTTTTGTTTGGTTGCAAAGCGAGTGACATACTCGATAATGCACATCATTAAAACAACAATTACAACTTTATCATGGATTAAACATATCGCACACCCCTACTCATAGTTTTTCTGCCGTTGTAGGATGGAGGCCATGACTCAGAAAGAGATAGCAGCACTACGCCAGTGTGAATCTCACCCTAATATCGTCACGCTCCATGAGGTCTATACCGATCAGGTATGCCACACATACAGTACCTAGCTATCAAAATGGAGCCATTTTTCTGTTTTTAAGCAAAAAAGTAATATGTATACATACCTGTTCACATATGTTTTACACTGTTACTTCTATTTCTATAGCTTTTTACTACTCCTTTATATCACTACTTTCTTTTTTGTTCCTTTTTTCTCTGTTCCATCTCTTACAGTATCACACGTATCTGGTTATGGAGTTGTTGCGTGGTGGAGAGCTGTTGGAGCGAATAAGGAAAAAGAAGATGTTTGCAGAATGGGAGGCCAGTCAGCTGATGAAGAGTCTGGTGTCTTCGGTCAGCTACATGCATGAGGCGGGAGTCGTACACCGAGACCTAAAACCAGAGGTAGAGAGACAGATACTGAGAAAAAGAATTACAGATAAAAATGTTTTTTTTTTTTCTAGGGTTGCTAGCTACACCCTAGCAGCCAATCAAAACACTACAACAGAGGGAAGTAGGGCTGTGCAATTAATCGCATACAATTCTCATGCACATCTTTGTCAGTAGGGCTGTCAAATTGGCTGAAAAACTAAATTCAAATTTTTACTAAAATATTATAAAAATTTGAATTATATTCGAATTTAAAATGCATAAATTCAGTTAGGGGAAAAAAAGCTTTTGGCTTCTCTCCTGAGGCCACAAGAGGGCGAATTGAGCTAAATATTACCAAATGCACGTTTCTTCAAAGTAGGGCTGGGCAATATGTGCAAAATTTATATCTCTGTATTTTGTATTTGGACTAAACAAATAAATAAAGTGAATGTAACCATGTAGGCATATATAACGTGCACAAAGTGTTAAAATCACATTACAATATAACATTGTAACATTACGATCTAAAAACAGGGTTTAAAATTGTTTAAAATGTCCAACTACAAACATTTCAGCAAAATGTATATTTTATTCAGAGTTATTATTGCGCTCCTATTTCATTGCGCTCTGTCTGTTTGATGGGGATGCGCGCTGCTGCGCACGTTCAGAAGCAAGTCTTTGGGAGTTTAGTGGAGAATCGCAGAAGCTCGTGCACGTGTGACAGCAAAATGGAAATATTTCCATGGCTTTCTAACATTTACAGATGGAGAATATACCTGTGAAATGTAAGTTATGCATTTAGGACAGCACGTCTCTGTCAGCGGCACATGCAGCCATTCTGTCAGAGCTGCTTTAAACTCAAATATTCATCATTGCTGAGACACGTTATTTATTAACATTTAATCATATGATCGCAAGGTTCATGTTTATGCTGTTAATATGCACGTTCGCTAGCAAGCTAGTTTCTTAATCTTGTAATAACATGTTTTTTTTTAAGTTGAACTTACATGAATTGTACATGGCTTTGGGTCTCTTGTGTGAGGACGCGAGTGCAACGATGATAGATGTCCCTCTAGACCAGGGGTTCTCAACCTTTTGCAAGCTGGGCCCCCCCAAAGCTGGTTCATTGCAGTTGGGGCCCCAGCGCCCCCCCCCACCAGCACCCACACCACCTTGCATAGATAGATAGATAGATAGCCCTAGGCTATTATTTTTAGGCCCACATTATTATTATTATTATTATTATCATCAGTAGCGGTAGGTAGGCCTATTATCATTACTAGGCTATTGTTATAATTGACAGTAGCACCAGACTTCTAATGTGAGCTTGCAGACATTATTATTATTATTATTATCATTATGAGTAGTAGTAGGCCTATCATCATTACTAGGCTATTGCTATATAATTATATGAGGTTACATGCTTTGTTGTTGTTGTTGTTGTTGTTGTTGTTGTTGTTATTATTATCATCAGTATAGGCCTATTACCATTACTATGCTATTGCTATAATTGGGAATTGGCACCAGACCTCTGATATTAATTTATGCTTTATTATTGTTATTATTACTAGGCCTAATAGTAGGCATCATTTGCATTTTTTTACAGAAGCTTGCAGGTAGGTGATGTTAATGTGAGACCCGAGCCTGCTTTGCCGTGCAAAGATCTTCAATTCTTGGCTCAATGTTTGATAAACATAGCCTCAAATCATCCTCGATGTGTGCACGATTGCGGTATTTCGTTTTGAGTGCAGTCATTTTTGAGAATCCTGCCTCACACAAATATGTCGACGCGAAAGGAAGGAGAATCTTTCAAGGTGACGTCACAGAGTTCAGGATATTCCTTCATCAATGCTGCCCAGAATGACGAAAGAGGGCAGGAGCTAAAGAGTTCCTTCAGTCTACTGTCACTCTTCAGCTCAATAAGCTGTTCCTGCATATCAATTGATAGCTCGTTTGCTGTGCACACAAACGGATATCGAACCCACGCAAAAGAGCGATAATCCTCTTTAAAGTACGTCGCAAATTGTTTTCTCATTGCTGACAGGTGCTCAGACGCTGATTGAAATAGGGAGGAGAAATCGTGTGACGTGCCTGCATCAGTGATAAAGTTTGCAAGGCTGGGGAACATGTCGCAGTTCCCTCGACTGATGCGGCCATGCCAGAGGTCTAGTTTTGGACGGGAGAGGGGCTCACGGCAGCACCCGCTGCTCGTTGAGCACAGTAGGCCTAACTGTGATTTGTGCTTTTGAGTCTCCAAACACCACAAAAGTCTCCAAAAACACCAGTAAAAGTCGCTGGATTTGTCGGCTTTTGACAAAAAAAAAAGTCGCCAGGAGGATGATTTGTTTGTGATATAATCAGTGCTTGAAGTGGGGGAAAAAGGTGGCGGTACTCTCTTTGCATTGGCAAATCATTACATTTTTACAGTGAAAAACAAAACTTGGAGATATTGCTGTTACAACAATTTATTGTTATTTATTTATTAACAACATAAATTTATTTAAACATGTATGTGTGTGCGTGGCTGCGTGCGTGCGTGTATTTCACAAAAACTAAAGGAAAGCTTTAACTGTAGCCTATATTCTGACTAGTTTATTCATTTTATATATATATATATATATAAAACGAATATTTTATAATAAATGAATAAATTAATATTTTTATATATATGTAACCCTCCCGGGTCCACACCATCCTAACTCGGTCTTTCTCCGAGCGGGTCTCGAACCCCGGATTCCGGCATGGGATGCGGGCGCACTAACAAGGAACGCCAAAGGCTACAGCCTCTAGCGTCAGTCGTCAGAGCGCCTCTTACATATATACAACTAAATACGACCTCACGTTTTATACGTTTGCAGCCTCTGAAACTTCCGTCCGTCATAAAAATTAATTCGGATGGTTCGATTTTTCGCATCCGTAGCAAATATTTTGAGGGGTGTTTTTGACAATTGAGAGCCACCAAATGACGAATATGAAAAAACGAATACGACAGTTTCGGACTCAGTCAGGGTGCAAGGACCTTAAACTTTTGAGGCTTGCGCAGCTTCTCGAGGAGAAATCAAACAAATGAGCGCCGTTTTCTAAAGTCTATGAGCGCAGCACACACAAATAAACTAAATTGACATACTGTAGTTACATTTCAAAATGTGGTGTTTTTATATTTATAACATTTGAAAACAGTTCAGCAACATGCATCACACGACCTGACGACCAAGAGAGCTGACAATTGACCATCACTTAATTTACCATCACCTCATGATTGAAAATGTGACACTGATTTCATATGACAGTTCAACAAACAAGTTAATAATATTAAGTCACTTACATTTTAGAGGAAATAATGACTGTTTTGGTCTATTTTAGCAGCGAAAATAGATCCGATGAATCCAAACAAAGATCACAGCATAGCGCATCTCACAGCAACACTCAATGGTGTTTTGAACGAATCGGTTGGTTCAAAGATTCAATGACCCATGCACAAACATCTGTCTCATTCTTGATGAATCGGCCGTTTGAAGGAATCGTTTGAATGAACGACTCAATGACTCGCTTAATAAAACCGCCCCACCGGTTGAGAACCACTGCTCTAGACAATGCAGTAAATATGCATTCTGTTTGAACGGCTTGGTTTCAGTTTTGAGGTAAACATTTTCTCCATATTGATGTTCTCTTTTTCTGCAATATTTTGAATGTGCAGCACCGCATCGAGTGGGTTCAACTGGACAGTAGGGATGGTTCGATACCATAATTTTGGCTTCGGTACGGTACCAGAATGTAATACCTTGGTATCGATATGGTATGGTAAATCGATACCATAGGTGACAAATAACCAGACTCAAAAAATAAGTGAACTGTAAAAAATGTAAAGTGATTGATAATCATATATATAGTATTTATTAATCTTTGTTAATGTTAGGTATGTTTAATGCATAATGTTAACATATATTAGTAAACATTTATAATTTATAAATAATTATTGACCTACATTTATAAGTGCTATAATAATGTCAATGCTGTTAATGACTTATAACAAATGTTTCTTTAAAGTGTTATTCTAACAGTCAAAGTATATGGCAAAAATATCATATCACTATTTAATTTGTTTTAAATATCATGATTCTTTGTCGTGTTGATTTTACTATTTTGTCTGATCAGTACAGTCAAAATAATTTCCCTATTACAAAGACAAATCCTTTCAAGGTTACAAAATATAAAAAAGTATGGTGGATATTTAGACCAAAGTGGGGGAAGATAAAAATCTTTGTCATTATTTTATCTTTGTTATTAAAAACAAGAACAAAGATGCACATTACAAACACACTTAATATACAGACATAATATAAACTGATATAAAACAGTGCTTTAATAATAAAGCACTGATATAAAACAGTGCTTTATTTTCAGGTACAATAGGCATATTTAGCAGTAGCATTCAAGAAATTGAATGAACAAATATAAAATAAAACACTATATAGATTGATTCCTATTAAAGCAGCTGTATTATTTTTTCAGTCAAAAGTAGCAAGTAATTTTTTCTCTTTGTGTTTTGTAGTGTTAGCATTAACTAATAATAATTCTGTCATAGTGTTTTATATTATACCCTCATTTACTCACTCGAGTTTAGTTTTAAACCTGAATGAGTTTCTTTCTTCTGCTGAACATAAATGCTATTTTGAAGAATGGTGAAAACCAAATAGTTGCTGGTCCTCAGTGACTTACATGGAATTTTATTATTTTTATCAATTAGTCAATGTGGACCAGCAACTGTTTGGTTACCTACGTTCTTCAAAATACCTTATTTTGTGTTCAGCACAAGAAAGAAATTAATACAGGTTTGGGACAACATGTGAGTGAGTAAATATAATGACAAATACAATTTTATGGTGAACTATCCCTTTAATAACAGTCGGTAGCATGTTTAGTACTGTCCCTTTAAGACCTGCACGCGTTTCTAATACACAGGCGCGCATCCGTTTGTCTCGGCTGTTTACTTTCCTGTTAGACATAACCAACTGAGTCTATACATAAACTTTGTTATGTTTTGACAGTATTGGCTCAAAAGATAACTTGGTTCAGTTATCAGGCGCTGTTAGGCAAGCTTTTCCGTGCGTGCGCTTCAGGTGTACGGGCTCAGAACAAGTGCATGTCTGACCACCGTTGAATGAAACATTTAAGCGGAAAGCCTTTAAAACACGCAAAAAAGTTAGAAATAAAACTTACAATTATGAATTTATGATGCACTTACTAACCTGTTGATCGCTAATTCTCTGGAAAGATCAGGATGAGCAAGCAACAAATGCTTAACGTTAGCCAGATTGGATGTCTTGCCTCTTGTGGTCAGTTCGTTTTCCTTTATCATCTGTTTTGTATGCAAAGTAATGCCATATTTCACTTCTACTGTTCTCTTCATTGGTTTGTTTCGGGCGCGTTGATAGTTTAATCTGTTTGATCAATCGTGTTGTTCACTTGTTCTGGTGTCACATTTACCGGACGCGCAGCGATTTGAGAAGCACTGCCGCCTACAGGTGAACTTCGGAATGAAATACTGAATTATGCAAAAATATGATATCGTACCGTTTGAAATATAATAAATACCGGTAATTTTACAGTACCGGTATACTGCGCATCCCTACTGGACAGGCTAAAAAAAAAGCATTGAAATGCAATGACCCCTCATCATCGCATTTTGTGCCAAACTGCCTGACGGACACCTAAAATTCGAATGCAGCATTTTGCATTCGAATGTGGATTTTTATTTTAAATTCGACGAATATTGGAAATTCGATTTTTTTTTTTTTTTACAGCCCTACTTGTCAGTAAAGCCAAGTACAAGCTAGGCAATATCGCGTTCAATATCGCAGATTAATCGCATTCGATTATGAACGCGATATCGCGTAGCTTGTCAGTGAACTACGGCTCTATGTATTAACTGGCGCTCCATCTGAAAACAGGTGATGGAGATTTACCGCCAATCACGGAGCCGGCTTTACTAAATGTGCATGAGAATCGCATGAAATTAATTGCACAGCCCTAACAGGGAGCTAAAATAACTCTAAACACAGTGATGTTTGCACAGTAAATGTAAAGTCTAGTTTAGTCTACCTATGATGGATAGATGGAACAAAGCAGCATGAAAGGAATATGTCTACTTGATGTATTGTTGTCATGACATTTTAATTTTTAGCTTTGATGGAATACCTTGATATATTCATCTTATTCATACATATTCAAAACCATAGGGAAATATTAAGGGCATACAATTTGAACTATAAGTTAATTTGCTGTTAACTAGGGCTAGGAAATATAGCAAAAAAACTGTATCTCAATAATTTTCCAGTTTTGACGATATTTGATATGTATGTCAATAACTTTTTATTGTTCTCGAGAAATGTAAAAAGGTGTTGTTATTTTATTGGCCAGGATAGAACAGCTATTGTTACAAAGTACATAACAGATCATTTACTGCAAGAACAATCAACATTGATAATACAAATAATAAATCGTTAACAAAATGCTTACAATAGTGCCAATTTTTGCTTTTTACCAAATTAACAAAAGAAACATTTAAAATATAAAAAATATGAAAATGCCAGCATAACAATTTGTAGACAATATAGTACTATTGTAATACAACTGCACTGTAAAATTACAAATGTGTTATAATTTAATCACTTTACACTGCAGTAGTAAAGAGACAATACTTATGTCTTAAATTCTTCATTTGTTAGAGTTAAATTCTTTATTTAGGCAGAAGACCTCAGAGAGACCTTTTAAGTTTCTGTGAGGTTTACAAAAGCTTCTCATTAATGGACAATGGACATATTTAAGTAAAACTATATACTTAATTAAAACACACACACTTCTGAATGTCAGTTTACTGTCAGAAAAGAAAGCGTAAGAAAGTACAGTTGGAATCATTGTATCGAAACTGTATTGAAGCTGTTTCAATTATTGAGATTCAACGTGTATCTAATATATATCCGATATACTGTATATATTAGGAATGGAATGGTTCTCGAAGAAAACACATGCACATCTCTCTCTCTGCATCTGCTCAGCTTCTGTTCAGCGCGCGACAGAGAAGAGCAGAGCTTAATTAAGTTAAACACAGATATTGTTGCTTGCTTCTCTAATTTTACATTCAAGTATAGCCAAAATCACAGCACATATATTGTCATTATCTTATGGGTATTTTATTTAATCAGACAACGGCTCGATTATATGGATTGTTGTGCAGATTAAAATCTTGGAAAGGAGAGCTAGTTATGTAGTCTTAATGGGTCGCGTTTTAATCACTTTTTCATATTCATTCCGTTGTCTGACAACAGAAACAGTAACATATATAAATGAAAACAGTTTTATTGAGAATTTAGCTGCATCAAAATACAGTATGTGGGCACAGAGAGGCAAACAAATGTAATAAACAATATAGGCTATGTACATTTTGCATGTTCAGAAGAAGAGCTGCCCTGTCCTGCAAAAAATGTAAACCGGGTTGTGTAAGTAAATTGCTTCGTGCAAAGAAAGAGAAGTAATGGAAACCTTGTATTTATTTTTTTATGTGTCTAATAGACGTGAACAAGGTCTTTGGAAAACATCTATTACCTTTGAAAAATGTCTAGTATTCATGCTCTGTTGATTATGGTTTCAATAATAATTAAACATACATTTGCATAAAGCATCCATATTTGTCATTGCCCATGTTGATTAGAGTATTAAAAACTTGAAAAGTATTAATTTAAGGTACATTTAGAACAAATAAAAATGTGTGATTGATTGCGATTAATCGTGAGTTAACTCATGACAATCATGCAAATAATCGCGATTAAATATTTTAACCGATTGACAGCCCTAATATATATATATATATATATATATATATGACAACACTAATATGTAGATTTGTTGATGTTTGAACAGCAAACAAATAAATGAACACAAGGATGGACATCTTGATATTTGAATGCTTCAAAAGATCAACTAAAATGCAATTACAAAATGAACAGCCTTAATGCCTTTCTCTCTCCAAATGTATAAAAGGATGCTTTCATACGTTGAGAAAAGCATTATGCTCACATCTGTTGCACAGCTAACTGGCCGTTCTCTATTCAGTATCTCATTCTCTCATTCAAATCTCCAGTCAGCTGTGTAATCATCACTCATAGTTTGCTTGATTTCACTCTGTGATATTATATATTCAGCGCTCCCTCTTTGCTCAGCTATCCATGTGCTGATTTGTCTCCACATGCAGGTAAAAGAACTGTAGACGAGAGACTGTCGACATTGATCTTCATCAGTGGGATTTTTTCCTAAATGAGATCTTTCAGCCATCGCTTTAGACCAACTGCCTCCAATACGATAATCTCTGCTTGTTTTAATACATCGCGATGCATCATAATTGGATCAGCAGTGCCAAAATGTCAAATCGTTGTAACGCAGATCCTCTTGTGGTTTATTGTCAATGCATAGCTGTAAGTCACGTATTGTCCCTCTTTTTTTCATCTCCTCTGACAGAACGTGCTGTTTGCAGATGAGTCGGATGACTCTGTGTTGAAGGTGATTGATTTTGGATTCGCACGGTTGTTTCCAGCGGGGAGCGGCAGTGCGCCCCTGCAGACCCCTTGCTTCACCCTGCAGTATGCCGCACCGGAGCTCTTCCACAGCTCGGGATATGACCAGGCCTGTGACCTCTGGAGCCTCGGGGTGATCCTGGTAGGTTGGAGTGTACATAAGTGTGCTTGAGGATATACAGGTGCTGGTCATAAAATTTGAATATCATCAAAAAGTTGATTTATTTCACTAATTCCATTCAAAAAGTGAAACTTGTATAATGTATACATTCATTCCACACAGACTGATATATTTCAAGTGTTTATTTCTTTTAATTTTGATGATTATAACTGACAACTAATGAAAACCCCAAATTCAGTATCTCATAAAATTAGAATATTGTGAAAAGGTTCAATATTGAAGACACCTGGTGCCACACTCTAATCAGCTAATTAACTCAAAACACCTGCAAAGGCCTTTAAATTGTCTCTGTCTAGTTCTGTAGGCTACACAATCATGGGGAAGACTGCTGACTTGACAGTTGTCCAAAAGATGACCATTGACACCTTGCACAAGGAGGGCAAGACACAAAAGGTCATTGCAAAAGAGACTGGCTGTTCACAGAGCTCTGTGTCCAAGCACATTAATAGAGAGGCGAAGGGAAGGAAAAGATGTGGTAGGAAAAAAGTGTACAAGCAATAGGGATAACCGCACCCTGGAGAGGATTGTGAAACAAAACCCATTCAAAAATGTGGGGGAGATTCACAAAGAGTGGACTGCAGCTGGAGTCAGTGCTTCAAGAACCACTACGCACAGACGTATGCAAGACATGGGTTTCAGCTGTCGCATTTCTTGTGTCAAGCCACTCTTGAACAACAGACAGCTTCAGAAGCGTCTCGCCTGGGCTAAAGACAAAAAGGACTGGACTGTTGCTGAGTGGTCCAAAGTTATGTTCTCTGATGAAAGTAAATTTTGCATTTCCTTTGGAAATCAGGGTCCCAGAGTCTGGAAGAAGAGAGGAGAGGCACAGAATCCACGTTGCTTGAGGTCCAGTGTAAGGTTTCCATAGTTAGTGATGGTTTGGGGTGCCATGTCATCTGCTGGTGTTGGTCCACTGTGTTTTCTGAGGTCCAAGGTCAACACAGCCGTATACCCGGAAGTTTTAGAGCACTTCATGCTTCCTGCTGCTGACCAACTTTATGGAGATGCAGATTTCATTTTCCAACAGGACTTGGCATCTGCACACAGTGCCAAAGCTACCAGTACCTGGTTTAAGGACCATGGTATCCCTGTTCTTAATTGGCCAGCAAACTTGCCTGACCTTAACCCTATAGAAAATCTATGGGGTATTGTGAAGAGGAAGATGCGATATGCCAGACCCAACAATGCAGAAGAGCTGAAGGCCACTATCAGAGCAACCTGGGCTCTCATAACACCCGAGCAGTGCCACAGACTGATCGACTCCATGCCACGCTGCATTGCTGCAGTAATTCAGGCAAAAGGAGCCCCAACTAAGTATTGAGTGCTGTACATGCTCATGCTTTTCATGTTCATACTTTTCAGTTGTCCAAGATTTCTAAAAATCCTTTCTTTGTATTGGTCTTAAGTAATATTCAAATTTTCTGAGATACTGAATTTGGGGTTTTCATTAGTTGTCAGTTATAATCATCAAAATTAAAAGAAATAAACACTTGAAATATATCAGTCTGTGTGGAATGAATGTATACATTATACAAGTCACACTTTTTGAATGGAATTAGTGAAATAAATCAACTTTTTGATGATATTCTAATTATATGACAAGCACCTGTATATGTTTATGGAAGAAGTACTGTTTTAGACTGGACTGCCATATGTATTGTTTTATTCAGGGGAGAGGTCAGTGTTTAAAAATTGATACCTTAACTTGAATAAGTAGAAAAGGAACAAACATCTATTTTGGTAAATTCCAAAACTAAACTTAAACTACTTAACATGAATCATGGGTTTAGTGCTGGGGATATACTGTAGCATATGTATATGTAGCATATACACTTTTATGTGGCATATGTAGCATATATACACTTTAAAAAAATTATCTGTCTTTCTGTCTGTCTATCCATCCATCTATCTATCTATATGACCTGCATGACCTTGAAACTACTTCAAACCGAAAACCTTCAAATATACTCTTAATCTTTCAAAATGCTAGGCTTTCTCAAGCCAACAGCAAAGTTCGTCTGAACCATTTTTCAAGTCTAGTTTCTTATATAATTTGACAGTTTGTTCAGAAAAGTAAAACCAAAAATGTAATATAAAATGCTGATATTATTAGTGTTGTTGTTTTTTTTACCAGTACACTATGCTCTCTGGCCAAGTTCCATTCCAGAGTGAGAAGAAAGGAATGACATCATCGCACGCAGCTGACATCATGCACAAAATTAAGGAGGGAGATTTCTCATTGGATGGAGAAGCCTGGAAGGGTGTGTCTCAAGAGGCCAAAGATTTAGTTAGAGGTACTTTTACTGAAAGAATCAAAACTTGCTTGGGTGGTGAAAAATCTTACTCCAAGGTAGGGCTGTGTATGCCATCATCAGAAATAGCTTAGTTATTAGTATTACTATAATCTCCACACGCAAGATGTTTAATGAATTTATTTTGTTGTTTCAAGTCGGTACCTCGTAAAATCCGTACGAATTGGTCGTGAGATAGCGTTGCTTAAAACATTGGTCTGGGGTATGGTTCATGTGAAGTCCAAGCAGTTGAACTCTGGTTTGGACCAAGCAATCAAACCAATTGTGAAAGCGGCCTAAAATACAATGATGAGAATGTGGACACTCTTCGCAACTCAGATAATTTTTTTATAGCAGCTTTGTATGTCAACCATGATGTGTCAACTCATCACAAAAATTAACTTTTAGGTATTTCATCTCATTTAAGTATTATATTTTCACCTTTACCACTATAAGTCACCTGAATATAAGTTGCACTGGGTTAAAATGCCGTTGTTGAGAGAAAAAGAAAACATTGCAAAAACGGTGAGATGTGAGTGAGGATTTAATAAAAACGTTTACACTTTATTTTGATAGTTCACTTTATACATTCTACTAACTATAAGTAACTTTGCAACAACATGTCAACTAATTCTCATTTATTTGCAACTATATGTCTACTAACTCTCAGAGTAGACCGTTAGATTAGGTTTGGGTTCCATAGAATAAGTTGACATATACTTGCAAAGATTCTCAGTCAGTATGTTGTATCAAAATAACCCATCAAAATAAAGTGTTAGAAGATATTATGTTCCTTTGGCTCAGTGGTAGAGCATTGCGTTAGCAGCGCAAACGGTTGTGAGTTCAATTCCTAGGGAACACACATACTGATAAAATAATGTATAGCCTGAATGAACTGTAAGTCGCTTTGGATAAAAGCGTCTGCTAAATTGCATAAATATAAATATATTAAGGAGACAGTCTACTAATACTCTAATGGCTGCTAGTTACTATTTGTTGAATGTCTAAAGTGGACTATCAAATTAAAGTGTTACCAGAAAAACTATAAAATCCTCGAAAATCAGGTGAGAAGATTACAGAATAGAATACAAAACCAACATATGGCTTAATCCAAAATGGCTTAATGTGCTCGCGTACCTCTCATGCAGCATAAATTCAAATGTCCATATTCATAATGTAACACATGGTTGCTAAACTATTATTTATTTTGTGAACATGGATATGTACTTCACATGTTAGTATCCATATACAACAGCAGCCTTTGTATGTGTTAACAACTTATGCAGCTTATTTTGGTTGACTGCATTTCAGTTTAATGATAAATAGGCTGCATTGAGAAGTTAGCAATGCTAGGACTGATATGTTGTGTGCACTTAGGAATACATAGAGTACTACATAGCAACACCAGAAAAATTATTTGAGACATTTCTTGATTTCTTTTCCTCAGTTCTTAAGCCTGTTTTATCCCCGTACTCCAAAATCAGTAAGCATTTCTCCTATGATTGGATATTATCCTTCCACATACAGAAAATCTATTTGGGTGACCTAAATGTGTCATTTAAATCAGATTTAAGATTACAGTCCAAATTGAGGATTCAATCAGAAAAGCTCTTGTTACAGGATCTGCTAGTTTATGAAATCTTCTGTGAAATAGTTGGTGATCGTCCATTGTAACTGAATTGCAATCTTTATAGGTTTAGAGCTCGTAGACCTGTGAAATTTACTTGTTCACCTAATACTTGGAGTTTCTATTGATTACCACTTGAAATGGCAGTGAAATAGGTTGTAATAGTTTTATACTACTCCTAAGCTTTTGATGAGTGATTCCCGACCCAGCTGTCAGGGTCCCACAGGCACTCGAACGCATTTCAGTCCAATTTCAGCACAAGTGCTTGTTATTATAGCTGTCACCTGATCATCTAGATTGAGATGGATGAGGTTGGATGAGGAAGGAAAGTGTGTGATGATCCCCGAGGACGCTGCTTTAGTGGCTGAAGGATGCTTATATTGGCAGCCCCCAAATTAGCTTCCATCTGAAGTTTTATCTCCCTCTTCATCTGCACAGGTTTGTTAACCGTAGATCCTGAGCGACGGCTGAAGCTCTCGGCTCTGAAAGAGAATGCCTGGCTTCAGGGAGGTGGCGTCATGTCCTCCACCCCTCTCTGCACCCCTGATGTTCTGGAGTCCACCGGCCCGACTGTCCGTACCTATGTCAATGCCACCTACAAGGTCAAGTATCTGCATTTTATACCTATATTCAGTAGTGATGCATTCAAGTACTTATGGAATGGAAGTACAGAAATTATTTATTACACACTAGTAGTACCAGTTGGAATAACAAAAACAGTGATTGTTTTTATGATTGCTGATGTTGGTAAATATTTTCCTGCCCCAACATATTAGTTAATCCTTATGTTATCTGGAATAAAATAAAACATTTGAATATATACAAAAAACAAGACAGTATACTTAGAACTGAAGTCCGTAACTTTTTCTGGTTAAAAATTATCCAAAATAAATATTTGAGCAAGTACATAACCAGCCGGTGTTCAAAACTATCGCCTTACTTTAGCCCGATTCACAACGGTAAGCTTGTAATAATATTTTCTAATTTGAGTGGGATGGGTTGGTTCTTGCGGGAAATTCGAGCATGGCACTGCATCATTACGTCACTTCTGTATACATAAAGAAGTTGTCCTGGCTAGTAGGCTATCACATGTGAGGATCCTGCAGGTCGTTTAGCCTTTTCTCACCGTAGCTAAAATAATTAAATGTATCATTTTGATGGCGTATTTAAATACAGAATGGATAATGTGTTTATGAAACACATGTGAACGAAATTAAATTATATTCCAGTTTAAATGTGCTTTTGATTACAGATAGCCTGGGATTACACAAGATTTGTATTTGAAAGAAAACCAGTTCAAGGGAGCTTTTTGGGTTAAAATAATTTCTTAATCTGAAACTCGAATGGTATGACAATTAGGTATTAGACTGTACAGAAATTTAAATCTACACCCTTAATACACACTATCATAGTCACGCAATGCTGATGTTGTTAATATCAATAATTGGATAGTAAAGTATAATAATAATTAGTAAGGTTTGCTGTGATATGAGCTAACCGATCTTTAGATTTCATCACCATTGGTAGCACGATTTATGGTAATGTTTTTTTCCTCAGTTGGTCAGAACAAACATGGCAGACTTGCTACTTGTTCAAATGGCAATATACAGTGACAATTCTTATTTGGGTCATATATTCCAAGACAGGCTAGAATCTGTGATTGCGAAGTGTAGCAAACATCCACACCGATGTGTTGACAGCTTCACATTCACCTCAAGACATTAGATTCATCCGCGCTGATGCCGTGCCGGAGTACAGACCATGCAAGCATGATTATTCCACACAAAGCTGCAATTCCAGGTTTTCAAACAGAGATGGGGACAAAGATGAAAATCATACGGACTGCAACTTTAAATGGATAGTTCACCCACAAATTATAATTGTCATCATTTACTCACCCTTATGCCATTCCAAACCCATAATATTTTTGTTTGTTTGGAGCACATCAAACATGGTAAATGGAAACTCATATGTTCTTTCTTGATTTGTGAATAAAAGCCTAAATGAAATATGTTAATCATATAGTTATTTAGTTTTTTTCAAAAGACTTTGATTAAATGGCTTGAATTAAATGTATTTATTTTATGATCTCTTTAATATGAACTTTATGAAGCATCAAAGTTTTTGGTGAATAGACTTTTAATGGAGAGATGTAAATCTCTCAAGTTTCATTGAAAATATTTTGATTTGTGTTTTGAAAATGAATGCAAGTCTCATGGGTTTGGTACAACATGAGGATCAATAAATGATCACTTTTTTTATTTTTGGTTGAAAAAAATGATCTGATCTGTAATCTGAATATTATTATTTTTGTATGTATATTGAGTATATTGTCCATTATGTATCATATTTTGTACTTATGGTGAATATTATTAATATTTGATTAAATTATGACTGTAGTTTATATCAGATTTCCTTCGATTGAGCCCCAAATGATTAGCGACTCATCTGGAATATTCATAACTCTCCTGATTGGCCACTCATAAAAAAAAAAACAGACAATTGCTGACAAAATGTGTTATGTGTATTATGTTCAAAAACTGATATACAATTTTTTTTCATCATGATATCTCTTTATTCCCACAGGCATTTAACCGGGGGAAACGTGAGGGCTTTTTCCTTAAAAGCGTTGATAATGCACCGCTAGCAAAACGTCGAAAGATGAAAATGACCAGTACTGGTGTGGAGACGAGACGCAGCTCATCCTCCTCCTCATCTTCCTCCTCTTCATCATCAGCTTCCCATTCCAAGACGCAGAATTGCCAATCTTTGAATCACGAGGACCCCAAACTGTGACTGCTCCTGTTTGACTGAAAAGCAGCTTTGATGTGGTGAGAGAATGTATTGCAAAAGCATTACAGGGTGAAAAAGACCTATAAAAAAAGTATACGCAAAATAATATAACCTTGACATGGCAGCATATTCAAAATGTATTGAAGTCTCTGCAGGAGTAAAGCCTTGTGCTGACAAGATCAACAGATCAACTTGGATTTTCAAGTCATTTGGAGGAGAGGATTTTTTTTTATCAAGGCAGCTCTCTGTTTACACAATGCCAAGGAAATGATCTACATTATAAAATAGACTACAATGGGGTTTCCTTTGTTATTTCATCGTTTGAGACTGTAGACATTTTAATGAATGTAAAAATGTTATATCATGTTGTGGGTATCTACCCGTTTTTAGAGAGATCTTTTAACTGTAAGAGACGATTGTAACACGTGAAACTGAGATCAGGGAGAGCTGAAATATTAGGGAATAGTGGACAAGAAAGCCACAAGAGAGCAAAGCCATACGTGAGAATTAGAGTGGACTTCTATTTTAAAGTATTTTAATGATCCACTGAGCAAAGCTTTATGTGAATCATGTACAGTCTATTTACATATCACTACTTTCAGAAGTTTTCTCGATGTTTGCATGGCTATAGTATTTTTAATGTTTTAAAATTTTTAACAGTTGATCTATGAAGTCAAACCACACGAAGTCACTGAATCACCAGTTAGAAATAGATCCTATCAACACTTTTGGGTGAATCTCACAAAGACATGTCAGTTGTATTTCTCCTGAAAATAATAATAAATATATATATATATATATATATATATATATATTTTAGAACAATTAAATATAAGAAATTATCCTGCCTGCCATATTTGTCGTTACAGAAATGTGGGAAAAAATAAACCTCATTAATTCAGATTAGTGATTGACCGATATTTATTTTTTATAACCGATACCGATACCAATTATTTGCATGTTTATGTTACCAATAACCGATATGCATAACCTACATTTATTTACTGTTATATAGTAAATAAATAACTGAGTGAAGTAAGTCCATACTTCATTTTGGTTTTTCCACCTTTCAGTCATCTTAACAACAACAAAAAATGGTTGAAAATAAATAGTCTTTCATGTTCAATTTAAGCTTCAAAATACAACAATTTTTTTTTTTAATATAAAAAGCATCATCAGCAACACTGATATTAACAATAAGCAAAAGAATGTCTAATGTTTTCAAATGGAGAAAATAAAGAACAGGAGTCATATCAACTTCATTTTAAACTACAGTTTTAGGTTTATAAGCTGTTTAATAGACTAAAGAGTGAAGAATAAGTCACTGGATAATATTCTCTGGAATATTGAAATAAGCTATAACAAACAAAACATTGTAATTTATTGCATTTCTCAACTGGTATGTTATATAAGAATTATATATATTTTTTGTCATTCTAGATTATGAAATGCCTGCTGACAGTGTGGTTTATATATTTACACAGGACTATACTCAAACTGCGATCGCTTGCAGAGAAAATAAATAATTAATTTCAATAGAGATGTATTTATTTAGATGTTTATTGGCAAAATAATGGTTATATAGTAAATGTTAATATAATCTAGTGTGTTTTAAAAAAGTGAATCTTATTAAAAGTTCCATGTGATGGCCGTGCTGGAGCATTTCCTGAGCATCAACCACTGAGTGAACAGCAATATGAAAGCAGCTTCACGAGACTAATGATGAGCATATACAACAGAGATAATTAAATTCAGCGCTTTTATTTCCAGCATGCGCTCATTCATGGCTGTATTATTTAATTCATGCACAGTTACATCTTTATTGGGAAAGATTGATGGATTATCTTATGTGAATCAGTGAGTTCGTCTCTATTTATTCGAGCCAAGCTGCATAAACTGCATATCAGGCATTTATGTAATTCATCCAATTTGTGCATTAATGGCTATGCTATGTTAAATAAAGTTTACTAACTACAGCAAATCAAGTACCCGGACGCCGTTGTTTTGGTCTCGTCTCCCCTCCGATGCGCTGCAATGGCCATCCTGAGCTCAATTCTCAAAACAACCACAAGATGGCGGGATTTATCAGTGAATCCAATATTACAAAACCGATATTCGATTATCTTAATTCGATAATGCTTAAATATCGGTCAAAATATCGGTAAATCGATATATCGGTTGATCCCTAATTCTGATTTTTTTTTTTTTAAATCAGCTCAAATGCAGCAATATATACTTACAATTGTACTTTAATAGTGTGGGGGAAAAAAACTAAATATAAAACAACAAAAGAAAACACCTAGCCAGAAATTTCTTGACCGTTTCTGTGAGAGTCACCTTTTTTTTGTCTCGATCTTTTTACCTTGTGTCTTATTGCTAGTTATCACCTGAAGTGCATAGAGATCACTTTATATACCATCACCAACTTATATGATCGGTTTGTATATGAATCGCTGGCTTTGAAAACCAGATGTGGCGTTTGCTTTTATCAGCGTACTTGAAATATTGTGCTTCATTAATATTGTGCACAGTCTTGTCTCTTCTACTGAGCTGAGGGATCCCAACATCCACTGCCTGTTCAACTCTGCTATCTAAGGGCTGAGGTTCACAAGACAGAAATCAAGTCCTCACGTTCTTAAGGGCTTTCACAATTACACATCCACGCTGTAATGGAGTGGCCCTCTTGCACTGTGATGAGTGTGAGAGAAGATGGCAGTGGCATCCCTCCCTATTTCCCTTTTATATTAACCGTCTTCACGGCTATTAGTCTTGCAATATTTTGACTTGATGTACAAGCATTCAGACATTTTAATGTGGAGTCTTTCTTCTGTATATGCTGTGTAAATCCACTGAACAACACTTAGGATTCAGACTGCGTGTTGAGCTGAGGGTTTTATTAAGATGCAAACAGGTGTCGAGGCCCAGTAAAACACCTCCAGCAAAATGTTATATAAACTCTGCTTTTCTTTTAAGAGGTGTGAAGCTGGCAGGTATGAACAATTTAATGGTCAAACGGATTGTTTGGCACTGTTTTTAATGAAATGCAATTGTCTGGGTTTTTTATGTCTTTATTGTTCACAAGCGATTATTCTGTCAGATTTTCATTGCCGGAAACAGTGAAACTGTTTGTGAAAAGACTGGAACAAATTCAGCACATTCTGATGCGTATCATCAAGGGGTTCAAATGCAGAATTTTGCTTAGCATCTGCAATCAAAGTATCTTTCAGATGTAATCAGCAGAGTTGCATCATGCTGTGTGATGAAAGTAGGTTTGACTTTAGGCCTTTTAAAAGAATAGTTCACCCAAAAAAATTTAAACTTGCCTAAAATCGACTCAACCTCAGGCCATCCAAGATGTAGATTACTTTTTTTTTCTTCATCGGAACAGATTTTTGGAAATTGATGGACTGGAGTTGTGTGGATTACTTGTAGATTATTGTGATGTTTTTATCAGCTGTTTAGGCACTCATTCTGATGGCACCCATTCACTGCAGAGGATCCATTGGTGAGCAAGTGATGTGATGCTACATTTCTCCAGATCTGTTCTGATGAAGAAACAAACTCATCTACATTTTGGATGGCCTGAGGGTGAGAAAATGTACAGCAATTTTTTTTTGGTGAACTATTCCTTCAAGGGATGATATATCAATGAACACAGTGATTTTACACTATTGTTTTAAGTAAATCTGAATCTTTCTGATTTATTTTGTTGCACAAGTTTGTCATGTCAATGTGTTTTGGGCTTTAAAAAAAATATTTTAATTTATTTTATCTTGCTCTTATATTTTTATTCACAGTGTTATGGCTTTTTGCTTAATGTAGTTTAGTTTATTTTAGTTTGTTTAATTTGTCAGTTGGAACAAGTTGTCTGCTCTTATTAGATCATGCACTGCCTTTTTTCGTGGAAGTTCTAAAAATGTACATTTTTGATCACAACATTTTTACTAGATATTATTTGATGTCTAGTGTTTAAGGGTGAGCTTGCCGTGTCTCTTTATGGCATGAGTGTGGTCTGATTATATTATGTTATGTTAGGGTTCTGATTTGCATGTTTTTTATAAAAAAAAAATATATATATTTCCTGATCACTTAAATGTTCCGTCTCTGCAAAAAAAAAAGTTTTGTAATGAAAAACACTGTTATAAGAATAAATGCATTAAAAATAAAACATATTTGTATACACATTGGTAATTCAAAGTGCTTTACATAAAAAATGTTCATTCACAGCAATAAAAACAAGTTAAAATAATAAAACAAGGAGTTTTAAATGATATAGAAATTGATTTAAATGATTTAAAACAGTTAAATAGAAAATGATTATACATAAAATACAATGCAGAGAACATTGCTGAATCCAAAGCATACAATATAAAAATATACTACACTCTAACGTTCTTTTCCCTTCTTAAGCCAGTAATGTTTTTAACCTTTTTTTATATTATGTCTTGCTTGCTTTGATAGTTCAGATCCATTGCATTATCTTTGAGTGTTGTCGTAAAGGGATAGTTCACACACAAAAATACAAATTCTGTCATCATCATTATTCACCTAGATGGACAACACTTGAAGTATGCCAGTGACTGTTGGCACAATCTGAAATAAAGGAGGAAATTATAAATATTATTTGTCCCCAAAACCTCCACAGCCCTGATCCTTTTTTCTGAACACCTTATTGCAGCTTTGAGAGTGTTTGCAACCAGAGGATGTTGGCACAGGTCCTTGAAGGAACATAATCCATCTTTGATGCAATGGGGAGTTTGAGGCAGCTGAGAATGTCATAATGTAAAACATAATGGACACATCACAGAATAATTGTCATTAAAATATATATATTTTTTTAGAATCAGCAAATGCAATTTCCATCACATTTTAAACCATGTATTTTGTTTAATATGTGGTGGAAAAGATTCTAAATATTCGTTTGAAAAAAATGGCTGATTACTTGCAGCTAGCAAATGTACTAAATACAGTTAAATATTATTTTCACACTTTATTAATACTTTGATAAATAGGCTACGGCTTGATATTTTAATGTCTAAAATATTCACAAAAATACTTTTTAATAGTATTAATTATGTCTCATCTCGCTTCACTTCTCTACTTGTTACACAAAGGACACTTTGTGTAACAAGTGTAGAAATTATGCCATTATGGGATTTTTATTAATATTTTTTGTAAGAAAACAGATGGTTTTGTGACTAGTTTTTGAGACGTGATTTTTTTGCATGATTTTCTAAATAGAAAAAAATGGTTCATTTAATTCATTTAAATTTAGATTGGTCTTCGAAATAATGTAACTTTTTCTTCATGATAATGACAGTGCCATTTTTGTAATCAGGTCTTTTGTTAATTTTGATTCATTGGGACAGTTCACTCACGAATCGTTTGTGGTGGTTTCACACACCGCAATCAAAACAGTTACATATAGTCCTATATATAAATATATATATGAGTATAAAATATGGGGACCTTTTTTTGATTACTGGAGTCTGTGCCCCGGTGCTGATAAAAGGCTAGAAACATCCCTGCTGTGATCTGACGCTGCTGAGCATGAACGATATCGAGGCTTAATTAATCTTGAATGAATTCTCACTCTTTCAAATCTGCCATGACGTAATGCTCCAAAGGCAACACCTTATTTCGCTCCTGCAGTACCAAGTAAAACTCACCAGATGTCAGTGCGACTCTTACAGCCTCTCAACAGGAGCCTGTACATTGAAAACTTCGCATCAAAATGACCCTACTGCGACTGTCAACGCGTCATTAATCAAAGTGATGTGTAAGCGGATCATTTGCATAGGAAATTGTGATATATGGAGCGTGACACAAATGGATATGAATGGAACAGTAAATCAAAGAGATTCCATCAATTATAATTGGCCCCTTCTGGCTGTGACCCAAGGTCTACTGGTGTCTGTTAACACGCAGCGCTTGTTATTTCAAAAGCTTCTTACAATGAGGCAGACATACAAGCACATGTGCGCATGCACAAATGTCTTCACATCGGTGCCAAAAATGAATGAAACTTCAGCTGCTACACTTCAGTCTGACCTGTAGTAAGTTAAAGTGTCTCACACTTTTAGGTTTACTAGTGTCTTCTCTCACTGGCTCTCGCTGCTGAATTATTGAGCTCATGGAGAGTGAGTGTGATCCCACCGGTGTCAGTAAGAGCATTGAGCTTGATTTCATGGCATATCTTCAGATTTCTGCATGAATTTTTCATCTCGTCTTTCCAAAAAAGCTTTTCATTATTAAAAAGCCAAATATGAGTACAGCACTATGGCCCACCCAGCACGCAGAGTGAAAGTGCATGATTGTTGCTTACTATGACACCTCACTACTGTAACAACATCTCCTCAAACCAAAGTCCTGTAGGATGTATAAGACTGTCTGATGTTTCTAGGTAGATATTAAGTTGAAAAGTCTCACTGTAAAGATACAGTAAAAACAGTTTGTTTCAATTTTTTACAGTTCAGTTTTGGAAGTGAAAAATAAGTCTTAATTTATAGTTAAAAAACATAAATAAACATTCTCTGAATCCTCTATTTTATAGCTCAAATCTGATTTTTTTCTTGTTGTGTACATTAGAGTTTTGTTATATTTTGTTAAATTAATGTTTGTTGTATTATGTACCATGACAGTGTTTTGCATTTTTGTTTGACACAACGAAACATCTATATAGTACCACAGCTTGTTGAAAAGCTGCTTGTGATGAAATTGACCGTAAGGTGCTTTGATTTATCATGTGGCATAAAAAGGTTCTGTCAGGACCACTGCCATCAAAAATGACTGACAATTAGCATACAGTTTGGATTGCCAGTATGGTTCTGTTCTGGGCATGAACTCCCTGTGTATCCATGCAGCCTAGCATGGATAAGAGCAAGGAGAACAGCAATAATCCCCCAGGGTAAAAAGAACGAAACAAACATACATGTACCGCAGATATAATAAAAGTTTAATAATTTAATGTAACATTATAGAAATTAATCTGATTCAAAGGAGAATCAGAAGGCCGAATCCTGACTGACGAGAGGAGGAGTTGGGGATGGAGGAGGGTAATTAGCTATTGAGCAACGCGAAAGCTGGTGATAACACTGAAGGGCCTTAATTATGGTTGCTGTGATAGGTGTCACATCCTAGGTAGACGTGGATTAGCTGAGAGTCAGAACACTCTTTCTGACAGCACTCATTCACTGTAGAGGATCCACTGGTGAGCAAGGGATGTAATGCGACAATGAGATAAAAAATTGTATTCATCAAATTGGTGTCCAATCCACGTTCATGTCCACGATGTCCACATTCTTGGTGAAGAAATTAAAGAGGCTGTAGCATTTCAATCGCAAAAAGGTGGCCAAAAATAAAAAATTAAGTGGATATTTGAATTAAATATTTGGTCAATATTAAACAAGGGTTTGCTCATACTGTAAGTATAACAATTACAAGGCCTTTGGTGCCCTTTGCAGGCATTTGTAACAATGTAAATAGTTTATTTTCTATTACATTATGTATTTTAACAGTGTTAAGTCAGGTGCGTTGTTGGCGGTGGTGAAATTATTAGCTAACGTTACCGATATTAAAACATTAACGTCAACACTCAAAACAGTTTCACAGGATTATGAACGTAGTTGCCTGAAAGTGATCAGTGATCCTGAAAGGGGCTTCATCTTGGGCTTTTATTATTTTTCTTTTCTCCGCACCGGACTTCGATGATGTCTTTTCCCTGATATTGCCTGGTTGTTCATTAATTATGATAATTTGTATTATTTGTTTAATTTATATCTATTGGTCATTATTTTATGGATTTGTATGTGATCCCTTGGCTGTTATTCTTGTACTGTCTATTCAAGCATAGCCTACGGCCTACTGCATTTACCATAAAATAATTGTGTGACCATGTGTATATATATATATATATATATATATATGTATTTATATGTTAATGTTTAGATTTTTATTTATGTATAGGCTATATTATTATTTTTTTGAGCAACTGGGATGGTGCCCCCATGGCAGTTGCTGCCTTCGCAAACTGCGTACTCTGCGTATAGGGAGCAGTGGTACAAGTCAAATAGATTCTAAAATGTTAAATATGTTTGCAATTTTTACAGAAAACAGGTGTAAAAATGTTACAAAACAAACCTGTTAATTGGTTAACTACCTTATTGAAGAGAGAAACAATTACAATGGTTTAACTTCACCATAGCTAATTTTACTGTGAGATACTGTCAAAAAATATTTTATCTTTTTAAGTAAAACATATTAATTACTTGAAAGAAAAAGGAAATTTCCAAAAGTTAATTTGTCAAGTCAAGTCACATTTATTTACATAGTGCTTTTAACCATACAAATTGTGTCAAAGCAACTGAACAATATAAAAATAGGAAAATAGTGTATCACTAAATTAAAATTACTAGATTAAACACCCATTTTTCAGTTAAAGCATTTCATTATTGAATTCAGTGATGTCACCGTCCAGTTCAGTTTAAATCGTTTCTGTGCAATCAAGTCAGTGATATGGGAATGAATTGTCCCCAACTAAGCAAGCCAGAATTTAGTAGTAAGAAATTACTCATCATCCAGTTTTTTATATCGAGCATTCCATAAGTTTCTCAATTTAGTGTGTTTCACTGGGCCGTGAAGAAATATAGAGCTGGGTATCATTAGCATAACCGTGAAAGCTAACCCCATGTTTCCTGATGATATTTCCCATGGGTAACATGTAAAGCGTAAAAAAGTAACGGCCCTAGTACTAAGCCTTGAGGTACTCCATACTGCACTTGTGATCGATCATTCACTGCTACGAATTGATGGCGGTCAGATAAGTACAATTTGAACCATGCTAATGCACTTCCACTAATACACTAGTGCACTTCCACTAATGACACAACGGTGATAGGCCTGATCACCGACAACGATGAGACGGCCTACAGAGAGGAGGTGAGTACCCTGACTAAATGGTGTCAGGAGAACCACCTCTCACTCAACATCGACAAGACCAAGGAGCTGGTGGTGGATTACAGGAGACAGAGCAGAGAACACACACTATCACCATCGACAAGACACCTGTGGAGCGGGTGACCAGCTTTAAGTTCCTCGGCGTTCACATCACCGAGGATCTCACATGGTCTGCTCACACAGATGCAGTGCTGAAGAAGGCACATCAGCGTCTCTTCTTAATGAGACTGCTGAGGAAGTTTGGAACGAGCCCCAGAATCCTCAGGTCCTTCTACACCTGCACTGTGGAGAGCATCCTGACCGGCTGCATCACCGCCTGGTTTGGAAACAGCACCGCTGGCAACCGCAGGGCTCTGCAAAGGGTCGTGCGAACTGCCCGCCACATTGTTGGAGGTAAGCTTCCCTCCCTCCAGGATATCTACACCAGGCGGTGTACAAGGAAAGCCCGGAGGATTATCAAAGACTCCAGCCACCCGTCCCACAGACTGCTCTCTCTGTTGCCCTCAGGGCGACATTTCCGCAGCATCCGATCCCGCACTAGCCGACTGAGGGACAGCTTTTTCCCTCAGGCTATCAGGCTAATGAACAGTCAGAAATAACTCACCTACATCACACTCCCACTCACACAACATGCCATGCACTGCACTTTAACACAGTTCAACTGGACTACGCACACACTGCACTAACACAACCTATCTGCTATCACTGGACACCATACAATGCACATCCACTGCATATGAATAATCTGTTGCACCTTTGCACATCTATCTGCTGCTCAACCAATCTGCTGTTAATTTATAATCTGTTGCACCTCACATTATTACTATGTATAGACTACATTATGTATAGATACTGTACATAATGTAGATGTGCCCATACGGTGTATATAATGTGTCGCTGATAATTGAGTGTGTCTTTATAGTACACTATGTGTACTGAGTATATGTATGTGTATTTTGCACATTGTCTTCTGTACAGTCTGTAAATATGTACTGTCCATATGTAAATTGTTGGTGTTTTTTTTTGCACTGTCTGGAGCACTGTAAATGCTCCAGTGCAGGGTTTTTGCACTGTCTGTCCATATGTAAATTGTGTGTAGGTTTTTTTTTTTTGCACTGTCTGTCCATATGTAAATTGTTGGTGTTTTTTTTTTTTTTTTGCACTGTCTGGAGCACTGTAAATGCTCCAGTGCAGTTTTTTTGCACTGTCTGGAGCACGCTCATAAGAATTTCACTCACCAAGGCACTTGTGCTGTGGTGATGTGACAATAAAAGTGATTTGATTTGATTTAATGCCAACAAAGTTTTCAAGTCTAGTCAAAAGAATGTTGTGATCGATAGTGTCAAACGCAACGCTAAGATCCAGGAGCACTGGATTGGTCACGTGGTTGAGAGATACAACCATGATCAGATGATAAGAGCAGGTCATTTGTCATTTGTCACTCTAATGAGAGCAGTCTCAGTACTATGAGATGGTCTAAATCCTGACTGGAAATCCTCACAGATATAATTTTTCTCTAAGAAGGAATATAATTGTGAGGATGCTACCTTTTCTAGTATCTTCGACAGAAAAGGGAGTATCAAGATCGGTCTGTAATTTACTAGATATTTGGGGTCAAGTTGTGTTTTTTTAATAAGAGGCTTAACAACATCCAATTTAAAGGTTTTGGGGACATACCCTAATGACAATGACATATTAATAATAGCCAAAAGAGGATCTATGACTTCTGGAATCACCTCTTTTAGTAGTTTAGATGGAATAGGGTCTAACATAACAATTGGTTTAGCTAATTTAACAAGTTTATACAATTCTTCTTCTCCTATAGTAGAGAATGAGTGGAATTATTCCTCAGGGGATCTATAGTGCACAATTTGATGTGATACTGCAGCTGGTGGCTGCATGGTTACAGTTTGATCTCAAATAGTTTAGATTTTGCAAGTAAAAATTAAACCCTTCTCATCAGAAGACGCTCCTGATGAGATGTTAACTTCCGTGGACGACCTGGACGTCTCTGTGAGATGGTTGCATTTCCATTCTTTTTAAATGTTTGTTCCACTTTTGCTACATTATTCTGACTGATAAGTAAAGCTTTGCTGATCTTCTTGTAGCCTTCACCTTTCTTGTGTAAATAAATAATTTTCTTTCTCAGGTCTTGTGACATTTCTCTTCCATGTGGTGCCATTGCTGACAGCATGAAATGGGAAGGGGTTTTCTTTAAGTAACACACTTTTATAGTCAACTGTCTGCTGAACACCTGTGTAATGAATAATTAGACTCACCTGTGGTTGAATTCTTGTTAAATTAGACATTTGTAGTCTAAAATTTAGCTTTGCTCCAGAGACTTTCAGTGGGGTGTACTCATTTTTGCATCACCCTAAATTGAGTAAAACTGAAAATTTTGTTCTCTAAGTTATATTATTAACCTTACTTTCATGTTATAAGTTAAACAGATGTTATATAAAACTTAGTCTTGTCAACATTTTGGAAAATGTTTTTGTGTTTATTGAGATATTGTTTAAAATGTTACTTTTCAAAGGGAGTGTACTCATTTACGCTGAGCACTGTATCTCTGACCATTTCTTCATTAAATTTACATTACACTTTGCTACCCGGATGCCACCAACCCCTTTACCGGTTACTTTTAGACAAAACCTACTTTCCCTTTCTCCCTCCCATCTTTCCTCTGTAGTATCCTCCCCTCTTCCCTCACCTACCCATTTCTCATCTCTGGATGTGAATGCAGCTACTGACACTTTATGCTCTACCTTAACCTCTTGTCTAGACGACATTTGTCCTCTCTCCTCCAGGCCAGCACGGACTGTCCCTTCTAACCCCTGGTTATCTGATGTTCTCCGTGAACATCGGACCAGACTCCGAGCAGCAGAGAGAAAATGGCAAAAATCAAACGATCAGTCGGACCTGAGTATGTATCAATCGTTGCTTTCATCTTTCTCTGGAGAAGTCCACACTGCCAAATCGTCACATTTCCATAACAAGATCCACAGTGCTCCAGATATGCGTAATCTCTTCAGAACATTTAATTCTCTCCTCTGTCCCCCTTCACCACCTCCCACCACTTCTATAACAGCTGATGACTTTGCAATTTTTTTACAGACAAAACTAAAACAATCAGTAGTCAGTTTTCACCTCCAGTCTCACAGAACCGCCAACCAACTAGATCCACTGCTTAAACTCCTACCTTCTCCTTCTGTCCCCTCACTTAGGCGGAAGTATCCAAACTTCTCCTCTCCAGCCATCCTACAACATGTCCTCTAGACCCAATCCCCTCACACCTTCTCCAAGCAATCTCTCCCACACTCTTACCAGCACTCACACACATTATTAACACATCTCTCCTCACAGGCATCTTCCCCACTATATTCAAGCAGGCTAGGGTTACACCACTGCTCAAAAAACCTACATTAAAAACTTATCTTATAGAAAACTACAGACCTGTCTCTCTCCTTCCATTCATTGCCAAAACATTCGAATGAGTTCTCTTCAACCAGGTCTCATTGTTTCTTTCACAGAACAACAAACTGGACGCTAAACAGTCAGATTTCAGGAGTGGCCATTCGACCAGTCACTGAAGCCCTGCGAATTGCAAAAGCCAATTCCAAATCATCAGTCCTCATTCTGCTGGATCTGTCTGCCGCTTTTGACACTGTCAATCATCAGATCATCCTGTCCACCCTCTCATCACTGGACATTACTGGGATTCCACTTCGCTGGTTTGAATCCTATCTCACTGGTCGGTCTTTCAAGGTGGCCTGGGGAGGGGAGGTATCCAAAGCACATCAATTGGTCACTGGGGTTCCCCAGGGCACGGTTCTTGGAGCCCTCCGCTTCTCCACATACACTACATCACTGGGTCCCATTATACAGGCTCATGGCTTCTCCTACCATTTCTATGCTGATGACACACAGCTCTATCTCTCATTTCGACCAGATGATCCAACGGTAGCTGCACGGATCTCAGGCTGCTTGGCAGACATCTCGGCATGGATGAAAGAACATTACCTACAGCTCAACCTGGCAAAGACTGAGCTTCTTGTCTTCCCTGCCACTCCAACTCTACAGCATGACTTCTCGATTCAGTTAGGTTCATCAACAATTACCCCATCAGCTTTGGTCAGAAATATTGGTGTAATCTTTGATGATCAGCTGACCTTCAAAGAGCACATTGCAAAGACTGCTCGATCTTGCAGGTTTGCACTTCACAACATCAGAAAGATCAGGCCCTTTCTAACATAGCATGCTGCACAACTTCTTGTCCAGGCCCTTGCCATTTCTAGGCTGGACTACTGCAATGCTCTTCTGGCTGGACTTCCATCAAACACAATCAAACCTCTACAAATTATTCAAAATGCAGTGGCACGACTGGTCTTCAACGAGCCCAAAAGAGCCCACGTTACACCTCTCTTTGTCTCCTTGCACTGGCTACCAGTTGCAGCTCGTATCAAGTTCAAGACACTGATGATTGCATATAGAACAACCACAGGCTCAGCACCCACCTACTTCCACTCACTATTACATATCTACATCCCCTCCAGAAGTCTGAGATCTGCTAGTGAGCGACGCCTTGTTGTACCGTCACAGAGAGGCTCAAAATCACTCTCCAGAACATTCTCATTCACCATTCCTGGCTGGTGGAATGATCTTCCTACCCCCATCCGGAATGCTGGATCCCTGTCAATCTTCAAGCAACAACTGAAAACTCATCTCTTTCAACACTACTTGACTTCATCATAAAAAATAAATAAATAAATACTTTAGCTTTTTCTATATCTTCATCTTTCTCTTTATCTTTCTCTCCTTCTCTTGCTAGCTTGTACTTATTTGAACAATGCCTGAGACTTGATGTTAGGGGCACTTCCTCTGTCTGTTTGCATCTTCAAGATTAATCATTTTATGTATTCCCCAACAAGTCGCTTTGGATAAAAGCGTCCGCAAAATGACTAAATGTAAATGTAATTTATTTTTTTCATCTTTTAAATTCTCCTTTCTATAATAGCCAACCGATTTTATATATATATATATTATACACTCACTGACCACTTTATTAGGTACACCTTGCTAGTACCGGGTTGGACCCCCTTTTGCCTTCAGAACTGGCTTAATTCTTCGTGGCATAGATTCAACAATGTGTTGGAAACATTCCTCAGAGATTTTGGTCCATATTGACATGATAGCATCACGCAGTTGCTGCAGATTTGTCAGCTGCACATCCATGATGCGAATTTCCCGTTCCACCATATCCCAAAGGTGCTCTATTGGATTGAGATCTGGTGACTTTGGAGTCCATTTGAGTAAACTCTTTGAACTCTTTGTCATGCTCAAGAAACCAGTCTGAGATGATTTGAGCTTTGTGACATGATGCATTATCCTGCTGGAAGTAGCCATCAGAAGATGGGTACACTGTAGTCATAAAGAGATGGCATGGTCAGCAACAATATTCAGGTAGGCTGTGGCGTTTAAATGATGCTCAATTGGTACTAAGGGACCCAAAGTGTGCCAAGAAAATATCCCCCACACCATTACACCACCACCACCAGCCTGAACCGTTGAGACAAGGCAGGATGGATCCATGCTTTCATGTTCTTTATGCCAAATTCTGACCCTACCATCTGAATGGCACAGTAGAAATCCAATCTTCCAATCTTCTATTGTCCAATTTTGGTGAGCCTGTGCGAATTGTAGCCTCCGTTTCCTGTTCTTATCTGACAGGAGCGACACCCGGTGTGGTCTTCTGCTGCTGTAGCCCATCTGCTTCAGGGTTTGACATGTTGTGCGTTCAGATATGGTATTCTGTCTACCTTCGTTGTAACGAGTGGTTATTTGAGTTACTGTTGCCTTTCGTATCATCTCTAGCCAGTCTGCCCAAACTCCTCTGACATCAACAAGGCACTTTCGTCCACACAACTGCAGCTCACTGGATATTTTCTCTTTAAAAATCCCAGTAGATCAGCAGTTTTTGAAATACTCAGACCAGGCCGTCTGGCACTAACAACCATTCCATGTTCAAAGTCACTTAGATCTCCTTTCTTCTCCATTCTGATGCTCGGTTTGAACTTCAACAAGTTGTCTTCCCCACATCTAGATGCCTAAATGCATTGAATTGCCTCCATGTGATTGGCTGATTAGCAATTTGTGTTACCAAGCAATTGAACAGGTGTACCTAATAAAGTGGCCGGTGAGTGTATGTGTATATGTATATACAGGTGCTGGTCATATAATTAGAATATCATCAAAAAGTTGATTTTATTTCACTAATTCCATTCAAAAAGTGAAACTTGTATAATGTATACATTCATTCCACACAGACTGATATATTTCAAGTGTTTATTTCTTTTAATTTTGATGATTATAACTGACAACTAACGAAAACCCCAAATTCAGTATCTCAGAAAATTAGAATATTAATTAAGACCAATACAAAGAAAGGATTTTTAGAAATCTTGGCCAACTGAAAAGTATGAACATGAAAAGCATGAGCATGCACAGCACTCAATACTTAGTTGGGGCTCCTTTTGCCTGAATTACTGCAGCAATGCAGCGTGGCATGGAGTCGATCAGTCTGTGGCACTGCTCAGGTGTTATGAAAGCCCAGGTTGCTCTGATAGTGGCCTTCAGCTCTTCTGCATTGTTGGGTCTGGCATATCGCATCTTCCTCTTCACAATACCCCATAGATTTTCTATGGGGTTAATCAAGCGGTTGCTGGCCAATTAAGAACAGGGATACCATGGTCCTTAAACCAGGTACTGGTAGCTTTGGCACTGTGTGCAGGTGCCAAATCCTGTTGGAAAATGAAATATGCATCTCCATAAGTTGGTCAGCAGGAAGCATGAAGTGCTCTAAAACTTCCTGGTATACAGCTGTGTTGACCTTGGACCTCAGAAAACACAGTGGACCAACACCAGCAGATGACATGGCACCCCAAACCATCACTGACTGTGGAAACCTTACACTGGACCTCAAGCAACGTGGATTCTGTGCCTCTCCTCTCTTCCTCAGACTCTGGGACCCTGATTTCCAAAGGAAATGCAAAATTTACTTTCATCAGAGAACATAACTTTGGACCACTCAGCAGCAGTCCAGTCCTTTTGTCTTTAGCCCAGGCGAGGCAGCTTCTGGGCTGTCTGTTGTTCAAGAGTGGCTTGACACAAGGAATCGACAGCTGAAACCCATGTCTTGCATACGTCTGTTCGTGGTGGTTTTGAGCACTGACTCCAGCTGCAGTCCAATCTTGTGAATCTCCCCACATTTTGAATGGGTTTTGTTTCACAATCCTCTACAGAGTGCGGTTATCCCTATTGCTTGTACACTTTTGTCTACCATCTTTCCTTCCTTCGCCTCTCTATTAATGTGCTTGGACACAGAGCTCTGTGAACAGCCAGCCTCTTTTGCAATGACCTTTTGTGTCTTGCCCTCCTTGTGCAAAGGTGTCAATGGTGAGTCTTTTGGACAACTGTCAGTCAGCAGTCTTCCCCATGATTGTGTAGCCTACAGAACTAGACTGAGACCATTTAAAGAGGCCTTTGCAGGTGTTTTGAGTTAATTAGCTGATTAGAGTGTGGCACCAGGTGTCTTCAATATTGAACCTTTTCACAATATTCAAATTTTCTGAGATACAGAATTTGGGGTTTTCATTAGTTGTCAGTTATAATCATCAAAATTAAAAGAAATAAACACTTGAAATATATCAGTCTGTGTGGAATGAATGTATAGATTATACAAGTTTCACTTTTTGAATGGAATTAGTGAAATAAATCAACTTTTTGATGATATTCTAATTATATGACCAGCACCTGTATATATGTCCAGTTTTGTGGAAAATTTCATTAAAATAAAATGCACATATTTACTTTTTTCTTATTACATGTAATGCAGGCATTACAATTTTTTTTTTAATCTAAACCTTATTCATCAAATATATTTGCTTTAAGTACACCTGAGATTTTAAAATAAATATTTCAACAATTATTACATTTGCATAATCATGGCTTCTTTGATGTTGATTAATGATCACATGGCATGCAGGTAAATAAAAATATTTAATCTTTTTTAGTAAGTGTTTTATTTAAAACAAAATCTATAGAAATACAAAGACGGTTTACTCCTATATTTATGAAGGGGAGAAACTGTAATGCGTAATATGGAGGAACAGTTCCACCTTCTAAATGAAAGAGCCATATTTCCCATAGAAACCTGGGGCATGTCCAAGCTCCAACTGGTGCGAAACGTTTTGCTATGGTTTCCGGGTTGATCATTCTTCTCGCTTTGGCCTCTCAACGGAGGCAGTCGCATTCTTCCCCCGTCCTCCCTTTTTCCCTGCTTGCTTCTTTTGTCTCGTCTCATCCTATTGAGAGACTCTCTGCACTGCTCTTCAAACTAAGAAATTATGGATTTGATCAACTGGTCTCTCAGCGCTATTGACACCATCTTTTCGACTAGAGAAAAATTTACGATCGAGACCAGAATGGACAGATAGAGTAGTTGCTTTGGAATGCGGCTACCGCCTAAACAAATCGCAATCTTATCTTTTGGCTCCCCACCAGCACTGCCCGGCAAGGTCGTTGTTGAAAATGTATCCCTGGGAAAGAACACTCCAGCGGACGCCTGTTCCCTCCCTATCACAGACATTACTCCCCGACCAAACTGCCTCTGAACGCTTTGTACCGCCACCTGTCGAGCAGGTTTGCGACCAGCGCCGTAACAAATGGCGCCGGACCGGATGGCTGCTTGCCAGAGCTGGATATGTTTCCTGTTGCAAGTTGTGTCTATGGTATATGTGCTTTTGTGCTGAGGTGTTTTTTCTGTTCTCACACTGTACTCCCAATGGAGCATAGTCTGGGGTTAATTTTTTTCTCCTCATGTAAATGCTGTACTTTTCTTCCATTCCCTGTCTTCCTGTTCTGTCTACCCCGTTGTCATATGTATGTTGTGTATGTATGGACAGGTTGATGGCTAATTTCGCTGGTACTTGTGACTAGTGACAATAAAGGGCTACTACTACTACTACTACTATCAACATGTTTCCTGGAAACAGTGTGCAATGGGGTTTTAGATATTTTTTCTCATCAGCAGCAATATGTATATAAACCACGCGGTATTAAAGAGACAGCTTGTACAATGGGTCCAAGTAAAGTCGTTTACAAACGTGTTTGCTTCAGCTTGGTATATGCAACAATTTAAGATATTAGAAGACATGTTTGTCATAAGAGTTTTACAATAAACAATATAGCATATTAATATGATGTAGTGTTTATATTTTTAGCTTCATTGCAAGGCAAGTTTATTTATATACCAAATTTCATACACAATAGTGACTGTAACATTGAGCGTATTTTGCTGTATTAAATATATTTATACAGATTTCATCAGGATCCGAAAATTCTTCAAAAAGAACACAAAGAATGGCCTTCTCAGCTGCCATAGTTGCAACTCTTGCGTAATTAGAACAGGGTGTTCAACGCGGCACCGTTTCTGTTTAAAAAAGTTTTGCAATGTTTTGTCAGGACCGAGTGAAGAGACTTTCCTTGAAAGGGAGTATGTTTTAAAATTATTTGTTTAAATTTAAATTTTCATTAAGCTTTTCATTAAACTCACAACCCCCCTGCAGTTAATTTACGAGCCCTAGTTTGGGAAACCTTGATGTAATATAATTAGGGCTTTCAAAGTTAACGCTTTAACGCAAATTCATTTTAACGGCACTAATTTTATTAACGTGCAAATAACGCAGCGTGCATTTTCTGTTTGACCCATGGCCTAGCCCATACTGCTATAGTTGGAGAAATGGAAATGGATGGAGAGGCTGACAGTGTTGCCAACTTAGTGACTTTTCAGACCACTTTAGCAACTTTTTTTTTTTCAAAAAGCGCCCAGCGACCAATCTTTATAGGGTTTACCCAAACCTTATTTAGTATTTGAGACTCGCCTGTACTGCCACGTGAGCGCGAGGTCTCTCTTTACCGCTGCGCACCCCCCTCTCTCTCTCTCTCTCTCTCTCTCTCTCTCTCTCTCTCTCTCTCTCCACATCTGGGCCCGTATTCATAAAGATTCTAAGAATCCTCTCAGAGAGCTCCTAATTTAGCTTAAAAATTTCTAGCTAGGAGTCTTAGTTTAAAAGTGATTCAGGACCAATCTGAGAGCAACTCTGAGCAAGGAAAACACAACTTTTATCTTAGTGAGGAGGCGGACCTGACCCCGTTGCTAGGAATGACAGTCTTTTGATGACTGTGATTGGTTGGTGGTCCAATAAGGAAATTAAAGAGAGATTTTAAGAGTAGGATCTATTTTAAGCCTTCATTTTGAAATTGCAGGCATTTTTTTACCTTACTCTCTCTCTCTCTCTCTCTCTCTCTCTCACACACACACACACACACACACATTATGTGTATATATATTCTTTATTTTTTACTTACCATGCTGTTAATTTCCTACTTAACGTATTTTACATTTACATTTAATCATTTAGCAGACGCTTTTATCCAAAGCGACTTACAAATGAGGACAATAGAAGTAATAAAAACCAACAAAAGAGCAACAACATGCAAGTGTTATGACAAGTCTCGGTTAGCCTAACGCAGTACAAGTTTTTTTTTTTTAAGAAAACGAGTAGATAGAATAGAAAAAAGAAAGCTAGTGTTAGTTTTTCTCTAATAAGATCGCTCACAAACACGATCCCTGCACGATCTAATCTGTAGCGTCTTATTAATTCACTGTCATCCATTGTCTGCAACACATTTCTTCTCCCTCTTAGTATTTCGGCCATTTTCTCCGCTGCTAAAGAAACTCTTAAGCCTCTTAAAAGTCCTCGTCCGTACTCCTAACAATTTCGGACCTCTTTTAAGGGTTAAGATGCTTTCTGAATTACTTTTTTCTTTACTAGGATCTTTTCTTTAAATTTAAGAGGAAACACCCACATTTCTAAGAATTTTCTTAGAATTTTGTTACTAGGAGCAACTCTTAGCACTAAGATTTTTCATGAATACGGGCCCTGGGCCCGTATGTATAACTTCTCAGAAATGCTCTTAAGAATAGTCTTAAGCTTTGACTTAAGTGTCAAAAAATTCTTAGTAAAAAGTAGGACTTTTCTAAGAGTAGGAGAGTTTTATGAAGAGGCTAAAAGTAACTTTCAGTAAAGTATAAGACTGATTCTTAAGAGCTGACTTAAGTGTTGTGAATTAAGGACTACAATGATTTCAACACAAAATGGCTGCCCTTAGTCTCTGAATTAGCCAATAGGGAGTCTACAAGGGTGAAGTCACAGCAACATGACATCGTTTATAAATCAAGACAATACAATTGTTCTGTTATTTAAATGTATTTTAAAAGGTAGCTTTGCATTATGTGCAAAAGCAAATAACTACACTTATTTTACACAACTACAATGTTTCCTACATTTCACTTTTGATTATACCCTGTATAATTTATCATGTGACAAATAAAGAAACCTTGAACCTTGAACCTTGAACAAATAAGTACTTTTATATTTCACAATCTTGCACGATTTTATTAATAGGTTTACAGATTAATTAAATTCAAATTGCACTCTCAGCTTTATATAAAGAGAGACCAATATTCCAAACTCTTAAAAATGGAATCAAAAAGAAAACCAAACTGGTCCAAGGAAGAAAGTATTTTTCTAGTGCAATCAGTCCTTAAATGGAAGGACATCATACGAGGAAAATTCAGTCCAACTGTAACAAGTAAAGGAAAAAAAAAATGCATGGCAACAAATTGCCATGACTATAAATGCAGCATTTCCTCAGACAAGCCAGTCTGCTGAAGACTGTGAGAAAAGGTGGTACAATGTATTGGCAACATCTCGCAAAGAGATTGCAGCTTACAAGGAAAGCATGCGTGCCACAGGTACAATCACTTTTTTTAAAATATGAAATTATTGTTTATGTGTGGTCAGTAGCTGAGTTCTTCTCAAACAGGTGGAGGCCCTCCATATAATCCTCTGTCTGAGATTGCTGAAATGGTAGAGGAGATACTGGGAACGGCCAACCCTTCCATTTGTGGCATTGCAAATGCCCCGGACCCTGCACTGCTCAAATTAAAGGAGTTACAAAGATGGTAAGAAAATTAATGTGAATTAATAATCTCTTTATTAAATTGACATTAGTTACTTTAATCTATGGACACTGAAAAAAACACCAAAAAAACACCACATCGGATTGAATAAACATGTTTGCTCTTTAATATTTTCTGCATGTGAATGTAGTGCTGATGATGCTGGAGCCGGGCCATCTGACATGCCACATTGCACCACATCTCAGGATGTCTTCCTGTGTCCTCCAGAAGAGGACACAGGGTTTGCACAGAGTGTAGCCCCTGAAGATAACATTGAGTCTCTTAAAAAAATAAAATTACAAATCAAGTTGTTGGATGTTCAAAATGAATATTACACACTAAAACTGAAGAGATTAAAGAATGATCAATGATTGTACTTATATTTGAAAAAATAAAAGTGTGTGAACACAAATTTGTTAATTATTGCTTTTTGTCTACAAGTTTTTCTTACCCAAAATGTAAGTTTGTAAAGCAGTCCCTTATTGATTCTCTACTTTAACCACTTTGTAATGTGGGGTTGATGGTACTGTTGTCATTACCATCATAATCATCATCACTGTCATCGTCGTTATCGTCATCACCATCATCATCACCATCATCATCAAGAGGTGGTATTTTTCGAGCTTTGCAAATATTGTGCAAAATGCCGCAAGCCATAATAATGCGACTAGCACGCTCAGGGGACTGTCTAATCTCTCCATAAAGGACATGGAATCTCCTTTTCAGCTGTCCAATTCCTCTCTCCACCACAGCTCTTGTTGCTTTGTGTGCTCTTCAAGGCGAAAAATGTTACAAGAAAAAATCAAGCATGCATTTATTGAACAAAACTGGTGTTATATAATACCAGAAGCATAATACCAGGTTAAATATTGCCTGAAGTTCAGTCCTGTACAGTACCTGTTATAATTGAGCTGCTGTTCACCTTGTGGTCTTCTGTAAGGGGTAAAAAGCCAGCGTTTTAAAGGGTATCCTGAGTCACCCACCAGATGACATCCGGGGCGCACATCATTTTGTTCAAATAACCCAGTGAGGCCACTCTCAGAAAGAACCCGGGAATCATGTGTTGACCCTGGCCATTTTGGCACAAGATCCAGGATCTTGTAAGCAGCATCAAACACAACTTGAACATTGATACTGTGGAATCCTTTTCTATTGACGTATGCCTCCTCATTTACAGTTGGAGAAATTATGCGAACGTGAGTGCCATCGATGGCTCCAACAACTCCGGGGAAGCCTGCAATTCTCATAAAAGCTTCTTGCTTTTGCCGTAAAGTTTGAAGGTCAGTTGGGAAGTCAATCAATTACTATGTTTGGGGTGGTTAGTGCTGCGATAATGCCATTTAAGACTCTGCTGACTGTGGACTGTGATGGGCCCAAGTCATCACTGGTGCACTGCTGCATTTTTCCAGTTGCCAAAAAACGCAGAGTCATTATTACCTCCAGTTCTGCAGATAAAGCATTGTTTCGTATAGTTTGAGGAGTTATTGGATTTCTGACTAAGTCGGTAACAAAAAGAATACCTTGATGATCAAGTCTCTACTGTTTTATCAACTCCCTGTCATCATATAATTCCAACACATTCTTTCGTTCTTGGAAAGTGCGCAGTCTCCTCCTCTGTACTGCCATCTTGTTACTCCTAACTAGGTTAGAAGACCTCCCCAGCACTCTTAAATAATTTAGGAGCTGAGACCTAGTCTTAACACGTAGGAACCTTTATGAATCACTCTTATTCTTAAGTCTAAGTATAGGAGTAAAATGAAGTCATTCTTAGAATTTTGACACACTTAAGACTAAAATTTTACTCTGAGCGGCTTTATACATACGGCCCCTGGGCCCGTATGTATAAAACTTCTCAGAAATGCTCTTAAGAATAGTCTTAAGCTTTGACTTAAGTGTCAAAAAATTCTTAGTAAAAAGTAGGACTTTTCTAAGAGTAGGAGAGTTTTATGAAGAGGCTAAAAGCAACTTTCAGTAAAGTCTAAGACGGATTCTTAAGAGCTGACTTAAGTGTTGTGAATTAAGGAGTACAATGATTTCAACACAAAATGGCTGCCTTTAGTCTCTGAATTAGCCAATAGGGAGTCTACAAGGGTGAAGTCACAGCAACATGACATTGTTTATAAATCAAGACAATACAATTGTTCTGTTATTTAAATGTATTTTAAAAGGTAGCTTTGCATTATGTGCAAAAGCAAATAACTACACTTATTTTACACAACTACAAATAAGTACTTTTATATTTCACAATCTTGCACAATTTTATTAATAGGTTTACAGATTAATTAAATTCACAAATGAATTCTAATTATGTAATTAAGCTGACTAATCACGTCACCCAAATTGCACTCTCAGCTTTATATAAAAGAAAGACCAATATTCCAAACTCTTAAAAATGGAATCAAAAAGAAAACCAAACTGGTCCAAGGAAGAAAGTATTTTTCTAGTGCAATCAGTCCTTAAATGGAAGGACATCATACGAGGAAAATTCAGTCCAACTGTAACAAGTAAAGGAAAAAAAATGCATGGCAACAAACACATGACTATAAATGCAGCATTTAGACAAGCCGGTCTGCTGAAGACTGTGAGAAAAGGTGGTACAATGTATTGGCAACATCTCGCAAAGGGATTGCAGCTTACAAGGAAACCATGCGTGCCACAGGTACAAATGATTTTAATCTTACTAAACTCTTTTTTTAAATATGAAATTATTGTTTATGTGTGGTCAGTAGCTGAGTTCTTGTCAAACAGGTGGAGGCCCTCCATGTAAGTCTGAGTTTGCTGAAATGGTAGAGGAGATACTGGGAACGGCCAACCCTTCCATTTGTGGCATTACAAATGCCCCGGACCCTGCACTGCTCAAATTAAAGGAGTTACAAAGATGGTAAGAAAATTAATGTGAATTAATAATCTCTTTATTAAATTGACATTAGTTACTTTAATCTATGGACACTGAAAAAAACACCAAAAAAAACACCACATCGGATTGAATAAACATGTTTGCTCTTTAATACTTTCTGCATGTGAATGTAGTGCTGATGACGCTGGAGCCGGGCCATCTGACATGCCACATTGCACCACATCTCAGGATGTCTTCCTGTGTCCTCCAGAAGAGGACACAGGGTTTGCACAGAGTGTAGCCCTGAAGATAACTTTGAGTCTCTTAAAAATATAAAAATAAAATTACAAATCAAGTTGTTGGAAGTTCAAAATGAATATTACACACTAAAACTCAAGAGATTAAAGAATGCTCAATGATTATACTTATGTTTGAGGAAATAAAAGTGTGTGAACACAAATTTGTTAATTATTGCTTTTTGTCTACAAGTTTTTCTTACCCAAAATGTAAGTTTGTAAAGCAGTCCCTTATCGATTCTCTGCTTGAACCACTTTGTAATGTGGGGTTGATGGTACTGTTGTCATTACCATCATAATCATCATCACTGTCATCGTCGTTATCATCATCACCATCACCATCATCATCATCATCACCATCATCATCAAGAAGTGGTATATTTCAAGCTTTGCAAATATTGTGCAAAATTTCCAGAGGTGGAAAGTAACGAATTACATTTACTCGCGTTACTGTAATTGAGTAGCTTTTTTGTGTACTTGTACTTTTTTAAGTAATTTTTTTAATCTGTAATTTTACTTTTACTTAAGTATATTTTGTGTGAAGTATTGTACTTCGCTACATTTTAAAACACATTCGTTACTGAGTAAAAAAAAATCGCTCCGTGGAAACAACTGCAGCAAATAATGGGCAGAAGAAGAAACTGGCGCTAAAATCACAAGAAAGATGCAGACGAACAAGACAGGCGTTAATGGTGCAGACCCAGCTGAAAACCAGACCCCGTCGTACTCTGCTGAAGTTGAACTCGAAGGAAATGAAGTGAACCCCTGGCCATATATTCATGCTCTATTATGCAGTGTTAGCTGTGCTTGCCTCGGGAGACCGAACTAGCAGCTTATAACATCTCGACATCGCCCTTCGCAAGCATGTAGAGGTAACGTAAGGTAAATACTTACATCATTGCACTGGTGGTTAAAATGAAGCTTTGACGGTTTAGCAAAAGGTTTTGAATAAATGAGCCAAAAAGACAGTGGTGCAGGTTGTGCAATATCGTCTGAGATAATATAGTAATTGTTGTTTTAACGATGTGCGATTTGACATTATCAGTATTTTGCCAAAAACCAAAACAAATCACTCTAAACAATGTGCCGTGAAATCTAGTAACGTTAGATTAGACTAATCCGCGTGCATTTGGAGTGCTTTCTTTCACTGCGTGATTCAGTCTGTTAAAATGCGTTTAGAATGATCACAAAATGTAAGATATAGAAGCAGAAAATGTATATATTTATATAATGTAATATAGTAAGTCAACATCACATGAAGAATGCCGTTTTTCTCAAAAAAATCACCATGATTACTTAGGCCTGTAGTTTTGCTTTTTACAACAGTTCAAAAAACAAGAAGTTAATTAAGAGACTTGCGTTTTAGACACCATATTGTCTGTTTTTGCTCTATTTCGACAACAAAATAATACCAAACACAGCCACCATACACAGTTTTGTCTCTGACTCTGAGCAATGACGTGTTTCATTCCTTGAATTAACCGTTTAAATGATTCTGTTCAATCGCAATGACTCACTTATGAGTGACTTGCTGACACCTACTGGTGGTTCTAATTTAACATTGAAAGTATATTTTGATTGATTTATTTCAAATGACTATTTAACATTTGTGACCCTGGCCTGGAGCACAAAAGCAGTCTTAAGTCGCTGGGGTATATTTTTAGCAATAGCCAACAATACATTGTATGGGTCAAAATTATAAATTTTTATTTTATGCCAAAAATCATTAGCATATTAAGTAAAGATCATGTTCCATTAATATATTTAGTAAATTCCCTACTGTAAATATATAAAAACTAAGAGCTTAATTTGAACAACTTTAAAGGAGATTTTCTCAATATTTGGATTTTTTGCTCCCTCAGATTCAAGATTTTAAAATATTGTCCGATCATAACAAACCATACATCAATGGAAATATTATTTATTCAGCTTTCAGATGATGTATAAATCGCAATTTAGGTAAATGGACCCTTATGGTTTTGTGGTTCAGGGTCACATTTTATGTCTTATTTATCAAAACATTATTTCTGCATTTGTAACTGCAGGCTAAATGCATTCATGTCAGTGTAAATACATCTATGCCACTTCAGATGAAGCTTCTGCGTTTCCTCTGATGTATTTTGTTGATACTTATTTAATTTCCCTGGTAACAGCCTAAATGTGTTATTATTCTAAATAACTGATTCCTTTAATTAAAAACAACTAGTTTGAGATTTATAGGCCCATATCCCAGGTGTGTCAAACTCAGTTCCTGGAGGGCCACAGCCCTAAATAAGTTAGTTCCAACCCTGCTCCAACACACACACCATGTAGTTTTCAAATAAGCCTAAATGATTAGTTTAGCTGTATCAGATGTGTTTAATTAGGGTAATATCTACATTGTGTAGGGCTGTGGCCCTCCAGGAACTGAGTTTGACACCTTTGGTCTATCCCATTTTTTCCTCCCTCCCATTGTTAAAATGTAACTAAGTAATTTTTACTCTGAGTAAATTTTAAATGAGCTACTTTTTACTTTTACTTGAGTATATTTTTAGACTGGTACTTTTACTTGTACTTAAGTAAAATTTCAGTAATGTAATGGTACTTTTACTTGAGTAGAATATTTTTGTACTCTTTCCACCTCTGAAAATGTCAAACCTTTTCAAAAAACGCAGTCATTATTACCTTCAGTTCTGCAGTTAAAGCATTGTTTCGTAGAGTTTGAGGAGTTATTGCATTTCTGACTAAGTCGGTAACAAAAAGAATACCTTGATGATCAAGTCTGTACCGTTTTATCAACTCCCTGTCATCATATAATTCCAACACATTCTTTCGTTCTTGGAAAGTGCGCAGTCTCCTCCTCTGTACTGCCATCTTGTTACTCCTAACTAGGTTAGGAGACCTCCCCAGCACTCTTAAATAATTTAGGAGCTGAGACCTAGTCTTAACACTTAGGAATCTTTATGAATCACTCTTATTCTTAAGTCTAAGTATAGGAGTAAAATTACGTCATTCTTAGAATTTTGACACACTTAAGACTAAAATTTTACTCTGAGCGGCTTTATACATACGGCCCCTGGTCTTTTCAGCGAGCTGCTGAGAGGAACAGCACTTTTAGTTGAAATATATATTATGTTGCTTCTCTAATTTACCATGCAATTACAGCCAAAATCACAGCACAGCTATTGTCTTTATCTTATGTATAGCCTACTTGATTTTATCATATGATGGCTGAATTATAAATCAGGATTTTTGTGCATATTATCATCATGGAAGGGTACGACGGCGTTTTAGTGCCACATAAAAAATAACAAAAAATCTAAGATTACGAGATTAAAGTCGTAATATTTCGAGAATAAAGTCGAAACTACGAGAATAAAGTTGAAACTGCGAGAAAAAAAGTCGAAATTAAAGTCGAAACACTTTGAGAATAAAGTCGAAACACTTCGATAATAAAGTCGAAACACTTTGAGAATAAAGTCGTAATATTTCGAGAATAAAGTCGAAACACTTTCGAGAATAAAGTCGAAACACTTCGAGAATAAAGTCGAAACACTTCGAGAATAAAGTCGAAACACTTCGAGAATAAAGTCGAGACTTTATTCTCGTCGAAACGTTACGAGAATAAAGTCGAAACACTACGAGAATAAAGTCGTAATGTTACGAGAATAAAGTCGAAACACTACGAGAATAAAGTCGTAATATTTCGAGAATAAACTCGTAGTAATACGAGATTAAACTCCTAATATTTTGAGAAAAATCACAGAATTGCTAGAAACAATGGATGTGGAGGATTTGGTTAAATCCTACTTCGGATTAGGATTTAGCAATAAGGAAATTATTTGTCTTTTGGCGCATCAGCACAGAGTTATAATTAGTAAAAGGACACTGCAGCGGTTATGTAGGAAACTTAATTTATTCAGAAGAAAAAATCAGACAGACATTGAGGAAATAGCTTCTTTTGTGCAGTCTGAGATGGCGACCAGTGGTCGACTCCAAGGATATCGATGGTTACATCTGCGTGCTATTCGAAGAGGATATGTTGTTTCTCAAGAGACTATGAGGATGGTGATCAAAGAAATCGACCCTGAAGGAGTTGAACTTCGGCGCCCTCGACATCTCCGACGTCGCCAGTACTTCAGCCGGGGTCCCAACGCGTTGTGGCATATGGATTCATATGATAAGCTTAAACCGTACGGCATTGCAATTAATGGTTGCATTGACGGCTTCAGTTGGTTTGTGTTGTGGATGGAAGCGTACAATACAAACAGTGACCCCAAAGTAATTGCAGACTACTACATTTCCACTGTAACCCGCATTGGGGGTTGTCCCGAGCGACTGCGCGCCGACCTAGGAACAGAAAATGGACACGTCAAAGCCATGCAGGTATTCCTGCGCAGAAACCACACGGACAGTTACGCAGGAGAGAAAAGTTTTATGTATGGATGCAGCACGGCAAATCAACGCATAGAGGCATGGTGGGGTATCCTGCGTAAACAAAGTGGACAACTTTGGATGGACATCTTTCAGACCCTCAAAGACGATGGGCATTTCTCTGGTGATTTCTTGGACAAAACACTTATACAATTCTGCTTCTTGAACCTTGTCCAGGTATGTAACAATTTATTAGGTATTTATTACGATTATGTCTAAAGGCTAATCATACAGTAATATCCACTTTGAACTGAAGTTCAAATAATAGATAAACAACTGGATTTAACTATTATGTGAAGTTCAAAATGTTGTTTATGCAAGGATGTATTTTGTGCATATAAGTTGTGCAGTAAATAGTGATAGATAAAATGGTGAATGTTAACAATGACATTTTTAGTGTCCAAATTCATGAACAATAACGCATCTTTGTGGGTGGTGGGGGGGTATATGTATGATGGTGGTTCTGCAGCTCAGTCTACATCCAGTTTTAATAATGAATGTCTTTATTTGTCATGCAGAATGAGCTAGATGAAGTTGTGAGAACATGGAACACCCACCAAATAAGACCACGACCAGGCCAGGGACTGCCTGCAGTTCGCCCAGTTCTGATGTTCTCTTTGCCAGAAATTCATGGTGCAATAGAAGACAAACTGAAATCTGTTCTTCCTGAAGAAGTGTCTGCTTGCAAAGAGGAGTGCTCCCCAAAGGGGCAGTACCCCTGTGACAAGACTGTATTTGAGCTCTGTGTATTTCTTATGGAAGAAAAAGGATTAACTGCTCCCGTGGACCCATACCATGCAGCTGAATTGTACACTCTATTAAGAAATGAGATACTAGAGAATATCTAGAAAGAAAAACTTTACATGTTTGTATTTAATGAAAGCATAATTAAATTTGAACTCAGATCTATATTACAATAGTATTACAGTGTTATGCTAATATATTTTATTATTTTGAGCTGTGTAAGTGTAATAAACATTTTTAATGAACAGTTGTGGTGTATGCTTATACAAACAAGAAATTACAGTACACCAATAACTAACCATAATCAACATAATACATGCAAAATATTGAATACATTTTTAAAACATCATGAAAACATTTGAGTTACAAGCATATGCGCCCCTCACAGTGACTGCATGAAGCATTTCAAAAACTTGCTAAGAACTCTCTGATGTGCCTTTTGAAGTGTTATTTACCTCAACTATACTTGAACATTTTTATAACATTTAATATGAGCATATGAATCAATATGTAAACAAAGCATGGAAACTGAACAATTAATTTTCACAGAGAATATGTAAACCCCGAACAGTTGTTTTTGCATTACATGCTGTGACACTCCTAAGCTTGATCTCAAATAACTTTTCAAGTATACCATTTCAAGTATAAACCTGGTTTTCTTACATTCAGTGAGTATAGATATAAATCAGTATTTAAACATAATGAAAACACAACATAAAATGTATTCACACAGAGAATGTGCACAACCTCAGGAGCTGTAATGTTCCTATGCTTAACCTTAAATTTGATACCATTTTTTTTTGCACAAATTCAATGGGTATAGAATTTTGTATCAATATGTAAACCTAAGATGTATACACAACACATACAGTGTATTTCCAGTTATCATATGCAAAGCTTCAGTGTAATACATTTAACGTTATGTTTTTAAGTATGAACCTGCTATTTCTTCAGAATTCTACATTTACAGACATTGAAGGTATGTGTATGTGTATGTGTGTGTCTGTGTCTGTGTGTGATGTGTGTGTTTAGAAAAATGTCCAGCTACACAATGTCCATGACCCAGATGTTGCTTTCCAGAACACAGTTAAATTCAGCACGGAACTGTGGGAAATTATCATAGGAGTCGGAGAGTTCTAGAACCATTCCACCGGTATGTCCAATTGGCCTTCTAGTGAAATCTGTCTGGAAGGTGAACTCTACATGAATAGCCTCTGTAACCACCAAATCGGAACCGGTACAGAATCTCAAAAATCTGCTGAGTTTGTCTTCGTCAATTTCCCTGATGTACCTTTTCAAGTGATTGGCAACTTCTGTTTGATTTTCTGACATTTCTGGTGGGAACTTCAGCAGCCCAGTCACCTTTTTTGGTGTAGGCTTTAAGTCTTTGTATAGCTGTTGAATTTCTTCACAGCTTAGAGAGATCAGGCCTTTGTGACCTCCCTCCAGCAGTCAATAACGAACATTGGTTTCTGAATGAGTTCCTTGTGAGCAATTTCGTCAATTATTCCTGGTAGAGAGGAAGCAGTGACCCTCCTCCTGCACTCATAAGTGTTCATGATGTCCAGAAGCTCATCCATGTCGACAGAGGAAAAGTTGTTGAGTGCTTGATTGAGAACATCTCGCTCCTGGCAGCTGATAAACTTCATGAATGTTACCTTTAGGTCTGTATATACAGCCCCAAAGAGCATCTCCTGAAGCAAGCTTGATGGGCATATATTTGTAGTCTTTAAACCCTTTAAGAAGGACTCGCCCCACAGCTTTCCACTTGTCACTGCTGAAGTCATGCCTGAGGAAGGGCACTTTTACAGATGTTCCGACAGTGCAATGTTCATAGAAATCAGACCAGAAGTTACTGTACACATCACGAAGGACACCTGGCCCACTACCTGCTTCCTCTGAGTTGTTGGGAAGTATACGTCTTACTGTCAAGGACTGGGTGACAATTTCGTGGTCAGAAAATGCCTCAATCATGTCGTTGAAGCTATGTGAGTAGTGTATGGTCAAATTCCTGTTCGGTAAATCATTAGGAATATGTTGTGGTGAGTTACAAGGGTCATGGATCAATGTGTCATTGAGAGAATCTTCCTCAATAGGCTGTTGCGGACCAAATGTGATCTCTGGGTCACTGCTGACATTGAGCACCATGTCTGCAAGATGGTCTTGTGAGGAATCTAGGCTTACGTCTTCATCAGAAATAAAAAAAAACATCAGGAAGGGTGTCCTGAGGCTTATATATCTCTAGTTGATCATTTTCATTCTGAGAACAGTCATTAACTTTTGTTGAATCTGTATCGGAGATGTCACCAGCCTGGTCAGATTCATCACTAGACTCCTCAGTCAAGCTCATTTTTGTACGAGTTGCTACATAGAAACCAGCCGCGATTTCTTTAAGACTGCAAGGGAAGCTCAGCTTCCCCTATAATTGTCAAAAAATGAATGGTCAAATATATGTACTATTATGTTAACATTTTATTGACTAAAAATGCGTTAAACACGTTCATCTCGAACGAAAACAATTTCGTTCAGAATCAGCTACTTAGGTCGGCTGACTCGATTTCCTTCTCATTCATTCCCGTAAGCGTACAGTGCATTACTCTGTTGAAGCCCAGTGTCCATTGACTTCAATGGGGCTGCTTTAAACAGTTTTTTCAGTGCTTAGAAACAAGACGGTCATTGGATAATGCTGCGATTATGTCCCGCCCACGGACGCTCAGCGCCTCTGGGATGAATGGAGGAGTGGGCTGGCCCGGACTCCGAGCGTCTGCGTGATGATTGGAGGGTCTGTCATCTCTTTTAATCCACTTTTATGTCCTAAAACGCTCGTTTTTGGGGTCGACAGCTTATAAAACGTATTTATTTTTTTTTTTTAGCTTGTTTGCTATACACATTGTCACATATCAGCTTTTAGACAATTTTTTTTTTTTATAAATAAATGACAAGGAGGCGGCAGCTTCGCAATGCAAAGAGACGGTTGGTGTGGGCGTGGCGTGGTCTTCAGATTATGACGCCAGTATCACTCTGTGTCTCCATTTCCAACTCAGTCCCATCGCGGATTTTGCATGTGTAGTCGAAAGACAAACTGCTGCAACCTTCATCGTATATTTCACACAATTTCACAGAATTTACATATAAATAAATGGACAATTTTTATGATTTAGGCCGAAAATGAGCTTCCCCTCTTTAAAAGATCTGCAGCCGACACTGATAGAAACGCACAATGGGGAGTTTGACAGTGTTGTAAATCATTCCGACTGAGACATCCTTAGGGAGTGGATTTTGCTTGAAATCCCAAACATCAAATTCAAAATCAGCCTCTTCGCCTTTGGTGGAGTTTGCATTCGGAAAGAATAATGCCTTTCCTTCTTTTAGTATATCATAATATCTTGCCTCAGCATTTAGCTGTAGTTTTCTGGTCCCCCCACCTTGCCTTGCTCGAACCTGTTTTATTACAACATTTTCATCGTGAAGCCACCCAATTTCAATATTTCGTTTGCATGATTTTGCTTTGCAGCTTGCTTTTTTGTTTGATGTTTGTGGCTCCTCTTCATCCTCATTTGCCACCTTTCTAAGCTTCATTTTCGCTCTCAGTTTCTCAAAAAGACCCAGCTTTCGCTTTGCAGATGGGGTCTGACGCCTGCAAAAATATTTTAGGGCAATCCAGTCTCCATATGAGGGAAGGTACTTGGCCAGGTCTGCATCTTCCATTAGCAGGATGACTTATCTGTCAATCTGTGAAAGAAGAGGGACATGCATGTTAACTTTTGGAACAAGAAAATCAATCATACTGTTTCATAACAGCTAAAAGGACATGTTATTAAATAGAAGAAACAAATGTAAAATCTGGTCACTCAGATTTTATACAACTGTCAGGACAAATCCGGTCCTGGAGGGCCACTGTTATGCAGTGTTTAGCTCCATCCCTAATCAAACACATCTGAAAAATCATCAAGATTGCTTGAAAAATTGAAGTGTGCTAGACTTGCAAAATTTATTAAGAATTATTAAGAATAGCATGCAAAATGTCTTTGTACGCTGTAATAGTTGTGATATGACGGTTGTGATATGACGTCATGCACTGCAGTGTCTTTTTAAAAACTGAAATCCAAAATGTAAAAACAATCTACACCACTATGGTTTCCACTCTCTCGGATTTGTATATGAAATGTAAGTTAATGGAATGAAAAGTGTAGTGTGACTGCTCCTTAATTAGGGATGATGGAGGTAAACTCTGCAGGACAGTCCCCTCCAGGACTGATGCTGCCCCTCCCTGCAGTAGGTGTATGTTTAAAGGAATATTAGGTTGTGACAGGGCAGAGAAGTTTAGTTAGAAGTTTAGAAGTACTGTTATTGTTTACATGACAGGAGGGACTTTCGCACTGCTTTAGTTCCAGAACTTAAAGTACAGTACTAAAGTACTCGGACGATTTTGCGCAAAACTATTTCCCAGTACCATTTAAAGGGTTTCATTCGTACCGACAGTGGGTACTAGGAAGTGACGAATAGTTCCCAGAACTGTTTTAGACCCTACTCTGAAGTAGGAGCTAATTTAGTTCCTCCAAATGGAGTCCCTGAAACTAAAAACGTTCCTAGTTCCTACGGTGCGAACACGCCAAAAAGTGGGTAGTTCCACAATTAGTTTGGGTACTATGAAAAGGTTCCTGTTGTGCGAAAGGCCCTAGGGACTGCCTTTTAACAGAAGGATAAAAGAAATTGAAAAACTTAGTTATTATTATTATTTTTGTTATGTGTTCATATTTTATTTTAGTTGAACCATATTGTATTAGTTAGTTGAACCATATTCAATGTGCCTAATAACTTATCAAATTAACCAAAATACCATACCTTTTGCTGCTTCATTGCTGTAATTTCTTCCTCAGGGATGCCTCGATTTCTTAGAAAATTGAAAATATCATTATTTTCCTCCATCATGGGGCTGCAAAGTAGTGCACAGAAGTGTGAAATTTAAATTGGATAACTTTAATATAATTTATAAGACTAGTGGGAAGAAAAGAAAAGATGCAGTGAAAATGCATCTTTGGACAAAATTAATCTTTATGCCTTCTGCATGTATTTACCCTTTTATTTTTTTAAACCTTCAACAAATCCTGAAAATTATATACAGTACAGTACTGTGCAAAGTGTTTAGAATGTTAGACTTTGCTAAGGGGGGGGGGATCCTTAAAAAACTTTAGCTTTAATGTGTTTAATATTTCCAAATATTCATTAGGTGTAATATTCCAGGGACATTTTGTATGAAACAGCTGTCCGATGACAGGTCCACACAGAGATCTGATCTCAACTTCATCGAGCAAGTCTGGGATTAAGAGACAGAGGACACTAAATCAAACAACTGTTGCAACATATGACACTCACATATGTTATCAGTTCTTCGCTGTGACGCATTATCAGAGGATATAAATAAATCCATGTTTCGTGAACATAGAGCTCGCGCAAAACGTTCACAAATTCAGCTCCGCTAACTTGAGTACTAGATTTCACTGCTAGTGTTATCTCCTGGTTATGATATTTACTGTATACGGTCAGTTAAGATAGTTTAAAAAACGTGATTGCTAGCATTAAAAATGCAATAGGCCTACTCTCGGTTTTAACTGCAACGCCATCGTATAGCCTATATTCAATTCCATCAAACTATATTTACAAATGTGTAGCTACTAAAGAGTTTTTAATTAAGCTTACCTTTTAAATGACCGCTGGTGTTTGCAAGGCCTTCCGTAGAACTAAGAACTAACTCACTGGCTCAGATGACGTGCTTAAAATTAACTTAAACTAGGCTACAACATTCACGTAAAAAAAAAAAAAATTACGTTAGAACGTAGTTCTAACATAGAACATAGTTCTGTTACATAGAAACAGTCGATAATGAGGCATTTAGGTATATATTTATATGGAGCTGTAATAAATCTAGAAGCTATTATTTCAGCTTTGGGGATTTTTTTTTTAAAGATTCAATATTGCTTTGAATAAAGTGATATTAATCTTTAACTTATGATTTATACTTTATTAACGACTCAACCAGCGACCATTAACATCAGTCTATCTTTAACAATTTAATTTATTTTGCTTTGTGGCCAACGATAAAAGGGAGGGAACCCCTCCTGCGATTGGTGGTTGCCTGGTTCCTTTGTGACAAGATGACTCTTGAAGTTCTTCTCTTCCTTCCACGTAGTTTCAGGCTTTCAAGGTTTCTTCAGGAGTTTGACTAAGTATTGGTAGTGTTGTTGTTATCGACCAGATATTATGGTCATGGGCGCTTCAAAGCGCGATCAGTGAGCCGAAGCCCAAGTCTTTTCAAGTCAGCTCGCAGCAAGTGAGAGCAAAAAACCTAAAGCTAAAAGCGGTTGTTGTCCATTTTAACAGACTGATTTCAGTATGACCACTAGAGGCTTCTCCCAATCAGATTATTCTTGTGGGGAGGAGCCCTGCCCCACGCAGCAAATTTTCCATGCAGTATTATCTGATAGTCAATTTATCACATGAAGGAAAATATCCTTGCAGACCTCTACACGTGCTGTAATCATACATTATGATGCTAAAGGTTAACTGTCATCCACACCAACGTATTGCTGATGACAACAGCTTCCGTTCAACACCAAACATTCCGCATTTGACTCACAAAGTACATCTACTAATTGTATCTACTACACAGGTTAAGGCACAGATTAAAACATCCTACATTCCAAATAATCACACCAAGCATATGAACGACATTAAGCACGTCCTTCCTGGGTATCTTTGTTCTAATAGTGATGGAATAAATGAATGTATTTTTGGGAGAAAGTCAATAGAAGTTTGGGTGTTCCTTGCACAGAGCAGAGACACAGAGAAGTACTTTCCTTTGACCTGCAGGGAAGACGAAAGAGGAGCTGTCCGGGGTCATGAGAATGCCACGTTTTGATGTGTATCTGTGATTCTCTTAGCTCGGACACAGCTATAAGTAGGGATGGGTACCGAAACCCGGTATTTAATCGGTCTCGGGGCTAAATTATGAAAGACCAGAGTATCGATAAGCTCTGACGTTAACGGTTCTGCTATCGGTACTAGAGAAATTAAGAAAACACACATACATTTATTATTGCTATATATACACATTATCTTGCAAATTCTATCTCACCAGAGTCGCCTGCTGTTTTTATATAGATTCATATTAAAACATTTGTCTATGATGCATTTTTGCTATTCGCAATTCAGAAGCGAGATCTCGTTCATGCGGAGGAGCTTCAGCGCGCGCAACATGAAAGCGGTTTAATTATGATAGAAGAGAGAACTAAAGATTCAAACATCTGCTTACGCTTTAGGCCTGTGGCTGCGGCTGCTAATTGTATTTTTTTATTTCGATTTTGGCTTCTAAGCATTACAGCCGCGTTTCTTCTTCCCTTCACACATTCGTTCCTCCCTAAAACCCAAACTTAACGTCAGAATCAGCTCAATCGGTGATTGTTGTAAAATGCCATCTTTACTGTTGCTAAATTGCGGGACATGTTTGATAAAGAGACGTTGAAAGCACAATCCGCACGAGAGACGCTGTTCCCCAGGCTGAAGTGTGTGTGTGTGTGTGTGTGTGTGTGTGTGTGTGTGTGTGTGTGCGTGGAGCGCACCAAAACACTTTGAGCTTTGGGTGCATCCATAGTCGATAAGATACACACAAAATATGCCAAAATGGCCGGCTTGGAGAATATTCACTTAAACACAGTTTATGTCTTAAGTGGATGAGAACAGTTGGGAGAAAATCTGATGTGTCAATATATTGTCTTAAAGTGACAAACTGGCACTTCATCAATGTTAATCAAAGAACAAAATGAAAGAGAAAATCACTCACAGCTCTTAATCTGTATAACGTTATAGCTTTAATAAGCATCAATCTATCAATACATACAGTGAAAACTATGCCGTGTTCATTTACATTTTAATACTTTTAGATTGATTTTGTAGCTATTACTTTCCAGAACATTAATGTTAGTGGACCTTCATGAAAAAAGCACTGTTTATTTCTTTTCAGTTGTATATTTGTTTTATTGAATTTTTCAGTTTGTTTTACTTTTTCTTTGTTCATGTTCTTACTGTATCTTATAATATGTATAAAACCGTTAAAGTACCGAATCGATAAGCAGTATCGGTAAGAGTAGTAATACCGTTAAAACCTTAACGATACCCATCCCTAGCTATAAGTCAATCGTTTGTGTTTACCAGATTAGTAGTTTATGCGTAAAAGGGTCACGGCTGTCGTGAGCCATCTGTTTCTGGACTTTTTCCAGATAAGCCGTTGTTTGTTCTTTAGATTGTTATTTATGGTAAGCCAGTCAGGAACAACATTGAAGTTATGTTTCTAAGTGGATCTGGGAGCAAAGTTCAGTTATTAGGTCGCTCAAGGAGGTGGCTCTATAAATCTCTCCCTTCCTGTGACTTTTTCAGAGATTAGAAAAGGGGTCCTCCAGACGGAGCGGCACCATCATTGGAGTTGGTTGCAATAAACAAAATAATCTTATTGTGTTCCTTTGATGTGTGAGAGGACATAGTAATGTGGGCCTGTCCACCCAAGTGCTACAGAGCATACTAAACTTCAGCCGCGAAACTGGCTAACTAGCACATTATTAGGAAAGACGATTTGCAAAGATTCCTAAAAACCCATATACTCACTTCTGTAGATAGAGCTGGATCACGAATGATTCGGGTGAACATAGATGCATTTATGTAGATCGGGGATCGGCGCATTCACTTCAAAGTGAAAATAACGTTAATCCTCTGCCTCTTCAGTGGCTCAGATGTCAGGAGTAAATGACGACTGCTATATTCATTATTACATCCAACAACTAAAAACTTAAATCGCTTAATCTGGGACATCTTGTCTTCCCCTTGACCGGAGTCGGTCGGACTGTTTACAGCTCACTGCTCACTCAGGGCGGGTCTAAGGTAAGACGGTCTTGTCAATCAAATATCATGGGAGGGGCCTGTACAGAACTACGTCATTCTAACAGGAACCTCACAACAGCCTGATTTGAGAAAGGGGATTTTAAAATAGTTATTTTATAAAAACACTGGGTGGATTTATATCATTATAGGATGGATGTGTACACACACTTCCAACACACATTTATGTTCAAACAACTTATAAAGTTAATTTTGCATCCGATGACCCCTTCAAAGACTGTACTGTACTGAAAGGCTCTTTTGGGATGGTTAGAAACCAAACCGAACACACTAGCAAAACTCTGTCAACTGGGAATGTTAAGGTCTCGTTACAACTTCAAATATCAGTTACAAGCAGTGTTGGAAAGTAACTAGTTACATGTAACAAAATTACGTAATTTAATTAAAAACTACAAGTAATTGTAATCAGTTACAGTTACTAATAATTTTTTACAAATTTAAGTAGGGGCTTATATCTGATTTGTTCTCACTCACATGAATTGCAGTGACTGCTCTAAAATATGAAACACCAATGTTTCAGGAGTTTAGAAACATGCTTATTCGACTAACACTTTTATTTCTTTTATGGGTTTATGTAACAGCTATGCTTCATTTTTTAAGATTAACAGTTTTTTTCCAAGGCACTGTTAGATTCCAGACAGTATTTCCTGTCATAGCTATGTAAAGATTTGATTTCAAAAACAGTATCATAGTTAATAAAATATTTCATGTTATGATTTTAAATATGTATTTAACCTCAGAATTAACTCGAAGTAATTCAGATTGTTTTGGTGGCTGTGCTTCAAATGGGATATTGGATGCCTATCTTCCACAAGTTGGTATGATTCTTTAGGGTTTTCATGAAAGGTCTGTGGCATACTTTGGTTAAAATTCTTCAATGGTCATGTAACAACACCTGACCTTGCTCTTTTTACAGTAGCTCGTTTCGGGGCATGTCCCTTTAAATGTTGATGAGCTCTGCTCACCCTGCCCCTCTCTTCCATGGAAGAGCAAAGCCAATCTGCAAATAATCATAAAAAAATATGATGTGTGAGACTTAATCTTCTGCTTGTCAGCGCGTCAGGAAGCAGCAGCGATGATCATGTTATCACCGTGTCGGAGGATGAGGTTCGGAGGGAACTAAAGAGAGTGAACGTCAGGAAAGCAGCTGGACCTGATGGGATTACTGGCCGTGTTCTGAGGTCTTGTGCTGATCAGCTAGCTGGTTTGTTTACATCCATCTTTAATGAGTCCCTTGCTACCTCTGTGGTTCCCACCTCCTTTAAAAAATCTATCATCATCCCTGTGCCTAAGAACAATAAACCCTCTTGCCTGAATTACTATCGTCCAGTTGCCCTCACATCAATAGTCATGAGGGTTTTTGAGAGACTTGTAAAGAAACACATTTGCTCCTCCATCCCTGTTACTTTGGACCATCGCCCAAATAGATCTACTGACGATGCCATCTCTCACGTCCTGCACTCTTCCTTCACACACATTGACAGCAAAAATGGGAAACTATGTGGGGCTGCTATTCATCAAATCAAATCAAATCACTTTTATTGTCACATCACATGTGCCTTGGTGAGTGAAATTCTTGAGAGCGTGCTCCAGACAGTGCAGAAACAATTTACATATAGACAGTACATATTTACAGATTAGACCGATGACAATGTGCAATATACATATACTAAGTACACACAGTGTACTTTTTAAGACATACTTACAGTTATCAATACACATTATACACAGTATGTACACATTCTACATTATGTACACATACAGTATATACACACAATATGCAAAGGTGCAGCAGATATTACATAGGCCGGATACGCAATGTCATGGATGTGCGTTGTATGGTATCCAGTGGTAACAGATAGGTTGTTGCATTAGTGCAGTGTGTGCGTGTAGTCCAGTTGAACTGTGTTAAAGTGCAGTGCAGTGCATGGCATATCGTAAAGTGGGAGTGTGCTGTAGGCTGTACTAGTTTTTGCTGTTCATTAGCCTGATAGCCTCTGGGAAAAAGCTATCCCTCAGTCGGCTAGTGTGGGATCGGATGCTGCAGAGACGTCTTCCTGAGGGCAGCAGAGAGAGCAGCGTGTGGGATGGGTGGCTGGAGTCCTTGATGATCCTCCTGGCTTTCCTTATACACCGCCTGGTGTAGATGTCCTGGAGGGAGGGAAGCTCACCTCCAACAATGTGGCGGGATATTCGCACGACCCTTTGCAGAGCTTTGCGGTTGCCAGCGGTGCTGTTTCCAAACCAAGCGGTGATGCAGCCAGTCAGGATACTCTCCACAGTTCAGGAGTAGAAGGATTTGAGGATGCATGGGCTCATTCCAAACTTCCTCAGCCTTCTCAGGAAGAAGAGGCGCTGATGTGCCTTCTTTAGCACTGCATCTGTGTGAGCAGACCATGTGAGATCCTCGGTGATGAGGAACTTAAAGCTGTTAACCCGCTCCACAGGTGTCTTGTCGATGGTGATGGGTGTGTGTTCTCTGCTCTGTCTCCTGAAATCCACCACCAGCTCCTTGGTCTTGTCGATGTTGAGTGAGAGGTGGTTCTCCTGACACCATTTAGTCAGGGTACTCACCTCCTCTCTGTAGGCCGTCTCATCATTGTCGGTGATCAGGCCTATCACCGTTGTGTCATCTGTAAATTTGACGATGATGTTAGAGCTCTGTGTGGCTGTACAGTCGTGTGTGTACAGGGAGTACAGGAGTGGGCTGAGGACACAGCCCTGCAGAGCACCAGTGTTGATGACCAGGGGAGATGATGTGTTGTTGCCCATTCTGACCACCTGACTTCTGCCTGTCAGGAAGTCCAGGATCCAGCTGCACAGAGATCTGTTCAGTCCCAAAGTCTGGAGCTTCGCAACTAGTGTGGCAGGCACTATGGTGTTAAATGCTGAACTATAATCCACAAAAAGCATCCTCACATAGGTGTTCTTATTTTCCAGGTGGGAGAGAGCAGTGTGCAGTGTGAAGGCAATAGCATCGCCTGTGGAATGGTTACTGCGATATGCAAATTGTAGTCCAGTGAAGCAAAGCAGCACAGAGCAGATGTAGTCTCTGGCGAGCTTCTCAAAACACTTGCTGAAGATGGGTGTCAGAGCAACGGGCCTCCAGTCATTCAAGCATGTGATTTAATTCTTCTTTGGTATGGGCACAATGGTGGATTTTTTGAAGCATGAGGGAACCACAGACAAAGAGAGGGACAGATTGAAAATGTCTGTAAAAACCCCGGCTAGTTGGAATGCACATGCTCTGAGCACACGGCCTGGGATGCCATCCGGACCCACTGCTTTGCGGATGTTCACCCATTTGAAGGATCAAGTTACATCCGCGACAAAAATGGAGAGTGGACTGACTCTTCTGCAGCAGCCGCGGGAGCGCTCTCTGTGGGCGGTGTTGTCAGCCTCGAAACGAGCATAAAAAAAAATGTGAGCTCGTCCGGTAGAAAGGCGGCAATGTTCACAGTAGCTGGTTTGTTCCCTTTAAAACCTGTGATGTTGTTGACGCCCTGCCATTGACTATAGTCATTGACTATAGCTCATTATTCAATACTATAGTCCCCATCAATCTAGCTTTTAAACTCACAGACCTCGGCCTAAAACTCTTCACTCTGTGACTGGATTCTAGATTTCTCACCGCAGACCTCAAGTTGTGAAAGTAGGCCAGTTCACCTCAAACTCCATCACCCTGAACGGGAGCCCCACAGGGTTGTGTCCTGAGCCCCCTGCTCTACTCTCTCTACACACACGACTGTGTGTCCTCTCACAACTCCACTTCTATTGTCAAATTTGCTGATTATACTGTGATTCTGGGCCTCATTACCAACAATGATGAGACCCCATACTTGGATGAGGGAGAGAGACTTACATCATGGCATCAGGACAACTGTCTCTCTCTGAATTTGAGCTGATTGTGGACTTCAGGAAGAGACAGCAGCGGCCCTACACTCCTCTTATGATCAGCGGGACCCCAGTGGAGAGGGTGAGCAGCTTCAAGTACCTTGGTGTAAACATCTCCGAGGACCTGACTTGGACTGCACACATTCAAACACAGGTTAAGAAAGCCAGGCAAAGACTGTACCATCTGCGACAGCTGAGGAAATTTAGGGTCTCACCAGCTATCCTGAAAACTTTCTATTCAGGGGCCATAGAAAGTGCTTTGACTGATTGGACTTTGATTTTCCAATCAGGACCGCAAAGCTCTGCAGAGAGTTGTGCGCTTAACTGAGCAAATCTCAGGGTCTGATCTCCCCTCTCTGCAAGACAACTACCTCAAAAATTGCAAAAGCAGAGCTGCTACAATCAAGGACACAAATCATCCTTGTAACTGTTTTTTCATTTTACTGCCATCTGGCAAGTGCTTCCGGAGCATGATGGCAAAAACTGAGAGACTTAGGAGGAGCCTCTTCCCCCAGGCCATCAGGCTCCTAAACTCAAACGCAAACCCGGTCTCATAACATCAACATGACTCCATTTAATAATCAGTAAGATATTCACTATTCTCCATCATCCGTATTGCTGCTATGTTTATACCCTGTACAACCTGTTTGCACATTCTTCTTGAACATCCCTGCTTATACTATTATTATTTAAGTCTATAGTATACTGTCCTGCACATTTTGTTTTATTGCACAATTTATTATTCTTTATTTCTTATTCTTATTTTTTTTAACCTATATTTATGTATTCTCTTGTGTTGTGTTACATATAATTGCACTATCCATTGAACAAACCTGACTTACATTTCACTGCTGATTATGTTCTGTATAATTGAGTATGTGACGAATAAAACCTTGAATCCTGGAGGCGCAGCTGGATCACAAACAATGGGTACTGATCTATCCTTGAGTTTTAACTTTTTAACAAAAATAAATAGTTCAGTTCATGAAACTCTAGATGGCGCACGCTGACGGGTTGTTAACGTAACTGATGATAATCAGAGAGATAATCGACCTGGCACAAGCTGATTGGTTCATGCTGGACATGCAGCCAATGAGCTTACTGCCTTGCATTGCATTTGAATGGCTGGCTAGTAGTATTCACTTGAGGTTCCTGCAGCTCACTTTCAGAGTATCTCTAAAGCTCAACAGCTAGATAAGTAACATTCTTCACTCTGATTTCAGTGCATTTTGCGTTCGGCAGTTTTACATTCTAAAATAGAGAACATACAAGTTCTAAAACTACGAGCAGGGTATTCGCATGAGGAGGCATGTGTGTTCAATTTAACAGCAGTAGCAGCAGCAGCAGCAGCAATCGGTTTTCTTTGTCATGTAACTTATGTGAGAATACAATGTCAAGCGTCGCGGATTTTAGAACAGTAAAGTGAAATGGGGATTACTTTATTTGCCCGAAATCACAATGCTTTTAATTTCTTCCATGGGCATTCATTTCTACATTAACTGCGAACGGATCACTTCAGATGCACACCTCACTAGTGGGGTCGGTTACAGTTGGCGTTTCACAGTTGTTCACAGTTTAAGCCAAGGTGAACCCATAACGTTATACCACCATCAGCCCACATATTTAAGCATTGCAACAAATGAGCAACAGAAAGATATACTTGCTCATACATGTAAGTTACTCCTGCCGCATCGCAATTCAGTCAGAAGAGGGAGCGCTCGTCTTAAAGGGGCTACATCTCTATTTTACTCGTTACTTTGGTTCAGTGATAGTGAAGAGTTTATGATGAAGTCATGTTTAGTGATAGTTTAAAGATAAATTATCACAAATTAATTTAAAATATAAAGATACTACTAATAATATATAATTTACATTCAGTTGCCTATGTACAATGTAGCTGATAGTACACTCCCAAACTGGCATTTGTGTATTCAGTGGCTACAGAAATTATAGTACTTTCATGTAGTGTAGCAGCAGTATCATAGAATTCAGATCGCAATATTAGAATTGTTAATAGCAGTAAGCATAGTTTGAAGAGGAACTGAAGAGGATCCAGCGAGGGTCCAATGATGTCCTTTAGGTGGGCCAGCACCAGTTTTTCAAATGACTTCATGACCACAGACATTAGAGCCACAGGCCTGTAGTCATTTAGTCCTGTAATTTTTTATTTCTTTCCGATGGGGAGAGTTTGAAGCATGAGGGGACTTCGCGCAGTTCCAGTGATCTGTTATTAATAAAGTAATTTAAAAGTTACACTACTTATTACATTTTAAGTAGGATAACTTGTAATCTGTAACCTATTACATTTCCAAAGTAACCTTCCCAACACTGGTTGCAAGTTACAACTAGTTACAACTTCAAACTGTTTTCACATAGGCCTACTGTAGTATTTCCACCAAACAGGCAGTATACAGCATACTGCACAGTATGCAGTCAACAGTACATTAGTATTCTATTCCAAATGTTGTCAATCTGTCTCACCTGGCTACATCTTCCTCTCGCTTTTGCACTCCCACCGCTTCTCATGCTCACTTACTGCACTCAGTGACATTTACACAAGATACTTTAATATTGCAATAGTCAACATCTGGGAGTGGGTCTGAGACATCAAACTCTGCTACAATGTACACACACACACCCACTGCTCTGCTGTCACTGCAATGCTTTACTGTAGCAGTCATCTGACAGTCATATGGTCATAAAATAATTTAAGTTTGAACAAAAGAACCCTTCATTTATTTATTCGCCAGTTGAGGATTGTGAAACATTTAGTGTCTGCAGAATACATTCCACATTGGGACGTTTTCGGGTTAGATTTTTACATCTTCAACTGTAATTTTCTGACCTTTCAGATTAACTTATGTGTCAATGTGTGTGAGAGATTTCCTGCTCAAATTTAACTTTGTATCTTCTGGGATTGCCTTCATTTTTTTAAGTCAAAATTGTATTTAATAAGTAAATATTTTCATTTCGTTTTAGTTCACTAGCTATTTCGATTTATACTCTTAAAAAAAAATGTGCTTAACGATGCCAAAGAAGAACCTTTTTTTGCCTAAATGGTTCCATAAAGAACCTTTAACATCTGAAGAAGCTTGTTTCACAAAAGGTTCTCTGTGGGAAAAGAAGGCTCTTCAGATTATGAAAAGGTAAGAAAGAAAGAGTTCTTTAAAGAACCTTTGACTGAATGTTTCTTTGTGGAACCAAAAATGGTTCTTCTATGGCATCGTTGTGAAGAACCTTTTAAGCACCTTTATTTTTAAGAGTGTAGCATTGTAACACATGGTTTGTGTTACAATTGAGTTGTAACATCATGCTTTGAAGTATCGTTCATGTCCAATATTGCTGAGTAATGATGTGTGAGATAGGGGCCAAAGTTTAATATTTAGGTCCAAGCATGTGTTCAGATCAATATAATCGATCGTTACATGCACCACTATCCATTTTCCAAACCACTTGTCCTATGAAGGATCACATGAATGCCTATCTCAGCATCTCTGAGAAACATATTGAATGGATGAGTGAGTGAGTTACATACGGCCAAGTATGGTGACCCATACTCGGAATTAGTGTTCTGCATTTAACCCATCCAAAGTGCACACACACAGCAGTGAACACACACCCGGAGCAGTGGGCAGCCATTTATGCTGCAGCACCCGGGGAGCAGTTGGGGGTTCGGTGCCTTGCTCAAGGGAACCTCAGTCGTGGTATTGAGGGTGGAGTCATGCGCAGGACCTTATTGAAAATTGTTATTACTTTTTAATGTGCACTGATGAATCATGGGTAATGAAACCAGGATAAAGTATTAAAAGTATAGTTCATGCAAAAATTAAAATTGTGTCATTATTTATTCACAATTGTGTCAAATCGTTGTTCTATATATATATTCTGCAAAATATATTTTGCAGAATGTTAGGAAAGAAAGTAAATACTGAAAGAGTCATTTTGATCTCATGTTTACTTAAGTTGAAGTTGAGTGAATGTTCAGATGTGCAGGATGCCGGCCTGCTGGGAGAACAGATGTCCTGAGAGAGAGAGAAGGGAAACTGGGGAACTTCGCTTACTTTTATTGATATCCTGAGCCTCTCAACTTCTCAAGTCCCACCTAGACCTGCACACATTCAAACACTGTCCTGTGATGGGCTTTCAGTTTAGGCACTGGGTGCATTGGTTTAGTGATAGCTGAAAAAAAAACATTTCAGTTAGTGTGCCATTTTACCCCCTCCCCTCTTCAATTCCATTAACCTCTCTCCTCACTGGCTCGATCCCTCGTTCCTCTCCTCTCATCTCACATCGCTGTCGCTCGCCCCGGCCCCCTATCCCACTCATCCCTTCATTTCTGGTTCATTTCAGAGATCTGACCCTGTCAAGCTCTTTCGTTCTCTGCCCATCTCTACCATCCCACATTCTAATTATCACTCTTTCCATTCTTCATCTGTTTCTCCCGTTGTTTTCAATTCTCTCATCCCCACCTTTCTCACTATTTTGCTGCATGATTAGCCAATCAAATGCTGTGCCAAATACAAACTCAAATATTGTTTAAATGTATAGATCATTCAAAATGTTTCATTCTGTCATTATTTACTGAACCTGTTATTCATTTTCATCTCAGTAAGCCCCATGTTTTCCCAAGGCAATATGCTGCTGTTTATTCTGTAAAACATAAAAATAAATGTTTGAAGAATTACACCAGAAAACTTTTTTTTTAGAAGCTGTATAAAACAAAGAATGTAGAAGTACATTTTACAAGAAAAAAAAAAAATTGTAACTGTTTGCAAAATTTACTAGAAATTTCTGAGCAAATATTTTTTTCTACAACAATTTATAAGTGTAGTGTACAAGTCCTATAGGGTATTTTTATGCTTCTTTGTTGGAAAAGAGGTCTGTTAAGCTGTTTTCTTTTTACACAAGTTTGTAATAATGTCAAAGTAAATCATAGATTAACACAATTACTTAAAATATTATTTGAATTTTCCGATATGCTTTAAGAACACTGCTAAGAGAAAGTCCGTTTTTAGTTTTTGTTCTTTTTTCATTAATAAATCCCTTTAACTGCCTGCTCGACCAAATGGTTGAGCACATTTTGAGTCACTATATTTTATTGAGAGGAGTATCTAATTTAACTCAAGCTGATTGAGCCATCTCTACCATCTGCTTGAGGTATGTTAGGCCAAAATAATCCACTAGGTATCACAAAGTCAATCAACAACACTTGTCACAACACTTCTTCTAACATAGATGTCAGAAACAAAGAAATCACTCCTGCCATGTGAACTGTTCTTGGTAAAATTTTGCAAGGTAAGCATATATTTTTTGACATATTGCACTGTAAGAGCCCTAACTTTACAAAATTATGTTACTTGGTGACATGAAAAAACGTTTCTCCTCTGAAAAAGTTCTCCTCTGGCCAGACGAAAAGCTTCCATGTAAAAGAAGGAAAGGAAAACGCACTCTTAAAACAGTTTCCTTGAAGGAGCCAGAGGATACCCTGGCCCAAGTTCCCTCTCAGGCCCACACAATGCCACAATAAGAATCTGGAAGCATGAAGACAATGAGGAATTCCAGGCCACAGAATCAAGATTTGATTTTGATTTTGTGGATGAGGTCATGATAAGATATAAAGGCACAAGAGTTGGCATCCTCTGCCAATATATTGGCAATAAACCAGATAAGTGGGGCTTTAAATTCTTCTGCAGAGCCAGTTCATCTGGCATCATTCATGACTTGCTGCTGTATCAAGGGGCATCCACATTCTTCAATGTCGCCCGCAGTGAGGAGGAGCAGATGCTACCATTCGTAGCCAAAGTTTTCTTGAAACATAAAAGCCTAAAATGCCATTATATAACTATATTTAGCTATATTTAGCTATTTTTGTTTTTAGTTTTTGAATGCAGAAAGAATATAATGTCTTTGGTTTTGTTACTTTTAGTTACTTTAATTTTAGTTTCTTGTTAAAAATCAAGAAAACATAATTTCCTGTGTTAAAATGAAAACCTGAAATATTATATAGCATACTTCTATAAACATAGAATTAACAAATATATATTTTTTTTAAATAAATTTGTATTATAGTAAATATTTTCTGATTTTCATAGTGTGTGTATGAATTATGGTAATTTTACCATTAAGTGACGTATTAACTATTTGGTAGAAGGGATGTGTTGAAAATAAAATACATTGAGTGTGGTAACTAGTGACATAAGGAGATAAGAAATGCAAACAAAAATTTGTTCAATTGTCTTTTTCTTGGTGAGGAAGCTAAAGGGTTAATACACGAAAAAAAAAACTAAACAGGAAAGGTTTTGACTGTATATCTCATCTGAGCAGAAGGAGTGTCTTAAAACAGTGAAAACAAATGAAACACTAAAACTATAAAAACACAATACCAATTTTGGTAACAATTTACTTTAAGGACCAAATCTCACTAATTCTTTATTCATGCCTATATACCATATTGGCTGTTTATTAGTACTTTTAAAGCACATATTATTGCCTTACTCTGCATGACCATATTTTAGGTCCCTTAATCCTATACTATACGCAATAGCTAAACTTAACAACTACCATACTAACTATTAATAAGCAGCAAATTAGGAGTTTATTGAGGCAAATGTTGTCATTAATAGTTAGTTAATAGTGAGAATTGGTCCCTAAACAATAGTGCGACCGAAAGTTTTGGTATTTGCTATTATTTTGTGTTCAATGTGGTTACAGGCATCAACTATAGTACGCTTGGTCCATACCTGTTGGGAAATACTGTTATAAATCCCTAAAAATGGCAATGTGAACAGCCTCATGTTTCTATTTCATCTCTTCCTTTGTTTACTCACCATAGGATGGACACACTGTTAGCGATTTATGTAAATTACACAGTATTTAACAGTAATATGAACTGTACTTTACTGTAAAACAGTTACACAGTATGTTACTGTATTTTCAAGTTGCATTATGGGAAATATCCTTTTGGCGCCAGTAAAATACAGCATTTTTAATTTACTGTAAATCAAAACACAGTAAAAAAAGTGTTTGCCAACTTAGCAACTTTGTCGCTAGATTTAGCGACTTTTCAGACCCCTTTAGCGACTTTTTTTCTTCAAAAAGCGCCTAGCAACAAATCTAGCGACTTTTGGACAAACCTTAGCATCTTTCCAAATGTCGCCAGTACTGTCCTGTGAGCACGAGATCTTGAATTACACCTCTCCCTGTGTCTTCTCTGATCAGTGAGCGCTGGCTCCGGCTGAGAGGAGTGACCGCACAGCAGCTGACATAGATGTGAATGAGCTGTGCATGTGCACATGGTGTTGCCACAGACCAATCACTTGCCTGCTTCTCCATTGTTTGAAATAAAACTATTTAATTTGACTGTTTTTTCTTCTTTCTTTTTTTTATACTGGACACTCGGCTAGTATATTAAAGTATATTATGTGAGCACGGATTAGGGAAAACAGTTAAAATAAAGTACCGCCATTTAGGCAGAATGCAAAATAGGACGTGATTACGTCATTGATATGCAAATGTACGCACGACGTCATCGTCATTTAGCGACTTTTCGAGCAGACTTTAGCTACTTTCCATTGAAAATAGTTGGCAACTGCCAATGAGAGAAAGGCTTTTCTGCTCCGAGGAAGAAGAAGCAGAAGAAAGGAGGCCACACACTTCACAGCTGCAAATGTATGTCCAATATTCCTGCTTTTTCATCACATATTTTATGTCATTGTAATTTTTGGGGTTAGTTGTTGGTTTAATGAAAAATAAATTAATAATATTAATAAAAACGCCGACACTGCACAACTCGCAGTTTCCTCACGGTGTTCGTTAGTAGAGAGCGGAAAATCTTTTGAAATGGAAGAGAATGATGTTATCTGCAAAAAAAGGTCTGTCTTTCATTTCTTTCCTTTTTTTGTAGAAAGTTTCACCATCATAGTGTGAACATAAACGGGTCTCTTTCTTGGTTTTGACCACGTCGGTAGCAGGTGAGTTTTTATGTGAACTAGTATGAAATTGTTGGCCAACCAACTGAGCTTTCAATGGTACTGTGTAATTGCTTATATAAGTGTATAAATGTACAGCATGCATTTAATTCTAGCATAAAACCCGTAATGTTCATCTTCAAACACCGTGGCGTCCTTTATGGAGACATATTATGCATTTATTAATCATGTCAAAGCGCGAACTTCAGGTTTTCGTGTAAGTTAAGCATGCAAGTTCTTCTTATAGCCTCTCTCCGCTCTTCAGTCGCACACGTAACGTTGCCGCAAACACAGAAAGCCTGCAAACATAGTGAACAGATCTGATCAACACAATCTGTATTCTAGATGCACCACGGAAGGCTGTAAATGACATTCGTGTTGACTAAATTCAACAGCCTTTGTGAACACCTAAATGGCACCTTAGAGATGGTAAAAACAACAACAACTTAATGTCTAGTTAGTAATTGTAAAAGCTATTTTAGAGTGAACTAACAATTTTCAGCACACAGTTAGTAGGAAAGCATAAATGTGATTTTGAGAAATCTGTGTAGATAATGACGTTACTGCGTTTTTTGCTGTTGTTCCAGATGTGGAGAGGCAGTTTTAACATTACAAATGAATTTCGTCATGCAATAAATCGTATACTTGACCGCGACATACTGTTAATTAAATCAATATCGTTCTGACGTGCTTGTGTCACGCAATCTACATTATGCAGCGGCACCTAGGGGCAGGTGTCAGTCACTACCGAAGGTGCGACACGCAGCGCGACAATGTGACACAAGACGCAGTCCATTGATATGTCACAGGTTTATGTCACAGGTTTGGCATGTGCCAATGGCGTCTGTGTGTCAGATGTCACAGGTTTGGCATGTGCCAATGGCGTCTGTGCGTCAGATGTCACAGGTTTGGCATGTGCCAATGGCATCCATTGACATGTCACAGGTTTTCGTGACACATGCCACTATGCTCTGTGATACTTCCGGTTTTCAGTGGCATATGCCAAAAACCTGTGACATAAACCTGTGACATAAACCTGCTAGGGGCAGATGTCAGTCACTACCGAAGGTGCGACACGCAGCGCGACAATGTGAGACAAGACGCAGTCCATTGATATGTCACAGGTTTATGTCACAGGTTTGGCATGTGCCAAACAGGTTTGGCGTCTGTGTGTCAGATGTCATGGCGTCTCATGTCACGTAATGTTAAAACTGCTGCTGCAGATGTGAATAACTTTACTGACGCAGCTGTCCTGTTGTTGATGGCCCACTTAAAAGAAACGGGGGATTAGATTTTCCTTTTAGCCAATGTATGTATTTTTTATTTACATAACTGACAACTGATGATCACTATAACTGAAAAAAACAGTGTGGTTGTGTGTGTGTGTGTGTGTGTGTGTTTGTGTGTGTGTGTGTGTGTGTGGGTCACAACAATTGTGGCAGATGCAAAGACCAGGCTTTGACTTCTTTCTACTCCAAGGCTGATCATGCTTGGTAAGATCTTTTAGTACATGATTTAGCGATGATTTTTTTAAATAAACATTTTGTCACACTTTATTAATGGCTCTCTTATGTATACATTTCTACCTAACATCTCCTCAAATAAATTTTGAATAGTAAATTTCAACAATAATAACAAGTAAATGATGATAGAAATGTCATTTTTGGGTGAACTATCTCTTTGAACTAAAGAGAAAGGCTCCAACATCTACATATTTTTACTGACACCAAAATCAAATGTGAAATGATTTTTGCAAAGCTATAACACACAAAAAAAAACATAAACATGATAAATTAATATGATTTATTTATTTTTAAAGAGATTCAATTCTATGCAGCAAAAAATGGACCTTATAGTAGACCGGTCGATAGATCGGTTCAAGAGGGGCAGTGTTTAACATTTTAACTGGTTAATGGAAAAGTAATCTTAAAATGTATTCTAAAAATCTAAATTTGTAATAGAATTATTTGAAGTGCCCACTATAACAATACTATGCATGTTCATTATTGTGATATAACGTATTACCTAATATCGACATTTCTATTTTCCATATATTTACATTGATTGAAGAAAACAATATTTTAACTTACCTTTCCTTAAGATATTTTTCTAAGTTTTCATATCTTAATACAGTTAAAGGGATAGTTCTCAAAACTGAAACTTCTGTCATCATTTACTCCCCCTCATGTTGTTACAAACACATAAGACTTTTGTTAATCTTTGGAAAACAAATGAGGATACTTTAGTAGTAAGTACCATACACCAACTGTCAAAATGATTGACTGACAGGTGGGCGGGACTTCCGGTGTAGGCGTGACTTCCGGTATAGGCGGGACTTCCTGTATAGGCGGGACTTCCTGTATAAGGCGGGACTTCCTGTATAATAAATCATGTTATCATGACAGTAGGTTTTGATGTTTTTGACAGGAGGTTTTTGACCTATTGACCCTGCAATAATAAATCATGTTATTGACAGTAGGTTTTGATGATTTTGACAGGTGGTTTTGATGGTTTTGATGTTTTGACAGCAGGTTTTGATGTTTTTGATGATTTTGACAGAAGGTTTTTGTTTTTGAAGGCGGTATAATAAATCATGTTATTGACAGAAGGTTTTGTCTTTTGAAGACACTGTTATCAGGAAATTCCCCTCCCACCCGCCGCATCCCATAGCAGCGTATCTGGGGCTGTGCTGTGAAAAACTGTGAAGTGCATCTCCCACAAACATCTGTTCTTTTAAAACAAAAGTTGATTGTTTATAAAATAGCTTACTAAAAAAAATCCACTGAACATTATTTCAGTTTAAAAATAAAAAATGGAGTCACAAAAAAAATGCAATCAGTTAAATGTTTATAGAGTTGAAGAATAAAAAATAAAAAAAACCATATAGGTTATGAAACAATCAGTGACATGTTTAGAGAGTTGAAGAAGAAAATAGATAAATAAATAAAAAAACATACAGCTTATGAAACAAGACAATGTATGAAACAAAATAAAAATCATCATACATGTTTAGAAATCAGGGCTCTCCGGCCTCTTTTCACACACAGCAGCGTTCACCTTGAGCAGGCCTCTCAAAAACAGGGGCGCGCGCATCTATGTGTGTGTGTGTGTGTGTGTGTGTGTGTGTGTGTGTGTGTATGTGTCTGTGCGTAACAGGCACGGTCTTTAGATCTCTCCTACATTATTTGTACAATTATATAATCTTTTTACGATAGTAGTTCTTCCACGGGAGTCGCCCGGCCTGTGACAGTTTGGCGTGAAATATGGCCCATGTGTCTCTGATGCCTCTCAGGTCACGGACGCGTTGTGAGATAAGGTACCAAAATGCATAGTGCAATGGCGCCATCTACTGGACACAACCGTGTTTTTTTTTACCCAATATTTGACCCATCATATATATACAGGTGTGAAGGGCAAATCCAATATATCCTCGGACAAAACTTTTGCTACAACATCTCATCATCTCTCTCTCATCAAAATGCAGAACGGTGAGTATTTTTCTCTATATTTTATGCTATGATGTTATACAATGATGCTTTAAACATGCATGCAGGTATTGGTGTGTTTTATCAGCTATAACTAAAATCTACATTATTGTTTTAAGCATTGAGTTATTGGTGTTTTAAACATTCATGCTTGGGGCACAGTGTTTTAATCATTGAGTTATCTGTGTTTTATCAGCTATAACTAAAATCTACATTATTGTTTTAAGCATTGAGCTATTGGTGTTTTTATCTGCATTATTGTTTTAATCATTGAGTCATTGGTGTTTTAAACATTCATGTTTGGGCACAGTGTTTTTGGTGTTTTAAACATTCATGCTTGGGTACAGTGTTTTCTGTAACATTGTTTTATTTTAAAAACAATCTTTGTCAGGCAATATTTATTTTATTCAAGTGTTTTAAACATGTCTATTACTTTTTCATCTCAAAAGATTTTTTAGTCATATCAGTTTATTATAAATGTTTTGCAGGATTGTTCTACCGCAATGATGTTTTAATCAGTATTGTTTCAGTACACAAAACAATACATAATGTTATGCTTTTTTACCATTGCGTTACCCCGCGGCTTTTATTATGAAAAGACTGAGCTCCTCTCACAGGGAGTGTCCGGCCCAGTTAGCAGCTATGCTACGATTCTGTTTGCTATGTATATTTTTAAAGTCTGCTTGCATTAAATCAGCGTCCCGTCATAGCGTTATTCATGTATTTTTTATTAAGATACCACCGCGTTACTGTCGGCGCTCCCGGTTGTGAAGCATGACTCAGAACCGCCCCTGTTAGGATTGCATGGTTTAGCTTAGCAGCGCGTGCTACGTTGCTAACTGCTCTTAAATGTGCATGATATCGTGTATCAAAAACTAGTTTTGACGTGTATCTGTTTCACAAGGCAGATTGACCTGTTTTTGATATTTTAAAACATAAAAAGCTTGTTTTTAGCCACTGTCTTAAACACATCATGTTACTGATACGGGAACCCACCAGCTCTCCGGTGCCACCCGGTGCACCCGGAGTTAAAACTACATCCTGTTATAGTGCAATTGTACGCTCTCCGGCACCACCCGGTGCCCCGGAGTTAAAACTACATCCTGTTATGGTGAAATTGTGCGCTCTCCGGCACCGCCCGGTGTCCCGGAGTTAAAACTACATTCTATTATGATTAAATGATGCCCCCTAGAGCACCTGGGTAACATAACATTCTGAAAATTAATTAAATTTTTTCAACGTCTGCCTGTAGGCTCATCATCAGACAAGCATATAAAACGACTCACATGTGTTTCCATTCATAACAGGATTTTTCGCCTGCAGGTTCGAATGTTGAAAGCGACGCTCTCGATGGCAATGATGCATGTAAGGACTGATATTTTTCTACTCTTTTATAAAAAAAAAAAAAAAAAAAAAAATGAACGTATTTTAATTGTCTCTCTTTTTATCCGCAGTGAGCCCTCAGGTGGTCGAAGCGGACAGCGCGACTGATGGTAAAACAAGACCCATCGCCTACGTCATGTTTTTCTTAACGTTTATGAGAAATCTAATTTATTATTTATTTTAGATTTCATTCAGTTTATTACGCAACCCGGCTTCCTGCTGGTTGGCATTCAACAGGATAATGAAGACCACACCGTCGTCGTAGCAGATAGACGTGGCGCACCTGACCCCACTCCAACGCACTCTGTGGATCAAATAGTTCCTACCGGCTCGGCTTTAGACCAGACCGCCCGGACCAAGCGGCGAACCTTTGAGAAAGAAGACTAGAAAAACGGATCGTTCTACCTCGCCGGCCTGTCCTGAGAGAAAACCGGTTCGTTTTACCCCGGCGATCAGTCCTGAAACCAGTCCTGACAGGAAAACTCTTTGTCCGGCGCGCCGAGCAGTCCTGCGACGAGTCTTGACAGCGTATTTCTTTACGGTAAGACTATCTACATTATTTTTTATTTAAACTCAAATTGAATCATACCATTAAGATTTTTGTGTTATATTTCTACACAGCAGGGTCGGGTTATAGCCCTGACCACATGACGAGTTGGAATACGCCTCAACGCATCACTTGGACAAGCACAAAGGCGGGTCAAACATCATATCCTTTTAACTCACCGCCGGAAGAAGACATTGAAGTTGAAGAAGTGCCGGCGGTGCCTCACTCGGCTGACGAGCCACTCACCGATACTAGGCACACTAATTCAATAGAGACATTAGGTCAAGAGTTTCGCGACGCACAGATTGATATAAACAACAAATACATTGAGCTGCGTGACGTACAGGATGATATAAACAGCAATTTGACTGCGCTGCGTAGTGAGTTGCGTGAAGCACGCAACGAAACCCGTCACGCATTAGACACATTAGCGAGGCTCGCGCCTCACCTCGAGACACGAGTCGATTGGACACACAGGATCGCTTCATTCAAAATGCGGTCGATCAAACATTTCGTCGTATCCAGACCATGAGATCAACCCTGGATCAGGAATTTAATAGAAGCGATCGTAGGGTAACTGAATTCCATCGAATTGGTACTCATGTTTCATCATCTTATTCTCGTCATCATTGATGGTACAGAGGAGTAAATTCAATATAGATGTATTCCATTAAACTTTTATGGTTGTAGTTGTTTTCTTCACCTATCATGTATTGATTTTTATATTCCATCTATGCTTTGATTTTTATATTCCATCTATGCTTTGATTTTTATATTCCATATACTCTATGATTTTGCATGCTTTCTATACTCTATGATTTTGTAATATTTCATGTTTTGGTCTGAAATCTAAAATGGATGGGTCAAAAAGCTTTTGCGCAGACGACGACGCAGAACTGTCACCGGACGAGATTGAAATGCTAAGTTTGCTGCCGGACGAGCTTTTAATGCTTCCGGATTCTTTAGAACAGTATTTGTTTAATATAGAATCTTCGCAATCCCCCACTAATTTGGATCATTTTGAATTAGCTGAAAATCCAAATATTAATTTGTACGATCCAGTGCTGAACGTAGACGCTAATTTGGATCTTTTTGAATTAGCTGTAAATCCAAATATTAATTTGTACGATCATGTGCTAAGCGTAGACAACAATCCTGTTGTACAATATGGTGGTGTTTTAAATAATCAACTCCCAGCATGTACCGACACGATCCTGACTGCGGCGACACAGAGCACCCTGGCGGTGATGATACTTCACAGCCATCGACCAGCAACACGAGACCCACATCAGGTAATGTTGACGCTTTACGCGTGACTGACCCTAATAAACAGAGTCGATTAAGCCGTACGGAAATTGATACGCTGATTCGAGAAGGTGGGTTCGTTAACGGATATCACGTTTTACCGCGACCTCGGTTCAACAGCGTGTCGTTGAGAAGAAGCATGAATCTGAGAGAGATTAACTCTACAGATTTGGCCTCTTATCACACTTCCTTACACGGCATGTCAAGGTCAAGGTTTCTTTATTTGTCACATGATAAATTATACAGGGTATAATCAAAAGTGAAATGTAGGTCAAATCAGGTCCGCTCAGTGGACAGTGCAAAGAATAAAAAAAAAAAATCAAAATTAAATTATATAAAAGTAACACCACACAAGAGTATATATATATAGGTAAAAAAAGAAATAAGAAGTAAAATGTGCAATAGAATAAAGAAAGTGCAAAACAGTAAGATGTGCAAAACAAATTGGATGTGCAAAAACATTATATGGGACTTAATAAATATTAGTATAAACAGGAGGGATGAGAGGGATGTGCAACGGGTTGTACTGGGTATGCACACATAGCGGCAATATGGATGATGAGAATATGAATGTTTTTGTTATTTTTTACAGATAATAATGAGTCTTGTGAAAGTTTATGGAACTGAGTTTGTGTTAAGGAGCCTGATGGCCTGAGGGAAGAAGCTCTTCCTCAGTCTCTCTGTCTTTGCCATCAAGCTCCTGTAGCGCCTGCCAGATGGCAGTAAACGGAAAAGATGGTTACCGGGGTGGTTTGAGTCTTTGGTGATTTTAGCAGCTCTGCTTCTGCAGCGTTTGAGGTAGATGCCCTGCAGAGAGGGAGTGTAGATCCTGAGATGCGCTCAGCTAAGCGCACGACTCTCTGTAGAGCTTTGCAGTCCTGGTTTGTGGCATTATTATACCACACTGAGATGCACTGAGTCAGAACACTTTCTATGGCCCCTGAATAGAAAGTTTTCAGGATAGCTGGAGAGACCCTGAATTTCCTCAGCTGTCGCAGATGGTACAGTCTTTGCCTGGCTTTCTTAACCTGTGTTTGAATGTGTGTAGTCCATGTCAGGTCCTCGGAGATGTTTACACCGAGGTACTTGAAGCTGCTCACCCTCTCCACAGGGGTCCCACTGATCATAAGAGGAGTGTAGGGCTGCTGCTGTCTCTTCCTGAAGTCCACGATCAGCTCTTTGGTTTTGCTCACGTTCAGAGAGAGGCAGTTGTCCTGGCACCATGATGTAAGTCTCTCCACCTCATCCAAGTGTGCGGTCTCGTCATCGTTGTTAATGAGGCCCAGGACCACAGTATCATCAGCAAATTTAATGATAGATGTGGAGCTGTGAGAGGACACGCAGTCGTGTGTGTAGAGAGTATAGCAGGGGCTCAGGACACAGCCCTGTGGGGCTCCTATGTTCAGGGTGATTGAGTTGGAGGTGAACTGGCCGACTTTCACCACTTGTGGTCTGGCGGTGAGGAAATCTTGAATCCAGTCACAAAGTGAAGTGTTAAGGCCGAGGTCTGAGAGTTTGACAGCTAGCTTGGTGGGGACTATAGTGTTGAAAGCTGAGCTATAGTCGATGAATAGCAGCCTGACATAGTTGCCATTTTGCTGTCGATGTGAGTGAGGGAGGAGTGCAGTACCTGGGAGATGGCATCATCAGTAGACCTATTTGGCCGGTAGGCAAACTGAAGAGGGTCCAAAGTAGCAGGGATGGAGGAGCAAATGTGTTTCTTTAAAAGTCTCTCAAAAACCTTCATGACTGTCGATGTAAGGGCAACTGGACGATAGTCATTCAGGCAAGAGGGTTTACTGTTCTTAGGCACAGGGATGATGACAGATTTTTAAAGGGGGTGGGGACCACAGAGGTAGCGAGGGACTCATTAAATATGGATGTAAACAATCCAGCAAGCTGATCAGCACAGGACCTCAGAACGCGGCCAGTAATCCCATCGGGTCCTGCTGCTTTCCTTACATTCACTCTCCTTAGTTCCCTCCGAACATCATCCTCTGAAAGGGTGATAGCATAATCATTGCTGCTCTGTCTGCTGCTTCTTGACGCGCTGCTTGGCAGAATCGCGCCGCCATTGCATTCAAAGCGACCGTAGAAGTTGTTTAGCTCTACGGCTAGCATCGGGTCTGCTCTCACCTCCACAGAGTTGTTGTTTCCAGAGGAACAGATGGTCTTTAGTCCCTGCCACATGCGTCGAGAGTCATTGAGCTGGAAATGTGACTCAATTCTCTCACTGTATCGGCGTTTAGCGGCTCTTACTGCACGACGGAGAGCATAGCAAGATGACTTGTACTCACTCATGTTCCCTGACAGAATACCGGCATTGTATGCGGCAGTTCGATGGTTAACTGCGTCACGAATTGTTCTGTCCACCCACGGCTTCTGATTTGAGAAAGTCTTTATTGTTATTGTTTCGTTGCCTGTTCGGTTAGTGTGTTTACGGCTTAATGCTACCTCCGTGAATTCGCTGGCGTCAGATGAACTCGCCGAACATGTCCCAGTCGACGTCATCAAGAGACGCCTGTAGCGTAGCTTCAGAGTGGGGACCAGCGTCACTTCCCTCTCCACCGGGGTTCTTGAAGGATCCGTTGTTTATAATCCGTGTGAGGAAGATGGCGCGTGGTCTGATTTTCCAAACGCCGGCAGTGAGTGGGCTTTGTAGGCATTTTTGAATTGGGTGTAGCAGTGATCGAGTGTATTCAGTCCTCTGGTTGGACAGGATATGTGCTGATGAAAGTTAGGGATGACCTTTTGAGGTTAGCTTTGTTAAAGTCTCCAGCGATGATGCATGCAGCGTCAGGATGTATGTTGATATATCCGCTGAGTTCATCGTGTAGATTAGACAAAGCCAAGCTGCTATCTGCCTTTGGTGGTATATAAACGGCAGTGACGACGATTGATGAGAATTCCGGGGCAGATAAAATGGGCGGCAGATAATGGAGAGATGTTCCAGATGAGGCGAGCAGGAGCGCGACAGAATGGAGATGTTTCTGGGGTCACACCATTTCTTGTTAATGAAGAAACACACTCCACCACCTTTAGTTTTCCCGGCCTCGGCTGTTCTGTCCATCCGTAAAACAGAGAAGTTATCAGACGGCGTTACAGCGGTGACCGGGACCGAGGGCGTGAGCCACGTTTCAGTCAAACAAATGATGTTACAGTCTCTGATGTCCCGTTGGAAACTAATCCTGGCTCTGAGATCGTCCATCTTATTATCCAAGGATTGGACATTGGCGAGCAAAATGCTCGGTAAAGGGGGACTGTGAGCTCTGTTTCTCAGTCTGTAGCGGATTCCAGCACGCTTCCCGCGGTGTTTCCTTCGCCTCCTGGTATTATTGAGGCGGCCTTTGTCAGCTTCGGTGCTCCGAAGAATCTCCAATGGCCACGCTGGATCAGTGTATAAAGTGTCCTGGATCAGGTTAGTGTAACGCTGTCCAATGTCCAAAAGTGTTCTCTTGTCGTACATAATCATTGCAGAAGTTACACGCATAAAAAGAGAGGTAAAAATAGAAAATAAAAACACATAAAAACACAATTTTGAGCGGAGCTAATTCACAGGCGCCTGAACTCAGCAGCGCCACCGGAAGGAATGTTGAGCGATATCGTCACCTTCGCTAGAGAAATCGGCCACGATGCCCCCGTGATCAATATGACCATGTCGGCACCCACTCTACAAACACCTATCAACGGTGTTCTCACACCCGGTAATGATTATGACGTGGATTCGCTTATGGATCAATTTGAAAGAGTTTTACAGAGCAACGAGCAGTTATTATCGGACGACGCTGTCGAGATCGACGCTACCGTAGCCATGAACAGACAAGGAGGTGGTCGACGACGTAAACTTACAGATCTGGCCGTTGATCAGGTAATCCAAAAAAAAAAGACGAATTTGTTCTGTCCCATAAATTTGTCAAATCAATTGTGTTTCTCTATTTGTCTCGCTCGTTTTCTTAACCCCAACTACCGAGTGAGTTAGAAAAACTGGCTGTCACCATCCAAAACAGCGTCGGCTTCTCAATTCAAGACCGAATCGCTCTTAGCGACATAGCCGTTTGAGCGAGCACTAGGCATTAAAATCGTTGTATTTCACAGATCGAATGCCATGGTCTTAGAAACGATACAAAATTGTGATGAACTCCACCTAAAAACGGTGTTCCTCTATCTACATGATGATCATTACTACATGATAATGAATCTGACCGGGTTCTTAGGTTCGCCATCGTCTGTCAATTTTGTTACAAAAGTTACACCACCCGCAGAGACCATCGATGTAAGCAAGCCTGCAATGTCTGTTTTGGCCTTGAATGTCACAGGTTCCCTAAAGAACCATACATTGCCCGCTTGTTTGCGTTACTGTAAATCGAGCTATTGCTTGAAATGCATAAAAGAACCCCCTCCCGGTCAAGAATCCCCTCCTGTGATATTATCAAATACTGCAAACTATGCGGCTGGCGTTACTACGTTAAAGCGGGTGACAAGAAAACAAAACACATATGTGCCCCGGACAAATGTCGTCCATTGTCGAGAACGCCTGACGGGCCAGGGATCACACCAATGCTTCATACAGCCCCTAGAGCCTAAGGAGCCATGCGAGAAATACATCTTCTACGATTTAGAAAGCAGCGTTACAGCGGTGAACACGTGGCTAATTTTGTTTGCGCAATCACATTCAAAGGGAAGAAATTTACGGCTGAGGGTACCGACTGCATCGCTAAGCTAATCAACCGCTTCAGACACCCCCGATATAATGGCTACTGCTTCATTTCGGACCATACCCCGACAAAAAGTTCTACAACTACGATAACATGTCGGATAAAGACTGTGAAAAGTTTGATGTGTGGTACAGCACAGTTGAGGGCAAGTGGTTTGACTTCAGGAAAGAACTGTGCAGCGTGCAGGCGTTAACGACGCCGTCTTATTACACGAAGGTTGCATGAAATACCGGGAGGCATTCATGCAATGCGCCGGACTTGACCTTTTGGCTTCGCGGCGCCGCCGGCTGCTCGATGGGGTCTTTAAAACACATTATCTCGGCAGAAACACGCTCGCTCTCACGCATAACAAAGCGTACATCGATCAGAATAAGTCCTACTCAAGCGGCTCGATCGAATGGCTCGAGTATGTCAAAAGACTCGAAACGTGGGACGTTCACCACACCGTAAACCACGGCGGAAGTATCGATCGGTAAGTACTTTTAGACGGCTACTACCAGCAGGACGGTGTGCGGCATGGCTTAGAATACGCCACGGGCACTGCTGCCGCTTTGAACCCCATGAGTCTCACCCCGTCGGGAGTACCCTATGGGGTTCTCAGGAGACAGTTTGATAAGATCGAAATTCTGCAGAACGCTTACGGTTTGCAAATCGAGGTTCTTTGGGAATGTGAATGGAACGACATGAAAAGACCGATCCTCTGTGATAGAATTTATGACCGGTTATTCCGCCCCAGAGACTGACTGAACCCTCGAGACACCCTGTTTGGCGGGCGCACTAACGCTTATAAACTCTATCACAAAGTGAGCGGAGATGAGAAAATAAGGTATCTCGATTTCACCAGCCTCTACCCCTTCTGCCAGGCTAGGAAAAGCTACCCGATTGAACATCCAGAAATCATTTTCAACAATTTTGAACCGATTGAAAATTATTACGGGCTTATCAAAGCGACCATGTACCCTCCCGCAAATTACTGCATCCTGTTCTCCCTTACAGATGCCAAGGAAAACTCATGTTTCCGTTATGCGAACCTCGCTCACGATCAAAACCAGACCACGAGCTGTACCCACACGGATGAGGAAAGATCACTCTCCAGCTCCTGGGTATCCATTGAGCTTTTAAAAGCCATCGAGAAGGGTTATGTGGTAGCCAAGATTGACGAGGTTTGGCATTTTCCACAACAGTCAGACACGTTGTTTGTCGAATACGTCAAAACGTTTTTGCGGTTGAAACAACAAGCGTCGGGTTACCCATCGAATGTTGTCACGGACGCTGAGAGAGAAACTTACATTCGCGAATATTTTGAAAAGAGAATTCAACTCGACCCGAAAAGATCAAGCACAACGCTGCCCAGAGAGCGATCACCAAACTTATTTTGAACAGCTTGAGGGGTAGGTTCTCTTTAAGACCAAACTTACCTCAAAGCGACTCTGGTGAGCGAGCCGAAGATTTCACCAGAATCGTTTCGGTAATACCGACACCTTGTCGTATTTCTCATTCGTCTCAGACGACGTGGCTCTCGTCCAGCATAAACCCAACAAAGAGGATGTTTGTAAGGGTCGCGGCGTTAACGTGTTTATTGGTGCGTTCACCACGGCACGCCCGACTGGAATTGTACAAATTGATGGACAGACTCGGTGACCGTCTTCTTTACTCGGACACAGACAGCGTCGTGTTCGTGTCTAGGGACGGCGACTGGGAGCCGCCTCTGGGTGATCATTTGGGCGAGCTGACGAGCGAAATAGACGATGGGGATTTTATTACGGAGTTTTGCGCTAGCGCCCTAAATCGTACTGTTTCCAGGCGTCCAAAGGGAAAGTGTGTATGAAAGCTAAGGGGATAACGCTGAATGCTAAAATTCCCAAGCCATCCGCCTGGAAACCCTGATTGGTCTGGTTGACAGTTATGTGACGTCGCATGATAGTACCAAATACATCCTGGCTCACACAGAAAACATTGTGAGGGATAAAAGACTCTCACGTTGCACAACAAATCAGTCGTTAAAAGGTTTAAGGTGGTGTATAATAAACGCAGACTTTTGCCTGATTTCACCACGCTTCCTTATGGCTACTGATCAGATGATGATGCACAGAGGGTCGATGGATGTTTCCGATTTTGATTTCAGACTACAACATCCATTTAGTTGTGTTATAAGCGGACCGTCCAATTCTGGAAAGTCTTATTTTGTGAAACTTTTGTTGGAAAAAGGTTTGAATTTAATTTCAAGAAAATGGAAAACATTGTTTGGTTGTATGATTGTTGGCAGCCTTTATGCGATGATGTGCTTAAATTGTACGACATTAAATTTGTGCAAGGAATACCAGAGAGTCTGAATGATGATGATTTGCTACCGTCACTAAACCAAATCTTCTCATCGTGGATGATTTGATGCAGCAAGCCAGCGCAAATTCGGAGCTTCAAAGGGTGTTTACGCAGTACGTCCATCACCGCAATCTTACCGCTATTTATATAGTGCAAAATTTATTTGTACAGGGTAAATCCAGCCGAACCATCAGCTTAAACGCCAATTATATGATTCTGTTTAAAAATCCTCGGGATGTCAATCAAGTAGCGATGCTAGGACGCCAAATGTACCCCGGAAACACAAAATACTTTATGGAGTGTTACCACGATGCGGTCAACCAACCTTTTGGCTACATAATGATAGACTATAAAGCAAAAACTCCCGAGCAGTACCGTCTCAGAACAGGATTGCTTTCCGACCGTCAAGTGGTTTATATCCCGAAAAAGAAGAAGAACGTGATCAAATCACCATGTCCGCCAGACTTTGTAAACATCTGCGGTGTTAAAACTGCTACATAAAGCATCTCTAAACAACGGCGTCTTATTTTACAATCGGCGTCCGGCAATTCATTTTTCGCTGTGTGAAGTGGCGCTTAACATCCTCTACGGGACTATTCCGGTCAATCCGCAACAGTACCGAAAACTGAAAAAGAGAAAAGCGAAATTAAATTTGTAGCCGATAAAAATCGGCATAGCGGCAAAAAGCGAGTCTTCAACCAGAAGGGTGGATTCCTTTTACCGCTCCTGAGCGTCGCCGTACCCTTTCTTTCGAGCTTGATAGCAAACAGATAGGATGGAGTATTTAGTCCCGCAGGATCAACTGGATAAGGCGAGAACTGAAAATGTTCGCGAGACTATTCAACAGAGCGTGGAAAACGATTTGGACGTTGCCATGAGAAATATTTTACTTCTCACTGATTTGAACCCGTACGAAAAAGCAAAACTTTACACAAATACCCTGAGCAGGTTTTTGACCATCGTTAAACAAGGCGATCGCGAGGCGGTGTTTTAACGCAGTCGTTACCGACCCCACTCATAAAGATGAAGTACCGACCGTGGCTAGCGTCGAAGGCGGCGGTGCTGAGGAACATGTGGTGGATGAAGTTCTGAAGAATGTACCTTCGAGAAGTGTGAAAAACAGCAGATACATATTAGACAAGATGTCTAAAGCTAAAGGACTAAGTGCGTGGAAGCAGAATCGGGGAGTTTGTGTTCAGGGTAAAGCCATACAAGGCTCACACATGGTCGATTTGTTAAAAATGTCACGGCCGCATAAAGGTTCGTGATAACCGGAGACCTGTAGGATGGTCAGAGTTTCTCGTGCCTTTGCCGAATTAAACATCCCTTTTCTACAGTGCCGAATCAACAGGTCAGGAGCACAATTAAATCTCTAAAGAGTAAACCCGACACCGCCCGTGTCAGACCTTCTAAAAGAACGAAGACATTCACGCTCCGTGTTTCCAGAGTCCGAAGACTCTGTGTTTAAATCGACTATCGATCCAAGACAATGGTTGGAATTTTAACGAATACTTGTGTGTGTGTGTGTGTGTGTGTGTGTGTGTGTGTGTGTGTGTGTACATTAATATGTATCTTATGATTAAATAAAAGATAATTAAAAATATAATGGTTTTAAGATTTTTTATTTATATGTCAGACATGTCTGCACACAGTGAGCATGAGGAAAACATTTTATCATTACAAACATACGGTCTTAATCTCTTCACAAATAGGGACACCATTTTATCATTTTTAATATAATCATCGGTGTATAGTTTCATCACATGGTTATAGTCGTATCCACTGGCTAAATGATATAGAAAAACACACAGTGCTGACCGGGTATCCGATGAATAATCCTGGACTCGTCTGTCGGAATATAATACGTCGGCGTCGTTGGCTGCTAGAAAGTTATTGATGGTGGTTGAAGCGATGGCTGTTGGGCGGATTGCGAAGCTGTCGAAAAAACACGTGGGCCCGTCTTGGGTTAAATAAGCGGCGATCCAGTGCTCACCTGGTAGCCTAGCAGGGTGATGTTAATGATACAGGCCGACGGTAAGATCCTTATGGGTTTTTGGGTAGTTGATCGCCGGTAGAACGCCGAGAAAATGAGTCCTGCATGTAATTTTATCCATGATGGCGGTGAGTTGCAGTGTGTTCATCTCAATAGTAGTCTATCAGTACCTGGCGGTTAGACAATTCAATGATGCTGTCAAATACCGCGTAAACAATTAAATTAATGGTATTCGGCAGTGGTTTTCTGAAACGAGCTTCGACTCTGATATTCCCGGACTTGATGAGGGAAATGTGCTGACCGCACTCTTCGTCCGGCGTGAGGTTAAATGCGTAAAGTGTGTATCCGTTCAGGAAATCATTCCTGCCAATACAGAGCGGTTGGTCTTTAAGGTGTCTCCCGGTCGTCATCACCAACTGATAATATTCTCGTACTGCCGAACCAGCTTCGAAATTAGGTTGTAGAGGCTTGGAGGGATATTGTTGACCGTCGACGTAGACGGCTAAGAATTCCAGATCGTAATGTTTGAACGCGAATGGATTTTTTGTGTAGGAACCGGTGAATGCGTCGTTGTCGACCATGGCAATGACGATAGACTTTGGTAGCGTTCCTAAAAACAGATTTTCCTGATTCAAACACGAGAGCCGGCCGGTATGGAGAACGATTTTAGACTGACCCTATCGACAGGGTACTTGGCCGTTGTCGAGAGTAACGTCTGAGCGTGAGCCAGTCTCACCGGTGGTGATACAGTAACTTTCTTGACAAATAGGGATGCGGACACTATATTTAATTTGTAAGCCACATCGTCGGCCCTCATCAGACAGAATTCATCTTTTGCTTGAATAAGTCGTATCTTGATATCAACCTCGCTTTATCATAAGTTTCTCTTGGAAGAATATATCGCTGTGTATGGGGGCAAGTAGTTCCACCTCCTTGCTTTCGCTGGTGTAACCCGATCTCTTCGACAACCCTGCTTATGGCCTGCGGGGTCTTGAACATCCATGTGACCGCCGTGTCTTTATGGAACAATCCAGCGCTGAAGACAGATTCCAACGTATCTTTACTGTAGTTGATCAGACTCTCGATGATACAGCGATAAGGTAAGTGCTCGAACTCTGAGAAATCAGACGATCGCCGAGGGTCACGCCGACTTGTGAAAATATAGTGGCTCCGGGTAGTTGATTAGACCCACCTTCGCAGGGTGTGCAATCTCTTCCCGTTAGGTCTCGTGATTTTCACCCGTAGATAGAGCATCGTGTTATTGAGATCCACATAATCATCGCCGTTGCCTGCGATAAAAATTCCAATGGTGCAGAGCCCGATATGGCCGATAATGGGGCTACTTCTAAATAGCCGTTTTCTCAATAACGGTCTGTGTCAGCGGGACCGAAAATAAGTCCAGCTCGGACTTGATGCATTCTCCGACATGCGATGCAGTAGCGCCATGTTAGAATATGGATTTTGTGGCTCTCTTGATCGATCCGCCGACTGACAGACCTCTTACGCTTTCTGCGTACGAGTGAGCGCTTGTTTGATCCGCGCACTGTTTTCTTCTTCTTCTTCTTCGGCGCTGCCTGTTGACCACGCCTCCTCACACCCGGCGGTTTAGACATTCTCTTACGTGCCATGACCATCAGACCGGACCCGTCTTGAGCTTTATCGCTATGCGAGCGCGTCAAAACGTTTGAGACGGCGTCGGATACTATATTTTAGCTGCCGATTTTAGGTGTGGTTTCGTGACTAAATCCTCTTTTAACAACGGTACGGCCATCCTGAACAGCCCTCTGAATAGGCCTCCTAACCCCGCACCGTACATAACTCCCGATAACCCGGTAAAACCGCAGCCGCCTGATTTTGGTAATAGCTCACATAGTCCGCGGTATCGGGCTCTCCGGGTCTATAATAAACCATTTTTAAAGAATAGAAATATTTTTTGGTTTAAAGTGTAGTTTTACGATGACTTTCCCGTAAGAAAATGGTACTTCGTGGTTTTGATCGTCCTTCAACTCAATGACGATGCTGGTGATGTGATCCTTGCTGATCGATGCGTAATGGGGGTTGTCGTATCTAGCAATGATCACGTCGTTGCCTTTACCCGTTATATGTACGCATCTCAAAAGGGGAACGTAAGAATCTCCGAACGCTTGGTATTGGATGATGTCGGTGTAAACGTACATTGTGTAGAACCCTGCGTTGATATCGCATTGATGAGGAGCGTACATGATGACGTTTGCGGTAAAATCGGGTTCTTTATGATAGTTTAAACCTCCGAGCGGTTTTAGCGTCATTCCTAAAATAGTGGCGAGTCTTCCCCGGAAACTCACTGAAATGTTGGGTTTCGCGGTCAGATACACCTTGTTTTTTAATTCGTCATGATTCAATACGGCCGCTGGTGCGTTGAGTTGATTTATAGCCCGGAGGATCGCACAAATGTTTGCGTAGTACCCTCCGCTTATGTATAATTTTGTAATTATAGAAAAAACAATATTTGAGGGATTGCTATCCGGGGGTTCCGGAGCCGTATGTAGGATGAAATGCCCATCTTCGTCATTAAAGTTGTACCAACTTCTAGGATATTCGATTTCGGCGAGTCCGACTTCCCATTGTCCTTTCAAGTTTATAGCTTTAGCCAACCTGGTTGTATAGCTGGATATACGATTTTCAGGATAAACCGACGACGCATTGCACGGCAACGTGACGTAGAACCCGTGATCCTCCATGACGGTCCTTCGTATGGTCTCATCCGTTAACGACGGTGCGTTTTAAGGAGATTGCAAGTCCAGCAGAGTTTTTTTATCTATATAACTATTAAATTTTGAAGGCCATCCTAGCCATTTCACTAAAACAAGCGTAGATTTCCCTTGTTTTTTCTGACCTAAAATCTTCCACCTTAAAAGATTTGTTTTACTCACAATTATTTTTTGCAGCTCTTCTTCATAAAACCCCTCGATGACATCGCCATCATAATCCTTGAGTCTGTAGACCGGGGTTGACGTGGAATACACGAGGATACGGTGAAAAATTCTTCCGGTAGTTCTGCTCATAACCTTTGGCTTAACGGGCCTCTCACTTTAGAAATCCTGACGACGCCGCCGACTTTGAAATTAAATACGGTCTTCTTCTGCTTCTTTATATCGCCATACAAGTTTTGAAACACTTGACCCTCATTTACTTTGTCGACATCCACGGGTCTCATTCTGATACTTCGGTGATAACTGGTGTTGTACCCTTGAATAATGTCTTGTAAAACATCTATGTATCGGCGGAATTTGTAGCCGTTAAAATCTCCACATGCGGCTTTTAATGTTCTATTAAATCGTTCCACGACACTGGCTTTCAAATCCGTAGCGGTAGCGAAGTGGTTAATGTCGTGCTTTTTCATCACATCTTGAAAATGTTTGTTAAAAATTCCTTTCCTGATCCGTCTGCAATTTCTGAGGCACACGACCCTCTTTGAGTATAGACAGGAACGCTTTAGTAACCTCAATGCCGCTCTTATTCTTCAAAACTCGAACCCATGAGAACTTGCTAAATACATCTATGCATGTCAGTAGGTATTTATGACCGTCATTATCCTTGGCGTAGGCACTCATGTCAACAAGATCGGCCTGGAACTGTGTATCGATCCCGTACACAACCACTCTATTTCGTTTGTATTTTATAGGTGCTGTTTTGTGTAATGTGTAAGCATCCTCACCAGCCAACCATTCTGAAACCTCTTTATCGCTTAGACGGATGCCGCTATCTTTTAAGACGGCGTCTTTTAATCGTTTTTTACCCCCTAGAGCAGTGGTTCTCAAACTGGGGGCCGCGGCCCCCTGGGGGGCCACTAGATGGCACTAGGGGGGCCGCAAAGAAATTCTAGAATATTAAATTATTAAAAAATATATATATTACCTGTATGTAAGTCAGGATTGTCATATCTGGTCTATGATGTATTAAACAAAAAAAATAGAAGTATAAATTTTTTTTATAAATTATGCGCAGCACACTACGCTGAAACTTCACCAAACCGTTGACGTACTAGTGAACACGACACGAACACGCTGATAAATGCTAAGACTATATGAAAGTTTTTAGATGGAGGACGCAGTGTCTCAGCTGAGAAGGTAAATACAGAAGAGCCCAGCATGAAAAAACGAAACTGCGTAAATTTGACGACTCGTAAAATATGGCTTTATGGAATAAAGTGACGGCAGACCACAGTGCACACTGTGCTTGAAGATTTTATCCGTTGAAGCACTGAAACCATATAAACTCAACTGACATTTCACAACAATTAATTCGGAGCATGCACATAAAAGTAATTATTTTTTTCAGAGAAATAAAGAAGAATACGTCAAGCAAAAGTTACGACTGACTAACATATCACGACAAGCCCTGCGAATAGCCAAATGTAAAAAGCCTCACGCGATCGGGAAGGAATTAATACTTCCAGCAGCAGTGGATATGTGCCGAGTGATGGTCGGGAGCAAAATCTGTAGGCCTATTGCATGATTTATTTTATATTGTAAAACTTGTAGGCCTATAATATTGTATATGTCTTCTATATTGAAAAACGATTTTGTTTTTTTAAGTAGAGCAGACATTTTTTATGTTTCTTGCCGAAAAAAGATTCCTGAACAAAAACAGATTGCTGTTCAAATTGCAAACCAAACTTGAGCCACTGTTATTTACTCCATTAAAATGTACGAAGTTTAATGCACTTTTTTACAAATCAAATGTAAATGAACTTTTCAGTATTGATCTTCTACTATGGACATCATAAATTACTGTTCAGTATTCAATACTTTTGTTGCACTTATCACACAATATTATTGTTAACTGTCAAAACTATTTTATAACAGTTTGTTATATTTTATGAAATGTAGAATTTAACAAATGTTGTATATTCAACATCAGAGACATAAGGCTACAAACAGAATTGTTGTTCCAGCATTGTACAAATTCATTTGTTTTTGGTACAATCTAAAATGTATAAGTATAATTGTAAGTTTGAGGATGTTTTCGTCATTAGTTTTCTTTTGGGGGGCCACAAAAGAACTCACCCTACACAAGGGGGCCTCCTCCTGAAAAAGTTTGAGAACCACTGCCCTAGAGAGCGGTGTATAATAAGCCTTTTTCATGAGCTCCGACATGCTGTCGTTTCAACCGATGCAAAAGAATAACGCGTACAAGTAGTTTGAATCAATCTTTTATTAAAAAAACTTTACAGGATGCATTCAAAATCTAAGTAAATGGTATTAATACAATCTAAGTAAAATGATACACGTAAAGTAAAAATGGATATAATACAACACACTAACTAAGAATGGTTAGTAAAAAGAATAATGTAGCAAATAGTTAGTAATAATGACATCAATGATAGTCTAACCAGAAAAGAAAGTCGCGGCAGGCCATCATGTTTTTGTCTAGGATGTAATCAACATACATTACGACAATTTTGTCAATGGTCTCATGAATATCGGCATGTTTTTGAATTTCATCATAATCGCTTTCATTCAAGATCAACTCAGTACATACATCCGCCACATAGGTAGTAGTACACAACACATCGGTGATTTCGATCGTACAGTGTGATTCAATCATCATATCTAGAACCTCTTTTATCATTACATCAGGGGGGTCGGTACCATCAACACATTTATCCGTCAAATCGTTCCATGAATTAGCCAGTCCTCTTATTAACACCATATTTTTCTTGAGATTTGCCTGACGCGTAGTGTTGTGGTCAACTGAAATATCGGGGTGGGCTGCGTCCGTAATAATCTTATACAGCAGCGCAGTCATCTGCTCTGTAATGCTCTTTAAACATGAATTCCATACAGCTCCTTAGGCTAGAGGCTACACCCATGCTGGAGCTGACTTGGTCACTCGCCATTCACAATTGAAAGACCTTGCCAGAGATCAACGACGTCGTAGACTATTTCCTTGCAGGGTTTGTCCAGAAGTTTCAGCCTGATTTCTTCTAGCTTGGCAACTATGAATGGTTCTCTTTTAATTCGTGCAGAATAGTCCCGACTGTTCCTTGATACGATGGGGTGAGATTTTAACCCACAGCGGTTTAGGAGAATACCGATGATGGAATGAAAAAGGGCTTAAACAGCTTGCCTGACAGCTCGTCAAAGTGTGTGTCAAGTAGAAGTTGGGAGGGTCAAACAGACAGGAATGTTGCAGCTGGCTAGGATGGTCAATCGCACACCCTCGCAGTCGCCCTTCAGCTTATCGCCGATGAGATGTTCCAGGAGCACCACGGTCGCTGCTTTTATGATTTTGAATCCGACGCCGCTGAAACATCCGTCTGTAGCGCCGAGACCGGCTTTAGTGTCGAGACCGGCTTTAGCGATGGGAAGGTAAGTCAGGTTGTGTGATCCGAGGTCTGAGCCCAATTTATCCAGCCAGTCTTCGGAGGGTTGACGATGTTAGCCGGACCCCAGTCGTTTTGGAGGTCCGATTCCCAATCTTTGTGGAGGTCCGATGGTCCAAGGGAAAGTCAGGCAATGGTCGCGCTGTCGTCCAGGAGGGTCGAGAATGCTGCCGAAGGAGATGCCGCAGCTACACACATGAGCGGGTAATGAAGCGCCGTCTTCAGCCATGGTTTATAAATGCTGCTTGAGAGGGTCTGGTCACTGACTTTATGGCAAATGTAGTAAAGGGGCAGGGACGTCGTAGCACTGCAGCCATGGTTTATAAAACGACGCCTGGGAGGGTCTGACCGGCGAGCTTCCGGATGTCCGTAGTAAATGGGGCGGAATAGCATGCGTATGTACTGCTGCCCACGCATCTCTCAGGGTGGAACAGCTGCACTTTAATTTTGTTGTAGCGTCATGCAGCTCGCACCATTTGAACATCTTGTTTATTATTGAAAAATACCGCCAGCAGATCCAGATCGCGCCACTTGAACAAAAATTGCATTTCATACAGATCGTTATGCTCGTTAGGCAGGACGACCCCTGACCGATTTTTGTTGAGCTTTGTCTTGTCTTTACAGCAGAATATGTAGACAGAATCATCTGGGTTCTTTTAGCGTGGTCACCTACCACGCCGGTACCGACATTCGGGCTACCCCCTGAAATGTACAAAGGTTCTTCGCCGCCGCTGTTCAGATCCTTCCAGACAAATTTGTAAAATAATGACCAGTCTTTTCAGGAAATACAACACACGCGTCTTCCCGGGCTGAAACTCGCCTGCGTCGTCGGTGGTGTAGAGTATAACAACTCGAGTTGATTTATGAAATTTGTACCGAATACACGGTTACTGCTCATCATAAATTCACCTTTAGTCCATTCCGAAAGTTCATGGAGAAAGTTTGTCAAACGGACGTGACCAAAAGGTTTTCTCGGTGCCATAGTCAGACTGGCCATCAGACTGTCCGTCGTCCTGCTGCTCACCCCGCCTCCGGGATTTAGGGGACGATAAACAGTCCATGCTCATGTAGCTCATGTTTTCTCTTTCTGATTGATGTAGAACACACTGACCCATTTATATACACTGCTATGGGATGCGGCGGTGGGAGGGAATTTCCTGATAACAGCGCCTTCAAAAGACAAAACCTTCTGTCAATAACATGATTTATTATACCGCCTTCAAAAACAAAAACCTTCTGTCAAAGTCATCAAAAACATCAAAACCTGCTGTCAAAACATCAAAACCATCAAAACCACCTGTCAAAATCACCAAAACCTACTGTCAATAACATGATTTATTATTGCAGGTTCAATAGGTCAAAAACCTCCTGTCAAAAACATCAAAACCTACTGTCATGATAACATGATTTATTATACAGGAAGTCCCGCCTTATACAGGAAGTCCCGCCTATACAGGAAGTCCCGCCTATACAGGAAGTCCCGCCTACACCGGAAGTCCCGCCTACACCGGAAGTCCCGCCTTATACCGGAAGTCCCACCCCTATACCGGAAGTCCCGCCTACACCGGAAGTCCCGCCCCTATGCCGGAAGCCCCGCCCACCTGTCAATCAATCATTTTGACAGTTGGTGTATGGTACTTACTACTTACTTTTTATAATCTAATTTTTCTTCATCCACTGAAAAGTACACACAACCAAAATATTCCAGTTCAAAAAGTGCATAAATACAGAAAATGAATCATAAATCTTTTATTCACATACCTTCACATTGATCATCCAAATACATACACAGAATCTCAAACATGCTTGAGAACCAATTAGGTGTTTTCAACCACTCAAATCATATGGATTATTTTAACAATATCTTTATGCACTTTTGAGAAAAATACTTTGGTTGCCTGGATAGACAAAAATGGAGAGAATATACAGTGCTCAGCGTAAATGAGTGCACACCCTTTGAACATTTTAAACAATATCTCAATGAACACAAAGACATTTTCCAAAATGTTGACAAGACTAAGTTTTATATAACATCTGTTTAACTTCTAACATGAAAGTAAGGTTAATAATATAACTTAGAGAACAAAATTTTCAGTTTTACTCAAATTAGGGTGATGCAAAAATGAATACACCCCACTGAAAGTCTCTGGAGCAAAGCTAAATTTTAGACTACAAATGTCTAATTTAACAAGAATTCAACCACAGGTGAGTCTAATTATTCATTACACAGGTGTTCAGCAGACAGTAAAAGGGTGTTATTTAAAGAAAACCCCTTCCTATTTCATGCTGTCAGCAATGGCACCACATGGAAGAGAAATGTCACAAGACCTGAGAAAGAAAATAATTTATTTACACAAGAAAGGTGAAGGCTACAAGAAGATCAGCAAAGCTTTACTTATCATATAGAATACTGTAGCAAAAGTGGTACAAACATTTTAAAAAGATGGAACTGCAACCATCTCACAGAGACGTCCAGGTCGTCCACGGAAGTTAACACCTTGTCAGGATCGTCTTCTGATGAGAAGGGTTGAAGAAAATCGACTTGCAAGTTCACTGCAGTTATCTAAAGAAGTAGAAAGCCAAACTTGGTGTGACTATTACCCGTGACACAATACGGCGTACACTGCAGAGGAATGGCGTGCATGGGTGCCGTCCACGAAAGAAGCCTCTCCTAAAGCCCAGGCACAAAAAAGCCCGCCTAGAGTTTGCCAGGGCCCATGCTGACAAAGATGAAGACTACTGGGACTGTATACTCTGGAGTGATGAGACCAAGATAAATGTTTTTGGAACTGATGGCTTCAAAACTGTATGGCATCGCAAAGGTGAGGAATACAAAGAAAAATGCATGGTGCCTACAGTGAAACATGGTGGTGGCAGTGTCCTTATGTGGGGCTGCATGAGTGCTGCTGGTGTCGGGGAGCTGCATTTCATTGATGGCATAAATTCACAAATGTACTGCTCTATACTGAAAGAGAAGATGCTACCATCACTCCGTGCCCTTGGTCGTCGTGCACTTTTCCAACATGACAATGATCCTAAACACACATCTAAGGCCACTGTTGGATTTCTGAAGAAGAACAGGGTGAAAGTGATTCAGTGGCCAAGTATGTCTCCTGATCTGAACCCAATTGAACACCTATGGGGAATTCTGAAGAGACAAGTTGAGCATCACTCTCCATCCAGCATCCAATCTCTATAAGAGGTCATTCTTGAAGAATGGAAAAAGATAGATCTGGCAAAATGTCGGCAACTTGTTCATTCCATGCCATGTGCTGTCATTAAAAATCATGGAGGCCATACAAAGTACTAGATTTAGTAGTTTTTGTTGTGGGGTGTACTCATTTTTGCATCACCCTAATTTAAGTAAAACTGAAAAATGTGTAATCTAAGTTATATTATTAACCTTACTTTCATGTTATAAGTTAAACAGATGTTATATTAAACTTAGTCTTGTCAACATTTTGGAAATGGTTTTTGTGTTCATTGAGATATTGTTTAAAATTGTACTTTAAATTTTTTTACTTATTTACGCTGAGCACTGTACATTTTCATCTGTGTTCTGAAAATGAATCAGACTTTTATGGTTTTGTAACAACAAAAGGGTGAGTAAATGATGAACTAATGCTTTAAAAAATCTTTACAAAGAAAATAAAATTAACTAATGAATTATTTATTTTATATGAAAGTTCGTTGCGAGGATCAATCCTGTCAACAGCAAGTGCTCTGCAAAATTCCTGATCAGCAAAAGAAGAGGAAAGACGGTGCAAAAGAGAAACTCTGGCCTGAACCTCATGTGTCGTCTTTCATTAAGGAGTTTGTGGATTTCAGCTGGCAGATGTAAAAAAAAAAAGTAGTCCATGCTTCTTGTGTGTAACAAAAGTTGTTATTTTAGAAAAAATCACTATCGTCGTTTATTCACTATGATATGATAAATATTTCAATTGAAATATTATTCACTGAAATTATTTTCACCATGACATTTTTTAATATTCACTACTGTATGGTGTACTTAGGATACATTTTAAGATTTTTTTAACTATAATAGTTAGAATAGGATGTAATATATATTTTAGTTTGTAACAATGTTTTGTTTGAGTCTTTACTGAATTTGTGAAAATATTAAAATGTTACTGCAATGATTACAATTGAACAATTAAAAAAAAGTTAAGTCACACAGTTGTCATTTGAATTATTATTGCTTATTTCTTTCTTGTATTGCAATACATTACTGGAGTAAACTGTAAAAGTACAGTATACATACTGTAAATACATTTACAGCAAGTTAAATAGTACTGTAAATATGAATACAGTATTTTAACTGGAAATTAAATGTACAGTAAATTACTGGCGAACTGCTGCCAGTAAGTTACTGTAATTTCTACAGGAAATTTTTAACAGTGCAGGTATGTGGTAAAAGAGCACAGTGAAGCCGGCACACTGACCCAAATGGTGGTTATTGTGATGTCAGGCATGATAAAAGGCATATTTAACCTGGCACTAACTAATAAATAAGCATTTGCAAGCCACAGTCAATTACCAGTTACCATTTTAACACAATACCTGTTGGAAAACAACAAGAAATGTGGCTTTCTTTTCTCTTCTCTTTTAATATAATCATTAACTAATGATTTTAGTTCATTCGCCCACTTTTAATTAGTTTTAACAGCGGTTTTCTTTGTTCTCTGTACAACATGTAGAAAATGATCAAGCGTAATTCCTGAAAAGAGTTGTTTTATCATTTTAATAATTGTTAATTTAACTGTTAAAGTTGGCAAAAAAAACAACAACATTATGTCGCTTGCAAAAACAAAACAAGACAAAACAAACAAAATCAGTATTTTGTCAGAACACATGACAACTTCATCGGCTATCAGTGGAGAAAGAGGATTTTCACCCCAGAATAGTGCAGTTAATTCATTTACAGCACAGCTAAACCTTGACCCTTTATATAATTCCAGTGAAAATGTAATTGTGATGAATGCAAGTCTCTGATATTGTAAAGAAAATAAATAATTCCTTTGTGAAAAAGAAGCATACTTAACTGTTTTGAATGTGCACTTGCCGTGTACTTCAAATCTTAAAAGTATATATTTAAAAAAAGATTTGGATGTATTAATGACAGAAGAAGGCCACTTAAAGACAGACACTTTCGTGACATTGTTTCTTTAAACACACAAGTACACTTAAAAAGTGCACCCTGTAATAATGTTGAATTAAAAGTTTTACTTTGAAATACATTTTAAATCACTTTTGTCGTGTTTTAAAAGCACACTTATTTTGATGTGTTGACTAAGATACTAAAGCATTTGAAGTATATAACACTAGAAGTACTAGATTATAATTTTAACTAGTTTAATATTACAATATTACATTTAAAGTTATACAATATATTTTAAATTACTAAATTGCAGATTCATCATTACAACTATCAACTAAAACAATCACAAATATATGTAAGTATATGACATACACGATTTAATAGAAAGGATAGTAAAGTTATTTTTGTTGTTTTAAAGCATACTATTCCATAAAAAATGCTAAATTGACTTTCTTTTTCAAAAGGTTAAAATCAAATAATTTTTAAGAAAATATACATTTTCCATTGAACAGAGTCTATAAAATAACACAGTAAACTACAGTATAATACTAATTCCTATTATTATGCATGGCACATATATTTCCAGAGAATGATCGAGTCAGAAATGGTTACTTTGAGCAAAGTCTCACTCTCACAAAACTATGGGTTTGTTAGAAACGCCAACATATCATGTTGCAGAAAGCAGTGGAGATTTTTTGAGTCAACTCTTCCTTTCTAAGGAGAAGCACTTGGAGAAAAAGACAGCTGATCCCAGCAGAGCCCTGAATGAAAAAGGCTGCGCTGTGTGTGAGAGGTAGAGGGGAAAGGGTGACAGCTCTGTTAGAAGAGAGACAGAGAAAGAGAATGATGGAATACTCCGTGTCAGATTCAAGAAATAATGAGTTATCTCTCATTCACAGCTTCTCTCGCCCCATTTTTTTTCTTTCTCTCCTTTTCACTCATTCTGCCATCATTAAGAGCACCTCCCCTTTATCTGATCCACTTGGCAGTGTGCAGTTTATTAAAAAATGAAGGTAATTTTAAATGAGCTGATAATACAGCTGCAGCTCCCCACACCACTGAAAGGGAAATAGATGGAGGTGGGCACATTCCTGACAAGGTTAAAGAGAGGACAATGGACAGGGGAGGAATGGGGGGGAAAGTAGAAGAAGGGCAGAAAGAAAGACTTATTGAAGGGGGTGAAATGTCTTATTACATTTAACATGGCACTGCCTCACAGCTTTCTATTAGAGAAACTTTAACATGGTCACCTTGAACTTATTATACATTCAGCACTGTTTAGCAAATGGGGGTTGGTCATAAAATCACATGCATACTTTTATTAAAATGCAAGAATCACTGTTGGTCATTTTTAGGGTTAGGGATTTACTGAAACTTCAGACTTCAGAAATGAAGAGACAGACTCTGCTTATCAGTGTTTCATTTCATTTTTCAATACAATATAAAGTCATATTCACATTTCCAGATTAAATAATAACTGATACTTGAAATTATCAAGAAGATCCAATATAATATATATAAATATAGATAAAAAAGATTGGGATTACATTTTTTTATGAAGGGTCTTATGCTCATCAAGGCTGCATTTATTTTATTGTAAATACAAAAAAAAAAAACATTAAAGAGATAGTTCATCTTCAGTTTCTGGTCCCCATTTACTTACATGTGGAATATATATATATATATATATATATATATATATATATATATATATATATATATACAGGTGCTGGTCATATAATTATTTCACTAATTCCATTCAAAAAGTGAAACTTGTATAATGTATACATTCATCCCACACAGACTGATATATTTCAAGTGTTTATTTCTTTTAATTTTGATGATTATAACTGACAACTAATGAAAACCCCAAATTCAGTATCTCAGAAAATTAGAATTTTGTGAAAAGGTTCAACATTGAAGAGACCTGGTGCCACACTCTAATCAGCTAATTAACTCAAAACACCTGCAAAGGCCTTTAAATGGTCTCTCAGTCTAGTTCTGTAGGCTACACAATCATGGGGAAGACTGCTGACTTGACAGTTGTCCAAAAGACGACCATTGACACCTTGCACAAGGAGGGCAAGACACAAAGGTCATTGCAAAAGAGGCTGGCTGTTCACTGAGCTCTGTGTCCAAGCACATTAATAGAGAGGCGAAGGAAGGAAAGATGTGGTAGAAAAAGTGTACAAGCAATAGGGATAACCACACCCTGGAGAGGATTGTGAAACAAAACCCATTCAAAATGTGGGGAGATTCACAAAGAGTGGACTGCAGCTGGAGTCAGTGCTTCAAGAACCACTACGCACAGACATATGCAAGACATGGGTTTCAGCTGTCACATTCCTTGTGTCAAGCCACTCTTGAACAACAGACAGCGTCAGAAGCGTCTCGCCTGGGCTAAAGACAAAAAGGACTGGACTGCTGCTGAGTGGTCCAAAGTTATGTTCTCTGATGAAAGTAAATTTTACATTTACTTTGGAAATCAGGGACCCAGAGTCTGGAGGAAGAGAGGAGAGGCACAGAATCCACGTTGCTTGAGGTCCAGTGTAAAGTTTCCACAGTCAGTGATGGTTTGGGGTGCCATGTCATCTGCTGGTGTTGGTCCACTGTGTTTTCTGAGGTCCAAGGTCAACACAGCTGTATACCAGGAAGTTTTAGAGCACTTCATGCTTCCTGCTGCTGACCAACTTTATGGAGATGCAGATTTCATTTTCCAACAGGACTTGGCATCTGCACACAGTGCCAAAGCTACCAGTACCTGGTTTAAGGACCATGGTATCCCTGTTCTTAATTGGCCAGCAAACTCGCCTGACCTTAACCCCATAGAAAATCTATGGGGTATTGTGAAGAGGGAGATGCGATATGCCAGACCCAACAATGCAGAAGAGCTGAAGGCCACTATCAGAGCAACCTGGGCTCTCATAACATCTGAGCAGTGCCACAGACTGATCGACTCCATGCCACGCCGCATTGCTGCAGTAATTCAGGCAAAAGGAGCCCCAACTAAGTATTGAGTGCTGTACATGCTCATACTTTTCATGTTCATACTTTTCAGTTGGCCAAGATTTCTAAAAATCCTTTCTTTGTATTGGTCTTAAGTAATATTCTAATTTTCTGAGATACTGAATTTGGGTTTTTCATTAGTTGTCAGTTATAATCATCAAAATTAAAAGAAATAAACACTTGAAATATATCAGTCTGTGTGGAATGAATGTACATTATACAAGTTTCACTTTTTGAATGGAATTAGTTAAATAAATCAACTTTTTGATGATATTCTAATTATATGACCAGCACCTGTATGTAATGCCTTTTATTTGCTATTAATAATAATATGAATAATTACATTTGTTATTATTACTATTAATATTTGTAATAATAATAAATATATTTTACATCATGCATCTTCAGTAAATTAATACAATAAATAGCAGTTGTAATGATTTGGGATTATTTATTTATTTATTTATTTGCAATCAATGCATCCATTACTTTATATGAAGTTCATTCATATTTTAACATGGCTGAATGTTTGATATATAAGTTGTAAAGCTGTTCATTAGCATCATTCAACCATTTTAGATTGATTTGTAGTGGTCACGAACCTGATAGTCAGGTATTATCCTGTGGACAATGTGATCCGCAAAAAACAATTCAGTTTCCACCTCATAATAACACCACACTTTATGAGAGCGCAATAAATTCAAGTGGAGCAAAACAAACTATGGTTCTTTGCTGGTGTTGAGGCTTGACAGTATAATGACAGTATGCGTGCTGAGTCTGTTTATTTACTTATTTTGACTTCATTTATTTATATTTATTTATTTTGAGTCAGCAGTCATGGATTGGAAAGTGCTTTTGCTGGTTGTCAGTTTTACTAACCCCCACACACACACACCCATTAACATTTCCTCTGAGGATCATCTCATGCATTGCCTCAGATTTGGTGGCTATCAGCAACATCATCTGTGAAACATCCCAGCATGCTATGCAGTGACGCCCTGTTAAATTGGCAGCTGTTCCGGATCATGTTGCATTGCTCTTGTTTGAGAGAGCCCTTATTAGAATTTAATTTAATTTAATAAGACAATGACTTATATTTCAAGTTTCCCTTCTGCGTATAATGACTGTTACAAAACACACACATTGTGAGTGCATTTACATGCACACAGTCTTACATCGGTTACATTGAACGGTATAAGACAGTGGTTCCCAACCCGTGGGTCGTGACCTCCCCCCCTCTGTAGGGGTTGATGAAGATTTACAAGGGTGCGCCAAGCTCACTCTAGTTTGAGGGCTACAAATCGAAATCAAATGGTTTCAATTTGATTGTATTGTATTGAATTTACACTACAAAAATATTTGAAAATAAACTAAAATTAAATTCTCGATGGTTCATATTGCCATTTAAAATTGTAAATACTGTCCAACATTAAGCAAAGTTGCCAACAGTCTCACACAGGTGCAGATGGCAGAGTTGGTTTAATTTTGTGAGAAAATATGGTGGAAGGTAGTGAAATTACATGAATTAACCAGGGGGTTACAGTGGAAACAACTGTATTTCTGCTCTGTATTCCCTCACAGCTTAATAGTAATGACTTTATGAATTTCTTCACTGAAAAAATAGATAACACCAGAAATACAATAACAAATGTAGACATGTACTTAGTATAATAATAACGATAAATAATGCTTATTTACTTGCAAGTAATCCCAAAACAAACCCTAATCCTAACCCTAACCATAGAGTAAGTACATGTAGTTAATTCATATTACTCAATACTTAAATGTATAATTACACTGTAACAAGGACACCTTAAAATAAAGTGTAACAGTTATATTTATTAAAACTTGTATGTCATGTTTTTATTAAATGTACTTGCAGTGGTGGTCAGTAACGAAGTACAACTACTTCGTTACTGTACTTAAGTACATTTTTCAAGTATCTGTACTTTACTGGAGTAGTTTTATTTTGAGTAACTTTTACTTTTACTTCACTACATTCCAAAGCATAAGATCGTACTTTTTACTTCACTACATTTCATAAAACATATCGTTACTCCTTATAATACATCCCGTGCTCCGAGACGCAGAAGCGGTGTCTGATTCATGAACAAACTGATTCTTTTCAATGAATCAATCGGTTCGCAAATCACAACAAACGATTCATTCACTGATGCAATGATCCGATTGCAGCTGTTCTCGAGTCGAAAACTCACTGATTCAAATGATCCGTTTAGAGCGAGTCTTCTTCAGTGAACTGAACTCACGAGTAAAGAACCGGGAGATCTCGTGAGCGCGCGCGTCTGATGCTGTGAAAAGTACGTTACTAATGTCGAACTGAAAATAATATTTAGGTCAAAACTGTCAGTTGTTTGTGAACTAAATCTGCTGTAAAGGGTGATCTATTTAAGCCCACTGAAATGCTTGAATGCAGACAGATCAACATCAGTGTCTCTAACGTTATGTTTTAGGTCAAAAAACAAAACATTAAAATAACACCGATTAAATAAAATAACTCATGCACGTGTAACGGATGTATACCAGTAAGGGCTATGTGTAAACCTCACTCCCCTGACCTCAAAAAGAGGCGCTCTAGCGACTGACGCAAGAGGCTGTAGCCTTTGGCGTTCCTTGTTAGAGCGCCCGCCTCCCGCGCCGGAATCCCGGGTTCGCGACCCGCTCGGAGCAAGAACGAGTTAGGATGGTGTGGACCCGGGGGTTATACACACGTTCATATTCCCCGCTGCTGTAACGTTCGCAGTTTTATTAAAATGCTATGCATTTAGACCTATGTGACGTCTGTTTTTATATTGTTTATTAACAGTATACATTTGTATATTGTTTAGATCAACTAGCTGAGTAGACAGATATTAATGTTTATTCATAACCATACTGAAAATAAGTAAATATTGTTAGCTGATGCTAACTGTCTAGCTAACAAGCTTGCTGGTGCTAAGTTGAGGAAATTTTTAGATATAAAGTCTAAATATCTTTATTCAGCCACCTAGATAGATTCCATCTGAGGGAAAAAGAAAGGATGTGATGTTCAGAACATAACTACAGTAATTATCAGAGTGGGAAGTGATGCCCTCTGGGGGCATTTGGCCAGGGGTGTTTTTACACCACAGACAAGGTTTGAGAAGAAAAAAAATCATTATGAAAATATAATTAGATTTTCCTTAAAATGTTAATTTTCCTTAAAATTTCAGGCCTAATTCTAATGTCATATATAACTGACGTTCTGCAAAACAACAAGTTCTAAAACACTTTTTTCTTACTGGTGAAGATTAGATGGTGAAATCTGTTTTCTCTCAGGTACATGGCAGTGTAAGCTTCACAGTGAACATTACTACATCACTCTCATCAACGTAGTCCATATAAACAAAATATATATCTTGACTCTATATAGTGGTTATTTTGGGAAAAACCCAGGTATTTTGGGCAGTAGGATTATAAAAATATGTGCTAATATAAAATTAAATAAAGTAGTCTATATAAAATTGCAAAATAAATCTGTCTATCAGTACTTTTTTACTTAAGTACATAAAAAATTGAGTACTTTTGTACTTTCACTCGAGTAAAATTGAAAAAGCAGTACTTTTACTTTTACTGGAGTAATATTTTACTATACGTATCTGTACTTTTACTCAAGTACTTGATCTGTGTACTTTGTCCACCACTGTGTACTTGTAATTACACATTTGTAATATTTAAAATATATTAACTTTAAACGTAATAATTAATAACACAGCTGGTCATACATCACTACATCTGATTTTCTTCTCTTTCATACTGAATGTTATTAACATATTAATGATTAATTTCATTTACTGATCAATATAAATGCAGAGACAGAAAATGTGTATTCTGGGCAGCTCCAGCAATCAGTTTAAAGAAGAGATGTATTAAGAGTAGTACAGTTAGAGAAAGAGACACTTTGTAGTAGAAAGCAGGAAGTCAGCTATACAGAATAACAACTGTCTATCAAAGAGCAGTGCACCTGTGTGTGTGTGTGTGTGTGCCCATCGTGAATTTAGAAAGCAATAGACTGAGGGTAAGAGTGTGTAATAGAGTGTGAGAGAGTGTCAGAGTGAGTGTGTAAATGGAGACCTATCATTTAGCATGGCTCAATCTAGTGAAAGCTTGCAGCAGCTCTCTAAGTGTCTGGCATTGCGGAAAATTGAGCTGAATGCTTTTCTACACGCGTAAACAGAGCAGAATACAAAATTGCCAAACTGAATCTTTCATTAAATTTACTTTTAATATAACAGATAAATGAGAGATAGAGAGAGAGAGAGAGATCATATATAAATGTAAACATTGCATAAGGTATTTGCTTGTGAATTGTCTGTATTTTTTTAGTTGACTGTAATTAATTAGATGATATGCTGATTAATTAATCAAGTTAATCACATCTATCAATAGCTGCTGCTCTATTTTAATATTACTGAACATAAGCCATCACTGACTTGCAGTCCACATAAATTAATTCATTAGACATAGAGACTAGTTGCTGTGCCAAGTAACAAGAAAACATGGCTCTTACCTCTAAGTCTGTGAGTTTGTTTGACAATTCACCAGGCCAGCAAAATGTCAGATCACTTAGCACACCTTTCTTAACAAACACTAATTAAGAATCCAAAAGTCATCCAAAATACAAACATAATCCAAACAGTGCATAATTCAATGCATTCTGGTTAGGACATTTGTCCGACGTTGATCAGCGCTGCAGCTGCCATCAAAGTACCACGAGAGTAAAATGAGACCAGCCGCCGAGGTCAGATACTGCAGTTGCTCAAAATCGGCTGCGGAAGCCTTGAACACACTTTCAACGTTCAATGTTCTTTTATTCGTCACATACTCAATTATACAGGATATAAACAGTAGTGAAATGTAAATCAGGACAGGTCTGCTCAATGGACAGTGCAAAAAAAAAAAAGGAAACATAACACAAGAGAATATATATATAGGTTAAAAATAAAATAAAAATAAGAAGTAAAATGTGAAATGAAATAAAATGTGCAATACAATATACTGTGGACTTAATAAATAATAATATAAACAGGGATGTGCAAGAAGAATGTGCAAACAGGTTGTATCGGGTATGTACACATAGCAGCGATGGGGATGATGGAGAATAATAAATGTTTTCCAGTTTATTAAATTGAGGCCTGTAAATGTTATGAGACTGAGTTTGAGTTTAGGAGCCTGATGGCCTGAGGGAAGAAGCTCCTCCTCAGTCTCTCAGTTTTTGCCATCATGCTCCTGAAGCGCTTGCCAGATGGCAGTAAAATGAAAAGATGGTTACCGGGGTGATTTGAGTCCTTGATGATTTTAGCAGCTCTGCTTTTGCAGCGTTTGAGGTAGATGTCCTGCAGAGAAGGGAGAGCAGACCCTGAGATGCGCTCAGCTAAGCGCACAACTCTCTGCAGAGCTTTGCAGTCCTGATTTGTGGCGTTACTATACCACACTGAGATGCACTGAGTCAATACACTTTTTATGGCCCCTGAATATAACGTTTTCAGGATTGCTGGTGAGACCCTGAATTTCCCCAGCTGTCGCAGATGATACAGTCTTTGCCTGGCTTTCTTGACCTGTGTTTGAATGTGTGCAGTCCAAGTCAGGTCCTCGGAGATGTTTACACCGAGGTACTTGAAGCTGCTCACCCTCTCCACAGGGGTCCCACTGATCATAAGAGGAGTGCTGCTGTCTCTTCCTGAAGTCTACAATCAGCTCTTTAGTTTTGCTCACGTTCAGAGAGAGACAGTTGTCCTGGCACCATGATGTAAGTCTCTCTACCTCATCCAAGTATGCGGTCTCATCATTGTTGGAAATAAGCCCCAGTACCACAGTATCATCAGCAAATTTAACAATAGAAGTGGAGCTGTGAGAGGACACACAGTCGTGTGTGTAGAGAAAGTAGAGCAGGGGACTCAGGACACAGCCCTGTGGGGCTCCTACGTTCAGGGTGATGGAGTTGGAGGTGAACTGGCCCATTTTCTCCACTTGAGGTCTGCCGGTGAGGAAGTCTTGAATCCAGTCACAGAGTGAAGTGTTTAGGCCGAGGTCTGAGAGTTTGACAGCTAGCTTGGTGGGGACTATAGTATCGAAAGCTGAGCTATAGTCAATGAATAGCAGCCTGACATAGTTGCCATTTTTGCTGTCAATGTGTGTGAGGGACGAATGCAGGACCTGAGAGATGGCATCATCAGAAGACCTATTTGCGCGGTAGGCAAACTGAAGAGGGTCCAAAGTAGCAGGGATGGAGGAGCAAATGTGGTTCTTTAAAAGTCTCTCAAAAACCTTCATGACTGTTGATGTGAGGGCAACTGGACGATAGTCATTCAGGCAAGAGGGTTTACTGTTCTTAGGCACAGGGATGATGACAGATTTTTTCAAGGAGGTGGGAACCACAGAGGTAGCAAGGGACTCATTAAAGATGGAGGTAAACAAACCAGCAAACTGATCAGTGCAGGACCTCAGAACGCGGCCAGTAATCCCATCAGGTCCGGCTGCTTTCCTGACGTCCATCTCTTTAGTTGCCTCCGAACCTCGTCCTCCGACACGGTGATGACATGATCATCGCTGCTCTGTCTGCTGCTTCCTGACGCGCTAATCGGCAGAGTCACGCTGCCGCCATTACATTCAAAGCGGCCGTAGAAGGTGTTTAACTCTTCGGCCAGCAACGGATCTGCTCTCACCTCTGCAGAGGAGTTATTTCCAGAGGAACAGATGGTCTTCAGTCCCTGCCACATGCGTCGAGAGTCATTGAGCTGAAAATATGACTCAATTCTCTCCCCGTATCGGAGTTTAGCAGCTCTAACCCGTTGGAGAGCATAATGCTTTGTACTCGCTCATGTTTCCTGACGGCAGTGCGATGGTTAACCGCATCACGGATTGATCTGTCCACCCACGGTTTCTGATTTGAGAATGTCCTTATTGTTACCGTTTCGGTGGCTTGCTTGGTTAGCGTGTTGACAAAGCTTAATGCTATATCCGTGAACTTGCTTCTGTCAGATGAACTTGCCCGGAACATGTCCCAGTCGACGTCATCAAGAGCCGCCTGTAGCATAGCTTCAGAGTGGGAGGACCAGCGCATCACTTCTCTCTCCACCGGGGGTTCCTGAACAATCCTTTGTTTATATTCCGGTGTGAGGAAAAAGCCGGTAGAGATCGGGCATTGTAGGCATTCTTAAACTGAGTGTAGCAATGATCCAGTGTATTTGGTCCTCTAGTTGGACAAGATATATGCTGATGAAAGTTCGGCATGACCTGCCTGAGGTTGGCTTTGTTACAGTCCCCCGCGATGATAGAGGCAGCGTCAGTGTTTGTTGATGTAGCCGCTGAGCTCATTGTGGAGTTTGGACAAAGCCAAGCTAGTGTCTGCCTGTGGTGGGATGTAAACCGCAGTAACAACGATTGATAAAAACTCCCGGGGCAGATAGAATGGGCGGCAGATAATGGAGAGATGTTCCAGATGAGGCGAGCAGGAACGCGACAGAATGGAGATATTCCTGGGGTCACACCATATCTTGTTAATCATGAAACACACTCCACCACCTTTGGTTTTACCAGCCTCGGCTGTTTCTGTCCATCTGTAAGACAGAAAAGTTATCAGACGGTATTACAGCCATGTCCAGGACCGACGGCGTGAGCCAAGTTTCAGTCAAACAAAGGATGTTACAGTTCCTTATGTCCCGTTGGAAACTTATCCTGGCTCTAAGATCGTGCATCTTATTATACAATTAAGGATTGGACATTAGCGAGCAGAATACTCGGTAGAGGAGGACTGTGAGCCCTTTCCCTCAGTCTGTTGCGGACTCCAGCACGTTTCCCGCGGTGTTTCTTTCGACTCCTGGGATTATTCAGGTGGCCTTTGTTCTCCTCGGTGCTCCGAAGTATCTCCAATGGCCATGCTGGATCCGTGGATATAGTGTCCTGAAGCAGGTTAGTGTAGCAGTGCAGTGTCCAATGTCCAAAAGTGTTCTTTTGTCGTAAATAAATAGTGGAGACGTTATGCGTGTAAAGAGAGAAAGTAAAAATATGTCAAAAAGTAGATAAAAGCACAATTTGAGCGGAGCTACCCTAACGTCGACTGAACAGAGCAGCGCCATTTTGGATACTTTATTCTCATCGGTTAGATTCTGTGATGAAAAGCGCAAGGTGTGTTGCGTGTGTTTATTCTAACAATTCAATTCCATTAATGCTCACAAATCTGTGTTTCTATAACAGTAAAAGTGTAGTCGCACTTTTTCGTCGTAGTCACTGTTATTTCACGATTTCACACTTACATCTACTAACACGATAACGTAATGCGTATTTGGCGTGTATTGTAATACGTTGTAGGCGTGCTGTCCTGGGGGAGGGCTCCTAGCCGGGAATGGCCCGAACCCAGTGAACCCCCCCGTGTGATTAGAAATCTAGTGATAATGGTGGAGAAGGGGTGGTGGAGGGATGCTGCTTAACCGTCAACTAGATGGAGGTAAGACAGCTGTATTTATGTCCGAGGGCTGATTACCTAGATTGTGTACCACCTGTGCTAATTAGCCTGAGTATCTGACGTGCTCCTCCCGAACTTAGTTTATAAACTAAGTTTCTAAACTTCATTTTGAGTAATTTTTTATCAAAAACACTGATAAAAGCATATATACCCACACTTTATTGGTATTTAGTAGCCTTTATGTTTATGCTGAACTTTATTCTTGAACAGATTGTGCTGTATTAAAACATTTCTGTGTATTTCACATATATTGCATTTAATTCACTTTATCTGTGATAAGAGTATGCAAATGCCGTGCGAGCGTCACTAACGGGAGCAGATAATGTCCGACTTGACGTCTCCACTTTTAATTCTGCCCCGACTGCAAGCGGCTACTCTCGCCAGCCGGTGTCAGGCTAGTGTAGTTAATCTCGAACAAGCCTATATATACCAAACAATCAGGGTCACATGACACAATCCAACTAATGGGGAACAAGACACATGACTTGGACAACCAATCAGAACATGACACAATGAACAAAGGAACCAAAAGCAGGGATACAAGAGGGCAAAGGAACCACATGACTACACATCAACCATGAATAAACTCCAAAATTAAAGACATGAAAGCAATTAATAAGAAATACAAGCAAAACCCAAACCCCACGTTACAATAATTACATTTAAATTTAACAGTGCCTTTTATTGATTGATTGCAAACAAATTGATGAATTAAGTATGGCAAAGAGAAACAAGGATCATGGAAGGGTTTCAATTCCTTGCATAGGCTGACTGAAGCTGAGCCTTAATCAGAAACTGAAGCTATTGAAGCTGGTGTGAATTTCATCTTCTCCTTCAGGCTTCCAGAGGCCTGTGAAATTACCAATCATACACACCTTCTTTAAGAATCCCAATCAGAGGGCTCATTTTTCACTCCGCTGGCTTGTGCTGCTGTCCTCTCTTACTGCTGATCACAGAACAGAGGTGGAGCGCAATAAAGGAGTTGCCATAGATACATATGGTTGCAGACTAAGACAATCTGTTAGCTAGAATACATTTTTTTTGCTATCTCTCTCTCTGTGTGTGTGTGTGTGTGTGTGTGTGTGAGAGAGAGAGAATGTGAAAAAGCAGAATGACTCATGGTTCTCTACTGAGACTGTGTTGACTACACAGTGTAAATACTAGGAGCCCGCATATTATTTCAGCAATTTGAAGGCAGCTTGATGGACCGGAAACAATCAAATGATTCATCACATGATATCACTAACAATGCCTACCATTTTACACATTATAGGTATATCCATTCAGTGGCTGTAAAGCTGCAGTAAAAGTTGTGTGCTGTCTTCTGAAACCACATGATAACTTTGTTTAACAGCGCAGTTGTTTCAATTCAAAATCCATGTAGCAAGGAATTTTTTGTGTAAGTGGAAAAAATATCCCACAGCGATAACACATTAGTCCAGTTAGTCCACAAATTCACTGCATTGACCGACAGAAAGCTGTTTGGTTTAAAAGAGATTCTGTGCTTCATACATTGCAACATAATTGATAATGGAAAATAGAAAATGGATATTTCACTAACCTGACTGAACCATTATGACAGAATATATAGTACAGTTCAACTTTTTTAGTCCAATCTATTTATTTAAATAAATTTTAGAAATAGTAAGTCTCTTTATCATTAGAAACAGAGTCTCTCTCTAGTCTGGACGTGGGAACAGGAGCCCTCTCTGGGCTGGACGTGGGAGCAGCAGCTCTCTCTCCATTTTGGTCAGGGGCTTGAGCCATCTCTCGACTCTGGTCAGGGGCTAGAGCCATCTATCGACTCTGGTCAGGGGCTGGAGCTCACAGTCTCCTCCTTCGCATTCTCCTTTTTTGGGTTGATGTGAAGGAGAGAGCTGTTGTCATCCTAGGGCTAGTCATGAGAGAGGCCAGCAGGCTTGACTTCGGAACGGCCAGCGGGCTTGTGACTGGAGCGGCCGGCGGGCTTGACACTGGAGCGGCCGGCGGTTCTGGGCAGAGGACTAGAGAGGAGCCTGGGAGAACTCGGGGGTAACTTGGGTTGGGCAGGTGTTCAAAGCCGTTGTTGAGGTATGTGTGGGTTCCTGGCGTGGGGTGAGGTGGCTTGTTCCAGAGGGGGCTGGACAAGGAGACTTAGAATTTTCCTTTACTTCTTCCACTTCAAACATTGGAACCATTTAAATAAAGGACATGAATAATCAGCTTGATCAGGGGAATAAAATCACACATGGGGAGATCGCAGAGGATCGTATCATCGTCCAGCCCCAGCTGTAAACACACACCAAGAGCGCCAGCGTGCCAGCTTACCCGGTTGGAAAACTCAAGGAAATACTCCACATATCTCTTCAACTTCCGACCACCCAGCCGCAAACACCACAGCCTGTCCTCAGCCTCAGACATCTTTATTTGTGTCCGGTGTTCTGTCATACTTCACAGGAGCTGGGAGTGAGGAGACGTAGGAACTTAAAATTAACAATCTTTAATGAAACCAAATAAACAGTAAACATAGAGCAGGCAGGAGACACAAAATTACGTAAGACACCGGACACCGGACACAGGAAACCACAGGACTTAAGTACTAGAACTAAACAAGGTAATTAATCAAACACAGGAGGAACTAAATGGGACCAGGAACAGGAAACCCAAATATGGGCAGAATGAAACCCTAGGGAAAACTAGGAGCACAAGGGAACAACTACAAAAAGTAGGCACACAAGTGTTTTAAACAATAATCGTGAAGCACAGGTATCGTGAGTCATAAACCTGTTGAACCTGATGCCTTGTTGGTTAAGGAGCCTGGAGAGGAAACCAGCACATTTACATAATAAGGACAGCATCCAAAACATATGCTGGAGATGATGAACAAATCATTATTCAATAGAGTAATATAATTTAATAATCTAATATTTTCATTTGTATCATTTCACATATACATAGACTACCTCCACCCATCTTCACCACCTTCTACAGGGGAACCATTGAGAGTGTGCTGACCAGCTGCATCACTGTCTGGTATGGGAACTGTAGTGCAGCAGACCGTACCCTCCAGCGGACAGTGAACACAGCTGCAAAAATCATCGGTGCCCCTCTCCCCTCCATCCTGGACAGGGCTCTAGACTAACTTTTTGCACTGGTTACACTGGTGCGCCTAACTTTTTTTTCTTAGGTGCACCAGCACAAAAGTTAGGTGCACCCAAATTTTCGTATAGGCAATATTGACTAGTAAACGATTAACTAACAATCTGGTCAGCATAAAGTTCTTTATTTGAAGCACAATTCTACAAGAAAGGTAACTTACTGAAAAAGTGTTGGTGCTTAAAGTGCTTCACTGAGATGGTATTTAAACTTAAAACATCTCAAGTTTAATCAAATAAAAATAAAATCTAAATGAAGTGTTTTAAGGGCATCAAACTGAACATCTCGTGGCTCAATGTCTTATGGACTATCCTCCATTGCAGTCACATGCCCCTCAGATGGCCAACTCCTGTAGTTTGGCCTTCTTGATCTTTGGCCTTGGCTAAACCAGCTGGCCAGACTCTCTCTAGCATCCAAATCTTCCAGACTTGGCTCCTCTACACTGATTCTTATCAGATCTTCCATTGTGTCTGAATGAAGGGATGCTCTAGTGCAGTGCTTCTCAAACCACTGCACTAGAGCAATTTCGGCTATATTTGCATGTAAAATTAGAGAAGCAATAATATCTCTTTTAATTTCACAGGACTTTTTTCAGATTTGTGCGGCCTAAAATGACTGATATTGCTGCGGCTTTTCTCAAAAATTGCGTTTCTTATTGTTTTGCAGTGAAAATATACCACAGACAACATTCTTCTAATATTGTTATGACTTTTCTGACTTCGAGACTCATTGTAGGGCTCCAGACTCGCATTTAAGGACACCAGCACCAGTGCCTTTAAGTTCTACAGAAGGTGGCACCAGCACCTGACAGTAAAGCACTCACCCTAATCGCACATGTACATCTCAGAGATGTCTATTTGGTGTCTGCATTAACATATTCAAGAGGTATTTTTAAGAGTGTTTGCAATACGTCTCTAATATGTTTCCAGTCAGATGTCAAATAGAGATTTATTAAATGCATGTAAAACTGCTTCTGAGTTTTATCAGATTACACAGCAGATGTTTCCCAGATCTTTAGCAGACGTCTTACAGATATACTTGTGCTGTCTGGGTAGTTGAGATGCAGTTAAAATGAACTTTTATCAATGTCATTCATAATGTCCAAATATAATTTAATAAATACAATATATATATATATATATATATATATATATATATATATATATATATATATATATTAGGGAGTGGAAATGGCTGATAAGCCTATAAGTACTTCTCTGCAGCCATCTAATAGTGGTAATTTAATGTATTTTGTATTTTTAAATAAGTGTTTGCTTTCCTACATTATGAAACTTTTAGTTTTATAAATGGGGCAACCTATGAAGGATTAACAAATAATGTCATCACATTAAAAATAACTTTAAAATTCGGTAATACTTAAAGCTTTGAAGTGCTGGGAAAAGTTGTGTGAAGCATTTAAAAACACTTTAAGACATTAGAACATTTCTGCCACAAGTTGTTCCTGTAGTCTTACTATGTTAAATCCATGGTGAATGGTGGTGATGTGTTTATTGAACAATGTTTCTCCTGGTTTCCACATCAGTGGCGTTTGTTATGATGTCTGTAGCCATAACATAATTCTGTGCCGAATTTGAATGCTTCTCACAAGATTTGACAGAGATGTTATTGATTCCGCAGTGAATTCGACTGCTTTCTTCACTGTATCTCCCAGTGCTGTGTATAATGGTGTCGCGTGATCGAGAGCAGCCCGCAGCTCTGGTCCGAGCAGATAAATGGTCTGCGCCATATAGCTCAAACGAGTAGCGCGGATTTGTTCCGCTTTCGGTTCGTTTGTCCGATGTAGCTCTTGTAAATCGGGCATGAAGAGAACGCAAAGCTGTTCATTCCATTTTTGGAACTAAGAAACAACCTTTATTTGACTGAATTCGCATTGCGATGACGTCACAAGATGCGTCTAAGTGCAAAATCTGTGGAAAATCTGCGACAATTTGGAAAATTTGCGAAAATAGCGGAGTTTGCTTGATTTTGCGATAAATTCAGCGATCGCAGAATCCTGGAGGGACTGTCAGACGCACACTGAACAGAGCAGATTCAGAGAAAGAGCTGCACGCATCTCTACTACTCACCTCTATCTCTCTCTGTCTGACTGCAGCAGCACACGCATCTTCAAACGTACACACATGTACAGGAATATCTGGACCACGGCCAATCAGAGGGGGGGTCCGCCCTTCACTATCTCTGATTGGTTCAGACCACGATATGAGCCTAACTTGTGTCTGTTGTTGAACAGCAGAGAGACGTTCTGAGTCGCGGAGACTTTTATTTATTTTTTCTCGAATGGCTGGACGCACCAGTGCGGCCTCAGATTTTTTAAAGTCGCACCCTTGAGAAATTAGGTCGCACCTGCGACCAAATTGGTCGCACTCTAGAGCCCTGCTGGATATACGATGCTCCAGCAAAGCCAATAGTATCGTGAAGGAACCCACCCATCCCTCCCACAGTCTCTTCCAGCTCCTACCATCAGGAAGGCGGTGCGGAGCATCAGAGCCCGCTCCGCCAGACATTTAAATAAATTACATTTCCCCCAGGCTGTGAGAACCCTGAACTGAAATCACTCCGCCCCTTTCTGAAACCCCATACAAATCCCCTACCTCCTGAAACATGGACCCCCCCCAACCATACCACATCACATGAAAAAAAACTGTCAAACTTTGTGCAATTTAAAGTGTTCTACACACTTTGTGTGGGCCTTTACAAACCACCTGTAGTAACACACTCTCCTCTATTCGCACAAGACACTTTTACACACTACTGTGTGTACATAAATCCCACAAAAGACTATATGTAATATATGTATATTTACATGCTCAAGCACTACAAATCACCTTACACTGTTCCCCAGCCAGCTGCTTGAATGTTTCTCTTTTTGCACATGTACAGTATTTGCGAGGCATTTGCACGGTTTGTATTTTTTAGTATATGTATAGGTAACCACTTTTATATATAGCATATTTATAGTCAAATCTGACAGTAGATTAGTTGTGTATAGGTTTATATTGTTTTACTTCATTGTTTTATGACTGTATTCATGTAGCACCGTGGTCCTGTGAGGCATGACATTTCATAATTTTTAACCCTTTGCTGCACCCGACCAGAACCCGAAAAATAAAAAAATTATATAGAAAGTGGCATAACATTTGAAGTAAACAACACATAGAGACAAATCAACACATTTTCCCATACAAATCTGACCCCAGGAATTTAATGGAATGGTTCTTTTTGACATTTCACAACATATTGACCATATTTATGGACAAAAATAGCAAAAAAAATGGCCAAAGATGTGTAGAGGATCAACTATTTTTTCGTTTTCTCAAGCGCATAGGGTGATTTTTTTTTTCACAACCTGTTATTTCTTAATCATTCAAGTGTCTATTTTAAGATTCAATTGGGTACCAAGCTGAAATAATGTCCAAAATGCTTTATTTCTAACCCTTTGCCCCAAACCCAAAAAATCTAAATATGATATAAAGTAGTAAAACTTTGAAAAATAAAAATATTGACTCTGTTCTTTGTATTTATGGCCAAAAAAATAATAAAAGTTGACCTAAACTACTCATCTTCCTCATCATCACTGAAGAGATCTTCTAAGTCTATTTCTTTCAGCACTTCATCCTCATCATTATGTTCATATTCTCCATCCTCTTCACCCACAGACAAGTTGTTGTTGTTGTTGTTGTTGGAATCAGCTACATTGTCAAGAGCTGCCTGCTCTTCTGACTCTGCTCTCTGAGCCAGTACCTCAACAAGAGAAGGAGGTAGGAAGGGTCCAATTGTCCAAACAGGTTCCAACAACTCCTCCACTCCTGTCTTCTCCCAGCCCATGCCTGGATCATATGGTTTGGGGGTCTCGATTATTGCCTCGTCTGCTCTCTTATAGCAGGCAACTCTGTAGTTGGCTCTCTGTACATGTGGGATGAGACAGACTTTTGGGGGTGGCAGGCGTTCAAGGTCTACTTTTGACTTTGAGTCCAGGACTTTGTCAGCACCGACCATTTTTCTCAGCATCTTGGCTCGTACTGCATCAACTGATGTAATCCGTGCTTGGCCATACATGATGCATGTAAAGCTCTCCATCTCCTGTTAAAGCTCATCTGTGACCAGCCAGTCTGCACCAAGCTGCCTGAAAGCATTGTGGAGTTTAGGATTCTGCTGTAGCTTCTTCAGGGGATTCACCTTTCCTTTGCCTTTAAAAGCGCTGGTACAGTCCTCCCCAGTAAAGACATAGAATCCCAGCAGGGTGCCTACAATTGTCAGGGCCCAGTGATTCAGACAGTTCCGTTACATTGATGAGTATGCGATGTTTGCCAGAGCCGTGGTCAAGGTAGATTGAGAGGTTGATCTTGCTGGCATGGTAGAGGAGGATTATCAGAATGTCTGTGTCAGGTGTCCTCACCACACATGATTTGTACCCCCATTTGACAGCCTGGTGGAGGTACAGGACAATGCGGCTGTCTGTCTCCTCCTGGTTGGACCGCAGTGCATATATCTCAGAAGTCTGGACCTGTAACAAATAAAGAAACTAAATACTACTACATAATGTAATAATTAATACATAAGACAACAACTCCATGACTTCAAATGTTTAAGATCCCAAATATGGTCTGCAATTGTCTGCAAAATGTGTGAAGTCGAGAATATTCACAATTCCAGAGCCATTTGGTCTACCTATCATTGTAGAACCTAAATATTTTTTTCAAAGCATTGTGTATAGGGTGACTGCTTAAGACTTCTGTCAACTTACCTTTCCATTTGTTGATGTTAAGTCATAGGATTTCCCGTTAACACACACCACTGCTTTCACACTCTTCTCAATCCGGGATGCTGCCTCATTGCTCCCCCAGACCTTGAGAAGCAGGTCACATAGCTGTCTCCATAATCTGTGACTTTATGAGTAGCTGATAGGCGAGGTTACTCTGCTCCTGGTACACAAAGAGCTGTAATGGAAAGTGAAGAAATGAGGAAGGCATAGATACAACATACCTTAACAGAATGTATTTTGTGTAATGAAATGTGCAATTAGTATAAGTTAAATCAATATCCACCTTTCCCTGCGCAGATGTAAGTTTGACCCTCTTGCTGCAGTGATCCATCGTCTTGAGCTTAAGTTTCTTGAGGCGGTCCAAGAACTCCTTCCTCTTGGAAACAAAGCGCTCTTGGATGAACTGCTCCTTGGCAGCCCTCCCTGCAGCCTCAGCCCGCAGCACGTCAACCTCAACCTCTGGATCGATTGGAGCCCCAGATGCTAGGGAGTACAGTCGGCTTTTGTCAGGGATTCTCCAGGGGTTTGTGAAGCCCTTGATGGCAGTGATGACTCTCTGCACCGCCTCCTCAGACTTTTTGATCTGGGCAGGCTCCAGCTCACGGTGCTTGCCAGCCTTCGGCATCTCAGGGTCGTCAATCATGCCGCACATCTCCAGAGTAAGCTCATAGAGCTGAGCAGAGGTTGTCGGCACCACTTCTGGTATGCGCCGCAGTTGTTGAAGAGACCGAGTAGACCACCTGCAATGTAGAGAGGGAGAAGTCTTAATTTTATCACAACAACCAACATGAGCCTGTAATTAAATATAGGTGATTATGTTTGTTCACACATTGACATACCTGAAGACTTCGCAAACTTCATGAATGTCTCCTCCATGGTCTTGTCCACTGCTGCAAGCGCCCCTGGGATCAGAGATCTTGCGACCGATATGGCTCCGTGTTTGATATAATCAAGTGCACCAGGATGAGAGAGGTCAATGTTTGTTAGAAAGGCCTCAAACCAGGTCAGGTACCTGTAGGAAATGAATAATAAATAAAGTTTATACTTCAAGTAAGCTCCCACTTATTTTTATATTGTGTATTAAGGGAATGATTGCATAGATTACCTGGAGTAGTTGTGGCCATCATATGCAAAGAAGAGATCTGCCATGGCACCATTGCAGTGGTGGAAGAGCTCAAAGTTGTTGGTTTTCACTGCAAAATCCATCATGAAGACCAGCCTTGCATGATCCATCATGGAGAGCCAGAACATGCCTGTTTTGCCCAGATGGCCCTTTGCATTTTGTCTTGGTATTGCTTGTACTGATTAATCAGGTTGAGGAGTGAGGGATTCTTCAGAGTGGAGTCAAGGTTTTCGCAAGTGCAGCAGTGGATGAGGTTGATGAGGGTCTCATTTGGGATGTCTGGTTTCTCCTCCAGGAAACCATTGAGTAACCGTTCGAGTGCCTCTGTGACCGCTCTCAGACTGAATAGAGCCTTGGCATATGATTTGCCACTCAGAATGTTTTTCAGGCAACCACTGGTTGCGAGGCCAGCTTCTATGAGGATCTCCGCGTAGCCAGCTCCAAGACACTTCATGACCGTATGGAACTTGCCAACAAGGATCACATGCTTGCTGAATTCCTCCTCATACTTCCATACTATAGGACAGGCCTTCATGACCACTCCCAGGTCAAATGTGTTGATAGTGTATGGCTGTCCAACCTCCTCCGTTGCTGCCTCGGACCTCTTGAGTATCTCATACACTACTGCATTGTCTGTAATGGGCTGGTTTATGGGGGTGTAAAAGTCAATTGTAGATTTCCTAGGAGGCACTTTTCCTGTGGTTGAAATAAAACCACCAAATCCAGGCACCTGCTGCTTTCCCTGGCTGCTTAACCATCTTCAGAGGAGATGGGTGTTGTACTGCAACATTGAGGCATCATATGACTCTTGGTTCTTAGCAGGAGGGCTAAAGTTGGCATTGTTGGAGAATTTGGGGCCAGCTCTTTTGAATGCCAGCTCTGGGAGCGTTTCGGGAGGCGTGATCTTAAGGCTTCTCATCTTGGATGACCTGTCATAGAGAGGAAGGGTCCTCTTCTTGGTACTCACATGGCTCTCCTTCACCTCTTGAATCATGATTCCCCCAGCACTGTTTACAACATTTGAGCCATGAACGTTGATTGTGATTCTGTTCAGGTTGTCCCACTCGCTGTGAAAAACAGTGTTTCCCTCGCCGGTGATGATTTGAGGGGTCAGGTGGGTGGAAATGTCATCAAAAGCCTTGGCCATTGCTGTCTCAAGTTCCATACTGACGTCATATGTTTCTGAGTGTCCTAGTCGTGAAAGGATGGTTGTGAGCTACAAAGACAGAAAATTGCTTTAGTAAATATCAAAATCAAATACCTGTATCAAAAAAAGTTCAGCATTGACAATGTAGGACCTTGTAAGCAGTAAATTAACTTATAACTCACCTGTTTGCTTCGATAGAGGTGTCAAAGTGTGGCACATAGGAGGATGTGCTTTGGAAGTTTCCACTTGCTGTTAGTTGCAGCTCGACACACATCTTGTGTAATCGAATAGACCAGCCTCTGTGTCTTCTCGCACTTTTCACCATCAAGTGTCCCAGTCACCACTGAGCTCAGAAATTGTACAAGATGCTCTGGAAGAAGCACGTCCATCTTCACAGCATCTAGCTCCTGTGCTGTTGGGGGCCATGGTAGCTCCTTTGACTCTTTGAATGCCTTTATGATGTGAGAATGGAGGGTGAGTGCTGCTTCTTGAAGTTGGTCAGCTGTTCCAAGTTTGTACGCACATCCAACTGCTTCATCTACAGTAATGCTAGAGCTGTATATGAGGTTCGACTCAATACACCCACAGTGTTGCACCTTGGAGAATGTGAATTCATGAGAGATGTCTTTGTCTCCTTGTAACCGTCTTGCCAATTTCTCACTGCGGTATTCAGGATTAGGAAAATCTTGATTTTCCAATGTCTTCATGTACAAGTTGCACATGGATCTTAGCTGGACAACCTCTTTGCATTCAATCACATTCCTAAGAATGTAATCCTTTACCACACAATACGACTTGTTATGTGCTGCTATCTTCTGGGCCTGCAGGCTGTCAGTGTTGTCTGCTGACTTTTCTGCCCTCTCCCTTCCACGCTCATGGGTTTGGTACTCTGTGTTGAAGTTGTTTCTGCATGATGAATGATACTTAACTTCCATTGCAAAAAGGTCCATGCTCTGCACCTTGCGATAAAGAGCATCTTTCTTTAATTCCTGTGCCCTAGGTTCAATAACTTTCCAGGCTGGTTCCTTGTGTTTCCAACTCTGAAACTTTGTAAGCTCTTCAGTCTTTCCTTTGAACTTGGATTTTGCTTTGTCACAGAAAAAGAACACCTTCTTGGAGCTCCTTCAGATTGAATTGACAGAGATTTGACATCGCGCAGAGAGTCTTTTTTCAATGATGATGATTCACCAGATGTAGAAGCCTTTGACACTTGTAAACGATCTATTTTCCCTGTAAAGCTTTTATAACAATTTTGGTGATAGCCAATTGTATCCAAAGGCAAGTCATCTAATGTTAATGGAATCTGTTCACAAATATCCATCATGCGGTATGGTGAACTGGCTGCTTCACAGTGTCTCATATCTCGAATACTGTGTAGATATGATAGCTTCTCGCTTGGCCCCCCCTTGCATGCGTTGAGCGTGGTAAAATTACCATACTCAGAAAGAGTTGAGACATGTCAAATACATGTTAGGGAACGAATCCTCTTTGGAGGCACTTCAGCTGTGTTACAATGTTTAATTTTCCCCATGGTAAGTATGTATGAAGTTTTGAGCCTGAAAATAAAACAAAAACTTTAGCTAGCTACCAACTAAGCTATCAACACTGCTAGTCAAGAATACAGATTTGATTTCCGAAAGCCTGTGATTATAGTAAAACTGTTGAAAAATTACTTTGTTATGACTACAAAGGTATTATTTCTTAATTATAGTTTCAAATACTTACTGAAATTGTTCCAAAAGGGAGAGCAGTGGGAGATGGCGATTTGCAGGTACCAACCGAAGGCAACCAACTGCCAACTGCAAAGCCCCAACATTCAAAAACTGGCAGTTGATGCTCAGTCAACTTTTTGGACCTTTTTGGATTTTTTTCTGTAGTTTTCTTTTCTTTTCTTTTTTCTTTTTTTTTAAGTTAATTTGCTTTGTTTTGTTTACTTCCAAAGTAAAGCTATTTTCAATTTCTTCAGGTTCAGGATAGATGCAGTAAAAGGTTTAAATAAACCCAATTTCAGGCTGCTATTAGTATAATAAAAACGTTGTCAAATGAGCTTTTTTTTTGCTGTTTTTGAACATAGATGGTCAATATGTTGTAAAATATAAAAATAACAAATTCCCTGGGTCAGAATTGTATAGAAAAATGTGTCCATTTGTCTCTGAAAGTTGTTTACATCAAAAGTTATGCCAAATAACAGGTTGTGAAAAAGAAATCAACCTATGCGCTTGAGAAAACGAAAAAATAGTTAATCCTCTACACATCTTTGGCCATTTTTTTGCTATTTTTGTCCAGAAATATGGTCAATATGTTGTCAAATGCCAAAAATAACCATTCCATTAAATTCCTGGGGTCAGAATTGTATGGGAAAATGTGTTAATTTGTCTCTGTATGTTGTTTACTTCAAATGTTATGCCACTTTCTAAATAATTTTTAGATTTTTCGGGTTCCGGTCGGGTGCAGCAAAGGGTTAAAAATGAAGCCTTTGGGACATTATTTCAGCTTGGTACCTGGCAGATTCTGAAAATAGACACTTTAAGGATTAAAAAAAATCAGGTGGCATAAAAAAAGCCGGGGGGTGCGCGTGGACCCCTATTTCCATCTAGACTAAATGAAAACTGTTTTATTGAGAATTTAGCTGCATCAAAATACAGTATGTGGCACAGAGAGGCAAACAAATTTAATAATAAATAATAACTTTACATTTTTCCTGTTCAGAAGAGCTGCCCTGTCATGCGAAAATGTAAACAGGTTTGTGTCAGTAAATTGCTCAGTGCAGAGAAAGAGAAATAATGGGAACCTGGTATTTTTTTATTTTCATTTCTACTAGAGATTAACAAGTTCTTTGAAAAACATCTATGATCTTTGAAACATGTCTACTCTTCATGCTCTATGTTGACTATGGTTTCACTTAAAAAAAAACATATTTAGCATAAAGCATCCATATTTGTCCATGCCCATGTTGATTCGAGTATAAAAAACATGAAAAGTATTAATTCAAGGTACTTTTCGAACAGATAAAAATGTGTGTAATTGCGATGAAATATTTTAATCGATTGACAGCCCTAAATTGAAATGACTAGTAGAAAATTAAATGTAGGCTTACACTGGTAACTCATCAGTGGACTTACCTAGTCAATATAGGCTATATTTTACACACCTTTCTCATTCTAACTAATTCAAGCTTTTATAAGAATTTACCTCTGAAGGGAACTAATTGTCTTCAGAAATGTTTGGATGGCATTTTCATTTTACCTGATAAAGTATCATTTATGAGCTGAGTGTTGCTTTGTTTACAGCCGTTACTGGGGGAACCTCTATATTTCAGACGTTCCAAAAGCTCCTCCTACAGGCAGAGAAAGAATGTGCAATTTCAATAATCCAGTCTGTTTTTGTTCAGACCAATGTAAAAATCCACTCACATAAACCGGTTTTAAATAATATCCAAATTTATACTTCTGACTCATCCCTTAAAAAAAAAAATTGTTTAAAGGTTCAATTGTGAGGTTTATCATTTTATAATTGTATTTATTTTTTTGTTAAAACTTGTATCTCAAAGGTAAATCAATAGCTATTTCGTGGTCTACAACATGAAAGAAAAAAAGTGTCTTCTAAATGAATAAATGTAAATGTAAATGAAGGAATCCCATTATAACATGTACATGAAAAATGTAGAAACATTGGAAACTATGGGGCACCACTGTGCAGCAGCAAGCATCTCGACAAAAAGGAACCTCAAGGTTGATCTTGTAAATGTGTGCAAATGTATAGGGCCCCATTTCTATATTTGCCTGGGGCCCCCAATTCAATAAATCCTCCCCTGGTATCAATAAACAAATGATCCAGTCTTTCACGTGCATCTTTAAAATTATATTTAATTATGAGAGTGAAGTGGGGGTGGCACGGCAGGGTTTTAGAGCAGCAGTTGAGTTTGCGCATTCGCTTTCTTTCTCAACTGTTCACATTTACTTCAGAAAAAACCTGAATACACGCCAGGACGGCCATTTCTGCGTAATTTTGTGTGTATTTGGCCACTTAAGCTCAACAACAAACTAGGAAAATAACTCAATATGATACTCGCTATATAGGCAGCTTTGGATGTGACTGAGCGCTCAGCTTGAAACAGCCTCTGGAGCACACTAGTAAAAAGTATATACAAAAATACATTTTTGTGACGATACAACGATGACCCGATCAAGCAAGTGACAATTCTGTCAACTGTCCCGAGATGCGAGTGAAAGTCTTGTATCAGCGACAGCGTGCAGCAGCTTGTTGTAGTGCAGATGAGATGCGCTGATGTGAAGCCACTTTTAGAGAGTGAAAGAGAGAAGACGCGGTCTAGCTGAATCCCTCACGTGTTTTCAGTTGACTGATTTAATCTGTTAGTTTGTGTGTATTAATTTACTCATCTAGCCTACTAGCTATATTCAATAAATGTTTTTGCAGGAATTTTCCTCATTATAAACTCGAAAGCTGCAGGAATGAGTAAAACTATGCAATATACACACAATCCCCCACAAAATTCTGGACAGGATTAATTATAACTCTATTACCATTATTTATTTTTTCCCAGGCCTGGAAATTGTGGTTTTAAAATGTCATTGCTTTTTCATGTACTAAACCTAATAAAAGCAACTGATGCAGGCTGTTAATCACTTAAAATGGCCCACCAATGTGATCATGCGAATGTTTCGTAAATCTCCCTCCTCTAATCACATGCCGGATCCGTCACCCCACTTTGTTCCGGGACTTCAAAATTTACAAATTAAGCACTGGATTAGCCCCTAGATACTTTCCCATTCCCCGCCTGCTTACCGGGAGATTCTGCTCATCTCATTCCCCTCTGCTGCTACGCAATAAACCTGTTGTTTGTATTGCACTTACCCAGAGGTTTAAAAAGTATTCAAAAATTTTACTCAAGTGAAAGTAAAGATACTCAGTGAAAGTTTTACTCAATTAAAAGTACAAGTATCTGGCCAAAAACATACTTGAGTAAAACATAGTACTTTAAATTGTACTCAAGTATTAAAGAAGTAGAAGTACTTTTTTCTGACAGACATACAGAAGTTTGGTTAAAGGGAGAAAACGAAACGTAATGCAATGGCACAGGTCAAACACATATCTAGTGCAGCGATAACAATTAAAATTCAGCACAGCGGAACACACACACACAAAATTGCAGGTAAAGGGATTAAAAGGAAACTTCATCCTTTCCACCCTCATGCCATCCCATATATATATATATATATATATATATATATGTATATAAATATAAATAGATAAATGAAATGTGCACTGTTTTTTATTTATTTGTAATTTTTTACGTGATTCCCAACTTCATCTGATAAATAAAAGTTTGAGGAGAGACTTTCAAAGCCCCATATATATATATATGGGGCTTTGGGGGTCTCTCTCAAACTTTTATTTATCAGATGACGTGGAATCACGTAAAAATTACAAATAAATAAAAACAGTGCACATTTCATTTATCTATTTATATTTATATACAAATTACGTAGTTTTGTTCGCTTGGCTTTTTCCTTATGAAGGTCCAGAAATGTGTCAAGTTTTTCATCAGGTGTCTTTTTTAATGATATGTCATTATGTTGCTGTCTTGCCACCAGCCAATCGCTGCATTGATGATTGTAGTCTCAAGCATCAATACATCTGCTCTTTTCAGGGAGCACGAGAATGCGCAGTAATCTTAGACAACTTAATCCAGATATTTTAATCTAATTCGCCAATTCGTTTGAAAAACCAAATTAGCCAGAGATCAGTTATCACGATTAGAAGATCTGGCATCTCTCAAATCATCTCAGATGTATTAAGCGAGGTACGGTGTTAATTTTAAACACTGATTGCATGACTGTAGCCTATGCTTAATATAATAATTTAAATGCTGCACTTTTATCAGTCTTAACTAGTGGCCACAAGAAGAATATGTCATTCCCTCAGCATAAGAAGTCATGGCTATGGGAAAAGGATGCTGTTCGTCAACATAGGATCTTGAGTCTAGGGCTGTCGCGATTCATCGATTTGTCGCGACTCAATTTGCTCACGTCGACTAACCGGAAAAATACCGGAAGTGGCGCATTTCACGGACAAGAATCCATAAAACATGTTATTAGACTGTTTTCCAAGGCTGCGTGATATATTAAACCCATTTAAAAATCATAAGTAAGAATAATTGTGGATTTATGAAAGCTATGATTTAATTAAATAATGATATGCGATGTAGTTCTAATAATTATATGCGCTTTAAAGGTTAAGTGCGTGCTTCACACAGCGGCTCCTTTCACAGTAGTTTCACAGAAACTTCTCATTTACATGCGTGGAGTGTCTCAAACTCCATATCTGCAAGTCTGCATGTTGTTGTGAGTTTGGGTTTATTACGTTCATCTGGGAACGCAACGTGCTCCATTTCATCAGATTTGTAAAATCATTTATAAATTTAAGCAAACACAGGAGAATACATTGCGATTTCAAAATAAAAGCTCAAACCCTCACCTGAGAAGAGATGATGCCAACCCCTCAGAGGACCTCAGAGGAAGAAAACCCTCAGACAATAGCCTATACAGAATTAACCAAATTTTGCCATAAGTTAAATATTTTAAGTTTTTTCTGCAATATATAAATCTATTGTAGAAACTTAATTTCCTGTAAAGCTGCTTTGCAACGATTGTGTTGTAAAAAGCACTATACAAATAATCTTGAATTGAATTTGTAATGCGAAATGTACATTAGCTCTATTGTTTATTATACATTATGTGTTTTAACAGTTTTGTTCAATAAAACCCTATTATTTCTTGCTTTTGATACTTTATTTGAACTAATTATTTTTGCATCATTGCTATTATATATGTATTTTAAGTAATTTTATACCTAGCTAACATAAGACTGGCGGCCGACCAGTGGCAGAGTCGGCGGCCCACCGGCAGATGCTGCCCACGGTTTACCAGCGTTTTGCTCATCGTTATTCAAGCGGACCACCAGCCGCTGGTTTATAATTAGCCTACTGTTTGCTGGCGGTCCACGGTCGGCCCATGGTTCATAATCAGTTTGATTACAATAACCAAAATGTCCTTGCACACAATAATGGATCAAGAACAATGTAAAATCGCAATAGCAAATTTATTTTCAGTGAACAGATTAAACATACAAATGCATTTACAGTATATTTATCAGATGGTTTTATCCATTGTGACTTTTAAATAGAAGCATTCAGTTCACATATGTCCGTATACAAAAGTCAACCACAAAATGAACCATGGTTTAACTATGATTGTTGTAGTAAATTCATGGTCTTGCTTCAGCATAGTAGTAAACCTAGTAACTACAAACTTTACCATGGTTTCAAACACTATGGTTACCACAGTTTTACTTCAGCCTTACTAAAATATTACTATAGTACAACCATGATATCAAAACCTTAATTTGAAAAAAATAAAATAAAACTGGTTACTACAGTTATGTCCATATGTCAATAACTCTAAGATAATAAAAGTTATGTGTTCAAAGTCATGTTCATTTAAACAGACAAACATTAAATGGTAAGTTTGGTGAATTTAAATCCACTTAATTCTGTCACAAAGTCTGTAATATGTAAATAAATAAACAATATTCGGATAATGCAAAACATTATGGCTTAGATTAAACATTGTTTATTCACATATATTATCATCATAGTAACAATACAAAGTGGGTTGAAAATCACTCAACGTATGCTTTAAGGCAATGATTGCAATAAATCATATTTGTCAGGTTGGTATATTTATCTATAGTTGCCATCATCTGTAGTCTTCATGAGTGTTGGCATCATCTGTAGTCTTCATGAGTGTTGGCATCATCTGAAGTCACCACAAGTGAGGCTGGATCCAAGATGTAGTAACATTGAGATGGGCAACCTGAGAGATAGACAGGAAAACAAAAGGAAAAGGATTAGCATAGATGCTGTTCATGATATTGCAGGCAAAATATGACTATGTGCATTTATTACGAGAGTACAAGGTTATGAGATGTGTTATGTGAATGCTTGACTAATAATGTATTTTTACATTATTTGTATTGAGAGTGTGTCTGAGCTCCAAACATGATCGGAAGGCTATTCGAGAGTTTAAGAGTAAAGGTCATAGCACAATGAGTCCGAAATTTTCATCCTAAATTTGTCCAAGCAAACGCCAAAATCCAGAATGGCGATTTTCAAGTTCATCCACTTCATTTTCGCAGCACAAAGCACTGTATATAGATCCTTGCACACTGAGTTCACAGAAATTGGTGGTCTTCTTTTTAATATGTGGCTCTAGTATAACTGCAGGAGCCTATTTTTGTTCAGATTTAGTAATCAATGTTATATTATGCGGTGCATTTAAGTTTGGGATATTTTGGTTTGGATTGTTTGCATTTGTGAACTATTCATATATGCCATTTGGATAAATATTCTGTATTTTACATTGAAAATAGGTACTATGTCAAAATTGCGTACTGGCTCTTTAAGAATCGCGTCAGTTAAGTCTGGCGGCTGGGCGTTCTTTGGAAAATATCAAACATCGGAGTCACACAGTTCCCTATCGATACTCCACTCGTACTGCGTCTTGTAAAGACGCATATGGGAAAATGCCTTTTTTCTCCTGAACTGAAGTCTTATTTAATCACGCAGTGAAACTGCACGACTATTGGTTCGTGCAGGTGTAGAAAAATGAACCAATGGGTCGGCAGCGGAGCTGCACGAACCTATGGCGACGATATCCGCCAATATTCCCGCCGAAACGGGCGGGGCATCTGGCTATATAAGCGGTCGTTTCGCCATAGGATCCTCAGATTTTTTCTCCTTCAGCGACGACGACTTCGTCTACACTGATCCGGAAGCTTACTCGCCGTTGACACGCCTCGCAGTAGGACCCAGCGGCCTCGATCTGCTCGGCTGATCCGCCTTCAACGCGCCCCAGCATCGCAGCAGTTCCGGTCCCGTTCGCTGCAGCTATCCGGCGATCATATCACGTAAGTCTCTGAAAGAGCAAATCGGCGTTCTAATGCCGCGCCGTTACTGCGGCTCGTGCAGGTCTCCCCTGCACGCCGATGATGGTCACAGCGAGTGTGTTTCCTGCCTGGGGAAATCCCATGCGGATGCTGCGCTCGCTGGTTCTGATTGTTCTCACTGTGAGAGCATCAGTCTCGCCTCTCTGCGCACGCGCATCGCTTTTTTTTCAGAGAGCGATCCCGCCCCTCGCGCCCCTCCCGTTTTCTTCCTCCCAGGGACCTGTGAGGAAAAAACAGCGGGGCAGAGGTTCTCAGCACCCAGTTGAGAGCGAGCTCACGCCGGCTCAGATCCCGCGTGCCTCGCCGCCACACAGAGATGTCTCCGTCCTTTTATCCAACCTGATCAGCGTCCCTCTGCAAGCGTGAACGATCTGGTCTCGTTCGGGGGAAGTGACGATGAGCTGGCCGATGACAGCATGTCACTGGTAGCTTCAGATGCTGAGGAGCTGTTGGGCTCAGTGACTGACCCCGCCCCCTCAGGTTTGCCCGCGCCCAGCGCCGCCAAAGCCGGGATGGAAGCCGAACTTTTCCGTGTCCTCTCCAAAGCGGTTGAAGAGCTGGGTTTGGAGTGGTCTCCACCAGAGGAGCCCTCTCGCAGCCGTCTAGATGAGTGGTTTCTGCCGGGGCGCCGTCAGGCCCCTCAACAACGACCATCGCCGTTCTTCCCTGAAGTTCACGACGAGCTCACGAGATCTTGGCGCTCCCCTTACTCTGCCCGCCTCCGTACTTCCACTTCATCTGCCCTCACTACGGTTGACGGCGCTGAAGAAAATGGATATGAGAGGATGCCTCAACTGGACATCTCTGCCCACCCACTGCCATCGGCTGGAAGGCGAAAGCCAGTCACCCGTCCAAGCCATGCAGGACCATTTCAGCGCTCGCTGGACGCTCCTACGCTTCAGCTGGACAGGCGGCTTCGGCGCTCCACTCTATGGCGGTTCTTCAGGTCTATCAGGCCAAGCTCCTCTTTGCCGTAGACAAGTCTGAGCCTGATCCTGCGACTCTCAGGGAGCTGAGAAGCGCAACGGACCTAGCTTTGCGAGCCACCAAGACTACCGCCCAAGCCATAGGAAGGTCTATGGCCAGCCTGGTAGTGCTCGAGCGCCACCTGTGGCTCACGCTGACGGAGATCAAGGACGCGGACAGGGTCTCCTTCCTTGATGCTCCAATTTCCCCCAGCGGCCTCTTTGGACCTGCGGTGAAAGGATTCGCTGAGCGCTTCACAGAAGCACAGAAGGCGTCACAGGCTATGCGACACTTCCTGCCCAAGCACTCCAGCCCAGCAGCTGCTCAGAGTCGCCCCAGGACTGCGCCGACTCAGCAGCCCGCGAAACCTGCACCTGCCGTTTACGCCCCTCAGCCTGCTAGAACTCAGCAGCCGCGAGGGCATTCACGCTCAGCCAGACGCCACCCCCCTCCGAAGCGCCAGGGCCCCCGACTCAAGATAGCGTTGGACCCTGTGCCCCCGGCGTCCTCCTGATCTGCAGGACAGGAAGAGGAGAGGGTCGAGTCCCGCCACGGCCGGACCACCCACCAAAAGGCCTCTCATGAGAAACCTCTTGGCACCCCATTCTTTTCCGGGTGCAGAGGGAATTGTGTCTGTTGCTACAGGGTCCGTACAAGCGCTTCAGCGGCGTGGTCTCCACCTCGGTGCAGGGCGAGAACGCTCGCGTTCTGCGCTCAGAGGTGATGACGCTGCTGGAAAAAGGAGCCATAGAAATGGTTTCTCCAGCTTTGAGCGAGTCAGGCTTTTACAGCCGTTACTTCCTCATCCCCAAAAAGGATGGCGGCCTCCGGCCCATTCTCGATCTCAGACGCCTGAATCTTGCCCTCATGAGACGGCCGTTAAGGATGATCACGCTGAAGCAGATCCTCTCGCAGATTCGCACAGAGGACTGGTTCTGTTCTCTGGACCTGAAAGACGCATACTTTCACATCCAGATAGCCCCCCATCACAGACAATTCTTGAGATTCGCCTTCGAGGGAGTGGCTTACCAGTACACGGTCCTACCCTTTGGGCTGTCTCTGGCCCCCCGTACTTTTACGAAGTTCATGGACGCGGCTCTTTCCCCTCTGAGACAGATGGGAATCCGCATTCTCAACTACCTCGACGACTGGCTCATTCTGGCCCAGTCAGAGGTGGAACTACTTTCACACAGAACCCTCATCCTCAGCCACTTAGGCGCCTGGGGCTCAGGGTCAATTTCGCCAAAAGCGCACTGTCTCCCAGCCAGCGAATATCGTTCCTGGGTACAGTTCTGGACTCAGCTCACATGAGAGCAGTGATAGTGCCAGAACGCGCTCTGGCCATTCAGAAACTTCGGCCACCTTCAAGAGCGACACACCGCTCGCCCACTCAAAGTGTTTCAGAGAATGCTGGGCCTTATGGCCGCAGCATCGCCAGTGTTACAGCTGGGCCTTCTCCGCATGCGCCCCCTTCAACGCTGGTTGAAACCACGGGTTCCACACAACGCATGGGGTCACGGACGCTTGCATATCAGGGTGAATCAGGCCTGTGTAACAGCCCTGACCCCCTGGAAGAACCCACGGTGGATGGAGAAGGGCGTGGCCATGGGGTTGGTCCACACCAGGAAAGTTGTCACGACAGACGCCTCCAACACAGGTTGGGGGCGCCAGCGAAGGCAAACCGACCTTCGCCATTGGTCGAAGACGGAGAGCGGCTTCCACATCAACTGCTTGGAAATGCTAGCAGTTTGTCGAGCCTGACAATTTTTCCTGCCGGACCTAATAGGACGCCATGTGCTGATTCGCTCAGACAACATGTCCGTGGTGTCCTATATAAATCACCAGGGAGGTGTCTCCTCGAAGCGCCTCTTTATTCTGGCAGAGCGCCTTCTGGAATGGGCTCAGCTCAACCTGCGCTCGCTGAGGGCAGCACACCTGCCGGGCAGACTGAACCAAGGAGCGGATATGTTATCTCGGAGCAATGTCCCCTCAGAGGAGTGGATGCTCCATTCGCAGGTGGTTCAGAAGATCTGGAAGAGCTTTGGCAAGGCAAAAGTAGACCTTTTCGCCTCCAAAGACAACTCTCACTGCCCAACTTATTATTCGAAGGACAGGGACGCGTTGGCCCACGACTGGCCCAACCTCCTCCTTTATGCATTCCCCCCGATCGCTCTGCTTCCACAGGTTGTCAGGCGTATCAGGGAACAGGGTCACAAGGTGCTATTGGTGGCCCCCTTGTGGAGGAACCAACCTTGGTTGTCAGAGCTGACTCAGCTACTGACAGCAGCCCCCTGGCCCGTGCCCCTTAGACGGGATCTCCTCTCTCAGGCGAACGGAACAATATGGCACCCTCGACCCGAGCTGTGGGCTCTCTACGTTTGGCCGCTCAATGGGAGCCTACTGGCCTCCCAGAGCGAGTGTTAAACACCATTTCTGAGTCTACGAGACGCCTCTATGCCCTTAAGTGGTCTGTTTTCTCCACTTGGTGCCTCAACCGTGGTGAAAACCCCTCTACCTCTGAGTTAGCGGTGGTTCTGTCCTTTCTGCAGGAACTGCTAGATAAAGGACATTCTCACTCTACACTCAAGGTGTTCGTAGCAGCTATAGCGGCCTTTCATGCCCTTATAGCGGGCCAGTCGGTAGGCAGAGACAACTCAGTTGTCCGTTTTCTGAAGGGAGCCAGGAGGTTGAATCCACCTCGGCCCCTTACTGTCCCTACATGGGATTTGCCCACTGTACTGAGGGCCTTGAAAGGCCCTCCCTTTGAGCCGCTACAGTCTACGGACCTCCGGTCACTTTCGCTGAAAACTGCTCTGCTACTAGCACTAGCGTCGGTTAAGCGAGTTGGAGACCTGCAGCTGGCTGGACCACTCCGTCCACATTTGCTAGGTTTAATAACCTGGACATACCGGCCTTACAGGCCAGAGTCCTCTCTGCTTAGATGAGCTTGTACACATACGCTGTGGGAACAATCCTGTCAGAGATTTCTTGACCGCAATGCGCTCAGGCTCTCTGATTGGCACCCTGCATACTCTGGTTAACTGAGTATACAGAAGTGGAACGATTATCCAGGCCGAGCATGACCTCTATGAGTTTAGCTCGCTTTAGCCTGAAGTATACTACTTACTTTCCTATGGGCATTTATGTTTATGGAAGTATATACAGTCGTTCATCTACCCTAGCACGGCGTGATTAAATTCAGTTCCCATATGCGTCTTTACAAGACGCAGTACGAGTGGAGTATCGATGAGGGGCGTGCTCGGTTACTGTCGTAACCTCGGTTCCCTGAGATACGGAACGCAGTACTGCGTACTTTGCCGTGCCAGGTAGCTGCACGACTCAGTCGTCCGCTTCAGTCGAAGTAAACCTGAGGATCCTATGGCGAAACTTTAAACTTTAAATAAGACTTCAGTTCAGGAGAAAAAGGCATTTTCCATATGTCGTCTTTACAAGACGCAGTACGAGTGGAGTATCGATGAACGATCGGTTACTGTCGTAACCTCGGTTCCCTGAGATACGGAAGCAGTACCGCGACTTTGCCATGCCAGGTAGCTGCACGACTCAGTCGTCCGCTTCAGTCAAGTAAACCTGAGGATCCTATGGCGAAACGACCGCTTATATAGCCAGATGCCCGCCCGTTTCGGTGGGAATATTGGCGGGTATCGTCGCCATAGGTTCGCAGTAGCCCGCCTGCCGACCCATTGGTTCGTTTTCTACACCTGCACGAACCAATAGTCGTGCAGTTTCACTGCGTGATTAAATAAGACTTCAGTTCAGGAGAAAAAGGCATTTTCCCATATGCGTTTTACAAGACGCAGTACGAGTGGAGTATCGAGAACGTGCATCGGTTACTGTCGTAACCTCGGTTCCCTGAGATACGGAACGAGTACTGCGACTTTGCCGTGCCAGGTAGCTGCACGACTCAGTCGCCGCTTCAGTCAAGTAAACCTGAGGATCCTATGGCGAAAAACGACCGCTTATATAGCCAGATGCCCCGCCCGTTTCGGTGGGAATATTGGCGGGTATCGTCGCCATAGGTTCGTGCAGCTCCGCTGCCGACCCATTGGTTCGTTTTTCTACACCTGCACGAACCAATAGTCGTGCAGTTTCACTGCGTGATTAAATAAGACTTCAGTTCAGGAGAAAAAAGGCATTTTCCCATATGCGTCTTTATAAGACGCAGTACTCGTTCCGTATCTCAGGGAACCGAGGTTACGATAGTAACCGAGTACGTTTTCTTTACCATATCCGTGATATTTGAGATTTAGGATTATATTTTATTTATTTGATTTTATTTGATTACTTTATATCTGATTCAAGATTAAAGAAATTGACTGAACCAGAAAATGTATTACGTGATTTGCTTTATTGGACACAGAGGGAGTAAACAGAAACTGAATCTAAGATGCGCACTCACATTAGTAAAAAGAAACTAACTCCAGACGGATAAAAACATGTTTGACACAAAGATTTATGGATGTTTTGAGGAACAATTGATCTCGCCATGTGGAGTATCTTTGGAAAATGACATTCTATGATTATTTAGGAGTTGCGGTTTCTGTGGAGATTTCTGAGGTAAAGATTTGAACTGTGGCTTTGCACAGTTCAGTGATATAAACAACAATTCACTTGTTTGATGCTTGAAAAAAAAAGGATGATATTACGAAAACAACTGAGGACTGCACTAGTACTAAAAGGCAGGTAAAAAGGACAGAGAATGCAAAAGAAGAAAAATGTATAAGGCTTGTGCAATCAAGGAGAACTACATTAGCTCAGCTCACAGGCAAATCTAAAGAAATTGACCAACTTATGCACGATTTTGCACATGTTGATACTATTCGAACTAAATTAGAAACAGAATACAAATATAAAGATTTCCGTCAGCTCAACCATACTATTGAGGAGTTCATGTCTGAAGAAGATTATGCAAAGGACCAACATACATGGTTCAAGCCAAGAGCCTGCTCATGTGAAAAGTTCATTACTGCAGTCAACAAGTGGATGAAACAAGTCACAGAAAATGCTGAGCAAGAAGTACAGTGTGATCTAGAAATAAATCTTGATGATAGCATTTCTTCTGTGTCAGTAACTTCAAGTAAGAAGCATAAGAAACATGAGTCAGTAGATGGCAGGTCTTAAGCATCTACAACTTCTTCTGCACGTATATCTGCTGAAGCAGAAAGAACTGCACTACTTGTTTAGCATGCTGCTTTGAAGAAAAAACAAGCTATTGAACGACAAGAGGCTGACCTAAAGACAAAAAAGAGAAGAATTTGAGCTAGAAGTTGCCCTTGCAGCGTCAGATGCAAAGATTAAAGTTATCAAGCAGTATGAGAGCTGTTGGTCTTCAGCAGTAAGCCACAAAGAAGTAGATCTGGAATCAGGTAGCATAACACCTCATGGAGATGTGTTTCAATCTCTTAGGCCACAGTTAACTAATAACACAGTTCCAAATGAGTCTTAATCAGGTAGAGAGGGAAAAGTAGTTTATGCAATGCTGTGGAGCGACAAGCCAATATCGCTGAATGCTTAGTGAAGCATCAAATATTGTCCATGCTTCCTTCAATTGACATTCCCATTTTCAAAGGAGATCCTCTCAATTATAAGCTGTTCATCCGAGCCTTCGAACACGGAGATGAAGATCGCATTGATAATGATAAGGACCGTTTGTACTTCATGGAACATTATACGACTGGAAAGCCTAAGGAACTGGTTCATAGCTGTCTGCATATGAACCCAGTAGAAGGCTATATTAAGGCAAAGCAGCTTCTAAGAGAGCATTTTGGAAATGACTATCAGAATGCAGTTCCATACATGAACAAAGATCTACAGTGGCCTTCTATCAGACCTGAAGACGGAGAAGTACTTCACTCCTTTTCATTGTTTCTGTCAGGATGCTGCATTGCAATGTCAGATATAAGTTACATGGAAGAAATGGATAACACAGCAAATTTAAGAGCCATTGCGGTTAAACTTCCATACAAATTAAGAGAAAAATGGCGATCGGTTGCATGTTGAATTCAAGAGAAGCAAAATGCTAGAGTTCAAAGATTTAGTTGATTTCATTATTAAGCAAGCAAGGGTTTCTCTTCATCCAGTGTTTGGATACATAAAGGAAACTTCAACAACTAAAGGACAAGCTAAGTTACATGCAGAAGAAGGCATTTATAAAAAGGCTGTAACAAAAAGGGTCTTCACAACTAGTGCTGTACCGATTGACAAAAATGTTGAAGACGATGACAAACTTTCAGTACAAAGTTAGCAAAATACACATGTCGACAGCCAGAAGAAACCATGTGTTTTTGTAAAGTACTGCAGCACAACCTGGAATCGTGTAAAAGGTTGAAAAGTAAACATCAGTAGAAAATTGACTTTTTACGTAGCAAAGGCGTGTGTTTTGGCTGTTTAAAGTATGGTCATATGAGCAAACAATGCAAGGATAGGATGAGCTGCAGTCAATGTTCTTTGCCTCATCCAACCATACTGCATATTATAGTGCACTATAGGACACAAGTGGAGACAAGGATACATGTGAGAATGAGTGTGCTTTGTCAATTGTTCCTGTTCAAGTTAAGACTACAAAGGGTACACATTTGGTCAAAACGTATGCCTTTCTCGACCCAGGTAGTTCAGACACTTTTTGTACAGAAGCGTTGATGTCTGAGCTGAAAGTGAATGGAAGAAGGACTGATATACTCCTGAGAAAAATAGGAGACGAAAAACAAGTCAAAACATAGTTTCTTGTTTGGAGATTAGTAGTCTAGATGGTGATCAGTTCGTCCAATTTTCTGAGGTCTTCACACTATTCCAGTTCACAAGGGCAACATTCCACAGCAAAAGGATTTTGAGAGATGGCCGTATCTTAAGGACGTTTGTCTCCTTAGCATCGAAGTACAAATTGGAAAGACAATGGACCTTTTGCTGTAAGAACTAAGTTGGGCTGGACAGTCAATGGACCCCTTAGGAACATTAATGATATCACAAGAAAAGGAAGGTGTGTGTCCAAGTGTTTGTGAATCGCATATCAGTAGCCAGTGTAACGGATGTATGCCAGTAAGGGCTGTGTGTAAAGTGTGTTGAAAGAGCATTGGGCATCTATTGGGATGTTGAGTTAGACACATTTTAATTTAAGATAGTCATCAAAGATTGTCCACTTACTCGAAGAGGACTTCTCTTGATCATCAGCAATATCTATGACCCCATGGGTATTATTGCACCTGTAGTTTTACCAGTAAAGATGATACTACACGATTTATGTAGACTGAAAATAGGATGGGATGATGATCTGCCAGAGCAAGTAAAACAAAAGTGGACAGACTGTCTCAATAGACTTCATCAGCTTGAAGAGTTCAAGGTGAGCAGATGGATTGAACCAGCAGATTTCGGAGAAGCTGTGGTGGCACAGCTACATTAGAGTTGCAGCTAACGATAATTTTTATTGTCGACTAATCTATTGATTATTTTTTCAATTAGTCGACTAATCTATAAATTATTTTTCCAATTAATCTATTTATTATTTTCTCATCAGTTCATGAATTCTTTAGTTAATCTATCAATAAATAATTACAGTAAATTCTGCTATTAATCTTTAATTTTATTCAAACCTTTTCTCATAACTAATACTTTACAAAAAAAATTAAACAAAGAAAGAAAAGAAAGAAAAAATAACAGTAAAGAAAGAAAGATAATAACAAGAAAAGAGAGAAAAAGAAATAAAAACAATAAATAAAAAATATGAAAAGAGAAAAAGAAAATTAATAACAATAAAAAAAAAAAAATTAAATAGAGAAAAATAATAAAATAACTAGAAAGAAAGAAAGAAACAAAGAAAGAATTACAGGGCAGTGACACAGTCAATAGAAATGCACATTATGGCTGCATTCACAGTTTTGTTTGTGACTGACAGCAGTTGCTTACAGGTGAGAGACTTGAAATGTTTTATTTATTTTATTTTATTTATTTATACAATACATATATGTATATGAATGAACAGCTGAAGTCACAACAGCATTCAGGACACGAGAGCGACAGAATCAAAAATGGCGTCATAACACTGGGAAGTTAACAGCCCAACTGTCTGTTTTTCTCCTTCGGGGGTGGTTTTTGTTCTTCTTTGTTTTATTTTATTATTAAAAAGACCCTCTTCCTGCATTTGAGTCCTCGCCTTCATCTCTCCAGTCTATTCCTGACAGAACTTATCAGCAAATATGAGGACTCAGAAGAGGAATGGTTTGTGTCGTCCACCATCCGCCACTATCTCCAGCCCCCTATACCAACCTATCCTCCAGTTCGAGACCCTGAGCTCCTGCCATCAGCAGGAACACGCTCCGTTCCGTGAGTCCACAGAGTCCGCTCCGTGAGCCCACAGAGTCCGCTCCAGAGCCCGCTCCGTTCCGTGAGCCCACAGAGTCCGCTCCAGAGCCCGCTCCGTTCCGTGAGCCCGCAGAGTCCGCTTCAGAGCCCGCTCCGTTCCGTGAGCCCACAGAGTCCGCCCCAGAGCCCGCTCCATTCCGTGAGCCCACAGAGTCCGCTCCAGAGCCCGCTCCGTTCCGGGAGCCCACAGAGTCTGCTCATGAAACCGCTTCTATCAAGTGGTGGTTTTCTGCTCCACCCTGGTGGCATCCTACTCTGCTGGCCCCGCCTTGGCCTCCTGCTCTGCCGGCCCCGCCCTGGCACCCCTGTCTGCCTATTCCTCCGGGCCCTCTTCCACTCCACGGGCCTGGCCCACCCCCCTCCTAGACATTTTTCTGTTTTAGTGTGTGTGGAGTGTCTGGGATCCCTCCTCCTCCAGGCCCGGGCTGGCCACCAGATGTCTCTGTGTGTTGAGCACAAATTTATTTGATATGTTCATTTGCTGCTCAAGAAACATTTCTGATTATTATCAATATAAAAAAACAGATGTGCTGATAAACATTTTAGTGTAAACAGATTTTTTTTCCACGATTCATTGTTAAATAGATTCCAGACCTTTAAATGGTAGTGTAAAATACTGTTCAAAAGTTTGAAGTCAGTGAGATTTTTTAAGACATTCATATTTTTATTCAGCAAGGATGCATTCAGTTGATGAGAAGTGAGAGTAAATATTTTAGTTTCAAATATTCAAATAAACACTGTTAATTTTGAACTTTGTTCAACAAGGAATCCAAAAAAAAAAAATCATAATAAAAATAACACACAAAACAAAACACAAATCAGAAATATTTCCTGAGCAGCAAATCAGCATATTAGAATGATTTCTGAATAATCATGTAAAACTCAAGAGTAATGAGGCTGAAAATCCAACTTTGATCACAAAAATCAAATACATTTTAACATCACTCACTCATGTTTGGATGTCAAAACCTTCTTAAAATAACTTTAATAAAGAAGTGTAACAGATGCGTCGTGATACATGCAAATATGTAATGAAATATGAAGTGATTTAATGAGCTTTCTCAGCTTATCTGTTTCCCACGTCTCTGTCGGCAGCTTCCTTCAGAAATATAGTTATCTTGGAGCTTCTAATCTGTTGCAGAAGTGTTACTGCTGAAACCACAGACATTTTTATCAATAATCGTTTGCCATAGAATATAAAATCACGTTTTAACTCTATTCAGTTAATTCACGCTCTGTTAAGGTCACCGATTAACAGTAAATTTACAGCCCATATTTTAGGCTAAATTAATTTGTCTAATTCCAGTAACCCATTGAAAAAACCTTTACAAAGCTATTAAATGTTCCCATCTACACATAAACATGTCATGAAAAGTCAAAACTTTGATAAATCAGAGTTCAACATACAGAGTTAGCATAACAGTTGAGATGCTAACGGACTTTTAAAAAAATATGACCTAAATATTCAACAGAAGCGTGTTAATTACAAGTAAGAAAATAGTCAAAAACAGTTGTATATAATATTTGTGTGATTTTAGGGACTAAACTCACCTAAAAACGGTGAAAACAGCAGCGAGAGATGGAGTGTTGCAGCTTGTCAGTTGGAGAGTTGCCGCCACAGTTGCCAACTTTCGCGAGACAAATAAGCAACCGTAGCTTCAATAACAATCCCAAAACAAACTCAATATTTTTTAGACCAGTGGTTCTCAAACTTTTTACACCAAGTACCACCTCAGAAAATATTTGGCTTTCCAAGTACCACCATTATGACCAACATTCAAATGCAGTATAAATGGCTGCCCACTGCTCCGGGTGTGTGTTCACGGTGTGTGTGTGTGTGTGTGCACTTTGGATGGGTTAAATGCAGAGCACAAATTCCGAGTATGTCACGTCACTTTCAGTAACACTATACACAGTAAAAAAAAAAAAAAAAAAACCAGTCAGTTTTAATCCTTGTAAGGATATTTATTATTGTCAGCCTCTTAAAATATAGTTAATACACAGTTTGAACATGAACACTGCACCGTGCTTACTTCCACGTAAATAAAAAACGTAATTATTAAATGTAAATATATTGTACCTAAAAGTGAAATAAAAACTGTACTGTACTTAAATGTAAAAAAAAACTGTACTTAAATAAAGATTAAATGAGAATGTATCATACTTAACATTTAAGTACTTTTAAATGTTTAAAAGTACATTTAAGTAGTTTTTATTTAACTTTAAGTAGCTACAATACATTTCCATTTAATCTTTAAGCACAGTACAGTTTTTATTTCACTTTTAAATAATAAAGTACTTGATAAAAAAAAAAAACACAGGCTGTATATGTAGCTGCAAGTAACAACAATCAGGCCACGTTTCCACCAAAGCCAGCTGAAAGCACCCAGGTGTGAGTAGGGATGGGTATCGTTAAGGTTTTAACGGTATTACTACTCTTATCGATACTGCTTATCGATCCGGTACTTTAACGGTATTCTTATCGATACTTTTTGTTATTCATTCATACATACATACATACACATATATGAATGAAATATATATATTTATATCATAGATTAGCAGCTTAATTAACATTGCTTTATATTCTGAAATGTTAAATAAATATTTCATTAAATAAATATAAAACATTTGTAAATGCACCAGTGTGCAGGCATTTTTAGTGTTTTATATACATAGGATAAGATACAGTAAGAACATTAACAAAGAAACAAAGTTAAACAAACTGACAAATATACCATTTGTCATACCATAAAACAAATGTTCAAATGAAATGACAAAAAAAAACAGTGCTTTCATTTTTTCACGACGGTCTACTAACATTAATGTTCAGGTTAAGTAATAGCTACTAAATACATCTAAAAGTGATCAAATGTAAATGAACACTGCATAGTTTTCACTATATATATTGATAGATTGATGCTTATTAACGCTATAACTTTATTCAGAATAAGAGCTGTGGGTGATTTTCGCTTTGATTAACATTGATTAAGCAGTCTGTCACTAAGACAAAATATTGACACAATTTTCTCCCAACTGTTTTCGTTCACTATAAGACATAAACTGTGTTTAAGTGAATACTCTCTAAGCCGGCCGTTTTTACATGTTTTGTGTGTATTTGATCGTTTGGACGCACCGAAGCTCAAAGTGTACTTTGCTTGTCAGTTTTAGAGCACGCCGCACACACACACGCGCACACACACACACACACACGCGCGCAAACACACACACACACTTCAGCCTGGGGAACAGCGTCTCTCGTGTGGATTGTACTTTCAACGTTTTATTATCAAACATGTCCAGCAATTTAGTAACTGTAAAGACTGCATTTTACAACAATCGACAGACGATTGATCTGATTCTGACGTTAAGTTTTGGTCAGGGAGGAACTAATGCGCGCGCCGCTGTGAAGGGAAGTAGTGCAAGAAGAAACGGCTATAATCCTTAGAAGCAAAAAAAAAAAAACATTAAATAAACTTAGTTTAATATATAACAATATATAACCAATTAATGGTTAGTTCTCTCTTCTATCATGATTAAAAAGGGCTTTCATGTTGCGCGTGCTGCAACTCTTCCACGTGAGCGCGATCTCGCTTCTGAATTGGGAATAGCAAAAATGCATCATAGACAAAAGTTTGAATATTATTGCACATAAAAACAGCTGGTGACTCTGGTGGGATAGAATTTGCAAGATAATGTGTATACATAGCAATAATAAATGTATGTGTGTTTTCTTAATTTCTCCAGTACCGATAGCAGAACCGTTAACGTCAGAGCTTATCGATACTCCGGTCTTTCATAATTTAGCCCAGAGACTGATTAAATACCGGGTTTCGGTACCCATCCCTAGGTATGAGCGCTTGAGAGGGCAGCGTATTTTCGAGACGCTGCGGTTGCTATGATATGGAATATCCGCTGAAGTAATATGGCAGACGCATCGCGAATGAAATGTTTCTCCAAGCATTATTTTTCATAACAATATTATTGTACTCCGGCAATTCCATCTGGTAAAGACATAAATACTCAGAGACAAGCAATATTAACTTCTCCATTGTTGTTCAGTCGTAGTACACGCAGGGTGTGACGGTATTAGTCCCGCCCCTCCTCCACTGTGATTGGTTAGCTGACTAAAAAGTGACAGTGATGAGTGCTAACATTCTTAAATGCTCGGTGCCAAGAAAAAAACGCCCGAGTGCTCAGCATGAAAAAGACGCTCCCATTTAAAACAATAAAAAAAAAATCGCTTTGGTGGACACACGGCCTGATTTATATTTAATTCTGAGATTCCTCTGCGTACCACTAGAGGAAGCTCACGTACCACACTTTGAGAACCACTGTTTTAGACAAAAGCAGCATTTGCACTAAATTGTTTCATAGTCCATAATTGTGTGCCACATATGTTTAACATATATTTAGTTATTTAATATGCACATTTTAAAGGAAAACATACACTGATTGAGTCTGGGAAATACATTTACACATATATATGTATATATGTATGTAACTTACATTAAGTATGTTTATATGCCTACTACTAAATATTCATATAAAATAGTATATTTGGGATTTCAATTATTGTCCCATAAGTGTTTCTCTCATACCTTTAACATATGGGAATTTATAAGATATATGTATTTTTTCAGCACAACTTTATTATTATTATTGTTATTATATTTTATTTATTTATGTATTTATTTTGTATTTTATTATTATTTTTAATGGAGTTGTATATTTCTGCAAGCTCTTACATGGACCCCTGTAACCATGAATATTTTTGAAAGTCGATGCATAAAGAAATCAATCGGAATTGCAATGGTTTTTCTAGTTTGTTGATATAGCAATGCCTAGGGGTGCTTTGATACCCGTTACAGTTTTTTACGATTGTTTACACACTAAAATAAAAATTTCCACACGATTTGCTAAATTCTACTCCAATGAGCAAAACACCTCCACAGATTTGCACAACATTACACACAATGTCTGCTTCACCCTTTTTGCAAAACATTACACACAGTGATTTGTAAAACTCTACACACATTTTCACACCTTAGACACAGATAAGGATTGTGAGGTTACTTCCTTGTCATTACAAAGCCCCGGATTGCCAATGACCACACTAATGAATGAATTGGATAATCACATCCAACACGTGTGGAAGCACACATGTGCTAATTTGAAAACGCAGCACTCAGGTGTGCTATAAAAGGCAGCAGGTGAGTTCACACACATTTTGTCTTCAACAAAAATGGAAGGAGCTAGAAGAAGAAGAAGAAGAAGAGTGAGAACGAGAGGGGGAGCTCAAAGAGGAGATGAAGGAGGTAGAGGAAGAGGAGAAGGAGGTAGAGGAGGAGGCCCAGGTAGAGGAAGAGGAGAAGAAGGAGATAGAGGAAGAGGAGAAGAAGGAGATAGAGGAAGAGGAGAAGAAGGAGATAGAGGAAGAGGCCTAGGTAGAGGAAGAGGAGAAGAAGGAGATAGAGGAAGAGGCCTAGGTAGAGGAAGAGGAGAAGAAGGAGATAGAGGAAGAGGCCTAGGTAGAGGAAGAGGAGAAGAAGGAGATAGAGGAAGAGGAGAAGAAGGAGATAGAGGAAGAGGCCTAGGTAGAGGAAGAGGAGAAGAAGGAGATATAGGAAGAGGCCTAGGTAGAGGAAGAGGAGAAGAAGGAGATAGAGGAAGAGGCCTAGGTAGAGGAAGAGAAGAAGAAGGAGATAGAGGAAGAGGCCTAGGTAGAGGAAGAGGAGAAGAATGAGATAGAGGAAGAGGAGAAGAAGGAGATAGAGGAAGAGGCCTAGGTAGAGGAAGAGGAGGAGAAGGAGATAGAGGAAGAGGCCTAGGTAGAGGAAGAGGAGAAGAAAGAGATAGAGGAAGAGGCCTAGGTAGAGGAATAGGAGAAGAAGGAGATAGAGGAAGAGGCCTAGGTAGAGGAAGAGGAGAAGAAGGAGATAGAGGAAGAGGCCTAGGTAGAGGAAGAGGAGAAGGAGATAGAGGAAGAGGCCTAGGTAGAGGAAGAGGAGAAGGAGATAGATGAAGAGGAGAAGAAGGAGATAGAGGAAGAGGCCTAGGTAGAGGAAGAGGAGAAGGAGATAGAGGAAGAGGCCTAGGTAGAGGAAGAGGTAGAGAAGGACTTGAAGAGTTGAAAGAACTTGAACAAAGAAGACGAGGACCAAATTTGACTCAAGAAATCCGTGCAACACTTATTGACCATGTTATCAACCATGGACTGACACTGATGGAAGCTGGACAAAGAGTTCAACCAAATCTCAGCAGAAATACTGTTGCGTCAGTAATTCGGACATTTCATCGAGAAAACAGGTAAGCTAACCACACAGTACATTGAAACTGAAGCTTGCTGTACTTATCATCAATATTGTTTACTGTGACATTTGACAGTAGGCTGCATGTGTATTTTTTTATATATATTTTTTTTACATAGGATTGAGGGTCGAGGACACCAAGGTGGAAGGGGCCCTATGTTCACTCGTGCACAAGAAGCTGCCATTGTGAACATGGTTTTGACCAATAATTGTATCAGGCTGCGAGAAATCCAAGCCAATATCATCAATAATGACCATATTTTCAATAACATCCAACGAGTCTCTCTGTCAACATTAGGTTGAATCCTCAAGAAAAATCAAATATACATGAAGCAACTGTATCGGGTACCATTTGACAGAAATTCAGAGAGAGTGAAACATCTGCGCAATGAGTATGTGGAGGTATGTATTGTTCATCTTACTATGGTGTGGTATTGTGCACTGCTCATAATGTTCTGGCACAAAAAATACTGTGCAATAGATATTGAATAGCATCCTATTGTCTTTTACTGTGTTTCAGAGAGTCTTGCAAATGGATGCTGCAGAAATTCAACATTAATTTATATGTGTGGATGAGGCTGGATTTAACCTTGCGAAAACAAGAAGAGGGAGAAATGTAATTGGACACAGGGCAATCACCAATGTGCCAGGGCAGCGAGGGGGTAACATCACCCTTTGCGCTGCTATTACACAAAATGGGGTCCTCACCACCATGCAAATCTGGGACCCTATAATGCAAATCTAATACTTGCATTTCTTCACAAATTGCACGAGATTGTCACAGCATTAAACCAAGTGGACCAGATGCGGTACATTGTCGTTTGGGACAATGTCTCATTCCATCGGGCTGCTCTGGTCCAGAATTGGTTCCATGAGCACCCTGAATTTGAAGTCTTATACCTTCCCCCATACTCCCCTTCCTGAATCCAATAGAAGAGTTTTTTTCAGCATGGCGGTGGAAGGTATACGACCTGCGGCCCTATGACCCTTTGCCCCTCATTCAGGCCATGGAGCAGGTCTGTGATCATATCGAAGCAGCTTCTGTGCAGGGGTGGATTCGTCACACGAGGCGATTCTTCCAACAGTGCCTTGCCAATGAAGACATAGCCTGTGATGTGGATGAAATCTTATGGCCTGATCCAGCCAGACGGAGAGATGATGAATAGTTACAGTATTCTTGTTGCTTTTACAGTAGTTTTTCTTCAGAGTCAAAGTGTATGTACTTCATGCAGTCATTTTTATTTGTCTACAGATTTTATTTTTTTCATTGATTTCATTGTTGGTTGATTACTGTAGCTGATTATGGTAAGAAATACTGTAAGTATTGAAATAAATACTTTAAATATTCAGTCTGCAGCATCAGTGTTGTGCAGTGCTTGGTAAGTTTATAGTAGGCCTATTTGTGTACATTCTCCCTATATCTCAAACTAATCATGAAGAATGTTGTGGGTTTGTTCACTATTTTATCCCTTACATAAAATGTCTGGCAAAAAATCTAGCACATGCTATTTCGTAAAATTAGTTTTTTTACAAATGTGTTTTTTATTTATCACAGCAGTGTGAAACTGGCTGCAATAGTGTCTGATCATTGAGGACTGTGTTGGTTAAATGAAAACGAATAGCATTTTCACAAATGTGTAAATGTTTTGACTGAAGTGTGTCATTTTGCAAACAATCTAGGAATCAGAGGTGGAAAGAGTACAAAAATATTGTACTCAAGTAAAAGTACCATTACATTACTGAAATTTTACTTAAGTACAAGTAAAAGTACCAGTCTAAAAATATACTCAAGTAAAAGTAAAAAGTAGCTCATTTAAAATTTACTCTGAGTAAAAATTACTTAGTTACATTTTAACAATGAGAGGGAGGAAAAAATGGGATAGACCAAAGGTGTCAAACTCAGTACCTGGAGGGCCACAGCCCTACACAGTGTAGATATTACCCTAATTAAACACATCTGATACAGCTAAACTAATCATTTAGGCTGATTTGAAAACTACATGGTTTGTGTGTTGGAGCAGGGTTGGAGCTAAACTCTTTAGGGCTGTGGCCCTCCAGGAACTGAGTTTGACACACCTGGGATATGGGACTATAAATCTCAAACTAGGTGTTTTTAATTAAAGGAATCAGTTATTTAGAATAATAACACATTTAGGCTGTTACCAGGGAAATTAAATCAGTATCAACAAAATTAATCTGGAGGATTAATCTGGAGGAAACGCAGAAGCTTCATCTGAAGTGGCATAGATGTATTACACACTGACATTGAATGCATTTAGCCTGCAGTTACAAATGCAGAAATAATGTTTTGATAAATAAGACATAAAATGTGACCCTGAACCACAAAACCATAAGGGTCCATTTTCCTAGATTGCGATTTATACATCATCTGAAAGCTGAATAAATCATATTTCCATTGATGTATGGTTTGTTATGATCGGACAATATTTTAAAATCTGGAATCTGAGGGTGCAAAAAATCCAAATATTGAGAAAATCTCCTTTAAAGTTGTTCAAATTAAGCTCTTAGTTTTGATATATTTACAGTAGGAAATTTACAAAATATATTAATGGAACATGATCTTTACTTAATATGCTAATGATTTTTGGCATAAAAGAAAAATGTATAATTTTGACCCATACAATGTATTGTTGGCTATTGCTACAAATATACCCAGCGACTTAAGACTGGTTTTGTGCTCCATGCCAGGGTCACAAATGTTAAATAGTCATTTGAAATACAAAAATAAAAAGATACTTTAAATGTTAAATTAGAACCACCAGTAGGTGTCAGCAAGTCACTCATAAGAGAGTCATTGCGATTGAACAGAATCATTTAAACGGTTAATTCAAGGAATGAAACACGTCATTGCTCAGAGTCAGAGACGCAAAACTGTGTATGGCGGCTGTGTTTGGTATTATTTTTGTTGTCGAAATAGAGCAAAAACAGACAATATGGTGTCTAAAACGCAAGTCTCTTAATTAACTTCTTGTTTTTTTAACTGTTGTAAAAAGCAAAACTACAGGTCTATGTAATCATGGTGATTTTTTTGAGAAAAACGGCATTCTTCATGTGATGTTGACTTACTATATTAAATTATATAAATATATACATTTCCTGCTTCTATATCTTCAATTTTGTGATCATTCTAAACGCATTTTAACAGACTGAATCACGCAGTGAAAGAAAGCACTCCAAATGCACGCGGATTAGTCTAATCTACTAACGTTAACGTTACTAGATTTCACGGCACACTGTTTAGAGTGATTTGTTTGGTTTTTGGCAAAATACTGATAATGTCAAATCGCACATCGTTAAAAAAACAATTACTATATTATCTCAGATGATATTGCACACCCTGCACCACTGTCTTTTTGGCTCATTTGTGCAAAACCGTCAAAGCTTCATTTTAACCACCAATGCAACGATGTAAGTATTTACCTTACGTTACCTCTACATGCTTGCGAAGGGCGATGTCGAGATGTTATAAGCTGCTAGTTCGGTCTCCCGAGGCAAACACAGCTAACACTGCATAATAGAGCATGAATATATGGCCAGGGGTTCACTTCATTTCCTTCGAGTTCAACTTCAGCAGAATACGACGGGGTTTGGTCTTCAGCTGGGTCTGCACCATTAACGCCTGTCTTGTTCGTCTGCATCTTTCTTGTGATTTTAGCGCCAGTTTCTTCTTCTGCCCATTATTTGCTGCAGTTGTTTCCACGGAGCGTTTTTTTTTTTACTCAGTAACGAATGTGTTTTAAAATGTAGCGAAGTACAATACTTCACACAAAATATACTTAAGTAAAAGTAAAATTACAGATTTAAAAAATTACTTAAAAAAGTACAAGTACACAAAAAAGCTACTCAATTACAGTAACGCGAGTACATGTAATTCGTTACTTTCCACCTCTGCTAGGAATTATGCAAATTGAGTATGGTGTTTGGATAATTGTGATTATATTTTGAAAAAAGAACCCAGTTTTCAAAATTGCGTGTAAACAATTGAAAAAAACTGTAATAGTGATGCACAAAGCACTTGACCATGCTTCAGGGTTTAACACAGAGAGAGAGTAATTCAAAGCGAGAATGGGTTGATATAGCTACAGTGTGGCAGTCCATGCGGATGGTTGTAAAGTGCAGTAAATGTTAGAAATGAACTGAAATCTGTGAAAACGTTGCTAAAATTAAACTAAACATTGAGTTGTTTTCGTCTATATCATGTTAACGGAATATACTGTAGGCTATAATATAATTTGAACAATGTTATACTATAAACAAAACAGCACTCAGAAAACTGAACAAGATTTGAAGCCACAAAATTGACATATTTTGGAAAATCCTGTTTTTACACGCTGATCATATTAACCTGGGAAATTTGTTGTAAAGCAGACTGTGCACCCCAAATTAGGAAAGTTAAGTTTCTGTAGGAAAATCTGATCTGTCACTTGCTATTTTCCCAATTTTCTGTGTCATATGCATTAGATGGTCAAGTGAACAGACTATATGCGAGAGGTCTATGCGAGAGGCTGAGACTATGCTGACAGAGGTACAGAAATGACCCAGGGCAGCTTTAATGTGCTATAATATTAATGCAGGCATTATGTTTTGAATAATGAGTTTAAATACATCTAGACACATTTGCGTGTACCACCCAAACCACACATTAGACAATGACATATCTCTTTCTGCTAAAGATATTTACGAATCATGACCCTCTTACTATACCAGAAAAGCACAATTTTCCTTTTGTCAGCACAACCTGAACTCTACCCCCACTTTAGCAGCCTCACTCCTATTCCTGCTTACTGAGGCAAACATGCTCTCTCCACATCCCCCCACCCCTGGGGAAAAGGGCCTCCAGCCCATCTCTGTTTTCTTCTCTGCTCATCATTTTCCATTCCCAGTTTTCACTATCTTTCTATCAGAAGAAAATGCAAGTGGTACTTGCACATGGTTGCCACAGGGCATTGCTATGCTGTTGCTAAGGTGTTCTGACTGGTTTCTAGCACGTTTAAGGTTGTTGCTAAAGCATTTGAAGGTAGTTTCTAGCCTCGACTGTAAAAAAGATGGATGTCACATCTATATTTCCTTCCACTCTATAAAACTGAAGCCATAATGTCCCAGAAATGGCCACTATTATTTATCAAGGTCCCGCCCAAAATCCTGTTGACTCATCTGCAAATACCCAATCATGCTGCCACAACATATACATCAGTATGATAATAACTACCTAAAATAAATTAATAGTTTAAATAATAAACTATAAAAAAAAATAGTTTAATTATATATACATTTATAGTTCGTCTCTCATCACATTTGTTTATGGGCGAGTTTATGACCTGGGCAAAGGCAAGTTTATGACCTTTACTGCAGCCAGCCACCAGGGGGAAGATCAAATGTGTCAGCTTCACTTTTCAGGATGTGTATGACACACTTGCACCACTTTCTAGACAGGCTAAATCTGCCTCCGAAGGGCACTTCGAAGTGAGAACAATCATGGCTGCCATATTGAAAGGTCGTTCTAAACCGAAGTGCAAAAAAAATGCTATTTCAAAGGGTTCTTTGCAGATTTTGAAGGGTACAACTGATGGACACTTTACTCCCATGATTCATTGGGCAGGTTTAGTTGTACAATGATGGCAACTCCTTAATTGGCTTGGCAAGATGGCATAGAAGTAAGTTCCAATGAACAGTTTTTTGGTTCCCTTCACTCTTCAGTTGGTGTAAACAATAACATTTTCTTGTCAGTTTCTACCTTTATAAATCTCAATTTGTTCCTTTATTTTGGTTTAGGATAAAATGTTAACACTTAAAATAAGGCAGCACTTTTCACTATTAACTAGTTGCTTGTTATATATTATACATATTAATAGCATTTTGGCTTTTTATTAGAACTTATTCAGCACATAATAATGCCTAATTCTTTGTGCATGACCATATTTTGGTTCCCTTTATCTTACCCCATACCTAAACTTAACAAATAACTTATTATCTATTAATAAGCAGCAAATTAGTTTATTGAGGGAAAAGTTCCCTAATCTAAAGTGTTACTGATAAAATTATTAGTATTCAGGATAAAACTCGATTATTTGTGTGGCCCCTAGGTTATAAATATGGCATCTACAGTGCTCAGCGTAAATGAGTACACCCCCTTTGAAAAGTAAAATTTTAAACAATATCTCAATGAACACAAAAACATTTCCAAAATATTGACAAGACTAAGTTTAATATAACATCTGTTTAACTTATAACATGAAAGTAAGGTTAATAATATAACTTAGATTACACATTTTTCAGTTTTACTCAAATTAGGGTGATGCAAAAATGAGTACACCCCACAACAAAAACTACTAAATCTAGTACTTTGTATGGCCTCCATGATTTTTAATGACAGCACCAAGTCTTCTAGGCATGGAATGAACAAGTTGGCGACATTTTGCCAGATCTATCTTTTTCCATTCTTCAAGAATAACCTCTTTTAGAGATTGGATGCTGGATGGAGAGTGATGCTCAACTTGTCTCTTCAGAATTCCCCATAGGTGTTCGATTGGGTTCAGATCAGGAGACATACTTTCACCCTGTTCTTCTTCAGAAATCCAACAGTGGCCTTAGATGTGTGTTTAGGATCATTGTCATGTTGGAAAAGTGCAACGACGACCAAGGGCACGGAGTGATGGAAGCATCTTCTCTTTCAGTATAGAGCAGTACATTTGTAAATTCATGATGCCACCAGCAGCACTCATGCAGCCCCACATAAGGACACTGCCACCACCATGTTTCACTGTAGGCACCATGCATTTTTCTTTGTATTCCTTACCTTTGCGACGCCATACAGTTTTGAAGCCATCAGTTCCAAAAACATTTATCTTGGTCTCATCACTCCAGAGTATAGAGTCCCAGTAGTCTTCATCTTTGTCAGCATGGGCCCTGGCAAACTCTAGGTGGGCTTTTTTGTGCTTGGGCTTTAGAAGAGTCTTCTTTCGTGGACGGCACCCATGCATGCCATTCCTCTGCAGTGTACGCCGTATTGTGTTACAGGAAATAGTCACCCCAGTTTGGTTTTCTACTTCTTTAGATAACTGCAGTGAACTTGCATGTCGATTTTCTTCAACCCTTCTCATCAGAAGACGCTCCTGACGAGATGTTAACTTCCGTGGACGACCTGGACGTCTCTGTGAGATGGTTGCAGTTCCATCTTTTTTAAATGTTTGTACCACTTTTGCTACAGTATTCTGATTGATAAGTAAAGCTTTGCTGATCTTCTTGTAGCCTTCACCTTTCTTGTGTAAATAAATTATTTTCTTCCTCAGGTCTTGTGACATTTCTCTTCCATGTGGTGCCATTGCTGACAGCATGAAATGGGAAGGGGTTTTATTTAAGTAACACCCTTTTATAGTCAACTGTCTGCTGAACACCTGTGTAATGAATAATTAGACTCACCTGTGGTTGAATTCTTGTTAAATTAGACATTTGTAGTCAAAAATTTAGCTTTGCTCCAGAGACTTTCAGTGGGGTGTACTCATTTTTGCATCACCCTAATTTGAGTAAAACTGAAAATGTTGTTCTCTAAGTTATATTATTCACCTTACTTTCATGTTATAAGTTAAACAGATGTTATATAAAACTTAGTCTTGTCAACATTTTGGAAAATGTTTTTGTGTTCATTGAGATATTGTTTAAAATGATCTTTTCAAATGGGGTGTACTCATTTACGCTGAGCACTGTATGTAAAGTATAGGATTTGTTCCCCTGTTTTATTATCCAACAGACACAAATAGTCTTGATCATTTGGAAAAGGAGCATAACTCCTCAACAAGCCACGCTATTTGAGGCATCATTTATGTAGCACAAACAGTGCAGGATGAGTTATACGGCTGAGTAAAATTTTTACAATGGGGAGATGGTTCGAATACATAATTATAAGTATGAGCAATAACAATAGCGATTTTTGACTTTGCAATAAAATAAAATAAAGGACATTTTGGCCTTTGGTTGTCTAAAATCCTAAACACTCGACCATCTTTTATTTTCTTTCTCTGAATGAATGAATGATTAGCAAGCCAGATCCTTTTGTGTGAGAGTGCACTTGCATTTGGGTCTTAGCTCAGAGGCATCTGGGCCAACAAAGGCTGCATTACAATGTACAAAACTCAATATTCCAATGCATCTTGTGTAAAAGAGGTTATGTTTCTGCTTCAAAACATGCTAAGAGCAAAATAAAAGTATCTATTGTTGCCTGCCTTCATTGTCATATATTCAAGCAAAGACTTGGCAGGCAGAGGGCAAACTCAAAGATGACATTGGTCTAAAGACTGCAAAAGACAAATAGCCATGACTGAAAACCACCACTGCCAGAGGGATGCTGCTAATAGACTTATGTTCATGTCTTCAGCAACACTAGCACATTAAACTCAGAATATCCGTATGTCATAATGTTGGTTACCCCCCTGAAAGCTTATACAGTATATGTCACTGACAATATGTGTGTGTTATTTTGTTGTTTTGACCATTGGCATCATGTCTGGTCCAATTTACTGCTCATTCTGGCCAAGAATCAATGTCCCCATCTCACAAACAAATATACATTTTAATGTATAAAGTAAAACATTTGGGTAAAATTCAACTTATAGCGCATCTTTACCAAAATGGATGCACTTCATGTGTGTTTATGTGTGAATAAAAGCCTAAATTAAATCTGTTTATAATATAAAGCGATGGGCTGTGTCTCTTCAGAAGACTTAAATTAAACTACCTGATTCATATGGATTTATTTTTTAACAATGCCTTTACAACCTTTTTGGACGTTCAGTGGAAGAATAGAAACCTCTCAGGTTTCATTAAATCATCGTAAGCTGTGTTTCAAAGACTAAGCAAGTGTTAAGGGATTGGAAGGAAATGTGTCATGCACTGTGTCGGAGAGAATGACAGAGACGAAGAGTAGAATAAACCGTTTTTAATGTATCCACAGAAGGGGTAATCCAAACCAGCATCATGTCTGGTCCAATTTACTGCTCATTCTGGCCAAGAATCAATGTCACCGTCTCACAAACAAATATACTTTTTAATGTATAAAGTAAAACATTTGGGTAAAATTCCAACTGTAGCACATCTTTACCAAAATGGATGCACGTCATGTGTTTATGTGTGAATAAAAGCCTAAATTAAATCTGTTTATAATATAAAGCCATGGGCTGTGTCTCTTCAGAAGACTTAAATTAAACTACCTGATTAATATTGATTTATTTTTTAACAATGCCTTTACAACCTTTTTGGATGTTCAGTGGAATAATAGAAACCTCTCAGGTTTCATTAAATCATCTTAAATTGTGTTTCAAAGACTAAGCAAGTGTTAAGGGATTGGAAGGAAATGTGTCATGCACTGTGTCAGAGAGAACGACTGAGACGAAGAGTAGAATAAACCGTTTTTAATGTATCCACAGAAGGGGTAATCCAAACCAGGAATAGAAGAAGACACACGTACATCACAGTGTAAACCCGACAACGACATAACCCGCACAGACTGGGACTTAAATACACGGGGTAATGAGGACAATTAACATGATACACCTAAATCCCATGAACACAATCAAACAAGGGAGAAATTGGGTCACAGAGCACATGGGGAGGGAAAACGCAACAAAATAGGTCCATAATCCTGACAACATGGGAGTGAGTAAATTATTACAGAATTTTCCTTTTTGGGTGAATGACTTTAACACATTTTCTGCCACTGTCTGACATTTAGATTTGACACCAAAACTGAAAATACATTTCAAAATTGTATACAAAATACAATTGTAAATGTTTCTGTGACTGTACAAAGCACATGAAAAGGAAACCCTTCCATTTTTGAGCTCAGATTATAAAAAGAAAAAAAATTGTATTATCCTACTTGATGTCTTAACCAATTGATATGTGTCACGAGAGATGAGGTCGAGGACTCAAATGCAGAGGAAATCAGGGTTTTTTAATAATAAAATGAAACAAATGAAGAACATAAACCACCCGAAGGGGAAAAACAAGCAGGCAGGCAGAAGACTGGAGCACAGTCAAACATTTAACTCACATGAGACACACGAAAGACAACGGATCAACACAGGACTGCAGACACAAGGAGACTATATAGGGAGACGGGCTCTGGAGCGGACTCCGTGGGCTCACGGGGCGGAGCGGGCTCTGGAGCGGACTGCGTGGGCTCCCGGAGCGGAGCAGGCTCTGGAGCGGACTCCGTGGCTCCCGGACCGAGCGACTCGTGGCTCCCGGATCGAGCGACTCCGGGCTCCCGGATCGGAGCGGGCTCTGGAGCGACTCCTTGGGCTCCCGGATCGGAGTGGGCTCGGATCGGAGCGGAATGCATGGGCTCCCGGATCGAGCGGAATGCGTGGCCTCGGACCGAGCGAATGCGTGGCCTCCCGGACCGGAGCGGAATGCATGGGCTCCCGGACCGAGCGGAATGCGGGGCTCCCGGACCGAGCGGGCTCTGAGCGGACTCTTGGGCTCCCCGGATCGGAGCGGGCTCTGGAGCGGACTCCTTGGGCTCTCGGATCGGAGCGGCTCTGGAGCGGAATACGTGGCTCGGATCGGAGCGGGCTCTGGAGCAGACTCGTGGGCTCCCGGATCGGAGCGGGCTCTGGAGCGAAGCGGGCGCTTCCACCATGGCCTCCAGGACCACCGGGCTGGGTTTCGTTGGAGAAAAGTCGGCTGCCCGCATCGACCTCATGGGTGAATCCTCCAACTTACGCACCAGCCTCGGCATCCCGGGGTGCGCTGCAGCTTTGACGGCCGCCATTAGGGGCACTGCAGCTCCATCTGCCGCCACTGGAGGAGCTGCAGCCTTGTCGCCCACCACCTGAGGCACACCAGCCACCTTAGCTGGGGAACGTGCCAAAGCCTCGACGAATTCCCCAAATGTGAGGTGGTCCAGCCCACTCATCCTCCACCAGCTGAGGGGCTCATCAAGGGCGCTGTTGAAAAGGTCCTTGAGGGCCTCATCATTGTAGCCTAGCCCCTCAGCTGCACCACTGAACTCCACGGCAAAACTCCTCACGTCATTGCCCTGCTGACGGCAGGAGCTCAGGGCCTCGTACTGGAGGATGCGTTGGTATAGGGGGCTGGAGATAGTGTCGGGTGGTGGGCGACCCAAACCCCTCCTCTGCTGAGTCCTCATCTTGGCTGATCCGTTCTGTCACGAGAGATGAGGTCGAGGACTCAAATGCAGAGGAAATCAGGGTTTTTAATAATAAAATGAAACAAATGAAGAACATAAACCACCCCGAAGGGGAAAAACAAGCAGGCAGGCAGAAGACTGGAGCACAGTCAAACATTTAACTCACATGAGACACACGAAAGACAACGGATCAACACAGGACTGCAGACACAAGGAGACTATATAGGGAGACAAACGAGGGTAACGATGGGGACACAGCTGGAGCCACTGAAACAATGATTAAGTAACAAGATGGGAGGGGACAGACAATCGACATGGGAGCACATGGCACCAAACAAACAACAAGCCATGTGCTCAACACACAGAGACATCTGGTGGCCAGCCTGGGCACACCAGCAGGACCGTGACAATATGTTTGTCACTATATACCTCCTTTAATTTCAAGTCAATCAGAATATTGCACACTGAGATATGGGTCTCCATGTGTTCACACTGTCTGGCGGCCATTTTGAAAGCTGTCTTAAAACTTTCACCAAAAGAGGAGCCTATTAAATGCACATTGTTTAGATGTTTAAGCCTTTATTTTGGGTAAGTTTCACTACTTGCATATTATAACCTGAAACTTGGATGTGGCATATAGTTAGATCCAAAAGATAGTTTTAGCAGCACAGCAGAGATGCTAAAGAAAACAGTTAGCTGACCAGCTATACTAATATATATTACACATGCATTACTGGCTAGTTCTTTTACATCCATAATATTATACATTTACTATTTATTGCTGGTCTGTGGGTTTACAGTGCTGTAATTTTTTCAACCTGGTCTTATAAAAATACGTACCTCTGTGCACTTTCTGTGCGACACCGTTTTACGTGCCTTACTGCACGTTTTGCCGCAGTTTCAAAGAGAAATGTCCACTGAGTGGCGCTAAACACAGGTTAAATACGTGAACCCTGGCGCGTATTTATTATGTAGATATAGGTACATATTGCTATGTTTTATTACATTGCTACAGAAACGTATTGCGGCGGTTCAGAATTCAAATATCCGGGGTCTGTCCCTAAAAGTTAATGCTCTTTTGTGAATATTGTAAATATGCCCTACACCAAACCCAACCCTAAACCTACCCGATAGTGTTAACAAATGCAAAACTGATATAAAAACTTATTTATTGATGCAATCGTGCCATTTCAACTTTCTTATATGCAGATTTGAACTGCTTTGTCGTACCGTGATTACACGGGATTCGAACCGGAACTCCTCGCCTCGTCTCTGTACTCCTTGAGCAACCGTACAAATTTACTGTCTATGAAAACCCATAGATACGAGGCTTGATATGTGCAATGCTAATGTTCAAAAGCATCAGTTTTCAAATCTCCCAGCTTTTTAATATTGTTTTGAAGTTGTAACATGATATTCTTCAAGTAATTGTGTGAAAATTACGCTTTATTAATTAAAACTCTATAAATTTGTGTGAAAAGGAGTAAAAGATGTCGTAGTTTTACTTCCTCTGTTTGTTTCTTTTGGAAACTGTAGTAATGTGTAGTTATTGGTACGTATTTGGTGTTTCGTTAAAAAGTGCACCCAGGTACGTAAATGCCATGAGACCAGGTAGAATTATTTTAAGATTTCAAAGTTCAAAATTAAAGGGTACACTACTATGAAAATCAGACAGCTTCAGTGTGACATCAATAAGAAAAAGTACAATTTGATAGATATTGTTTATAATTATTGTTCATATTTAAATATATACTGTATGAACTTAATACATGACCTAGTCTATTTATTTAGCAAAACCCTGTCATTTTAATAAATATTACATAAAATTTATAAAACAAATGTTGCTGCTCTGATTAAGCTCAGTGTCCTCTCTTTAAGCTCTTCCACTTTGAACATCTATACTTCATAACAGACTTTACATATAAACTGATGGCTGTCACTTTAAGTTAAGTTAATCAATTTTCTGTGGATTCTGTCAACTCAAATCTGCAGACTGACTCTGATCTTTGGCAACTAGCATCAACTTCTCCAGACTCCAGACTCTTTGGAATATCGGGGCAAAAATTGTGTAGTGTTCTCCAGCCTTAAGAGACTATAGACAAGTTGACACCCATTTAAAAATAGGCTTAATAATGAGGCTAGTTTCTGTGTTCATCCCCATGAATTAAATGTTTTATTGGTTTGTTTTATTTGATTTTTGAATAGGTGTTACTTAGCTGAACGTAGACTATTATAGATTTTGCAATGTGCTTAAATGACACGTCATTATCAGAATGAGCTTTATATGGCCAAGTATGTTTACACATACAAGGAATTTGTTATAGTGACAGAAGCTCCAAAGTGCAACAGACCGACAGCAACAGAGCAGGACACAGACAACAAAAGAACAATATACAATTATGCAAATAGGCAATGTACAAAATAGCAAAAACACATTGGGCCTCATTTACGAAACGAACGTACGACCGAAAATTGGGCGTACGGTCGTTTCTATGCAAAACTTGGAATTTATCAATATGGATGTGAGCGGTGGCTACGATCAAATCTCACGTCAGGTCTGAGCTCGTGTACGCAAGTTTTGATATAGGGTGACGTCCGTGTACGCTTTACCCTTTTGATAACTGAAATGAATGATGACAAATAAAAAGATTACGTTTTTTTTCGTTTAGTATAACAAATGTAAAAATGAATTTCGATGCGATTTCTTATTTTCATTACATGAATAAAGTACTTATTTTCTATCTCCTTGTACAATTGTGCCACGATCTAGAACCTCAGTTAAGGAAAGAAACCCAGCCATTCCTGTGCCTGTGATGGTGCTCTCAACTTTGAGGTTTTTGGCCACCGGGACCTTTCAGCGGGAGATAGGTGATAGATCTGGGATTTCACAGCCAACATTTAGCAGAACTATGCCAGCAGTGTTGGCAGCTATGAAGTCATTTTTTCACCGGTATATACAATTTCCCTATGATGATGGTCAGCAGTCTGTCATTAAGAGAAAATTTTATGAGATTGCTGGGTTTCCTAATGTGGTTTGTGTAATTGACTGTACTCATGTGCAGTTAAAGGCACCATCCATGAATGACTATGCGTTCGTTCATCAATCGCAAAAATTATCACTCAATAAACGTGCAAATAATTTGTGATGCCAAACTATCCATACTAAACATGGTGGCCTGGGGGGACGCACGATTCTTTTATTCTTCAAAATAGCAGTGTTGGGACTAATTCCTTTCACTCCGCTTTTCAAGCTGCCGAACAATACAAGTTGGTTCGACTGAACTTGCGAGGTTAAAGTTTCAATTTCTACATCGTAAAAATTCCTCTTTTTGGCCGGTTTACGTTTCTCCATGTCGCAAAATCTAGGGGCGAGGCATCACTACCCTGAATTTATAGGGGTGTGACATGTAAATTACGATCGATTTCAGCCGCCGGATTTATCAAGGTGCGATCATTCGTACGATGAGATTGGCAGCATACGAATGTTTGATGAATCACACGTGAACCTTGTCGTAAGCTGATTTGTGCGCTCGAATCTGCACTCGTTTCTACGTTGGATTGATAAATGAGGCCCACTATGTGTAAAGACAATTATGTGTGAACAGGCCTGACGTGCAAATTTGATTTTTTTTTTTATAAGTATGTGTGGTGAATACATTTTTTTATAATAATGTGTGTTCCACGTTTAATATCAAGTGTTCATGAGATGGATTGCTTGGGCAAAGAAACTGTTTCTGTGTCTGGTCGTTCTGGTACTCAGAGCTGAACACAATATGAATATATGATGATTATGAACTGATCAAATGGAGTGCTTTGTTGCTTGATTTTTGTGTTCTGTTTTTTTTTGTGATTGACTGTACCTGCAAAAAATATTTTTTTATAAAACATATGGATTTTTTTATAAAAAAAGTTTGTTTAAAATAAACAATAATATATATTTTTTAAATAAAACAATAAAACAATATGTGAGTTTAATGGGAACAGGGTTGTGCTTAAAGGGTACAAAAATGTACTCATTAAGCACATCCAAACTTTTTTAATTTAATGATGTATATCTTAATTGAAAAGATTTTTTAATTTACAATAAAATTAAATATTTTTGTGTGAGAGATTAATATTTTATTTTAACATGACTTACTGAAACCAATATCTTGTGCAATAAAAATGTTTTAATATAGATCTTGGTAAGCTTAATGGGTATGTTTACTCGTATTTAATGAGGTAAATAGTGTTCAGTTAAAGATGCAGTGCGTAACTTTTTTAGTTAAACATTTTCCGAAACAAATTTTTGTACAAAACCAGCCAGTGTTCAAAACGTACAATGGGTTTAACAGTAGGTAGGGACCCTTTTAAAATATAATATATGTACAATTTAGGGTGTAACATGTTCCTGTATGTACTAATATTCACCCTTTAGGGGTAAATAAGGTACAAATGTGTGCCTTTTAAAAAAGTACTGCCCCAGTGTCAGCTTTTATCCCTTTTTCTTTGTACCATGAAGCTTGCATTTAACTTAGCTTTGTAATTTGTAGTTACATTTTTTCTCTAGAGTAGCTGGTAGGTTAGCTTTATACATTTGTTGACTTGCTTGTCCAACACGGCTTGACACCTTGTAAACACGCCTTTTTTTTTTCTAACAGAACAACACTTTCTTTACTCAGGCCAAAAATCTTTAGGGTTGAAATTAAAAGTCTGTCATTACATCACAGAAAAATGCCACAAAAGCTGTCACTAGGGCAGTAAATTTTCAAATCTTGTACCTATTCTACCCCCTAAATGGTCCATATTAGTACCTTAAAGTTGCATATTAATACCTAGTTAGTACCTTTTGAAGGGGTACTGCCACATTGACAGCTTGTGTATTTTTTTTCTTACTTATTTGCATACATATACAGTTTTAAATTCTTCCATGCAGCAAACACAAAAGTGTTAATACATTTTTTCTGCCTTTTTTCATACAGCGAAAGTAGACAAAAAAGGTCTTTATCTTTAAAATCTTGCCTTAAAATTACCATGGAAACTTGAAAAAGATATATATGCGAGTGTAGATATAACTTTCTTGACTGCAGTCTATTTGGTGTCCTGTAGCATTTTCAGTGTTATTGCTTTGCAATTTTACAGCTGACAAATTTATACAATACCAATAACAGTGTGAGGTATAAAAGAGAGGAATAAACATGGGGAAAATAGCATGTGTGAGACAGACAAATGGAATACTAAAACTGAGAGAGATACATACTGTAGAAGAAATCACTGTAGGGGTCTGTTGTTGTGTTAGGGTTGGTTGTGCAAACTACACTCATCTTAATTAGGCTCTCGGGGCAGTGCGTATGTGTGATAGCGCCCGGCGGAGGGGGGCTAGACTAATCTCTCCTACTGTTCCTGTTTACTGACTGTTTCTCTGTTTGCCTGGCAAGCCTCTCTGTCTATAGAGGTTAAGCTGTTCTGAATTTCCTCTGCAGTGAATTAGAAGAAACGTCTTTGAGTCATTGGGAACTGTGCTGGTATATGGTTTGGCTGAGGGATTGTAGCAAAATCCCACATCTCTTGTCACATCTGTATTAGGGACAGTTGTGAGGAGTAGCTATATTTGGCTCTCAGATCTGCCTGTAAACTTACTATTTATTCAACAATGGCTGCCAGGGCATTGCTATCAAGTTGCAATGGAGTTCTGAGTAATTTTGAGCATCTTTCTAATCAGTTTAAAGCACATTCTGGTAAAAGCATTCTATATTCAAGGTCAAGGTTTCTTTATTTGTCACATAATAAATTATACAGGGTATAATCAGAAGTGAAATGTAATCAAATCAGGTCCGCTCAGGGGACAGTGCAAAAGAATAAAAATAAAAATTATATAAAAGTAACACAACACAAGAGCATATATATGGTAAAAAAAGAGAAATAAGAGTAAAATGTGCAATGAAATCAAAAGTGCAAAACAATAAGATGTGCAAAACAATAGGATGTGCAAAACAATAAGATGTGCAAAACAATAAGATGTGCAAAAAACAGTGTACTGGGACTTAATAAATAGTAATATGAATAAGAGGGATGTGCAGACGGGTTGTTCAGGGTATGTACACAAAGCAGCAATACGGGTGATGAGAATATGGATGTTTTACAGTTAACAATCTTGTAAGTTTTATAAGACTGGGTTTGTGTTTAGGATCCTGATGGCCTGAGGGAAGAAGCTCCTCCTCAGTCTCTCAGTTTTTGCCATCATGCTCCTGAAGCGCTTGCCAGATGGCAGTAAACGGAAAAGAAGGTTACCGGGGTGAGTTGAGTCTTTGATGATTTTAGCAGCTCTGCTTTTGCAGCGTTTGAGGTAGATGCCCTGCAGAGAGGGGAGAGTAGACCCTGAGATGCGCTCAGCTAAGCGCATGACTCTCTGTAGAGCTTTGCAGTCCTGGTTTGAGGAATTACCATACCACACTGAGATGCACTGAGTCAATACACTTTCTATGGCCCCTGAATAGAAAGTTTTCAGGATAGCTGGTGAGACCCTGAATTTCTTCAGCTGTCGCAGATGGTACTGTCTTTGCCTGGCTTTCTTAACCTGTGTTTGAATGTGCGTAGTCCATGTCAGGTCCTCAGAGATGTTTACACTGAGGTACTTGAAGCTACTCACCCTCTCCACAGGGGTCCCACTGATCATAAGAGGAGTGTAGGGTCTCTTCCTGAAGTCTACAATCAGCTCTTTAGTTTTGCTCACGTTTAGAGAGAGACAGTTGTCCTGGCACCATGATGTGAGTCTCTCCACCTCATCCAAGTATGCAACCTCGTCATCGTTGTTAATGAGGCCCAGAACCACAGTATCATCCGCAAATTTGACAATAGAAGTGGAGCTGTGAGAGGACATGCAGTCGTGGGTGTATAGAGAGTAGAGCAGGGGGCTCAGGACACAGCCCTGTGGGGCTCCTACGTTCAGGGTGATGGAATTGGAGGTGAAATGGCCGACTTTCACCACTTGTGGTCTGGCGGTGAGGAAATCTTGAATCCAGTCCAGTCCAGTCTATATTCTTATAGGGCCAGATTTACTAACAGCGTGCGCCAGCACAAACCGTCTTTTGGCATTAAAATTGTACTGTCAGGTTTTACTAAAGATGCGCAGTGAAGAATTAACGCTGAAAAGGCGTGGATACAGTTATTTATGTACCTGACCTTATTGAATATGCGTTAAATTGAATATATTGAATATGAGTTTCCCTTTCAGATGCAAAAGTTTACAGATGAGAGTATTCAAATAAATCATGTTCCTGTTGCTCAGTGGTTAGAGCATTGCGTTAGCATCGCAAAGGTTGTGGGTTCGATTCCCAGGGAACACATGTACTGACAAAAAAAATTTATAGCCTGAATGCACTGTAAGTCGCTTTGGATAAAAGCGTCTGCTAAATGCATAAATGTAAATCATGCAATTAGTTTTACTAATGTTTGCGTCAAATTACTGGCATTTGCGCCATTATTTAACGCCCAAAAAGCATGTCTTAAACTATTTTGCACTTGAAATGGCTGCAATTATTGTTGCTATGGAGGAGGCACTGCAGAGAACAGAGAGTGCATGGTAGAAGGGAGAGGGTTTTGCCACGTATTAATTTATTTTGAATGCCAGAAGAACACATTATCCAAACATATTATTTATTTTTAATATGCTTCAGGAAATAAAAGATGATTTGGAATACCAGGTCTATCAAAACTTATAGCAAACCTTCATTTTTGGCCTCCGGTACTTTTCAACGTAGGCCTCTTTATTTCTTTATTTGCGACTAAGCTCATTTGTGCTGCGGTTATGTAAATGAATAGTTCTATTCATGTAAATGAACATCTGTGTTCTTTAATTTGCACATTGTAGGTAAATCAACTGAAAAAATTTCCCCTCCCATCGGCACTGTTTTGGAATTGCGGTCTTGCGCTAATTTGCCCTGATTAGTAAAACCTGGTGTGTCTCACTCGTCCTTCAAAGTGAACCTGCAGGCTCTTTGATCGCCCCCTGGTGGCTGGCTGCATTACAGGTCATAAACCCCGCCCTCTCCATGTAAACGAATGGGAATTCAGTCAAAATAAAAAAAATGAATTACACTTCCAATACAATTTTCCGAAATATGGTTTTGTTCATTTAAGGTAGTTGTTATCACGCTGATATATGTCCAATTGTTCATTTTTGTGATAAGTTTGGTTTCAGCTAGTAATTTGATGCTATAAAAATGGGGCATGTCATTATGGTTGATTGGGTCTGCGGGAGTTTGGGCGGGAGTTTGATTCCGCGGCTCCACCTCACAACACTTCTGCGCAGACTCTGGCTCTAAACTAATCTCTACTGCGCAGAATCGGGCTCCAAATGACGCCATTTACTCAAGATGGCAGCAGCCATAGAGATGTATTCGCTTCACTTTTCTATAGTGGAAGAAAGCGGAGACTCGCCGTCCATCTTTTTTACAGTCTATGAGTAAAAGTCTAGAATTCATATATTTTTGAAGTTGTAAATAAAACAAAGATTTTTGGAGTACATTTTACAAGAAAACATAATTTCAGTCTTTCTGCTTCAAAATGCCATGTTTAATTAAATGTTATTTGCCAATTATTTGTCTCTATCAATCGGTGAAAACTGATTATTCACTAAATTTAGTTTCAGTGTAGTTTCCTCCTTCAAAGTCTACCGTAATTTAACATATACATTTATTCATTCTTTCATTGTATCAATTTTATCATCTGCCTGGCTCTACTTTCCTCAGTAAGCCACATGATTTGCATTGTGCTTTAGTTTTTTTCTAAATTGTGCTTTCGTTTTTTCAATTCCTATATAAGCAATAATAATACTGACTTTTTAAACACTTATTATAAAAAAAAGCAATTATCTTTGTGCACACATTTATCTTGGTCACTATCAAAGTGCATATAATCAAAGTGACTTGCAATGTTCCCTCGAAGTTGCGTGCACGCGCAGCTGCGCACTTCTTCCACCGCGACCGCGCTGAGAAATAATGTGCCGTGCACATGCAAAAATTTGTTGAGAAAGCCACTTGATTGTATTCTAGTAAAAACGAAAGAATTGCAATGCTCAGGTAAACCACTCTAGAGCTGCTGCCGCCATAGAGTTAGAACCAGTGAATGCGGTTAACAGGTTTCATAGAAAGACTGAAAGAGAAGGATATGCTCCGAATGAGTCGCTGTAGAAACCGGATACTTCAATGGTTGCGGACGAAATAGCGGACAATGGGCACAAAATGGTAACAAAACCCTGAGACATTTACTGTCACACACAGGTGTATTGTGCAAATGTTTAGATAGCTATATAAAAATTCACATGTTCGCTTTTTTATATTTAACATACAGATCTCACTTTAAATGCTTCAGTTTGTTTTCTATTTTGCTCTATCAGTTTACTTCAGTTGTTTTGATTATTATATTATTACATTATTTTATATTATATACCTATAAATAATTGACCTAGTCACTTATGCTCATCAAGGCTGTATTTATTTGATAAAATAAAGAAAGAAAATACTCTTAGGCTATAGCAATTTCTAATATTGGTTTTCTGTTTTAATATATTTTAAAATATAGTGTATTCCTGTAAAGCAAAGCTGAATTTTCAGAAACATTACTCCATTTTTCAGTATCACAATCCTTCAGAAATCATTCTACTATACTGATGTATCAGTGTTGAAACTGTTGTGCTGCTTAATATTTTTTGGAATATTTTTTCTTTGATTAGGCAACAAAAAAGTTAGAATAGCATTAATTACAAATATAAATATTTTCTAACAAAATAAGTCTTACTATCACTTTTTGTCCATTTAACACGTAATTTCTGAATAAAAGTATTAACTTGAAAATAATAATACATAAGAAAGAAGACATTTACTGACCCCAAACTTTTAAATAGTGGTGTATATTGTAACACAAAATTTATATTTTGAATAAACATTGTTCTTTTTAACTTTTTTTTATCAAAGAATCCTGAAAAAATATCACAGGTCCCAAAAAATATTAAGCAATATTAAGTCCAACCCGGTACTAGCAAGGTGTACTTAATGAAGTGGCCAGTGAGTGTATATATACAGTATATATATATATGTGTATGGGTGTATATATATATATATATATATATATATATATATATATGTATGTACAGTCACTGGTCACTTTATTAGGTACACCTTGCTAGCTGGACCCCCTTTTGCCTTCAGAACTGCCTTAATTCTTTGTGGCATAGATTCAACAAGGTGTTGGAAACATTCCTCAGAGATTTTGGTCCATATTGACATGATAGCATCACGCAGTTGCTGCAGATTTGTCGGCTGCACATCCATGATTCGAATCTTACGTTCCACCACATTCCAAAGGTGCTCTATTGGATTGCGATCTGGTGATTGTGGAGGCCATTTGAGTAAAGTGAACTCATTGTTATTTTCAAGAAACCAGTCTGAGATGATTTGAGCTTTGTGACATGGTGCATTATCCTGTCGGAAGTAGTCATCAGAAGATGGGTACACTGTAGTCATAAAGAGATGGACATGGTCAGCAACACTATTCAGGTCGGCTGTGGGGTTTAAACGATGCTCAATTGGTACTAAGGTATGTACCAATGTACCACAAAGTGTGCCAAGAAAATATCCCCCACACCATGACACCACCATCAGCAGCCTGAACCGTTGAGACAAGGCAGGATGGATCCATGCTTTCCTCTTCTTTACGCCAAATTCTGACCCTACTATCTGAATGTCCCAGCATAAATCGAGACTCATCAGACCAGGAAAAGTTTTTCCATTCTTCTGTTGTCCAATTTTGATGAGCCTGTGTGAATTATGGCCTCCGTTTCCTGTTCTTAGCTGACAGGAACGGCACCCGGTTTGGTCTTCTGCTGCTGTAGCCCATTTAATTCAGGGTTCAATGGGTTGTGCATTCAGAGATGGTATTCTGCATACCTTGGTTGTACTGCATACCTTCTATAATCTTTAACCAGTCTGCCCATTCTCCTCTGACCTCTCACATCAACAAGGCATGATATGGTTGTGTATGAAAATCCCAGTAGATCAGCAGTTTTTGAAACACTCAGACCAGCCCGTCTGTCACCAAAAACCATTCCACGTTCAAAGTCACTTAAATCCCTTTTCTTCCCCATTCTGATGCTCGGATTGAACTTCAGCAAGTCGTCTTCACCACATCTAGATGCCTTAATGCAGGCTGATTAGCAATTTGTGTACCTAATACAGTGGTCGGTGAGTGTAGTATGCATGTATAACATATATATATATATATATATATATATGTATGTATGTATGTATGTATGTACTTAAAAAATTTAAAGTGTATAGGACTATTTTTAAATAATAATAATTAAATAATCCATATAATATATTAATGAAATAAAAGGCCACTTAACTGTAGGGATACTTGAGTACACTTTCATAATTTAAAAAATTACACTTTGTAATATTGTCAAATTAAAAGTTTTACTTTAAAGTACATTTTAAATCATCACATTTGAATCTTTTGTGGAGCTTTAATTAAAGGAGCATGCTTATTTTGATTTGTTGACAAACATACTAAAGCACATGTAATGTACTTGATTATAATGTTAACGGTAATTTATTATTTGATGATAAAAGCAGAAAAATTGCTCTGCTGCTTTCCACCAGACATTTGATACCTTCCCACCAACTTGCTGCTCGCCGACTATCCGGAAGCTGGACGCGGATCTCTCGCCTCACCATCGGCTGGAGAGACCATCCAAGACTTTGTAAAGCCGTAACACAGCAGAACCAGCAACAAACAGCTTTCTAACACAGCTTCCCGGTGACGTCACGCAGCAGAAAGGAACCACGTGCTCACAAAAAAAGCCAACTAAGAAACACAAACTAAACCACGTGGCATCCGAGACAAAGGATCGGACATTTCCATGAAAACACCACGTGGAACGAGACGAAAGATTCGCCTGTGGAAACTTAAGTGAACGCAAGTATACAAGCAATGTTTTTTATCCTAACTGAACTGGTAATTTGATCTGAATGCAGCAACATAGGAGAACTATGTTCGTGATCTTACTTATGGCTCCAGTTATGAAATCGCAAAGAGTGCTATCTTAACCATTTTCCTAACGTTAACCCTAGAGCTCTGAATGTGTGTATGTATGTGTTTATTTGTGTTTTTAGTACTTTAGTCCATGTTAGTAGAATAGCAGTTAAGTAAATAAACCTTGTTTCATTTATAAAAAATTGTCTCTTGGGATGTGATTTTTATAGTTCAAACTCATGCCAAAAAGATAACGTTACCTCGCTCAAAGTTGAGAGATTATTAATCTCGTTTTATTGTTATCGTTGGCCACGAGGCAAGAGATACGAAATTGATAAAGATATACTGATGTTAATGGTCGCTGGACGAGTCGTTAATACAGTATAAATCATAAGTTAAAGATTAATATCACTTTAATCAAAGCAATATTGAATCTTTAATAAATAATTCCCCGGAGCTGAAATAATAGCTTCGTTTAATTTATGTTACAGTAAGGAGGTAAGATCATGTTGTTTCTTTGTTCTTTATTTTATGCAGGAAAGAGGTTTATGCGGCGGTTTGTTTGTGAGATTCATTAATTTTGTCTCCTATTAAATTATGTATAAAGAAATACACTTTTAATTATACTTTTTGGTTTTGATGGTTTGCTGTTTACTTTAATTGAGAAGCAGGAGAGGAGCATCTTGTTAAATGCGGGGTTGAGGTGCTCTATTGTTAAAATAAGACCTTGCGTGTTTCAGTTAATTGTGCGGGTCTGTCAGGGAGCTGTGGTGGTGCAGCTGTGTCGGACTTCGTAACATTCTTCTGTAATACACTCTTCAGAATCTCTTTGATGCAGAGGTTTTCTTTGTAGTAAGTGCTAGTGTTTGGCACTTACCATTTGTGTTTGGTGTCAGAATGACACTGACAAATGCAGTACACTTTCTTACAGTATTTGGTAAGCAATTGTACTTCTAAATCCAACGCAAACTCTTCCAGGATTTACAGAGGTAGTTAAAGGCCTGGCTCTGAGAATCATGATTTCAAACTGAAATTGCAAACTGCCAGTTTAAAGTTAGTCTACTTGAAGGTTGGTAGAATGTGAGTGAGCGAATGTCCAAGACAGTAATTCTATAAAAGTCTATAAAAGGCAGTCAGATGAAGTATAGAATCAGACCGAATTAATTTGGAGTGAGCCGTAAGGTTGCATCTGCATTCATTTACTTGTTTTGAAAATGGTCAAACATGCAAACCTGTACAAAGTTGGGTGTATGTAAATATATACAGGTACAATCAAAATTACAAAACCCTCTAGACTTCCAAGACATGAATTCGCTGCCATGAACAACATTTTTTTCAAACAATTATCAGTAAACTAATATGGGAAATTATTAATACACATTTGAATGATCCTGAAGATGTAAAGTTGATTAAATAAATCTGATTGGCTTTTAATATGTACACAATTATTAAAAGTTATATTTTGTAAAAAAATATTTTATCCTTTGTAACCAAATAAATTTAGCCTCTAAGTGCTTACATACTTCTGACACCTCTCTACTGGAGTATTGCCGCATTCATCATGTACAAAAGTTTCCTGTTTTGTCACATCAGTCCAAATCACATTAAGAAACGCATTATTTTAAGGACTTATTTTCACCATTAATTAGCATGCATATTACTAGCATATTGGCTGTTACTTGGCTGTATTTATAAACCGCACCTTATTCTGCATCACCATATTTTAGATCCCTTAAATCTAACCCAAACCTAAACTTAACAACTACCCTACTAACTATTAATAAGCAGCAAATTAGAAGATTAGTGAGGGAACAGTTAATAGTGAATGTCTGTTCCCTATTATAAAGTGTTAAACAGAACATTTTGTGCATTGAAAAGGTTCTTCATCAAACCTCTTTCTCTGTGTGAGCTTAAAAATGCCTGTGAGGGAGAAATGGCAGGTGCCCCCTCTGTGGATTGTGATGTGGGCCTGGAGGGGATTGCAAGTGGCGTGGGATCTTCGCCGGCTGAGGAGTCTAACGTTACTTTCATGACATCGGAGGAGCAACGGAAATCATCAGAATGGAGTCTAGTAGTGAAACATGGCAGACGCAGGAGGAATTATGTGGATGGCCAAAAATCTCTGATTAAACAGCGAGCTGGTAAAGCTAAACAAAGGATGCCTAAGCCTATTATTGGTACAGGGGCATGAGGGAACATAAGTGTGGTGCGAACAAAGTTGGTAAGTGTGTTTGCTACCAAATTTACTCCAGATCTTAACGCTGAAACTTTGTCTAACTACCTTAAAGAAAAGCTTGGCCGAGATGTGAATTGCCAACGCATTGACACTATAAACAATAGATACAGTTCATTTAAAATGAGTGCTGAGTGTATCAATGTGACGGAGATGTACAGCCCGGAGCTGTGGCCTGAAGGCTCAGTTGTTCGTCGTTATTATGAGCCACGCAAAGTGAGAGCGTTGGGGGCTAATGTAGCTGCCTCCACGTCAGGTGCGTCTGAGACAGAGGGGGCTACTGCCGATCAGTGCACTTGATCTGAATATGCGGATTATATCCTATAACTGCTTTGGCCTACGAGTCGGTGACAGCGTTGGGGATAGGGCCCGACGCACAGTAGTAGATAAATTAATGCAAAATTGTGATATCCTGTGCTTGCAAGAAACATTTTTATCTAAACAGGATTTGGGAAAATTGAACTCTTTTAATGACAATTTTCACGGTGCTGGCACGTCCACAACTGATCTTACTATGGGTATAGTGAGAGAAAGGATATCAGGAGGTGTGGTTACTTTGTGGCACAAAAAGTTGGACTCAGTGATAAATATCATTAAGGTTGATGTTGACTGGTGTTTTGCTGTACGGATAAATTGCTCTAGTAAAGAGTTAATTATCCTTAATGTCTATGCACCTTATGAATGTCATCAAAACGAGGACGAATATTTAAGTAGACTTGCTTTTATTGGCTCCTTTATTAATGAAAATAATTCTGCAAGTGTTTTTGTGGTTGGGGATTTGAATGCAGATCTTACTGACAATTCTTCTATGTTTGCTAAGCATATGCTGCATTTTTGTGTTGATAATAATTTTAAGAAATTAAGTAAAATGTTGTTACCTAAGGACAGTTATACCTATATAAGTGAAGCCTGGCATACAACTTCATGGCTTGATCATTGTATTAGTACAGCTGAGGCTCATGATATTATAAAGTCAATGACAATTTTATACGGGGAATCTATATCTGATCATGTACCATTTTTTTATGATTATTGATTATTGATTATGAAAGTCTGCCCAAGATTAATTATGAGTGTAAGAGGGCTGTTTTGGTAAAAGTAGATTGGTCTAAAATTACAGATGAAGATCTTAAAACTTATTCTGGGAAAACAGACACTCTGTTGGATAAGGTAGTATTACCCAGCGATGCAATCTTGTGTTCAGATGTGAATTGTAATGATATTTCCCATGGTACAGCCTTTTGTGATATGTATGATGATATTGTGAGATCTCTGCATGAGGCTAGTAGACCATATCCTACTTGCCCTGACAAGAAATATCATAGTAAGCCAGGGTGGAGAAAGTATGTATCAGCATATCATAAAAAAGCAAAGGAAGCTTTTAAGGCATGGGATATTGCTGGTAGGCCCAGACAAGGCCAGCTTTTGGACCAGAAAAAGTTAACTAATGCCAAGTATAAATATGCAGTTTGTTATATTTGTAAACATGAACAAGTGATGAGAGCTGATTTAATGTCGGAAAATCTACTATGTAATAATATGAATGCTTTCTGGAAGGATGTAAGATCAATACATAGGAGTATTGTGACATTACCATGCTCTATTGAGGGTGTCTCTGGAGCTGAGAATATAGCAGAGTTGTGGAGACAGCATTATACTACTCTGTTTAATTGTGTAAAGAGTGAGCCAGGTAAAGTGGAAGTAGTTTCTAGTATGGATACAGGAAGTATTACAACAAATTAGGTTTATCAAGCAATAATTCAGCTTAAGGAACTGAAAACTGGTGGTTTAGATAAAATTACTGCTGAACACCTAAAATTTGCGAGCTTTAGGCTTGTGGTCCTTCTCGCAATTTGCTTCACTGGTTTTATGATACATGGGCTGCTGCCAGAGTCTATGTTGTCAGTAACCTTGTTGCCTGTTTTTTAAGATAAGGCTGGCAAGGTAGGTAGTTTGGATAACTATAGACCAATTGCTTTAGCGAGTGTTGTGTCAAAGGTTTTGGAAAGAATCATGTTAGATCGATTAGGTGTTTATCTTGATACCACAGACAATCAGTTTGGTTTTAAGGCTCACCATAGTACTGATTTGTGTATATATGCTCTGAAGGAAGTAGTAGAACTGTATAAAAGACAAAATTCCACTGTTATAATTGGCTTTATTGATGCTTCTAAAGCTTTCGATAGAGTTAATCATCAAAAGTTGTTCAGTAAATTAAGACAAAGGGCATACCTAATAGTATATTAAGAATTTTGACATATTGGTACGCGAATCAAAGTATGCAGATAAAGTGGGGCAATTGTGTTTCAGATTCATTTAGAGTAAGTAATGGAGTGTGCCAAGGAAGTTTACTTTCACCAGCTCTTTTTAATGTATATATGAATGAATTGTCAGAAGAACTAAGTGACTGTAGGACTGGATGTATGCTTGGTAATACCACAGTTAATCACTATATGTATGCTGATGATCTAGTTGTTTTTTCCCCAAGTAGTGCTGGTTTTCAACAGTTGCTTAATATATGTTCTGATTATGGGATTAGATATGATGTGCAATACAATACTAAAAAGAGTGTTGCCATGATATGTAGAACCAAAGATCATAGAGATTTGAATTCCCCAGATTTTTTTTATCAGGGCAAGTTTTAAATGTATGTACTACTGTAAAATATTTAGGTCATTTTATTAACAATGAAATGAGTGATGATGATGATATGTATAGGCAACGTCGTAAATTATATGCTCAAGCTAATATGTTGGTGAGAAAGTTTTATATGTGTTCAGATGAGGTAAAGATAAACCTTTTTAGAGCATATTGTACTTCTTTTTATACTGCTCCTTTGTGGTTTAAGTTTAAGAAAGAGAGCCTATGTAAGCTTCAGGTTGCATACAATGATTGTATGAGGATCCTGCTGAAAAAAACAAGATGGTGCAGTGCAAGTGATTTATTTTGTAAAGCAAGAGTACAATCATTCCCTGCTTTAATGAGAAATTTTATGTATAAATGTATTTGTCGGCTGGACAATTCATGTAATACTATTATAATGTTGTTGACAAATCCTAGGCTTACTGAAGTGTGATATCAATCCTCTATGAGGAAGTATTGGCATAATTGTCATAAAATATTTGGCTCTACAAGCGAAGGCTAAAAGGTCCACCCTGTCCATCCCATGCTTATGTTTCACTCATATTGTAACCCATATGGGTGCTTACAGCAATGTAGCTATTGACTGCAGTTGGAACATGGTCATTGCTTACACGTGTGTGTCAGGAGCATAACGGATTATCTAGAGGTCAAATTGAGTAACAACATAATGTCGATAGACCATTTTGTCTTCATCAGGCTTGTGTGGTACCCTAGGGCTCGATCTGTTTTTCTAATGTTTACATCAAACTTGTGCAAGTTCTTTGTTTTGCTTTTTCAAGTGCACTTGACCAACGGATGTGTTGGCTTTCTGCAATATAGTGTAGAGTACAATGCTAAATGCTGTTCAGTTGCATGCTTATATTGATCATGCCTATGTATGATTTTGAAGTTAGACATTCATTGTTTTGAGAAAGCTGTTCTATGGACAATCGTTCCTGATGTGCTGGTGACTAATTATTAGTACTAATCCACAGTTAAGCACAAACTTATGAGTGTCTGAAATGGTAGCATAGAGGAGACAGAAGCAGCATAATACTTAAGAAAATTCATGCTTATTTTCCTGACAAATTGACAGAGAGAAGGACAAATAAAGAGAAAATTAATGAGAGTGCACAAGCACAGAATATTATCATAATTTTTTTTCTAAGTAATTCTAAGAAACTAGTGCTCTATTGCTTTCCCCAAGCAGTTACACAAATAAATGTTTAACATTTTTACAACAACCAACATCACCATCTATTCTGCCCTCATTTTGGTGTCTCTCTTCCTGAAGAGGTGTCGCAGGTTAACCAGGCCAAGGCACTGAGGGACCTGCACGAGGGTGGTCACGACCCAGGAGTTCTCAGTGAGCTTCGGACCGCCACGGACCTCGCGCTACGAGCGACGAAGGTTACGGCGCGGTCTCTGGGCCGTGCGATGTCCACCATGGTGGTCCAGGAACGCCACCTCTGGCTGTGTCTGGCCGACATGAAGGAGGTAGACAAGGCACGGTTCCTGAATGCCCCCGTGTCCCAGACCGGCCTGTTCGGCGATGCGGTGGAGAACTTCGCCCAGCAGTTCTCCGCTGCACAGAAGCAGACTGAGGCAATCCGGCACATCCTGCCCCGGCGTGCAGCTGCTGCCTCCACCCGGCCGCCTCGGTCTACTCGTCGCCGAGGGCGGCCCCCTGCCGCCGCCTCCGCTCCCGCTCCCGCGCAGCAGACGCAGCAGCCTCCAGCCAAGCAGCGCCATGGAGCCGGCCGCAGGGCAGCCGCCCCGCCCATCCAGGCCCCCGCCAAACCAGGCAGCAAGCGTCGAAGCAAGCGGCCCTGAGACGGACGACCCAGGGATGGAGATGTTTGCTCTTCGGGAGATGGTGAACGCACCACTCCCTCCCCCGGAGGAGGGCCGGGCGGAGAATGAGTGAGGCCATCTTTTTGGTACCCAAAACCTCGACAAAAGAGCAGTTTCCTCTATCTCTGGGTCCCCAGAGGGGACGGGGGGTTGTGAACGATTCAAACTTGAGTTACACTCACCCTCCTCTCTCGCCAGTGGGCAGCTGTGGGCGGTTCGAGAGGGCGGTCAATCGCACTACTCACGCACTCTCTGCCGGAACGCAGGTAAGTCGTCACACACGCCGACCCGCGGACCCGACCGCAATGAGGCGCCCGTTCCCCTCGCTGCCCCACCGCGGTACGCCAGTGGGTTCGTTGGTGTCACTAGTACGGTTCTGGGGGCCTGGCTAGTGCTCCCCAACCCGTCTCGTTGGCTCCTCCGCACCATCAGACTCGGCTATGCGATTCAGTTCGCCTGGCGACCTCCCAAGTATCGCGGCATCCACTCCACCACAGTGAGGGCAGCGGATGCCCCATCTTGCGAGCAGAGATCGCAGTCCTACTGGCGAAGGACGCGATAGAGCCGGTCCCTCCAGCCGATATGAGGTCAGGGTTTTACAGCCCTTACTTCATTGTACCCAAGAAAAGCGGTGGGTTAAGACCAATCTTGATCTGCGTTGCGTCTTGAACCGGGCCCTTCACAGGCTCCCGTTCAAAATGCTCACACCAAACGCATCTTTGGGTGCGTCCGTCCCCAAGATTGGTTTGCAGCGATCGACCTGAAGGACGCGACTTCCAGCGTCGATCCTTCCACGCCACAGGCCATTCCTGCGTTTGCGTCAAGGACGGGCATATCAGCATAAAGTCCTGCCCTTCGGGCTGTCCCTGTCGCCCCGTGTCTTCACGAAAGTAGCGGAGGCAGCCCTTGTTCCCCTGAGAGAACAGGGCGTGCGCATTCTCAACTACCTCGACGACTGGCTTATACTAGCTCAGTCGCAGGACCAGTTATGCGAACACAGGGACATGGTGCTCTCGCACCTCAGCCAGTTGGGCCTTCAGGTCAACTGGGAAAAGAGCAAACTCTCCCCGGTGCAGAGGATCTCTTTTCTCGGTATGGAGTTAGATTAGGTCAGTCAGACAGCGCGCCTCACTTAGGAACGCGCTCAGTCGGTGTTGAACTGCTTGAATACATTCAAGAACAGGACGGCGGCACCACTGAAACAGTTTCAGAGGCTCCTGGGGCAAATGGCGGCTGCAGCGGCGGTCACGCCGCTGGGGCTGCTCCATATGAGACCGCTTCAACACTGGCTCCATGGCCGAGTCCCGAGGTGGGCGTGGCAGAGCGGCACGCTGAGGGTCCAAGTCACTCCAGCCTGCCGCCAAACCTTCACCCCGTGGTCAGACCTTTCATTCCTTCGGGCAGGAGTGCCCCTGGAACAGGTCTCCAGGCACGCTGTGGTTTACACAGACGCCTCCGCCAAGGGCTGGGGGGCCACGTTCAACGGGCATGCAGTGTCGGGGTTTGGACGGGTCCCCAACTGCACTGGCACATCAACTGCCTAGAGTTGCTGGCAGTAAACCTGGCCTTGAACCGTCTCAAGAGACGCCACGAGGCGAGCATGTACTAGTCCGCACGGACAACACTGCGACCGTTGCGCACACATCAACCGACAAGGTGGTCTACGCCCCGCCGCATGTCACAACCGCCCACCACCTCCTCCTCTGGAGTCGGAAGCATCTGAGGTCGCTTCGCGCCATTCATATCCCGGGCTTGCTCAACCGGACAGCCGACGAGCTGTCACGAGCTGCGCTCCCCGGAGAATGGAGACTCCATCCCCAGACGGTCCAGCTGATTTGGCGACGTTTTGGACTTGCACAGGTAGACCTGTTCGCATCCCTAGAGACGTCGCATTGCCAGTTGTTCTACTCCCTGACCGATGGAACACTCGGCACAGACGCACTGGCACACAGCTGGCCGCGGGGCCTTCGCAAATATGCATTTCTCCCAGTGAGCCTTCTCGCACAGACTCAGTAGCAACAGTAACGGATCTTCCTATGGGGGCCCTAACCTGCGCCAAAAAATAACGGCACAGGAGGCCTCCACGGGACACTGGAAGGGGCAGTATCCGTGCCTTTTGGTAGGGATCCCAATTCATCGGTCCTCCGACGTGACGTCGAGAGTGACCGACTGATAGGGAACGTCTCGGTTACGTATGTAACCCTCGTTCCCTGAAGGAGGGAACGGAGACGTCACGTCCCGTCACCACGGCTCCTGTACCACCGCTGAGCGGCCGGGTACATGTAAAAATACATGTAAATCCTACTAAATAGATTTATCAACATTTATTATTTTTTATATAAACCATGTATTGACAAAATGTAAAATAAAATAATGAATTCAACATAAGGTTACATTAGTTTAAGTAAAGTCAAGTCACCTTTATTTATATAGCGGTTTTAACAATACAGATTGTGTCAAAGCAACTTTCCAATATCAGAATAGGAAAATTCTTTGCACTACACAACATCAGAAAGATCAGGCCCTTTCTGACAGAGCATGCTGCACAACTTATTGTCCACGCCCTTGTCATTTCTAGGCTGGACTAGTGCAATGCTCTTCTGGCTGGACTTCTATCAAACACAATCAAACCTCTACAAATGATTCAGAATGCAGCGGCACGACTGCAACAGTGATCTCAGAATAAGAAAGAAACAGACTAATATTAGCGTAGATTCCATTCTTCTTACGATGTAACAAGTACATCGGGTGTTATGGGAAGTGGTTCCCGGTTCTGGTTGACCTAATTAATGCATTCTAACAATCTTTAACTGGTTTGAATATTAGAAGCGTATTACTGTATTATGTGTAAGCCAGGTTAAAGAGATGGGTCTTTAATCTAGATTTAAACTGATGGAGTGTGTCTGCCTCCCGAACAGTGTTAGGTAGATTGTTTTAGAGTGTTGGAGCTAAATAGGAAAAGGTTCTGCCGCCCACAGTTGATTTTGATATTCTAGGTTTTATCAAATGGCCAGAGTTTTGAGAACGTAGTGGATTACGTGGAGGATTATAATGTGATAAGAGCTCATTCAAGTACTGAGGAGCTAAACCATTCAGGGTTTTATAAGTAATTAACAAGATTTTTAAATCTATACGATGTTTAATAGGGAGCCAGTGCACTGTTGACAGAACCGGGCTAATGTGGTCATACTTCCTGGTTCTAGTAAAAACTGTAGCTGCTGCATTTTGGACCATCTTTACTTTGTTTATTAAGCGTGCAGAACAGTCACCCAATAAAGCATTACAATATTATAACCTTGAGGTCATAAATGCACAAATTAACATTTCTGCATTTGACTTTGAGAGCAAAGGTCTCAATTTAGGCTGTCAAAGGAAAGATTTCTATCAAATAGCACACCTAGGTTCCTAACTGATGACGAAGAATTTACAGAGCAGCCATCAAGTGTTAGACAGTGTTCTAAGTTATTACATGTGGGGGTGTTAGGTCCGATAATTAACGCCTGTGTTTTTTTTTTTAGAATGTAGCAGTAAGAAATTACTCGTCATCCAGTTTTTTATATCAACTATGCATTTCGTTAGTTTCTCAATTTGGTGTGTTTCACCAGGACGCGAATAAATATAGAGCTGAGTATCATCAGCATAACAGTGAAAGCTAACACCATGTTTCCTGATGATATTTCCTAATATTTCCTAGCATGTAAAGCATGAAAAGTAACAGTACTAGTACGGAGCCTTGAGGTACTCCAAACTGCACTTGTGATCGATATGATATATCGATCTGCTACAAATTGATGGCGGTCAGATAAGTACGATTTGAACCATGCTAATGCACTTCCACTAATGCTAACAAAGTTTTCTAGTCTATTCAAAAGAATGTTGTGGTCGATAGTGTCAAACACAGTGCTAAGATTCAGTAGTACTAATAGAGAGATACAACCAAGATCAGATAACAAGAGCAGGTCATTTATAACTCTAATGAGAGCAGTCTCAATACTATGAAACGGTCTAAATCCTGACAGATACTATTTTTCTCTAAGAATTTGGTTGAAGAATATAATTGTCAGGATACTACCTTCAATATCTTTGACAAAAAGGAGATTCGAGATTGGTCTTGGCAATTAACTAGATCTTTGGGGTCAAGTTGTGTTTATTTTAATGAGAGTTTTCTTAATATTTTGTGGGACAATGTAATTTGAAGGTTTGGGAACATATCCTAATGGCAATGACGAATTAATACTAGCCAAAAGAGCATCTTTGACTTCTGGAAGAACCTCTTTTAGTAGTTTAGATGGAATAGGGTCTAACATACATGTTGTTGATTTAGATGATTAAACAAGTTTATACAATTCTTCCTATAGTAGAGAATGAGTGGAATTGTTCCTCAGGGGATCTATAGTGCACTGAGTATCTGATGTGATACTGTAGGTGACGGCTATATGGTTACAAGTTTATCTCTGATATTATCAATCTTGGAAGTAAAATAGTTCATAAAATTATTTCTGCTGTGCTGTTGGGAAATTTCAACACCTGCTGATACTTTATTTGTTTGTTAATTTAGCCACTGTATTTAATAAATATCTGGGGTTATGTTTGTTTTATTCTATAAGAGACAAAAAGTAATCAGATCTAGCAGTTTTTAACCTGTTAGCCAGCACTCCCCATTTTGGGACTCGCAGTTGAAAAATACCTATCTAACTTAAAATTATAACAGGTACTGCCTTCAGTGTACTACACACACAATTTTGAAGTCTTTGCAAAGAAGACCCCTTGGGCTTTACTTTCCATTATCCAGAGTTGATAAAGCTCAAAAAGATAAAAAGTTATGGAGAATGAAGTGCCTTAAAAAAGTGTACTACACTGAATAATAAAAACATTTTTTAATTGCGTTTATATTTCAAATCTGAAGAAGATACCATGAAACATTACATTTTCCAGATAATTTATAAAGCCCCCCCCCCACGTTTGAGGAAAAACAATTATTTACCAAATGTATTGAAGAGTTCTACAAACTATTAAACCATTTTAGTCATTATACATACCACTGTGTTTTTTCAATAATACAATTATTATAGACATAATTGTAGACATCATAATAGTGATTTATTTGACCACTAAAACATACAATAAGAATAATTTGAGTAATAAAAAAGAAAGAAAAAAATTGCTTTGTATGTTGTACATACTCACATACATACTCTGAGTGCCAGACATACACTGATATTGCCAGACATTTACAATGATTGCTGTTAATAGTCAATAATGACACACTGATGTGCAGTAATACAGATGATAATCATAAAGAAATGGGCCATATAGTCTATAACGTCCGATCGGCATTCATAGTGATAGCCCTATTCAGTCAGAATAATCACATTGATTATCATGCACACAGATGCTAATCATACAGATACAGCCACATTCCCCACAAAATACACATACACATATATAAAAAATGTAAAAAAAAAAAAAAAAAAGGTTTATTTTGTCCAAAAGGCCGATCGCTAAGTTCCAGCCCCATCACATGACAGGTGTGTCACAGCGTGCATCATAGCCCTCGCGAGAGCACGGCGGAATTCAAATAAACAATGTTCACTTTTTTTTTGAATGGTCTCATTCTGTGTGTAACATTGTATACTACTGTCACGTATTCGTCTGTCTGTCCTCCATCATTGTCATCACACGCCCGCACCTGTCGTCACCTGAGCCTCAATCTAGCACACCTGCACCTCATCTGATCTTCATCACCTCACGCTATTTAAGCACTCTCCTCTCCTCAGTAGATCGTCGGATCTCGTCAATTGAACACCGGACTCTAGCTCCTGCTCATCATCCATATCCATTCCGTTATTCTTATTAATAAACATCCTTACCTTCTCTCCTTGTCTCCCAGAGTCATTCCGTGACAGAAGATCCGACCCATACCAACTGAACCGCACCGATGGAAGAGCGAGCGCGATTTATTTAGCTGGCTAGCGCAAATCCGGAGCCGTTGGAGTTCGCCACGGCATTCATCCCTCTCGCCCTCGCCAGCTCCCTGGAGGATGGGGTCCTCAAGACCCTGTTCCGGCTCAGGATCTCATACCATCGACCTGTGGAGCTCCCAGAGACCTCCAACCTGAATTGGGAAGAGACGGTGATCCAATGTCTGGGAGGTCTCCAATTCCGAGCCGGAGGCCCGTCCAGCTCACCGTTGCCTCCGCTGGTTCCGTCCAGCTCACCATTGCCTCCGCTGGTTCCATCCAGCTCACCGTTGCCTCCGCTGGTTCCATCCAGCTCACCGTTGCCTCCGCTGGTTCCGTCCAGCTCACCGTTGCCTCAGCTGGCCCCGGCCAGCTCACCGTTGCCTCTGCTGGTTTCATCCAGCTCACCGTTGCCTCCGCTGGTCCCGTCCAGCTCACCGATGCCTCCGCTGGTTCCGTCCAGCTCACCGTTGCCTCCGCTGGTCCCATTCAGCTCACCTTCCTCCCCGCTGCTTCCGTCCAGCTCTACCGAGCGCCCACGTGAGTCAGAACCGCCCAAGCGCCCCCGAGACTTAGCGCTTCCCGAGCGCCCCCGAGAGTTTTCGCTGCCAGAGCGCCCCCGAGAGTTTGCGCTTCCAGAGCGCCACCGAGATTCAGCGCTTCCCGAGCGCCCCAGAGAATCAGCGCTTTCCAAGCACCCCCGAGAGTTGGTCCAGTCCAGCTTACCTTCGTCTCCGCTGGCCCCGCCCAGCTCACTTTCGTTGCCGCTGGTCCCGTCCAGCTCACCTTCATCTCCGCTGGTCCCGTCCAGCTCACCGTCATCTCCGCTGGCCCCGTCCAGCTCACCTTCGCCTCCACTGACTCCGTCCAGTTTAGCGCTTCTCGAGCGCCCCCGAGTGTTTGCGCTTCCCGAGCGCTCCGGAAGGTCGGCGCTTAATAAGTACCCCCCGGCCGGCGAGCCACCGAAGAAGATTTGGGGGGGGCAATATACCCGATCCGCCATGGCCGTCCGAGTCCCCGGATCCGCAATGGCTACCCGAAGCTCCCGATCCACCATGGCCGTCCGAATCCCCGGATCCGCCATGGCCACCCGAGGCTCCCTATCCGCCATGGCCACCTGAGGCTCCCGATCCGCCATGGCCACCTGAGGCTCCCGATCCGCCATGGCCCCTTGAGGCTCCCGATCCGCCATGGCCACCTGAGGCTCCCGATCCGCCATGGCCACCTGATGCTCCCGATCCGCCATGGTCACCTGAGACTCCCGATCCGCCATGGCCACCTGAGGCTCGCGATCCGCCATGGCCACCTGAGGCTCCCGATCCGCCATGGCCACCGGAGCCCCAGAACCGCCCTGGAGGCTTCCCCAGTGTCCCTGCCCTGCATCAGCCTCCAGGGCACCCACCCTCCCTTCCCAGTGTTTCTGTTACCTCCGGGAGGGGGAGGTAATGTCACGTATTCGTCTGTCTGTCCTCCATCATTATCATCACACGCCCGCACCTGTCGTCACCTGAGCCTCAATCTAGCACACCTGCACCTCATCTGATCTTCATCACCTCACGCTATTTAAGCACTCTCCTCTCCTCAGTAGATCGTCGGATCTCGTCAATTGAACACCGGACTCTAGTTCCTGCTCATCATCCATATCCATTCCGTTATTCTTATTAATAAACATCCTTACCTTCTCTCCTTGTCTCCCAGTGTCGTTCCGTGACAACTACAAAACCATGTGTTTTTTTACAACCAAGACACAGTTTTTTGAGCGTGAGCTGTTCCAAAACGGATACAAACAATAACTATCCCTGAAGAAAGGAGACATAAACAAAGGAATATCAGTCCATATAACAATGTTATTGTTTCATTGGACTAAAGTGCTTGATAGGATGTTGTTCCGTGGACCCTTACCTCTCTAGCTAAACCGGGATTTACAGCAGTGGATGCATTTGTGACTCGATATTACACGAAGCTGGCATGTACTGCTTTTTATTATGGATGGTAAGATGTGTACTGCTTAAACGTATTTAGAAAATACATTCCTTATAAGATTTCCATCGAAAAACAGCGATCTATCGTCGATGCTTGAGGCTTAGACATTCAGAATGATATATAGTTTGTCAAGAATATTTTTTCCCATTTCATTTAATCTATTTGTAAACAATGACATGTGCAAACAAAGAACATTCAGAGTGCCAGCATCCTCGTGCAGCTTAACAGGTTAATGCTTTTCTGTAAGATAGGGTACTTTCCCTCCAAGCAATATGAAATACCTCTAGTTTAGTTCCTCTTCAGGAACTCGAACTGCATCCGAAGACGCAATGGGAATGCCTTCAGCTTGACCGGCTCTCAATACACATGTAATCTGTCCAATGGATAGGCGGGACGTCATGGGCGAGGTGACGTAATGACCAGCTGGTGTAAAAGCACATGCGGTGAAACATGCGGTCATTCAGCCAGCTCTCTATGTACTTTCTGTCTTATTTGGTGTTGTCTGTCTACTAGCAAGCATGTCTAAAAGCCAGTTTAAGGCTAAGCAATTAGAGGGTGAGAGCGAAGCACATTACAGGCGGTGTGTTCCTCCCTGCAAACATTACATGTCTGCAGGTGATACACACAGCCTGTGTGGGGTTTGTTTGGGAGCGAGGCATGCAGAGTCAGAGTCAGAGGATGTATTTCTTCTTGCAATTTCTTCTCTTAAGAGAGTTGGGGATCTGCAGGCCCTTTCAGTGGCCCCCACTCATCTTGACTTTGCGCCCGGCATGGCCAAAGTCTTTTTGTACCCTCGCATAGAGTATACCCCCAAAGTTCCTCATGTCACGCCACAGCATGTCATACTACAGGCATTTAGTCCTCCTCCCTTCGGGGAGCCAGATAAGCAGAAGCTTAATTGTGTGTGTCCGGTGAGAGCACTGGACAGGGACTTGTAAGTCTGGTGGCGTGGGTATCTCGTTCCCATAACGTCTCCGGACTAGGGGTGTCACGATATATATTGTTGACGATAACCATAATATTTAAAGCAACAATAATCGATATCGTGTTAATTTATTGTGTGATGATATACCGGTATTAGCGATAACCGCAATATTTAAAATGAACAGGACTCTTAACACCACATATAAATACTCCAGCACCAGTACCTGGTTGACCTCGAGGTGGCAGTATTGCACCTTCACCCTGACACCTGTCAAACAAGAAGAAGATGCAGCCTCGCAGCTACTCTGGTCGGTCTTTCAAGGAGGGGAGGGGAGGTATCCAAAGCACATCAATTGGTCACTGGGGTTCCCCAGGGCTCGGTTCTTGGACCCCTCCTCTTCTCTACATACACTACATCACTGGGTGCCATCATACAGGCACATGGTTTCTCCTACCATTTCTACGCTGATGACACACAGCTCTATCTCTCATTTCGACCAGATGATCCAATGGTAGCTGCACGGATCTCAGGCTGCCTGGCAGACATCTCGGCATGGATGAAAGAACATCACCTACAGCTCAACCTGGCAAAGACTGAGCTTCTTGTCTTCCCTGCCACTTCAACTCTACAGCATGATTTCACGATTCAGTTAGGTTCATCAACAATTACCCCATCAGCTTCGGTCAGAAATCTTGGTGTAATCTTTGATGATCAGCTGACCTTCAAAGAGCACATTGCAAAGACTGCTCGATCTTGCAGGTTTGCACTTCACAACATCAGAAAGATCAGGCCCTTTCTGACAGAGCATGTTGCACAACTTCTTGTCCAGGCCCTGTTCATTTCTAGGCTGGACTACTGCAATGCTCTTTCTGGCTGGACTTCCATCAAACACAATCAAACCTCTACAAATGATTCAGAATGCAGCGGCACGACTGGTCTTCAACAAGCCCAAAAGAGCACATGTTACACCTCTCTTTGTCTCCTTGCACTGGCTACCAGTTGGAGCTCGTATCAAGTTTAATACACTGATGATTGCATATAGAACAACCACAGGCTCAGCACCCTCCTACTTCCACTCACTATTACAAATCTACATCCCCTCCAGAAGTCTTAGATCTGCTAGTGAGCCTCGTGGTACCATCATAGAGGCTCAAAATCACTCTCCAGAACATTCTCGTTCACCGTTCTTGGCTGGTGGAATGATCTTCCCACCCCATCCGGTATGCTGGATCCCTGTCAATCTTCAAGCAACAACTGAAAACTCATCTCTTTCAACACTACTTGACTTCAAAAAAAAAAAATAAACTTCCCTTTTTCTATATCTTGTGACAAGTTCGTTTACGCATAGCGAACCGCACCTCAATGAACTATTTTTACAATCACGAAAGAGACAAAAGCTGACGCCACAGAATCGTGGCGGAGCTCTGTGAATAAAAGAGGAAGTTGAAAGAGAAAAGGGGGTTACGCAAAAAGGGGAGTTACGTAAAGAGGTGTGGTTAAAAGAGTGAGTGGTTGAGTGCTGCTTACCGCCGCTGCCACTGAGCGTGACACGTTGTGAATCAGATGCATGAGAGGATTAATAATGCCAAACAAAGGAATGCTTGCCGCACTATCGAATTCATCCTGATACGGACTGCAGAGCGTGGCCTGGTCGTTGAATGGAGTATTGCCTGTTCCTGTTCCTGGTACGGACAAATGGTTTGTCTGCCGGGCTTGGTCTGACTCGCGTCTCCGACGCCGATGCCACCTGCAGCGCGTTGCCGGATATCATGCGGGTTTCCCAACCCAAGACGTGTTCCTCGTTCACTGGACAAAGACGCAGTATCCGCTGCACTTTCAGCTCTGCTCTCATCACGTGCTGATTCTAAAAGCGACGACGACTCAGGTACTCTCTAAACCACGTACTCCTCTTCAACTTCCCACAAGTGTCCCTACGCAGCCGTCAGGCAGCGTTCACACACACACACACACACACGCACACACGCATGCACGCACGCACGCACGCACGCACACGCACGCACGCACGCACGCACGCACACACACACACACGCACACACACACGATCAATGAGCAAACATACATTTCCACGAACTTAAAGTTTTCGTTGTTGATGATTTTTGTTGATGAGTTTTTTTGAGAACTGATGATTTTGAACTGATGATCTTTGAATTCTGTGATTACTGAAACAAAGTCCAATACGGCTGTGCTTCCTTGAAGTTGTTTTTGTTGGAATTTTTTTTTTTTTTTCATAGACTATTGTTTGACAAACTATTGGGTTGACACGTCTTCAAATGACTGTTTACAGTGTGAAACTTGAGATTAATTGTGTAAATTGTACTGTTCTGATGAGCATTGAACAATATATCAATTACGTTTCCACAGCAACCTTTTTTGATGCATTATTATTTAGTTTTTGTATTGAAATTTTTTGTGTAATTGGTGGTTTGAGTTATCCTGGTTGTAAATTAAACCCAAATTCTAAATTCTAATTGGTAGACTGAATTCTACCTGGCGCCCGAATCAGTATCTGAAATTATAAGAATTTAATCTGAGTTAAAATTCCTATTTTTTTGGGTGTGCCACCGTTACAATCTTCATCTTTCTCTTTCTCTTTCTCTCCTTCCCTTGCTAGCTTGTATTTATTTGAACAATGCCTAAGACTTGGTGTTAGGGGCACTTCCTCTGTTTGTTTGCCTCTTCAAGATTAATCGCTTTATGTATTCCCCAATTGTAAGTCGCTTTGGATAAAAGCGTCTGCAAAATGACTAAATGTACTCGGCAGAAGAGTGTTCATCAGAGTAAGTTGTCATTATTTTACTAGTCATAGAATGGGAAATGTTACATTAACCTGTTACCAGAGGCTTTCTGTGTTCATATATTTAATTAAAGGGTGATTATTTTAATAAGTACCGCATTTTCTTTACTCATCTTACTTTTGTATTTGCAATCAATTAGGCCTGTGCGTAGTAACAATTTATTTATTTGTTCAAATCTGTTAACAGTTACATGATTAAAACTGATCTTGAAAAATTGCTGTATTAAACTCTGTAAAATGTTCAGCTGGTCGCAGTGCCATGCACTTAATGCCTCATCTGCATTCGTTCTAGACCCACATTAATACTGAATCAGCATCGCTCTTACTGTCAGGCTGGCAACTGGGAAAAGAATGGAGGACTCAAGTGCTGAGCAAAACAGAGGAGTGAAGTTTATTAGTAAACTCGGATGACAACATCCAAAACAAAACAGAAAGCTGATTTAGAGGAACAGGTGGACGGGGTGCCGCCGCTCCCAAGCCGGACACGCTATCCAGCGGACTAACTACTCCTCGCCTGGGGATCCTGGACACAGAATGCAGATGAGAGAGAGAAGGTCTCCGACAACAGGTAAGACAAACCACAAATGACACACCGACACAGAAAGAGGGCATAGGCCTGAATAAATAGGAAAAGGGAGATGAGTAACAGGTGTAAGGCTGATGGAGCGCTCAGTGCTGTGAATCAGCACTGATTGCTCCCCGCGGTAGCCAGTGACAGGACGTAAACAACCCACCACATGTAGCTGTTAGTGGCAGGAGTGAGTCAGAGAGGGGTGCCCGATCGTGACAGAATCCCTCCCCTCAGGGATGCCTCCTGGCATCTCCAGAAGACTCACCATGACGCCCGATGGAACTGGGCTATGAGGGCGCGATCCAGTATATCGCGGGCGGAATCCAGCATCTCTCCTCCGGAACGAAACCCTCCCAGTCTACCAGATATTGGTGACCCCTACCCCTGCGCCTCACATCAAGGGGTCGCCTGCAGTGTAAGCAGGCAACCCTCAATGAGTCTGGGAGGCGGTGGGGCAGAGGTCTGGGGTTGGAGAGGAGAGCGAATAACGGCTTGACCCTAGATACGTGAAATACCGGATGGATTCTTTTAAGCAGAGGGGGTAGTTTGAGTCGAACCGTCACCGGGTTAAGCACTTTGGTCACGACGTACGGTCCAATGAATTTAGGTCCCAGTTTACGTGCGGGCAGCTTGAGAGGGATGTCTCGGGTCGACAACCAAACCTTCTGACCACACACGTAAAGTGGGGGCTTAGAACGGTGACGGTCCGCCAACGCCTTGTTCCTTTCGCCAGTCCGGATAAGGGCTTGTCTGGCGAGCCTCCATGTCCGGAGGCATCTTCGAATGAACGCATGCGCTGGCTGGAACAATGGCGCCGGGTTCTTGTGAGGGAAATAAGGGGGCTGGTAGCCTAAGCAGCACTGGAAGGGTGACAAACCCGTACGAGACCGGGAGGGAGTTATGTGCATACTCGACCATGGCTAATTTGGAACTCCAAGTCAAAGGCTCTGCTGACGCCACGCAACGCAGGACTCTCCAAGTCCTGATTGGCCCGCTCGGACTGACCGTTAGTCTGCGGATGGTAACCGGAGGAAAGGCTCGCTGTCGCCCCAGTAATCTACAGAACTCAGTCCAAAATCTGGATGAGAATTGGGGACCCCTGTCAGAAACCACATCAACCGGGAGGCCATGGATGCGGAAGGCGTGATCAAGGACAATGACAGCCGTCTCCTCGCTGAGGGTAGTTTGGGGAGGGAATAAATGAACCGCCTTTGAGAACCTGTCCACCACGGTGAGGACCACGGTATTGCCACTACGGGGTAGGCCTGTGACAAAGTCCATGGCGATGTGGGACCAGGGTCTCGAAGGGATAGACAGCGGTCGGAGAAGCCCAACTGGGGGTCGATTAGAGCCCTTCCCCACCGCGCACACCGGGCAGGCCAACACGAACTCCCGAGCATCCCGCGCTACCGACGGCCACCAGAACCGCTGCTTAATCAGCGCAAGTGTCCGAGCCACTCCTGGATGGCAAGCTAGCCCAGAGGAATGGCCCCACTGAAGGATGCTGGTTCGAACCGACTCCGGTACAAATAACAGACCCTCTGGGCACCTCAAGGGATGGTGGCGCCGTCAAGTGCCTCACGGACCCTGGATTCCACCTCCCAAGTGACCATCGCAATCACCCGGCTGGGTGGCACGATGGGCACCGGAGAAGGGAATCCAGGTTCCGCTTCAAGGCCAACTCCAAGGCCAACTTGACCGCCAGCAACTCCTTATTCCCAATATCGTAGTTCCGTTCCGAGGGGGTCAGACGATGGGAAAAAAAAGCGCAGGGGTGTACCTTGTTGTCGGAAGGTGATCTCTGAGACAAAATAGCTCCAACTCCCACCTCCGACGCATCTACCTCCACAATGAATTGGCGAGACGGGTCTGGGTTAATAAGAATTGGGGCCGAAACGAAGCGGCTCTTAAGCTCTTCGAAGGCCTCTAGGGCCTGTTCAGACCAACAGAATCGCCGTCGTGTGGAGGTAAGATTAGTCAGAGGCAAGGCGATCTGGCTAAAACCTCGAATGAACCGCCTGTAAAAATTGGCAAACCCCAGAAATCGCTGGACCGCTTTACGATCTTCTGGGGTGGGCCAATTGGCAACTGCTTCTACCTTGGCCGGGTCCATCCGAATGCCTTCCGGCGACAAAATAAACCCCAGGAACGGAACTGATTGTGCGTGAAACTCACACTTCTCCAGCTTGGCGAATAAGCGATTCTCTAGAAGCCGCTGTAACACTAGCCTGACGTGCTGGATGTGGTCACGCTCGTTCTGGGAGAAGATCAGGATGTCGTCGAGGTATACAAACACGAAACGGTTGACCACGTCTCGAGCACGCTGTTTACGAGTGTCTGGAAGACTGCGGGGGAGTTAGAGAGTCCAAAAGGCATAACCAAATACTCAAAGTGGCCTGTAGGGGTGTTAAAAGCAGTCTTCCATTCGTCCCCCTTCCTAATCCGAACTAGGTGGTAAGCATTGCGTAGGTCTAACTTGGTAAAATGGTCGCCCCTGCAAGAGTTCGAACGCTGAAGACATTAACGGCAAGGTGGCTATTCTTGACCGTAATGTCATTCAGCCCCGATAATCAATGCAGGGACGGAGCGATCCATCCTTCTTCTCCACAAAGAAAAACCCCGCCCCAGCCGGAGAGGAAGAAGGGCGATAAACCCGGCTAATAGAGATTCATTGATGTATTTCTCCATGGCCTCCTCTCAGGACCGGAGAGCGAATAAAGGCGCCCGGGGAGAAGTGCCAGGTAGTAATTCAATCGCACAATCATACGGGCGGTGCGGAGGAAGAGATGAAGCCGGGACTTACTGAACACCGCCCTCAGGTCATGGTAAGCCTCTGGAACATTAGCCAGGTCGACTGGCTCCCCTGTAACACAGAGACAGACATGACAGGGGATGACGACACCAAACATTGAGACAAACAAAAGGACTCCACTCTAATACAGTGTGGTGAGCCCAATCAATGCAAGGGTTGTGCTTAATAAGCCAGGAGTGCCCCAAAACTACTGGAGCGGAGGGAGAGTGGATCAGGAGGAATCGAATCTCCTCAGTGTGATTGCCCGATATGGTCAGGTGAACGAGTCCCGTGATGGCTGTGATCTTGGTGAGGGGTGCCACACAGGGTCTTGGCAGAGATGGGTTCGGCTAGAGGAGTAACGGGGATGCCCCACTCCCTGGCTAGCTCAATGTCCATGAAATCCCCCTCCGCTCCCGAGTCAATGAGCGCTGCCACCGTGTGGGTGATCCCCTCAGATTGGAGTACTGCCGGGAGGGTGGTTGGGCCACCAGAGGGCAGTAGAGCGGCAGTCACGCCTACCGTGCACGGTCTCTCACCCGAAGAAGATTGCCTCTTGTGGGGACAGACGGTGATCATATGGCCCGCCTCTCTGCAGTAGAGACACAGCCCGTGGGCAATCCGATGCCGCCGTTCCCGGGCCGTGAGATGAGCGCGGCCGATCTGCATAGGCTCCTCTTCAGCGAACCCAAACCGTGGTAAAGTGGCGCTTCTAGCGCTGGACGGTGGATCAAAGCTCTCACGCCTGTGCGGATAGCGGTGTTGTGACCTGAGCGCCAAGCGAAGATCCACCCGAGTGGCGAGTTCGACCAATCCATCGAGTGAGGGGGGCAGCTCCTGGGAGTAGATCTCGTCCTTTATCTGCTCCGCCAGTCCGTGGAGAAAGTGGTCCCACAACGCCCTGCTATTCCAGCCGCTCGATGCGGCGGCGTGCGGAACTCAATGGCGTAATCAGACACCGTTCTGGTTCCCTGTCGCAGTAGCGATAGCGCCCGTGCTGCCTCATTGCCTAGAGCTGATCGGTCGAAGACCTTACGTAGCTCCTGGGAGAAGTTGGAGTAGGAGCTGCAGCACTCATGTCTGTTGTCCCACATCGCTGTACCCCACTCTCTCGCCACCGCCAGGTGCATTATCACGAACGCCACCTTGCACTCCTCGGTGGGGAAACAGGAGGGCTGCAGTGAGAAAGTCAGGGAGCATTGGGATAAAAACGAACGACAGGATGTGGGTTCACCTGAATAAGGAGCCGGCGGATTCAGGCGGGGTTCCGATCGGACGCAGGGGCGCTCCTCAAAAGCGGTGCCGCTACGGCAGGATCCACCGATGGACCGACCTGGAGCTGATCGAGTCGTTGGGTGATGACGGTGAGTTGTTGAGATAGCCTGGTCAGGGCTTGATGAGAAGCCTGTATCTCATCTTGTTGACGTCCGAGGAGAATCCCCTGTTGTGCGAGGGCGTGGCGGATCTCCTGGTCTCCAGCTGAGTCCATATCTGGTCGGTGTGTTCTGTCAGGCTGGCAACTGGGAAAAGAATGGAGGACTCAAGTGCTGAGCAAAACAGAGGAGTGAAGTTTATTAGTAAACTCCGGATGACAACATCCAAAACAAAACAGAAAGCTGATTTAGAGGAACAGGTGGACGGGGGTGCCGTCACGCGCTCCCAAGCCGGACACGCTATCCAGCGGACTAACTACTCCTCGCCTGGGGATTCTGGACACAGAATGCAGATGAGAGAGAGAAGGTCTCCGACAACAGGTAAGACAAACCACAAATGACACACCGACACAGAAATAGGGCATAGGCCTGAATAAATAGGAAAAGGGAGATGAGTAACAGGTGTAAGGCTGATGGAGCGCTCAGTGCTGTGAATCAGCACTGATTGCTCCCCCACGTGCGGTAGCCAGTGACAGGACGTAAACAACCCACCACATGTAGCTGTTAGTGGCAGGAGTGAGTCAGAGAGGGGTGCCCGATCGTGACACTTACTGCATGACTTCAGCGCTGGTGCAACTTTAGGTTAAAGAGCTTAAAATATGAGTACACAAGTTAGCAGGTTAAAGTATCAGTCTAGATGTTAATATGGCAACACTTTACAATAAGGTTCATTAGTTAACATAATTTAATTACATTAGTTAAAATGAATTAATAGTGAACAATATACTTCCACAGCATTTATTAATCTCAGTTCATGTTAATTTCAGCATTAACTAATGCATTTTTTAAATCAAAAGTTGTGTTTGTAAACATTAATGTACTGTGTGTGAACTAACATGAACAACTGTATGTTTATTAAAATTAACAAATATTAATAAATTGTGTAATAAATGTATTGTTAGTTAATACATTAATGTCAAGTCAAGTCACCTTTATTTATATAGCGCTTTTAACAATACAAATTGTAACAAAGCACTGCACAATATCAAAATAGGCAAATTGTGTCAATAATGTAAAATTAATGTAAAAAAATCTTATTGTAAAGACAGTATTTTCAATCTTGTTATTTCATAGGAGCTCCAAAGAAGACAGAGAAAGCCAGAGTCTTGTGCCCTGTGTTTATCAGTATCCTTATGTTCATTGGGTGAAAAAGAAAAACTCAATAAAAAAGTAAAAAATTATTTGACTGATATCTTTTCCCCACCAAGGTTTCTATAAATATCGCGATATATCGACATCGTGAACTCTTATGGCCACAATAATCGTAAATGAAAAATCTAATATCGTGACAGCCCTACTCTGGACGCAGCTCGAGTTCCTAAATAGGAATGTCCCAGGTTACATATGTAATCCTAGTTCCTTGAGGGAACTAGATGCTGCGTCTCGGGGCCATACTTACCATCCAGCCATTGGACAGATTACACGTGTATTCAGAGCCGGTCACGCTGAAGGAGCTCCCATAGCGCTCCGGATGCATCGCCTTGTTCCCTCAAGAAACATCTCGGTTAAGTATGTAACCCTCGTTCCTGAAGGAGGGAACGTAGATGTCACGTTGGATGACCGCGGGTGGGATCTCGCTTAGAGACCAATCCACTTTGAGTGTAACCTAAATGAGCCAATGCACATTGGCATGCAATTATTGCATCCAGCTGCCACTGATCCCAGCGCCGAGTATAAAAGGCAGCAGGTGCATCGCATATTCAGGTTTTCGCTGAGGAGCCGAGCCGGGATCCGCCGCCCAGCGGTGGTACAGCAGCCGTGGTGACGGACGTGGACGCTCCATTCCCTTCTCCAGGGAACGAGGGTTAGATATGTAACCGAGGCGTTCCCTATCAGTCGGTCACTCTCTACATCACGTCGGATGACCGACGAATTAGGATCCCTACCAAAAGGCCATGGATACTGCCCTTTCCAGTGTCCCGTGGAAGCCTCCTGCACCCCAATTTTTTGGTGCAGGTTAGGGCTCCCACAAGAAGACCAGTTACTAGTGCTATGGCACTACCCACTCAGTAGGACTGGATAACTCTGGGAAAACGTACCCGTTCAGCTTAGAACAGGAACGCGGCAGAAGCTCCAACTTTCCCGAAGGAGGTTCAGAAGCAGATACACATATGGACAATACTCAGGTGCATATGGAAGATTTGAGGTGATTGTAACCCTCTTGGGAGTAGCAGGAATTCTGCCGGGAAACACGGTCTCTAAGGCTATACTGTGGAATTTACACATATGGGATCCAATAGGTCTCTACATATGGATCCCAGCCCTCCACCGGTTCTCGCGGATTCATCGAGTGAGGGCCTGGTGCCGGACGCTCCACCACGTCCAGCTGCCGAGGGAATGGAGGAGACAAATATCTGTCAGCGAGGCACCATGAGCCAGCGCCCAGGAGGACACCACACTTCTTGTAGAGTGAGCTCTCAACCTGAATGGGCAATGCACATCCTGTGCCTGATAAGCCAAGGTGATGGCATCCACTATCCAGTGGGCCATCCTCTGCTTGGAGAGGGCATTCCCCTTTCTGCTGGCCTCTGTGACAGACAAAGAGCTAGTCTGAGGTCCTGAAGCCACGGGTCCTGTCAACGTAGCATCTCAACGCTCGGATGGGGCAAGCAAAGCTAGGGCTGGGTCTGCCTCCTCCAAGGGCAGCGCTTTGGTCCCTGAAGGGAGAAGGAACCTTGGACACATAGCTGGTCTGGGGCCTCAGGATTATATGGGAATCTGCCAGTCCAAACTCTAGGCACGAATCATCGACCGAAAATGCATGCAGGTCCCCAACCTTCTTGATGGAGGCTAGTGCAAGCAGGAGTAGAGTTTTCATTGAGAGAAACTTCAACTCCACTGCTTGCAAGCGCTCAAATGTGTATAGAGGGGTGGGGGGGGGGGGATTCAAACTTTCTTACCCCCCTATAGGGAACCTGATGACCCAGTCATGCTTCCCCACCAACTTCCCTTCCACGGGACTGTGGTTGGCAGCAATCGCAGCTACATAGACTTTGAGGGTGGAGGGAGACAGCCTTCGCTCCAACCCTTGCTGCAAGAAGGACAGCACTTCCGGGGGTCTTCTCTGTGACAAGATCACCATTCGACGAACAGGTTCCACTTCAAGGCGTAAGCATGTCTCGTAGATGGCGCTCTCGCCGAAGTGATGGTGTCAACTACTTCTTGGGGTAGGTCACCTAGAACCTCTGCGTCCCGTCCAGGGACCAGACATGAAGTTGGTCAGGGAGTAAAACAACTGGCAATGAGAAGTCTCTGGGGACGCGAACAGGTCTACCTGTACAAGTCCGAAACGTCTCCAAATCAACTGGACCATCTGGGGATGGAGTCTCCACTCTCCGGGGAGCGCAGCTCATGACAGCTCCTCGGCTGCCCGGTTAAGCAAGCCCGGAATGTGAATGGCACGAAGCGATGCTTCTGACTCCAGAGGAGGAGGTGGCAGGTGAGTTGTGACATGCTACGGGAGCGTAGACCACCTTGTCGGTTGATATACGCAACGGTCGCAGTGTTGTCCGTGCGGACCAGTACGTGCTCGCCTCGTAAGTGGGGCGGCCTGCCTATGTCTAACTCAACGGCACCGCTTTTGAAGGCTGCTGCGGATGCGGTGCGGGAGCAGGTGGTGGATGCAGACGCAGGGGGCCGCCCATGGCGACGAGCAGGCTGGGCGCTTCAACCAGCGGACGGGTGGAGGCAGCAGCTGCCCGCCGAGGCAAGACGTGTTGGATCACCTCAGTCTGCTCCTGTGCAGCCGAGAACTACTCTTACCGGTTGCGTTGCCGAAGAGGCCAGTCTAGGACACAGGAACCTTAAGGAACCTAACTTTGTCTGCGTCCCTATGTCAACCAGACACAGCCAGAGGTGGCGCTCCAGAACTGGCGCCGAGGTGAGGGCCACTTTCACCCTCTGGAAGGCTTCTTCCGTTGCTGGTGTCCACTGTATCTTCTCCGGCTGCCCCTTCCTGGTAAGGTCTGTCAGGGAGGCGGCTAAAGAGGAGAAGTTAGGGATGAAGCAGCGATAATACCCTGCCAACCTTAAAAAGGCTCGTATCTGGGTTTTGGTCTCGGGTCTCGGGGCGGAGCATACGGCCTCCACCTTCTTCTTCTGTGGCCAAATGAGACCCCGTCTGACTTGGAAACCCAGGTACTTTGCCTCGGAGAGTGCAAGGTTGCATTTGCTAGGGTTGGCTGTGAGCCCAGCCCTCCGGAGCTCCGAGAGCACCCTCCGTAACCGGTCCAGGTGGTCTTCCCATGCCTCAGAATGGATCACGACATCGTCCAGATAGGCGGCGGCATAGGACTGATAGGGTCGCAATAGAATGTCCATCATCCGCTGGAATGTGGCAGGTGCCCCGTGAAGGCTGAAGGGAAGGGTCCGGTAGTGCCAGTGGCCACTAGGGGTGGAAAAGGCAGTCTTAGAATTAGCATTCTCTGAGAGGGGTACCGGCAAGTAGCCTTTGATGATGTCCAATATTGAGATATACCGAGCTCTTCCCAGCCGGTCCAACAGCTCGTCCACCCGAGGCATGGGGTATCCGTCGAACTCTGAGACCTCGTTGAGGCTACGGAAGTCATTGCAGAAGCGGAAGGGACATGGTAGGGACGTTGCCTGACGACGACCCTTGGAGGCATCCGGATGTCATGCTGCAGGATGCTGGTCTGCCCAGGGAGAGATGAGAACACATCAGAGAAGGTCAGCCAGTAGCTGGGACATAAAGGGGGTACCCTGATCGGTCAGGATCTCCGCTGGGATGCCAACTCGGCTGGAGAGCAGGAAGAGTTCCTGGGCGATGGCTTTGGCATTTTGGGGGGAACTGCCTCTGGATACCGGGTGGCTTAGTCGATAATCACCAGGATGTGTTCATGTCCCTGGGCAGACTTAGGCAACGGTCTCACAAGGTCCATCCCGATGCGCTCGAAGGGCACCTCGATGATGGGCAGTGGTATCAGCGGACTGGGGGGAGGCATCCTGGGTGACGTCACTTGACAGGTCGGGCAGGCTTGGCAGAACCGCTTCACTTCGTCTTCTAACCCCGGCCAGTGGAAGTGGTCGCAGATCCGTTGGATGGTGTTCGCGGCTCCTACCAAGGGATGTGAGTGCGCCAGCTCCAGTACGGTTTCAGTCTTCATGCGTGGCACCACCAACAATAATTTTTCCTCCCCCCTTTGCTGAGCGACACAATAGAGCAGGCCGTTTTGGATGATGAAATGCGGGAGATGATGGGGGCCAGGCTGAGCTTCCCTGCCTTCGATGATCCGGATCTGTGCCAGCAATGATTCAGCCTGTCGTCCTCGCGTTGTTCCTTTCCAAATGAGCCCCCTCCAGTCACCTGTTGAAATACATCATAGAAAAGGTTAGGATTTTGTGAGGGGGACTCACCATCTCTCCCACTGTCCGAGGCCAAAAGAACGGGGTGCTGACGAGATCCTTTCTTGGGCCTCCATCTCCGGCGGTCCCCTCGGGGGCTGGCAGGCTGCGTCGGGCCAGGCTGGACCAATCTCTCCCGATCAGCATGGGCACGGGAAGATCCTTCACCACCCCGACTTCCACGGGCCAGGTACCGGGAGTGGTTGAAATTGTCACTCTGCGAGTGGGAACTTGTCTTGTATCCCCGTGGACACAGGTTATGGGGAGGAATCTTTTACAATCCATGCGGGGAGCGAGAATGTTAGACTGCACCAGACTGACTACAATGCCGGAATCCAAAATGGCCCGGAACGGCTTCCCGTTAATCTTCACGTCCATTTCTGGAGCTCCAACCGGCAGGTCACGGTGCACAATGCAGCCTGCCAGCCAGGTCCGCGCAGGAAGCGCGGGAGCCTCTGTCGGCATGGGTTCAACCCGCGGAGAGGGAGCTGCCGGCCTGCTCAGTGATCGCTGGGTGCCCTCCGGCGCGCGTCGCCCTTGAACCACCCTCCAGGGAAACGGCGGCGCTCGCTCCCCAGCATCCCGGCGTTGGGCTGTATCTGCCAGCTCTACAGCTCCATGAGCTCCAAGGTGGTGGTTGGGTTCCTCATTCCAACCATCTGTCAGTGAAAACGGGAAAGTGCTCGGAGAAGACAATCTATTACCACGCGTTCCACCACTTGACTGGCCGATGGAGCCCCTTCCAGCAGCCAATGTTGCGTGAGTTGCGTGAGTTCGGCGGTCTGGAGTGCGGCTGGTAGACGGGCTTATACTCCCACCGTAGAAGTACTGAGCGACACAAATAGGGGATAACCCCAGGCGGCCTAGGATCTTTTGCTTAACCTCCACATATTGATAGGCGGAGGTGGCGGAACGAGCAAAGTATGCACGCTGAGCTTCACCCGTCTGCAGGGGAGCCAGTGCCTGTGCCCAGTCGTCCGGATGCCACCATTGTATTTCATCCATGTTGAGGGAGGAGCTCATGTGACGCCTGTGACAGAAAACCAGAGATAACCAACAAAAAAAAGAAAATGTGAAGGAGATCACTTGTCGGGGATTATTCACTAAATTGCCAGCATTCTCCAACTGTGTCATGGGGTGAGGAATCACACGACAAGGATTGCTGGATAAATGCCCAGGAGGGTGGATTTATTATAAAGGAAGGAAGGGTCAGGAGGGGAAAAGGTCTACGTGGGTGCTCCGGTGCTGTGAGTGCTCTTTTCCTTCTATCCCGGTGCAGTGAGTCCATGCTGTGCTCCAGTGGGGCTGGTCGGTCACACGCTGCTGTCTGTGGGAGAAATGAAAGGGCGAGTTAATGCTCAGTCTCATGGAGAATTGTCTCAATTGTGGCAGGGCTTGTATGGCTTATGTATCCGCCGCGTGATGAGCTGCAGCTGGGACCGATCAGCCTGTGATGAGGACAGGCAGGTGTTCCTCGCTTGTTTCCAGGGCAACGCTGATGAAGCTTCGGGATGCTCGTCACAGTATATATATATATATATATATATATATATATATATATAACCTTAATGATGGATTTGTGTCTTACAGACACACATCTTTTCATTTCACCAGATGTTAATTGATGGACTGGAGTCATGGACCGGTTGCGTTAGACCGGAAACGCAAGCCCGTGCGAAAAGTTTCGCACTTCACTGCGTTCAAAAGTTCATGCTTGGTGAACTCTGGCCTGCGAATTCGCATCATGTGATACCGTGTGACCAACGGCAGATTGATACGGCACAGCATGACCTCGTAGCTGAATTAAAAGAACATAAATTTAAAACTGCAGCACTGCAGGAAAGTGGAGTAGATTGTGTGTTTTTACATTTTAGAGGCATTATAATTTGTTACGTGTTGAATTTAACTTTTTTAAAGAAGCTGCAGAGCATGACGTCATATCACGACCGTTGCAGCATGCGAGGGAATTTTGCATGCTCAAAGTCTAATGTGAACGCAGCTTTAGGGCAGCGACAAATGCGCAAATTATTTGACCAAAATCGCAAAATTACACTAAACTACATTCAGTTGTTTTTAACCTTCCTCTTGACCATATATGTACCTAAATCTCACTGTATAATTACAATAGCCTAATCTTGAATCTAAGCATTAACACTGTATGTATAAAATTATATATATATGTATATATATACAGGGCTTGATATTTTTTTTTGCTCACCGGCCACTGTGGCTAGTGTTTTCCAAATTTACAAGCCATCAGCATTTTCACTGGCCACAATTTTGTTGTTGGGAAATTTCGTTTTATATTACTTAATACTGCATTCAAAAATATATTTAAATTGATCTCCAGGTCAACTTTGGCCTATATAGGCCAATTTAAATGGCATTTTCCCTAACTGTATTAAATGCATGCATCATCTTTCATATCACATTATTTCATTTTGTTAATAATTTCACTTAATATAATAAGACAATATAGGGTTGTTATCAATCAAATTAAATCAGTATAAAAAAAACTATCTTTCCACTGCAGAAGAAACAGAAGTGACTAGAGTGGCATTCAGATGCATTTACACAGACAGTTCAATGTAGCTGAAATATATCATGAATACATTAGACTGCAAAGATATTACAGCATAAATAATGTTGTGAGCTTTGTGTTTTATAATTTTTATTTTTAAATATACAAAAATGAAATGTTGGAAAAATGATAGTATGATAGTAATCCGTCAGTAGGTGGCAGCAAGTGAGTATCTTAATTAATGAGTCATTGAAGCTTTCCTTCAAACGATTCGTTCAGACGGCTGATTTATTCAAGAACGAAGCAAGTGCCTGTTTTTATGAATGGACCACTGAATCATTGACTCGTAGGATTGAAAATTCACTAACGCGAATCATTCAGTAACGAAACACAGCTGTTTGTTGCTCAGAGATGCGCAACTGTTCTGCTGTGATCTTTGTTTGGAAATATTTTCATTAACCAAATTGAGCAAAAACCATCAACATTGACAATATATCCTTTCAATAAATGTTTATTAAAATATTGAATTAAAATGTTCATTAACTACTCATTTTAACTCTTGTATAATTCAAGATCAAGATCAACTCTGAATGAGTTCTACAGCAGGTTTGAAAAAACACCATTCACACCTCCTGCAACCAAGTGAAGTGGGACATTCACATTGACTCTATTGTCAAAAATGCCCAGCAGAGGTTGTACTTCCTTCGCCAGCTGAGGAAGTTCAACCTGCCACAGGAGCTGCTGAAACAGTTCTACTCCGCCATCATTTAATCCGTCCTCTGCACTTCAATAACTGTCTGGTTCAGCTCAGCTACCAAATATGACCTCAGAAGACTACAGTTTGTCCGAACTGCTGAGCGAATCATTGGTACAATCCTCCCCAGTCTCCAAGAAATGTACTCATCCAGATTGAGCAAAAGGGCTGGCAAAATCACTCTGGACCTCTCACATCCAGCACACTCCTTCTTTGAACTATTGCCATCTGGTCGACGGTACAGAGCTCTGAGCTCCAGAACGGTCAGGCACTGGAACAGTTTCTTCCCTCAGGCAATCCATCTTATGAAAATGTGAACACTTAACAATAAACACACAACACTATCATGCATTTATTTATTTAACACACATACATATTACATGTAAAATTAGCACCTAACATACCTGTACATACTAAATTGTCTATTTTGTGTGTTTGTGCTATGTTTGTTGGATCTCCGCAAGTGTCGCGATTCCACTGGTCACGAGTCTCTCATGCCATTCTCCGTTCGTGGCTCACCCATGCCTGCAATTCATGTGGCAAGCCAGCTTAGTGTTAATGTGGTAAGCCACATCCAGCCAACGGCGGCGACGGCCGGGTGGCTTGACCTTGGAATGGCTCTCCTGGTCGTAAACGGGGAACTGGATCAACGGGAGTCAGCGGCGGGCAAGGCAAGGCAAGGCAAGGCAAGGCAAGGCAAGGCAAGGCAGACATCGACAGGAACACCGGTGAGAGTAGACCAGACGAACAATAACTGAACAGACAGGACTATAAATACACAGCATCATAGATAATTGACAAACACAGCTGGACAATAATTAACTGATAATGACACATAACAAGGACAGGAAACAAACCAAATATGGACACAAGAGGAAGGAACACAACACACACAACAGAGGATTGACAGTCTTGTCTTGTCACTGTCATTCTGTCGCACTGTGGAGCTTCTTTCACCAAAACAAATGATTTGTAAATGCAAACATACCTGTCAATAAAGCTGATTCTGATTCTGATAATTAAAATTTGCAATCGTGGTTTTCAGGGAAAACTTCATTCTCTTGGTCGTGACATGTTGCTTAAAGGCTGTATGTTATAAATATAAAAACTAAGTACATTTTTTATGTTTCTTCTGTGTGCAGTTGTGTTCATTTGTTTTAATTTCTCCACGAGATTCTCTCACAGACAGGCTGCCTGAGCCTCGACCTTGTTACGGTTGATTATCCATTATTAATTGCCGTTTACACAGAATGTAAGGAAATCAGTAACATTATCTCCGAAATTTCGGTGCATCACTTGCCCCTTCAAAAATTCCACTAGACCTAGGCAAGCATTCACGTCATGCTCTGTTACTGTACATAAAATTCAACCCGCCAAAGTGGATAGTGCGAGTGACTGTGTTACTGTCAAGCCATATATATATATACAGAACCGTTTTGAGCTTTAATGAACAAATCTCTCAGATTATGCAGAGTGGTGTGCTTCCATTTTTCAAAACAATTACACTTAAGATTTTACCTTGGCAGATAAAAGCTTTAGAAGCCAGTAAGACACCCTCTAACAACCACCCAGAACACTTAAGCACTGTGGTGACTTTTGCATGAACGAGAACCACAATGTCAAGGATGTTTTATAACCTGTGTCAATATTTATAAGAAACAAGATTTTTTTTTTTTAAGCTTTTACACAAGATAACTTCTTAGTTCTATTAAATCCATGCATATGATCATCATTGTCAGATTCCACATAACACTTTAAACATTTGGTCATATTTTCACCACACATATTGCTAGATGACTTCCTACAGTAGAATAGATTTGACTTCTTTGATAAAAAAATAACATATGTTTAGGCTTTAGGCATAAAAAAGCTATACATATGTGTGCCTTGTAATTCTAGTTGTGCTCTTTACAAACCTACCAAACTACCCCCAAGAAAGAGCAGCTGCTGGCACTTCTTTGCTTATGTGCTGCTAGCCCTTGTGTTCATTGTCCCCAGCCGGCCCTGTGGCCCTGCTCTACAAACGCAAGCAAAAAGCCCAACAATAATTTCAGAAATTCAACAAATGCACAATAGACAAAGTCCTTTGCATTAGCTCAGCAAATTATGACAAATTAATAAATATGCATGCAATGTGAAGTTGAGGCACAAATCGTACACTCAAAAAACACTGTATTACCACAATTTAAATAAACGCATTTATACACACAGGCTTTTAATTTCCGGCAGGACCGCCAGGGTTCATATACTGTACACACACAACAGGCAAGTGTTCTCTGCACACGCCATCAGGGAGATGTCGGTTTCTGACAGCATCCATTACAGAGAAGGCCGTGCATAGCCACATTAGCCTTGTGTGATGTTGATCTCTGATTATGGTGCTCTGTCCCATCCAAACCGCTCTGAGAGCCCCCATTGGAGTCACCCATCTACACTCAGTCTAAGCTCTCTTCATTGCACTGGGAGAATGTAATGTGTCTGTCAGGGTGCAAACCAGACTCCAAGAGAGAAGAAGAGTAGGACACTGTTTGCAGTGTTTCAGTGGTTTATTTACAGCAGGGAGCATAGCAATAAATGCATTATAAACTTTATTTTTACATGTTCTGAAGAAAATGTGCTGCCACGATGCTAAGGTGTTTGCTAGGACATTATTATGTTATCATCTTCACTGTTAGCCAGTATGACTTCTGGGTCCTTTTGCCTGCCATGCTAAAATTTTAATTGTCCAATCTTTTACAGATATAACAGCACACCTTTGAAACACTCAACTTTGTAAGCACAACTAATTAGCAAAAAGCTAGTATCAAGTTATTTTTAATTGGATAGATATGCTGACATTCAAAATTAGACTAAAAGTTAAACATGGCCAATGAGCCTATAAGCAAACAATTGACTGTTTAGTTGCTCCCCTCTTCTTTATTTATTTCAGTTTAGTGGTTATTTCAAACCTTGTTTATTATTGCAGTAAAAATGTATCACCATAGTGCTACTAAAGCAAAGAAAGAGGAATGGTATCATTATTGTCACGGATCGGCCAGGCTCTCCCCTCCGTCAATCACAACGATCTGATTCACCTGAATTCTAATCATGCTCACCTGCACCTCATCACCACCATCATCACAGCCAGTATAAGAGCACACGCCACAATTCACTCCCCGTCCGATCTCGTACACACTACGTGGACTCTACTCCTGCTACAATCCTAAAGCTGAGTAACTACCTTGCCATACTTACCCGTTGATCCTTACCTCCCGTGTCTTCTCCTTGTGTTCTCTTCTCCCGACAGATTGACTGTCGCCATGGTCAGTGTGCTCCTGAGTATTTCCCCATCGCATCTGCCCGTCATATCTGTGGACAAGGGGAGATTGACTCTTACTCGCCTACCCATCGTCAGTACGATCTTAAGAAGTCATCCACTCACCTCAAGTCTCCATTGCACATCCCAGTATAGCCCATCCCGTTCAATAAACATACAAGTACTTTTACTTACCTCTGTGTCCGGCTGCATATGTTACAATTATATGGTATGTTACTCTTAACTCTATTAAGAATGGACCAGCCATTTGTGTTTGCAAGATATATTGACTATTACTAACCCATTCATTCACTGTTACTAAGGCCCAGTTTTAACCCTTATGTGCTGTTGGGGACGTTTTCGTCCACTAAGGGGTGCTGTTGAGTGTTAATTTGGCCACAACTTTTTTTGTGTTTCAGCAAATGGAATGATTTTTGGTGACAAATCTTATTTTAACACATATTTTAGGAAAATGCTTTGATTTTTTTTCAAAACTCAACAATGCACCGTGGACAAATTCACTACCCTTACGTTATGTTCGGGATGAAAACGTCCACTAAATTAGACTGCTATAAAAATGTATTGGATAAATATTTTTCCATTTTTTTTGCATAAATCTATTAATCAACCTCAGTCCTGTTCAAAACTACAAAAATTAAAAAAAAAATCCAGGATTTTTACTCTTTAATTGCCAAGTTCATAAATGATGTCACTGATTTTGGGAAAAAAACACACAAAATTACTTATTTTCAATATAAAAAGTGATTGTGGACTGGATTTTTTTTTACTTTTATCACAGTCTTGGGCATGTCCAAGATTAGGAAAAACATTGGCTTTGATGCATTTTTAGTTTTTGAGCAGGATCAGATTTAAATTTTTTCTCCCTCATTTACTGTTCGTGGCTGTTTTTGCCCCATTGACTTCCATTATAACTACATTTTTTGATTGCAAAGCCATGACACCATATAATCATGCATTTTTGATTGTTGGTGGTTTTCCCTGTTGGGAAGAGATAAAACTTGACATTTTTACTGTTGATCATGAAGTAGCACAATTAACCCTTTAGATAGGCCTGTGCAAAAAAAAAGCTTAGTTTTTAGCTTTTATATGGAGTCATATAGAGTATAACAGCATATTATAGTGTGTTTGTGTGTGTGAGAGAGAGAGAGAGTGTGTGAGAAAGACCTTTGTGCACTTACCTTGATCGTCTGAGAAAATCTAAATATGCACCTCAGCTCTCAGAACTACATGGAGTAAACAAAAACAAAGTAAGTGTATTTATGCACCTGCTGCCTTTTGATGGTGAGAAGTGCAGACTAAATAAAAACAAGATAAGTGGATTTAAACCCTTGCATACCATCCTGCTGGTCATTTGATGGTGAGAAGAGCAGCAAGCAACATGAGAAAGTACTTGACTTGTACCAAAGTTTTAGAAATTATTATGCAGCCTGACCCCTCCAGCGAGCTGCAGTATGTATTGTCACAAATCACAGATTACAACTGCTGCAAGGGAAGTGTCGAAAATCTACACCAGGTATGTGCCATTACACATTTGTTTCTACATGCATCCTATTCTCAGTCTCAGTCTCCTGCAGCTGTCCCTCCAGACACAAATCCACAGACAGCAGCAGGCACCAGCAGCTCAGGAGTGAAAAGGGGAACATGCAAGTGGTGCAGAGGACAAAAAAAAGAACACTCAGCTCTTGCATCTGTTGTGGTGGACACACTTGCAAAGAGCACCAAGTGATATGCTGCAAGTCCTGCTGGAAAGACTGAACACACACACACCCACCCACACACACACACACACACAGACACACACTAAATACTTAGAATAATTGTTTAGTTCTCCATCCATCCTCAACTCTTGCACCATTGTTCAGTTTATTAGAAGTTGTTGTTGCATTTTGGTTCATAATAAATTATGTTCATAAATCTAATGCAGAGTAGATTGTTTACAGAAAAAAATTGAAAAGTGTATCACTGAAGGATTTTAAGGTTTTAAACTGGCTTTATACATGGCTCTTTACATCAAGAAAAGACAAGCATTTCACACATAGGCCATCTGTACTTCTCACCATCAAAAGGCAGCAGGTGCATAAATACACTTACTTTGTTTTTGTTTACTCCATGTAGTTCTGAGAGCTGAGGTGCATATTTAGATTTTTCTCAGACGCATCAAGGTAAGTGCACAAAGGTCACTCTCTCTCTCTCACACACAAACACACACACACTCACACACACACATACTATAATATGCTGTTATACTCCATATGACTCCATATACAAGCCAGAAACTAAGCTTTTGTTTGCACAGGCCTATCTAAAGGGTTAATGGTGCTACCTGGTGATCAACTGTAAAAATTACAAAATTTGACCTCTTCCCAACAGGGAAAACCACCAACAATCAAAAATGCATGATTATATGGTGTCATGGCTTTGCAATCAAAAAATGTAGTTATAATGGAAGTCAAAGGGCAAAAACAGCCACAAACAGTAAATGAGGGAGAAAAAATGTAAATCTGATGCTGCTCAAAAACTAACAATGCATCAAAGCCAATGTTTTTTCTAATCTTGGACATGCTCAAGACTGTGATAAAAGTAAAAAAAATTCCAGTCCACAATCACTTTTTATATTGAAAATAAGTAATTTTGTGTGTTTTTTTTCCAAAATCAGTGACATCATTTATGAACTTGGCAATTAAGGAGTAAAAATCATGGATTTTTATTTTTTAGTTTTGATCAGGACTGAGGTTGATTAACAGATTTATGCAAAAAAAATGGTAAAAAAATATTTATCAGATCAATTTTTACAGCAGTTAATTTAGTGAATGTTTTCATCCCGAACATAACGAAAGGGTAGTGAATTTGAACAATGCACAAGGGTTAAGCTACTTATAGATCTAAACAATATTGTTATAGACATCCATAGATGTCTGTGAATGGTTTCATTCATCCAGGTACAGAATGCCAGAGAGTTTCATAAGTTACCAATTTTAAAACATATACAATACACACATATATATATGTATTTAATTAATGTGTACCTTTCATATGCACATATTGAAAGAAAATATACATTTCCCTCCTTTCACAGTTGTCAACCCTATACACTGGACCCTGGCCCTAAAGAATAAGCTGGACACAGAAGGTGAAGTGGATAGACAAATGTGGATGGACAGCAGTGGTGGTCAGTAACGAAGTACAACTACTTCGTTACTGTACTTAATACATTTTTCAAGTATCTGTACTTTACTGGAGTAGTTTTATCTTGAGTAACTTTTACTTTTACTTCACTACATTCCAAAGCATAAGATCGTACTTCACTACATTTCATAAAACATATCGTTACTCCTTATAATACATCCCGTGCTCCGAGACGCAGAAGCGGTGTCTGATTCATGAACAAACTGATTCTTTTCAATGAATCAATCGGTTCGCAAATCACAACAAACGATTCATTCACTGATGCAATGATCCGATTGCAGCTGTTCTCGAGTCGAAAACTCACTGATTCAAATGATCCGTTTAGAGCGAGTCTTCTTCAGTGAACTGAACTCACGAGTAAAGAACCGAGATCTCGTGAGCGCGCGCGTCTGATGCTGTGAAAAGTACGTTACTAATGTCGAACTGAAAATAATATTTAGGTCAAAACTGTCAGTGAACTAAATCTGCTGTAAAGGGTGATCTATTTAAGCCCACTGAAATGCTTGAATGCAGACAGATCAACATCAGTGTCTCTAACGTTATGTTTTAGGTCAAAAAACAAAACATTAAAATAACACCGATTAAATAAAATAACTCATGCACGTGTAACGGATGTATACCAGTAAGGGCTATGTGTAAACCTCACTCCCCTGACCTCAAAAGAGGCGCTCTAGCGACTGATGCAAGAGGCTGTAGCCTTTGGCGTTCCTTGTTAGAGCGCCCGCCTCCCGCGCCGGAATCCCGGGTTCGCGACCCGCTCGGAGCAAGAACGAGTTAGGATGGTGTGGACCCGGGGTTATACACGTTCATATTCCCCGCTGCTGTAACGTTCGCAGTTTTATTAAAATGCTATGCATTTAGACCTATGTGACGTCTGTTTTTATATTGTTTATTAACAGTATACATTTGTATATTGTTTAGATCAACTAGCTGAGTAGACAGATATTAATGTTTATTCATAACCATACTGAAAATAAGTAAATATTGTTAGCTGATGCTAACTGTCTAGCTAACAAGCTTGCTGGTGCTAAGTTGAGGAAATTTTTAGATATAAAGTCTAAATATCTTTATTCAGCCACCTAGATAGATTCCATCTGAGGGAAAAAGAAAGGATGTGATGTTCAGAACATAACTACAGTAATTATCAGAGTGGGAAGTGATGCCCTCTGGGGGCATTTGGCCAGGGGTGTTTTTACACCACAGACAAGGTTTGAGAAGAAAAAAAATCATTATGAAAATATAATTAGATTTTCCTTAAAATGTTAATTTTCCTTAAAATTTCAGGCCTAATTCTAATGTCATATATAACTGACGTTCTCCAAAACAACAAGTTCTAAAACACTTTTTTCTTACTGGTGAAGATTAGATGGTGAAATCTGTTTTCTCTCAGGTACATGGCAGTGTAAGCTTCACAGTGAACATTACTACATCACTCTCATCAACGTAGTCCATATCAACAAAATATATATCTTGACTCTATATAGTGGTTATTTTGGGAAAAAACCAGGTATTTTGGGCAGTAGGATTATAAAAATATGTGCTAATATAAAATTAAATAAAGTAGTCTATATAAAATTGCAAAATAAATCTGTCTATCAGTACTTTTTTACTTAAGTACATAAAAAAATGAGTACTTTTGTACTTTCACTCGAGTAAAATTGAAAAAGCAGTACTTTTACTTTTACTGGAGTAATATTTTACTATACGTATCTGTACTTTTACTCAAGTACTTGATCTGTGTACTTTGTCCACCACTGATGGACAGCTCTGCTTTAATGCCTTGCTGATATACAGAGACAATGACGATGTTCACTGGCTTGTGTGTCACAAAATAAGATGAATAAAGAAACAGAGTATGTAGTTGGACCAGCTTGGTTTTCCACTAGAAAGTGATACAATAAATACAACGTTTGCTCTCTCAGCCGAGAAGCACTGGTGCTGCATTTCTTTTTTGAGGGAGAACTTGCAATAGAAAGCCACCACAGTCCTCATGAGTTTGGAGTGGGATTTGCCATAGGGCTGGAGAGATGACCAGAGGCAGAAGGAAACATAGGGGCTAGTGAAAGACCTATAGCTAGTAGTGTGGCACTTACTAGCTCACAAAGAGCGGGCCCCCGTAAGACCGGAAGTAGCAGATGTCATTGAGGGTTCGGAAGTGGCAGCAGTGAGAGCTCTATGTAGCTGATTAATCGGTGCCTTGATAATATAAATGACATGGGGAAGATATGAACATGCTGAGTTAATAGTCAGCAGTCTAGGCTTCTATCATGCAATAACTAACCAGATATAGCAGAACTCAGATGTGGGTGGTTTATTGAACATAGAAGTGTCAGGGTTCTGTCACTTCGGTCTAGCGTCATTCATGGTTTTGTGACAGAGCCCTGATACTCCCGTCATGTCCTGTTTTCATGTGGGAGCGTGGTGTTCGGATCCTGGCACTCATGTCTTGAGTTTCGGTTTCGTGTCGGGGTTCGGACACTCGTGCTCCACATTCTGTCTCTTTGTGTCTCGAGTTCGTGTCGAGCAGTTCGTGTTTTTATCGGCTGCGTGCCTTCATGTTATATCTTGTGCTGTGTGGCACGCAGCTTGTGTATTTCATTGGCTGCGTGCTTTCATGTTGTCATGTCTTGTGTGAACACGGCTTATGAGTTTTCTCATTAGCTGCGTGTTCATGTCCTGTTTTGCACATGGCTGGTTTGTCTTTGTTAGTTGTTAGTTTTTTGTGTGCCATGTGCTCTCATGTCAATTTGTCTTGACCCCACCCATCTTGTTTCCTGTTTATTGGTTGATTTGACCCACCCGTCATCCCTCGTTACCCTCCTCATTTTCTCCCTTTAAAATCTCCTTGTGTTTGCAGGTCTGGTGTTGGTTCACCATCTTATGTTGTATGCTGTGTATGCCTTGTGTCCTGCCCTGCCCTGCCCTGCCCTGCCCTGCCCTGCCCTGCCCTGCCCTGCCCTGCCCTGCCCTGCCCTGCCCTGCCCTGCCCTGTCCTGCCCTGCCCTGCCTTGCCTTGCCTGCTTGCCAGTCTGTTTTTCCCCTATGGAGTTGTTTTTGTTTGTTTTGTTTATTATCATTAATAAAAAGCCATTTTTCCTCCTGCAATTGGGTCCTCGCTCTCTTCCCATTACCCATACCTGACAAGAAGACAGATGAGTAACAACAGAGCAGGTATGAATAGCTAGGCAGAGATAGTAATGGCAGTATATTATGACGAAGGTAAGTATTCCTGGTAAACTGAGAGAGTTATTTACAGTCTGTGCATGAGACTAGGCAGTGATTTTGTGTGTGTGTGTGTGTGTGTGTGTGTGTGTGTGTGTGTGTGTGTGTGTGTGTGTATTTGTAGCATCCTTGTTTATTGATCTGAGTTGAAAATGGGTGGATAAGTCAGAGTGAATGCTTGCCAATATATGTTGATATTGTACATGTAAATATAACAAATAAACATGTATGTTGAACATTAATAAGAAAAACATGTATATGCATACAGCATTTTTGTAGTGTAATGCCACGTCGGCAGGAACTCAACTGTCACAGGTCACAGCTCACAGGTCACCAGGTGACAGCTAAAGAATCGGCGTCTCTATAAAGCGCCTCCCCCCTCATCAGCGCAAAAGCGCGCGATTTCTTTCGGTCACAGAACAAAGGAAATTACTTTTCTGTTTCTCTTCTCACAGGGAACACCGGAACTCGCGTGTTCCTGTATGCAAAAATACATTCATTCATTTCATGACTATTAAAACTATCTACTCAAGAAACAATATGGATATTAATGTTGTCCTCTGCCTTTCATATGTTTAGTGTGGATGTGAATTATTTAGAATGTGGAATTCTATTTAATCTGTGCCTTAAACTGTAGTATATGTACCATTGTATTCCAAATGTGGAGTGTTTAGTCTCTAAAAGAAGCTGGCGTAGTAAGTAATAAGTGGTGTGGATGACCGTTAAACTTTAGCATCATAATGTATGATTACAACAGATATAAAAGACCTGTGTATATCTTTCATGTTGAATTAAATATCAGATGACGAGTGATCATGTGCCCTGCAAGAGAAGCTGTGCGGGGCGGGGCTCCGCCCCACACGGACACGCTGATTCGAACAGCCGCCTGTGGGCGGGTCTAAATTGGACTGTTTAAAAGCAAGGCACCAGTGCTCAAAACGTTCTCTCTTACTTCTCCTTTCATCTCTCTCCAACTCACGCAAGGACGACCCGGAAGCCGGCCCGCTGGACCCTCGCCTTAACATCGGCTGAGACAAACTATCAAGGCGATTCAAAGACTTTGGAAAAGCCGTAACACAGAACCAGCATCAACCAGCCCTGTGTTCCAACGCGGCTTCCCCCGTGACGTCACACAATAGCAGCGGAGATTCCCAGAGCAACAAGTTGGAACGGAACAAAGGATCGAAGAAACACGTGGAAACACACGTGGAAACGATACAAAGACACAGCCTGCTTAACCAACATAAAAGCAAGTATTATAAACAGAGTCTCTATTTCTAACTGAACTGGTAAATCGATCTGAACACAGTAACAAAGCAAAGTCATTTGTCGTGATCTTTCCGTTTGGTTTAAGTGTTAAAATAGCTAAGAGGACTATTTTAACTTTCTGAAGTTACCCGCAAAACATCTGTATGTATGTGTATGTGTGTGCATATTGTGTTTTAATAGTTTAGATCATGTGTGTTAGAATAGCAGTAGAATAAATAAACCGTGTTTAATTTTATAAAGAATTGTCTCTTGGAATGTGATTTTCAAATATTTTAATCTTACTGCCATAAAGAAAACGTTACCTTGCTCAAATTGAGAAAGATTATTAATCTTGTTTATTGTTCGTTGGCCACGAGGCAAGAGAAACGAGATTTAATAAGACATGTTGATGTTAATGGTCGCTGGACGAGTCGTTAACAAGGTATGATCATAAGTTAAATATTAATATTACTTTAATCAAAGCAATATTTAATATTTAATAAATTAATTCCCGGAGCTGAAACAATAGCTCCTTTTAATAATATGCTACAGTAGATATGTAATGTTTTTATAAACATGCATAAATAAATTAGGTATACTGTATATTGTTAACAGTAATACTTTAGCATAGTGACAATTCTCACTATTACTTAATTGCATATTAGTATGCCTATTATTAACATTGCCTATTTATTAGTACTTATAAAGCATGTATTCTTAATGACCATATCCTACCCAATACCTAAACTGAACAGCTACCTTACTAACTATTAATAAGCAGCAAATTAAGAGTTTATTGAGGCAAACTTCATAGTTAATTGTTTGTTAATAGCGAGAATTAAACATAAAAAAAAATGTGACCTTGTTAACATATCTCTTTATCTAAAAAAATGATTACATGGATTTTAGGAATATTCGTGCATCTATAAATTTTACTCTGGCTATTTAGATATTTTATAAACCTTTATCGTCATGTATCCAGAGGATGATTGTATGTGATAATACATTGCCATATACTCATATACAAACATGGTAATACCACTCTTGGAAAAAATGCCATATATTACATTTCTGTCTGGGTAAAGATAGCAAACATCAATAAAGCTCTACCCAGACTTGTCCTCATTAAAAGTAGCTTGCTGCCATTAAGCTATAATCAGTTTGTCATTATTGCACTTAATTAAATAATGGAAATAAAGTGCAGTAACTAAAATGGGAAGTGGGGGCGTGGCATTCGTGTTCTGGCTGGGAATTGGGCAGTGCAGACTTTGGAAGGTCCAGGAAGGGGCTGGTCATAATTAAAGCACAGTTCAGTTTAAACATTATGCTCATTCAGGTCTGTGAGCATGGCTGTCCTGTTGCACCCCACCCGGTACTTCAAAGATACATTTGTGGGTAGATTCATAGGTAGAGACTGTTCCCCTAAGGAGGGAGACATTATTAGGTTTTATGGCAGTGGTGACGAAGCCCCCAAAAATGGCTATTATCAAGACCAGATGACCAGATGGTGGATCAGCACCTAGAGATGACCTCGACAGACCTGTATGTCAGCGGAGACCATGTCATCTAGATGAGCCCCAGAGATAGATCCTCTCCGAAGACCTCGTCACCTAGACGGCCGTGGGGACAAGGCCATGGGAACCAGTTGTGCCTCTGTACAATCTGACTTTGTTGCAGCCTAGAATTAAACTGCTGGTTTCATCTGGCCAGAGGAGAACAGAACACAATTTTGACACACTATTTCCCGGTTTAATACTGTAAAGCTGCTTTGACACAATCTGCATGGTAAAAAGTGCTATATAAATGATGGTAAAAAAACTAAACAAAAAAAAGCATGGCAAGAAAAATGCCACCACCAACAAAGGGGAAGTTAACAAACACTGAGAATAAAAAAATAAAAAAATAAAAAACACGTGTTGGTTTAATATCTAGCCAGAGAAAGACAGGTAGATTGAATGTGACACTTTACATAGCTCTAAACAGGCTGCAATTGGCACTAATTGGTGGTTGTGATAAATATCTCACAACAATACCAGTAATTAACCCCTTCTGCCATAATTGTGTGAGTATGTGGACCCCAGTTGATTAATTTTATACTCTCTTTGCTTTTACTGTTGACAGTTTATACTCTTGTTGGAAGGCCTTCAACAAGGAGGCAGATAATTGTTATTTTTCCGACAGAAGAGATTCACTGAGGTTAAGAACTGACATTGGATGATGGGTATTGGCTTGCTGTTACAATTTAGAATTCACCCCAAAAGTCTGGACATTGTCCAAACCAGTCAAGTTCTTCCACATCAGACTCAGGAAACAATTCCTTTTAATCTTTTTTTCTGTATGGATCTTACATTGTAGAAGGGCATTGAAGTTAGAAAAAAGTAGACTTATTCTGCTACAAATCTTGATCTAGTTTTATCTGGTAGTAATGGGTGTATTATATATAGCCACGCATCTTATTAGAAGAAGATATCCACATATTTTGAGCCCTGTCATGTATTTGAGCTATGTCTCAAGAAAAACACTTAAGACTCAGAACACTTTAGAAATATTATTTCAATATTTATATTATAACATTGTTATTTCTGTAACTGAATTCAGAATGTATTCAGAATGTATTTTCCCCCATGTTATGTTTCAGCCTAATACAAAAATAGCAAATATGCAACAACAAAAAAATTCACATCACTTTACACATACCCATAATGACAAAACAAAAATGAGTATTCTGTATTCAGAACTTTAACTTTGAGACTTCCTCAGATGCATTCAGTTTCTCCTTATTTGTTTGGGGAACATCCTTTTTCTGCTGCATGGGTTAAGACCACAGTGTCCTCCATAATTCTTAAATGGAAAATGTTTGGAACAACTAGAACTCTTCCTAGAATTGGCTGTCTATGCAATCAGGGAAGAATGCCTTGTTAAGAGAGGTGACCAATAACCTAATGGCCATAAAGTCCTCAAAAAGATATTAATGGGCCCTCAGAACATGAAAAACAAGATTTGAAAAACAAGATGAAGCACGATGTCGCTACTAGCATCATGCTCTGATGGTATTTTTCAGAGGCAGTGACAAAGGAAGGAAGAAAAGCTGAATGCAGCTGAATTCAGTACAGCAAGAACCTTAATGAATACCAGAGTGTTCAGTACCTGAGGCTTGGTCAAAGGTTCACCTGCCAATAACCCTAAGCACACAGCCAAAACAGAGGACACCTGTATGACCTAGCCGGAGACTGGACTTGAACCCATTCAAACCTCTAGGAGAAACATGGAAAGGACCATTCACAGGTGGTCCATATCCATCCCGACAGAGCTTGAGAGAGTCTGAAGAAAATAATAGCAGAAAATCCCCAAATCCAGGAGTGCAAAACATGTCACATCATACTCAAAGAGACTTAAGGCTGTAATCACTGCTGTAATTGTGAGTTTTGTATGCACTTATCCAAATCAGTCTTTGCACTGGATTTATTTTCTGCAAGTCAACTCAACTCTCACCCTCCTGACCCACTCTTGTGTTCCTGCTCCTCCACCCTCCTCCATTTGCGTCTACCGTAAATTACGTTAATATAGGGAACCCAGACTGTAATTAGATCACATAGACTGGGATAAGTATTAAAGACATTAGAGTAAGTGAATGAGTCTGGGACTGCAGGCTATTGTAGATGGGAATGATATAACATATCACGCAGACAAACAAATTAAGATTTTACCGTAAACCTGTAAAATTATGTAGCAACCATCTACTAAATAATTATTTTAAATGCGTGTATTTAAATATCCATGTATCCTCAGAATGTTAATGAACTAAAGTGGCAGTTAGTAAAAAATCATAATTTCATTGCAATTTGCAATTGCAAAGAATTATGGATACTGTGGTTGCTCGAAATAGAAAAAAAACAAGCAAACAAAAACATAAAAGTATCAAAAGTGGTTAATATTACTACTTCTAAAGTTCTAGGTGAGGAACTGACCAAAATGTGTTATTGATAGTATTACACACAACAGCAACCTAAAAATCCTAAATAGCTATCAGGCTATTAGTTAACATAATTTTCCATACTGCATAACATAGCCTTGTGAATGCATCACAAAACGTATGGATGTGACCAAAAGTTGTGTTGTTCATTAATTCTGCAAATTTCCCAGGCTTGTGTGGAGGGCAGCAAGCAGTGTGTGTGATATTATTTATGCTGGCCTGCTGGTAATATGAAGTAATGATGGTAAAGCTGCCTGATCTCAGGCCTTGCTCTTAAAACTGATGTATCTGGAAGCAGTAAGTGCTCTAAGGGGCTTCAAGTGTGTGTGTGTGTGGAGATATGGAGAGAAGCGGGAATATGGAGAAATGGAGAGTGCGGAGAGGGAATATGTACAAATCAAAATGGGAATGATAGGCTGAGAGAGAGTTATAGAGAGTCCAAGTACACACACTGTCAGAGGCTCAGATGAAAAACTTGTGAACAGGAGGTCACCATGGCAACGGCAAAGCCCAAAGGCTTTTTGCCGAAACCCTGTTAATTATGGAGAGGAAAAGATAGCTTTATCTATCTCTTGTGGCAGCTCTCCTTCTATCCATCTTTCCATCCATCCACCGCTCCTGGAAAAAGACATAGAAGGTGAATGAAAAAAAGGGAGATAAAAAAAAGAAATATTGTGAGCGCGCACACACTGGCAGACAGTTGTAATATATAGATGAATAAAAATGTTTCTGTGTGTGTGTTACATGAATCCAATCTGTCCACCACCAAGAGGCAAAGAGTGTTTATGTGGACAGACTGCTAATACTGCTTCAGAATGTGCAGACATTCATGTAGAAATACAGGTGTGGGATTCTATAGACTCTGCAACCTCATACGGACAGCAAACACTGTACAGTGTTCAACCAAAAATTAAAATTCTGATCATTCACACTTACCCTCATACTGTTCTGCTTTCTTTATTGTTTGAAAAACAGAAGTTTTTCTGACAGAACAGATATAAAGTTGATATAAAGCAGTAGAACATATCCACAATCTTACTAACTTAAATTATTTTGAACAGAACATCCAAAAACCTATCCATGGAAAATGTTATTTGATTTGTCATTTATAATTGTACATTCTATATGTGACCATTGTCTTAAGTGTCATTTAATTATTTATTTATTTATTTAATTATTTATTTATTTAATTAATTATTTTTCTATTGATGTATGGTTTGTTAGGATAGGGCAATATTTGGCTGAGATACAACTATTGTTGTAAAATGTATCAACTAAAATGGAACTGGAATCTGAGGGTGCAAATTTTTTTTAAATATTGATAAAATCGCCTTTAAAGTTGTCCAACTTAAGTTCTTAGCAATGTATATTACTTATCAAAAATGAAGTTTTTATATATTTACAGTAATATAAATGTACTAAATATCTTCAAGGAACATGATCTTTACTCAATGTCCTAATGATTTTTGGCATAAAAGAAAAATCAATAATTTTGACACATGCAGTGTGCAGATTTTCCAAAAATGGTTATTGCTTCAAATAATCCCCAGCGACTTGAGACTGTATTTTTGGTTCAGGGCCACATAAGTGAATGAGTTTGTGTTGCTATTTGAGGATTGTTATTTTCTCTAATACAGGGGAGTCAAACTCAGTTCCTGGAGGGTCGGAGCCAGGGCCGGCCCGTGGCATAGGCGGAATAGGCAAATGCTAGGGGCGCTGCCGATCCATAGGGGCGCCAAAATGAGTAAAGATTTATGTAATTTTTTTTACATTTTAATTTATTACCAATTCTACTTCAATGCTATACATTTAAAATGTTACACAAAAAGTGATCGTCCCACAAAAACAACTATTTTATTTCTCTCCTCAGTTCGACGCATGATCTTCCCCCGCACAGCTGCACTTAGTTCCCCATACAGTACATCAGTTACCTGATTGTAAAATATTTTCAGTGTTCACTTATAAATTATCACTGTGTCCAAAAGACCAAAGCAATGGTGCCTAGGGAAGAAAATTCAATAAGAGAAAAATAAAAATGGGACAAAGACAGAGATAATGTGATGTAATGAATGATTATGGTCAAAACTATCCCTAAAATGCATAAATGTTTCACTAATAATGATATTCGTGTCTTTAGAGACCCTTATGTATCCAGCACGGGCAAATCTCTAACTGCTGCAATAGCAAAAAAATTAAATAAAAAATACTTGATATTTTAGGGACAATTACAGAAGAATAAAATAAAGCATATTTCTTCACCTTTTGAAACTTGGAAGGGTTCAATTTGAGCAGATGGTTTTACCATCGCTGTCATCATCAGAGCGCACTTCCACAGTACATCCAGCATCTACCTCACATTCACAATCTCAACCATATTCTCAAAACGATCGTTTTCAATAACTTCAATATCAATATTTTTATCACTGACTCCTTATTCACCACATTCACCATCAAATCACAGTGAAATGTATATTTCATTGTGTACAGTATTTGTTCTGCAGTAAAGCCATCCAAACCAGTTCTGATGATATTCTTTTGTTTTATGCCTGGGGAAATTTTGAGTAAAACATCAAGTCGTCATTGTACATTAAACAGTGCCATCTCGAGGAAAAAATAATCAGTGCACGTTGAGTCATAATATATTTGGGAATATAGTAATGCAGGAAAAATGTATTTACACATAAAAAAGCCTATAGTCTAAAAGTTTAAAATAGTATAATAACAATCTCTGGAGTTCCAGAGATCCAAGATTTTGTAACATAAGTGTAATTTGCCGTGTACTATGACAACACGTTTTAATCATATTTTTATGCTACAGTTGTGTAGTTTTTGGGGATTTATTGTATTTTTTATTAGAATTGGCAAATTTAGTAATGTTTGTATAGGAATTTCAGTACAGGTTAGGTTCAAAAGGTTACATACGTAACCGAGACGTTTTCTGATGATGGCCCTTCTGAGGAACAATAGACAAATATGTTCAACTCCCAGGGAACATACATACTGACAAATGTATAAATGTATAACCTGAATGCACTTCAGGTTATAAATTTATATTTGTCAGTATGTATGTTCCTGAGTTGAACCCACAACCTTTGCGCTGCTAACGCAATGCTCTACCACTGAGCCACAGGAACACTCTTTTTGTATTGTTTGCAGATCTTGCTGTTACAAGCAAAATTACCAACAAGCCAGTGTATGTGCTTTTGATACTGGTATTTCTGAATGTGTAATATTTATTGGTCTTTGTCTACATATTGTCTTTACATATTTGTCTATTGTTCCTCAGAAGGGCCATCATCAGAAAACGTCTCGGTTACGTATGTAACCTTCGTTCCCTATCTGTCGGTTACTATGAGTTATGTCGTGACGACATAGGGGATTTACCTGGAAGCCCCAATCATCTCTGACTTTAAGAGAAAACGCCAATGAAATTGGCTAGTGGATTTTGCATACCTGAGCCACTCCCCGTGCATACGGGTATAAAAGGGCGACAGGTGCATCCACTCATTAGATTTTTGCTTCAGAGCCGAGTGGATGAGAAGTGTGCTGATCTCCAAAAGCCTTTCATCTCTTATTTGTACCTGGTTGGCATTACGGTGCAGTCAGCGGAGTCGGGTGCAGTCACCGGTTGGTGCTCTGGGAGATCTGAGGGTATCAGTAAGAGCCTCTCCGCCGGGTACGTCCCCACGGACCTCTTACTCCTCACGGAACTAACGTCCATCCGGTTCCTGGCTGATTTTGCTGGTCCGTCCACGGGTGCCCAGCATTTCGTGCGCCATCCGAGGATAGGATGTCGATCGCAGTATCGGGGATGGGCTAACGCCCTCTGAGGATGAAGGTGCGGTGGGGCTTCCACCCTCGGTGTCGCCGCCACCGCCGCACCGGACCCAGACTTGATGGCCATGCTTGCCCGGGCAGCCGTGAGTATCGGGCTGGAGGTCAACAGACTGCCCAGTCCCGAACCCTCGCGGCTGAATGATTGGTTTCTCGGAGCGGGGCGTGGCTCACAACCGCGTTTTGCTCCAGTGCCTTTTTTCCCGGAGGTGCATGAGGAGCTGACGAAGTCGTGGATTGCCCCTTTCATGGCCAGAAGCCGCTCGTCTGTCTCCTCCATCCTCACTACCCTCGATGGCGGAGCTGCCAGGGGGTACGCGGGCATTCCCCAGGTGGAGAGAGCGATCATGGTGCACCTGTGCCCATGAAACTCCACCACTTGGAGGAACCGTCCGCGTCTCCCGTCCAAAGCCTGTAAGCTGACGGCTGCTCTCGCGGCCAAAGCTTATAGTGCTGCGGATCGGGGACGCAGTACCTCCCCACGCACCTCTGGCCAGTCCCGTTTGGAACCCAGGGAGTTCGGCGAGGACGCGCCGCCTTCTGTACCATCCAGCCCTACTCTCTTTTGCTGCACCACCACAGGTACGTCGATTGCGCCGTTGGAGCCGCTTGCATGGCATCTGGAGGCGTGGCTCACTCGCACAATTCGACTCGGCTACGCATACACCTTGAAAGTGTATGTGGCACGATGCAGTGGACGGCCGGTCCCTGATAAAGCATGATCTCATTGTGAGGTTCCGTTAAGGGTGCCAGGAGGATGAATCCCTCCAGGTCACCCCTTGTGCCCTCTTGGGACCTCTCTATCATCCTGGCTGGATTTCAGAGGGGCCCCTTTGAGCCGCTGGACTCAGTCGAGCTGAAATTCCTGTCTGCTAAGACAGCGCTCCTGACCGCGCTCCCTTCCATCAAAAGGGTTGGGGACCTCCAAGCGTTATCGGTAAGCGAAGAGTGCCTTGTGTTCGGGCCGGACTACTCTCACACTGTCTTGAGACCCCGGCCTGGATACGTGCCCAAGGTTCCCACCATGCCCTTCTGCGATCAGGTAGTGAACCTGCAAGCACTGCCCTCGGAGAAGGCAGATCCAGCCTTAGAGTTGTTGTGTCCCGTGAGAGCATTGCGCATATACGTGGACCGCACCCAGAGCTTCAGAAGCTCGGAGCAGCTCTTTGTCTGCCACGGAGGGCAGCAGAAAGGGAAGGCTGTCTTCAAACAGAGGTTGGCCCACTGGATAGTGGATGCCGTCGCCTTGGCGTACCAATCTCAAGGCCAGCCATGCCCCCTGGGGTTGAGGGCTCACTCCACTAGGAGTGTTGCCTCCTCCCATGCATTGGCGCATGGTGCCTCTCTGGCGGACATCTGCAGAGCTGCGTGCTGGGCAACACCGAACACCTTCGCAAGATTCTACAGTCTCTGCGTTGAGCCAGTCTCTTCCCGTGTGTTGGGTAACAGGTAATGGGCGGAAAGAACTGGCCGGTGTCACGCTTGCTGCGCCATTCCCCCTCACCCGGGGATACGAGCGCCTTTTTCTCCTCCAGTTCAGTTCCCCGGACGGTGAACCCTGGTGGAATCCTCCAGCACCCCCTCGCAGTCAGACTGGGCGGAGCAGTTCGACGCCAGGCCCCAGTACTGGTGTTAGTTGCCCGGGTCTCCAGACAGCCCCTGTACTGGGCTAGGTGTCCAGATGGCCTGATTCACTTCGGGTAATCCCATGTGTGTATTCTTCCACGGTAATGTTTCCTCGTGGTAAACCCGTGTCTTCTCTTTGACAGAGCTCTCTGTCAGGTTCTGCTGGCAGCCCTCCTCCCTACACCTAGATAGGATCTGCCCCAGAATCCAGTCTTGTAGTACTGCCCCAAGCCTGGGTCAGTCCATATCAGTGTTTCCACATGTTACCTCCTTCGGGCAGAATGTGGCCTCCATAGCTTCCTTCTCCGGAAGGCTCGCTTCTGGTTACTGCCAAGCTGTAACAACAAATAGGAAAGACTTGAGCGTCTTTCACTGAAGGTCGAAATCCTTCTGATTTCTGTGGGGAAAGGAACAGCGACAGCTTGGCTATCTCCAGCAGCGATGTACTCAGTGGTCCCTGCGGGCACCAAGGTTAGCAAATTTGCGCTGGGGTGGAGGGAAGGCATTTGTCTGTCACGCGCTTGCTTGTCAACATCTGCATGCCACGAGGTTGTGATGGGGTTCAGCTTGTGGTGCTTTCCAAAGGACCCCTATGTCGTCACGACATAACTCGTAGTGACCGACAGATAGGGGAACGTCTAGGTTACGACGGAACCCCTGTTCCCTGATGGAGGAGCGAGCGTTATGTCCCCATGCCACAATATTGAACCATCGTTGGTTGCCAGGGACTCGTTCTCAGCTCCTCAGCATAAAACCTAATGAGTGGATGCACCTGTCGCCCTTTTATACCCGAATGCCGCGAAGTGGCTCAATGCAAATCCACTGTGCCAATTTCATTGGCGTTTTCCCTAAAGTCAGAGATGATTGGGGCTTCCAGGTAAATCCCCTATGTCGTCACGACATAACGTTTCGTATGTAACCTAGACGTTCCCTGAAGGAGGAAACGGAGACATCAGAGAAACCTATCCACTTCGAGCGCAACTAAACGGGCCAATGGACATTGGTATGCGATCATTGTATCTAGCTGCCGCTGATCACAGCGTGAGTATAAGAGGCAACAGGTGCACCACATTAATCATGCTTTCACTGAGGAGATGATTCGGTGACCCGGCCGCTCAGCGGTGGTACAGCAACTGTGGCGACGGGACATGACGTGTCCGTTCCCTCCTTCTTACTACATACGCAAGACTTTCCCTTTCAGTCGGTCATTCCGAGTTACATAGAATGACCTATGAAATTGGGATCTACCAAAAGTGCCACAGGAGCTGCCTCTTCCAGCGCCCTGTGTAGGCCTCCTTATCCTTCCTATAAGGCAGGCGCCCAGGACCGGGCACACAGAGAAGGTCAACTGCTGTCCCTAGAGGCAACCCAAACAGTAGGACTTGAATAACACTGGGAAGTGTGCCCTTCCCGCTTGGAAGAGGCACACTGTGGATCACCTCCTCCCAGAGGTTAAGTGAGCAGATACTCTGCTCTCGGATCATATGCCTGTATTATTTCGTTGCCTTTCTCTCAGCTAAGTTCAAGCATTACTCTCCTACTGTACAACTGACTCGTTCCTTTTCTTCCCACTTTTGTGATGACTTCACTAACACCTTTATCAAGGTGTGCTTGTCTCTGTCCCTGGAGTCATTTTTACCTGACTTAGATGCCGAACAGCATCTTAGTCTGTTTAATACTGCCTGCTCAGAGGTTTTGAATACCACTGCTCCTCTTAAACCAAAGAAGTCAAAACCTAAAACTGAACCATGGCTCAGTGATAACATCCGCTCTCTGAGGCAAGCTTGTAGAAGAGCTGAACGGAAATGGAAAAAGGCCAAATTGCAAATTTCATATGAAATACTTAAAGATTGCCTTGCAAATTTTCAGAAAGCAGTGAAATCCGCTAAGTATAATTTTCAAATTTAATTGCAAGAATCATCATAGCTCTAAAGCCTTATTTTCTGTTATAAATTCTGTGTTAAACCCTCCTGTAAATGTGATTTCAAATCTCTCATTATGTGAAGGTTTCTCAAGGTTTTTCTGTGACAAGATTACTACTCTGAGATCTCAGCTGCAACCACTTGCAAATGTGTCACTGAATTGGGTTGCTCTTCAGCTATATGGAGGATTTTGATCCAGTTTCTCTCAGTCTCTCAAAAGAAACTATTGACCATTTGAAACTTTCCTTTTTTTCTCCTCCATGTATTTTGAAAACAAATTTTCAACTCAGTTGGACCAAGTTTGGTGTCGTTTCTGAATAAATGTCTAGTTTCAGGGACTATACCTGATAGCCTCAAAAGAAGCTACTGTGACACCTCTTCTTAAGAAATCTTCTCTTGATACTAGTAATTTTAATAATTTTCGACCCATCTGCATTTCTAAATCTTCCATCGCTCGTCTCCAATTTGTACAGAACGCAGCTGCTAGATTCCTCAAAGGACAACGTAAATTTGATCATGTTACTCCAATTCTGAAATCGTTACATTGGTTACCTGTACATCTTAGAATTAAGTTCAAAATTCTTCTCTATGTTTTTAAATCTATAAATAATCTGGCACCGAGCTATTTATCTGATCTACTTTATCCTTACAATCCCACTCGAAATCTGAGGTCTGGTGATCAAAGACTTCTCTCTGTCCCCAGATCACGGCTAAAGTATAGAGGATAGAGCCTGCAGTTGCTGGCCCTAGGCTGTGGAACAGCCTTCCAGCCTACATCAGATCGGCACAGTCTTTAACTGTTTTAAATCATCTCTTAAAACCTATTTCTTTTCTTTGGCTTTTTCACTGTGAGTTTATGGTATGAATCTGTGGGTTGTACTGTGCTTTATGTTTTTGTTTGTTCAGCACTTTGGTCAGCCGTGCTTGCTGTTTTAAATGTGCTATATAAATAAAACAAACTTGAA